>CM055127.1:418783156-419983156 GCA_029206835.1 Rana muscosa | reverse complement strand
ACAGAAAACTGTAGGTAGGGAGAGTGTGTCAGTTTCTTTCACTGTCAAAGTCCTTGTTTCCAGGGACCTGGAAGGACAGTGAGTGAATTCTCCTTGTGCTAAATTGTGCTTAAAAAAAACATTTTTTCTAGGGACAGAAAACTGTAGGTAGGGAGAGTGTGTCAGTTTCTTTCACTGTCAAAGTCCTTGTTTCCAGGGACCTGGAAGGACAGTGAGTGAATTCTCCTTGTGCTAAATTGTGCTTAAAAAAAACATTTTTTCTAGGGACAGAAAACTGTAGGTAGGGAGAGTGTGTCAGTTTCTTTCACTGTCAAAGTCCTTGTTTCCAGGGACCTGGAAGGACAGTGAGTGAATTCTCCTTGTGCTAAATTGTGCTTAAAAAAAACATTGTTTCTAGGGACAGAAAACTGTAGGTAGGGAGAGTGTGTCAGTTTCTTTCACTGTCAAAGTCCTTGTTTCCAGGGACCTGGAAGGACAGTGAGTGAATTCTCCTTGTGCTAAATTGTGCTTAAAAAAAACATTTTTTCTAGGGACAGAAAACTGTAGGTAGGGAGAGTGTGTCAGTTTCTTTCACTGTCAAAGTCCTTGTTTCCAGGGACCTGGAAGGACAGTGAGTGAATTCTCCTTGTGCTAAATTGTGCTTAAAAAAAACATTTTTTCTAGGGACAGAAAACTGTAGGTAGGGAGAGTGTGTCAGTTTCTTTCACTGTCAAAGTCCTTGTTTCCAGGGACCTGGAAGGACAGTGAGTGAATTCTCCTTGTGCTAAATTGTGCTTAAAAAAAACATTTTTTCTAGGGACAGAAAACTGTAGGTAGGGAGAGTGTGTCAGTTTCTTTCACTGTCAAAGTCCTTGTTTCCAGGGACCTGGAAGGACAGTGAGTGAATTCTCCTTGTGCTAAATTGTGCTTAAAAAAAACATTTTTTCTAGGGACAGAAAACTGTAGGTAGGGAGAGTGTGTCAGTTTCTTTCACTGTCAAAGTCCTTGTTTCCAGGGACCTGGAAGGACAGTGAGTGAATTCTCCTTGTGCTAAATTGTGCTTAAAAAAAACATTTTTTCTAGGGACAGAAAACTGTAGGTAGGGAGAGTGTGTCAGTTTCTTTCACTGTCAAAGTCCTTGTTTCCAGGGACCTGGAAGGACAGTGAGTGAATTCTCCTTGTGCTAAATTGTGCTTAAAAAAAACATTTTTTCTAGGGACAGAAAACTGTAGGTAGGGAGAGTGTGTCAGTTTCTTTCACTGTCAAAGTCCTTGTTTCCAGGGACCTGGAAGGACAGTGAGTGAATTCTCCTTGTGCTAAATTGTGCTTAAAAAAAACATTTTTTCTAGGGACAGAAAACTGTAGGTAGGGAGAGTGTGTCAGTTTCTTTCACTGTCAAAGTCCTTGTTTCCAGGGACCTGGAAGGACAGTGAGTGAATTCTCCTTGTGCTAAATTGTGCTTAAAAAAAACATTTTTTCTAGGGACAGAAAACTGTAGGTAGGGAGAGTGTGTCAGTTTCTTTCACTGTCAAAGTCCTTGTTTCAAGGGACAGAGAAGGACACCTGAAGGTAGCCCTTATTGCTTTTTTCCCATCTCCCTGCAGGCCATCTATTAGAATGTCTGGAAGGCAAACAAGGAGAGGCAGACAGTCAGGAGGCAATAAAAGAGGGCAAGCAGGCTCTGTGTCTGGGGGCAACAGTGCTGGTCGTGGACGCGGTGCATTGTCATCAGCACATGGCCATGGGACACGCTTGTCCTTCTTTTCGGCAGCTGGACATGTTGAGCCACATCATGCCGAAGACTTGGTACAGTGGATGACCAAGCCCTCCTCCTCCTCCTCATCCTCTCTCACCCAGGCTCAGGGTACTGGAAAAGCAGCTGCCAAAGCGTCCTCTTCCCTGGTATCAATGTCAGACTCATCATCAGTCACTCCTTCCCTAGACCCACCATGTCCTCCTCCTGAGGAGTCCCCCGAACTGTTTCAGCACAGTGTTGGGTACATGCTCCAGGAGGATGCCCAGCGTTTCGAAGGGTCTGATGATGAAACCCAGCTAGAGGAAGGCAGTAGCGTGAGAGCAGACAGAGGGGATGCTCAAGAAGGACACCAATCTGGCAGTCATGTTCCAGCAGCTGCAGCATACTGCCAGATTGGCTCCAGTGATGAGGAGGGAGGTGATGATGAGGTCACTGACTCCACGTGGGTGCCTAATAGGAGAGAGGAGGAGGAGGAGGATGAGGAGGAGGCACATCTCCAACGAGGCAGGATGCCCTTTGGTGGCCAGCGTAAGGGCAGTACACCGACGGAATCACACCGCAGAGCTCCGCCTGTGCAGGGCGCTGCCTCTGCCCGTCATTCAAAAAGTTCTTTGGTGTGGGCCTTTTTTGAGGCTAGTGCATCAGATCGCACAGCTGCTGTTTGCAACATATGTCTCAAGCGTATATCGCGTGGCCAAAACATCAGCCGCTTGGGTACCACATGCCTGACCAGACATATGTTGACCTGCCATGCAGCTCGTTGGCAAGCCTACCTCAAAGACCCACACCAAAGAACAAAGCGGACCTCTCCTTGCACCGCATCAGCTGGGATCTCCAACCCCACTATAACTTCAGTCCTCTCTGAAACATGCACTGAGAGGAATGAAGGTGTAGAATTAGGTGTGTCACAGCCAAGTACTTGCGGCCACTCTGCTAGCAGTACACCGACGTCCGATTCTAGCAGGCAAATTTCCCTGCCCCAGCTGCTGGACCGTCGAAAGAAGTTCACTCCCAGCCATCCACATGCCCAGCGGTTGAATGCTAGCTTGGCTAAATTGCTAGCGCTTCAACTGCTGCCTTTTCAGTTGGTAGACTTGGCCCCCTTCCGTGAGTTTGTGCAATGTGCGGTTCCTCAGTGGCAGGTTCCCAAACGCCACTTTTTCTCACGGAAGGCTATTCCGGCTCTCTACCGGCATGTGGAAGGCAATGTCTTGGCCTCGCTGGACAGGGCGGTCAGTGGTAAGGTGCATATTACCGCTGACTCATGGTCCAGCAGGCATGGACAGGGACGTTACCTTTCTTTCACGGCCCATTGGGTCACTCTTTTGGCAGCTGGGAAGGATGCAGGACAAGGTGCAGTAGTGTTGGAGGTTGTCCCACCGCCACGCCTCCAAAATGCTACTACTGGTTGTGACACACCTCTCTCCTCCACCCCCTCCTCTTCTTCTTCCTCCATGGCCTCTTCCTGTGGTTTGTCCTATGAACCAGCGGTGCTCCGTAGCCGTTCACGGGGCTACGCAAGTACGCAGGCAAAAAGATGCCATGCCGTGCTTGCGCTGGTGTGTTTGGGGGACAGAAGCCACACTGGGGCAGAGGTCCTGTCTGCTCTGCAGGGCCAGGCCGAGAGGTGGTTGACGCCACGCCAGCTTAAGCCAGGAATGGTGGTTTGCGACAATGGCACCAACCTCCTCTCCGCCCTCCGACAGGGACAACTGACCCATGTGCCCTGTGTGGCTCACGTCCTTAACCTGGTGGTGCAGCGGTTCTTGGGCAGGTACCCGGGCTTACAGGATGTCCTGAGGCAGGCCAGGAAAGTCTGTGTGCATTTCCGCAGATCTTATAATGCCAGTGCTCGCCTGGCTGAGCTGCAAAAGGAGTTGAACCTGCCCAAGAACCGCCTTATATGTGACATGCCCACCAGGTGGAACTCAACGTTGGCCATGCTGCAGCGGCTGCACACGCAGCAGAGGGCCATCAATGAGTACCTGTGCGACTACGGCACCAGGACAGGGTCAGGGGAGCTTGGTTTTTTTTCTCCACGCCAGTGGGGCATGATCAGGGATGCATGCACTGTCCTGGCACCATTTGAGGAGGCCACGAGGATGGTGAGCAGTGACAGTGCATGCATCAGTGACACTGTACCTCTTGTCCACCTGTTGGAGCACACGCTGCGTGGAATAATGGACAGGGCACTTGAGGCAGAACAGAGGCAGGAAGAGGAGGACTTCCTTGCCTCTCAAGGCCCCCTTTACCCAGACAGTGTTCCTTCTGTCCCACCCATCGCACAGGAAGAGGAGGAGGAGGAGGAGGAGGAGGAGGAGGATTGTGTCAGCATGGAGGTGGAGGCTGGCACTCAGCATCATCAGCAGCAGTCTTTTAGGGATGATTTACAGTCCCAAGAAACCAGTGGACTTGTACGTGGCTGGGAGGAGGTGGCTGCGGATCATGTCGTCCTTAGTGACCCAGAGGACTCCGGAGCGAATGCCTCAGCAAACCTACGCTGCATGGCCTCCCTGATCCTGCAAAGTCTGCGGAAGGATCCTCGTATTCTTCGGATCAAGGAGAGGGACCATTACTGGCTGGCCACTCTCCTTGATCCACGGTACAAGGGTAAGGTTGCGGACCTTATGTTACCGTCGCAGAGGGAGCAGAGGATGAGACAACTCCGGGAGGCCTTGCAGAAAGGTCTGTGCAACGCGTTCCCAGAGACTGGGAGGTTACAAACTCCTGGTCCTGGACAACGAGTTGCTGAGGCTTCGGCCAGTCAAAGAAGGAGCGGTGGGGAAGGTGGCCGTCTGACCGATGCGTTCAGACAATTCTTTAGTCCGCAGCCCCAAAGTATGATCGGTTCCAGCAACCATCGCCAGCGTCTGATAAACATGGTGCAGGAATATCTAGGGGCAAGGTCAGACTTGGACACCTTCCCCACCGAAAATCCTCTGGCTTACTGGGTCTTGAGGATGGATCACTGGCCAGAGCTTGCACAGTATGCAATTGAGCTACTGGCCTGTCCTGCATCCAGCGTTCTTTCGGAACGCACATTCAGTGCTGCTGGAGGATTTGTCACGGATCACAGGGTGCGCCTGTCCACCGACTCGGTTGATCGACTGACTTTCATCAAGATGAACCAGTCTTGGATCACCACCAGCTACCACACACCTGATGCTGATATAACAGACTAATTGATTTTAACATGTCACATCCCTTCAAGACTGATGCTGATGCTGAGTGCCTGTGCTGTTATGTTGACTGGCTATCCTCCTCCTCCGAGTCCTCAATGATACGATTGATGATGATAGCTTGGAAGATCATTTTTGTTTATGGGTGCCGCCACCAGTGGCTAAGGCCCAATTTTTCAGCCCCTGTTTTACAGGGGCGTGTAATTACAATTTTTTTAGCAATAATTTGCCATAGGGCTCATTGCTGTGCTCCAAGTACAGTATCTGTGAGGGGTTGGAGTGTTGTGGCACCAGTGCCTAAGGCCCAATTTTTCAGCCCCTGTTTAACAGGGGCGTGTCATTACAATTTTTGAAGCAATACTTTGCAACAGGGCTCATTGCTGTGCTCCAAGTACAGTATCTGTGAGGGGTTGTAGTGTTGTGCCACCAGTGCCTAAGGCCCAATTTTTCAGCCCCTGTTCAACAGGGGCATGCAATTACAATTCTTGATCTAATAATTCACAGCAGGGCCCATTGCTGCACCCACCAAGAGTAACTCTGAGGGCTTACAGTGTTGTGGCAACGCCACCACCACCACCACCACGAAAGGCCCAATTTTTCAGCCCCTGTTCAAAAGGGGCATGTAATTACAATTCTTGATCTAATAATTCACAGCAGGGCCCATTGCTGCACCCACCAAGAGTAACTCTGAGGGCTTACAGTGTTGTGGCAACACCACCACCACCACCACCACCACGAAAGGCCCAATTTTTCAGCCCCTGTTCAACAGGGGCATGCAATTACAATTCTTGATCTAATAATTCACAGCAGGGCCCATTGCTGCACCCACCAAGAGTAACTCTGAGGGCTTACAGTGTTGTGGCAACGCCACCACCACCACCACCACGAAAGGCCCAATTTTTCAGCCCCTGTTCAAAAGGGGCATGTAATTACAATTCTTGATCTAATAATTCACAGCAGGGCCCATTGCTGCACCCACCAAGAGTAACTCTGAGGGCTTACAGTGTTGTGGCAACGCCACCACCACCACCACCACGAAAGGCCCAATTTTTCAGCCCCTGTTCAAAAGGGGCATGTAATTACAATTCTTGATCTAATAATTCACAGCAGGGCCCATTGCTGCACCCACCAAGAGTAACTGTCAGGGCTTACAGTGTTGTGGCACCAGCACCACCATCAAAGGCCCAATTTTTACTACCACTGTTCAACAATTATATGTAATTAAAATTCCTGATATAATAGTTGACAGCAGGGCGTTCCAGCACCAACCAAGAGTAACTGTGAGTGCTTACAGTGTTGTGCCAACACCAACAACTAAGGGGCCTATTTCTGCAGAGTATATACGGCAGGTCCCTACTTTCAAACATCCAACTTACAAACGACTCCTACTTGCAAACGCAAGAAGACAACAGGAAGTGAGAGGAAATCTACCACTAGGAAGGAAAATTCTCTCCTGTAAGAATAAATATGGGAGAAAGGTGTCTCCTCTGTACTGATGCTTTATCAGCAATCCTTGTTTCAAGAAAAACACCACATTTCAAAAACAGTTGTCATTGGGACGGAAAGTGAGGTGAAATGTTCTGAACAGCGGCACAGACAGCAAAACAAATGTTACAGGGGTGATAACCCTTACCTATGTTTTCCAAAAAGTTTAAAAATAGATTTTTGGGCTGGAGCTACACTTCAACAATGTACCTGTTCAAAATTACAAACAGATTCTACATAAGAACAAACCTACAGTCCCTGTCTTGTATGCACCGCCTGTATACGGCTGTTCAGAGTATATAGGGCCTTTTTTATTTTATGTGCGGGGTTCCCCTTAATATCCATACAAGACCCAAAGGGGCTGGTAATGGGCTGGGGTAGGGGGGGGGGGTCATGGGGTAGCTATGCCATTTTTCTTAAAGATTTTCATCCATATTACCGGGACCAGACATTACATTAAAGCCGCAAGCAGTTTTAAATGGCTTTTTTTTCCTTTAGAAGTGTCATTTTGTGCAGGGACAGTTCTAAACACGGGAAACACGTGGCACTTCACAGGCATACTTTAGACACCCCCCAGGTACGATATTTAAAGGAATATTTGACTTTTTTTTTTTTCACTTTATGCATCATTAAAATGACTGCTCCCGAAAAACGACCGTTTTTAAAACTTCTTTTTGCATTGATACATGTCCCCTGGTGCAGAACCCGGGTTCCCAAACCCTATTTATGACAATAACATGCATAATAGTTGTTATAATTAGCACTTTAGAATTCGAACGTTCGCATCCATTGTATTTAATAGGGTTCTAATGTTCGTTCGAACTTTCGGTCCGTTCGCGGGTTCTGGTGCGAACCGAACCCGGGGGTGTTCGGCTCATCACTATTCACGAATAAAGGCAGTCCTGGGCACAGTTTTGCTGTAGATTTATGGTTGCACAATCTTAATAAATGCAGCTGCCTTAAGGTGTATTGTGTGCTGCAAGCAGTTTTGCTCAGATGTAACTATAAAGCCGTACACACTATCGGTTTTACCGATGAAAACAGTCTGATGGACTTTTTTCATCGGACAAACCGATCGTGTATGGGCCCCATCGGTGATTAAAAATAGAACATGTTTTAAATTTATCCGATGGACAAAAAAACTATAGCAAATTCCGATCATCTGCGTGGAACTCCATCGAAGAAAAAACCCATGCATGCTCAGAATCAAGTCGACGCATGCTCAGAAGCATTGAACTTAATTTTTCTCGGCTCGTCTGAGTATTTTACGTCACCGCGTTTGGGACGGTCGGATTTTTAACTGATGGTGTGTAGGCAAGACTGATGGAAGTCAGCTTCATAGGAAATCCGATGGAAAAATCCATCGGATTTTATTCCAACGGAAATCCGATCATGTGTACAGGGCTTTAGGTGGCAGCAGTACATGGGTTAAAGAAAACGTCTCACTTTGATTTCTAATAATAAATCTTTTTCCCAAGGAGACAAAGTACATGTATTGCAGTATTTTGTCTTATCTTTCTAGGTACTGTCTAAAGCTGGGTACACACTGACAGTTTTTTATTTTTTTGGGTCAACCAGCAGGTTGAAAAAAAAAATGGACAGATCGAAATACCAACACAAGCGATGCAGGTGCGGTGATCTCCCCTGCTGTTCTATTGAATTCCGACAGCGTGGAGACTCTACCGCCCCTCCCCCTACCAAAAGTCACAGATCAGCGTCGCAGCCATTGGCTGCAAGAGCTGATTGGATGCTGGTTTTCAGATAGACAGTTGTACACACTGACCGAAAGTTGGACGGTTCTCGCTGAACTGAACAATTTTTGCCAATGAATGTATCAGCGCAAAGCTAGCTGTGAGATCGGAATGGGTGCTTAACCTCTGTGGACATCCGAACATGCAGCTAGCAAGTTAATGGCTTCTTTGATAATCAGCACTTTTCTCCATCTTTAAGCACTTGCCTGCTTGCCTGGAACATTTTAGCCAGCAAGCTCCCCTCCTCCTGTATTCCTTGTGAGACAATGATCTTTGGCAACTGTTGGCGATGGAGACCAAAAGTTTCAAACCAATATGGCGGCAGCAAGCCATGTGCTCACATCTGTAGACCACATCTGTGCTACAGATGTGAGCATATGGCTTGCTGCCGCAATATTGGTTTGATGGCAAGATGACCATCAAGGCTGAACTATGGAAACACTGTCTGTTTAAGAGTCAACTGAGAGGTCTTCGGGGTGAACCTTGCCTTACCAAAATTCACGAGGAACATCGTAGCAGGGGAACAGCAGCAGCAAGAGGAGAGGTCCCGTTATCAGAGGAACCCGCGGATACACCGTCCCTGGCTAGCTGACACCGTTTGCATATGCCCATATGATCTCTATAACTTGAGATCCAACATATCTGGTGAGTGGCGCTGATTGTTTGTCTGATGAACAGAACATGTGATTAACCTTCTGTCAAGCCGTTTGTTTCACTAGTCTGCAAAGCAATTTATGGACTTTTTTATTTTTTGATTTTCATTCATTTTTTTGCTATATATATCGATTGCCAACTATTTATCATTGCACCTTTGCCTGAGCAGTTATAAGTTCACTTTCTTTTTCGTACATCACGGACACAGAGCGACTTAGTCATTACTAATGGGTTATATAGATTACCTTCAGGTGCTGGCACTGGCCACTTCCAAACCGGAAGTACCCTCCCCTATATAAGCCCCTCCCATCCGGGAGCACCTCAGTTTTTTGCCAGTGTCTAAGGTGTTGGCCAAAGAGTAACATGTGTTTTCACTGGGCTTGCGTACAGGTTCTTTTGGGCCTTAGTAAGCTGTTCCGGATCCCACCAAAAAAGCTTCATAGCTAAACGGTCGGTACCCGGGCCTTGCAGCAGAAGAGCAAGGTTTTGCCTGTAATGCCTCTCTTAGGAGGGCTGGACCCTGGGATCCAGAGCTCTGGTCATACCCACGACCAAGATGTTGTCTGTGCAGGGTGCTATACAGGTCCAGGGGAGTGGAATCCTTGGGAACCCGGTCCCTGAAGGTTTAATTACAATGCCTGCCGTGATAGGTGAAGTTTGGGCTTCTGTGGACCAAACAAAGTCCTGCGGCGGGGATCAGGTAAGTGGGGGCCCCCAGGAACTTGGTTCTATTGGGGGACCCCCAAGCCTAATTTGTCTTTCTGTCTGTTACCTAACGGTATTCCCGCTAATATCTGTGTATGCCTGTAACTACTGAAAATGTAAAATTTTAATAGTAGTCAAAAAAAAAGAGGACCGCGGTACCTGTGTTAAACCACTAGAGGCCGCTGTAGTCCATTTTTCTTGTCATGTGGATCTTTGGTTTTCTCAAGTCAAAAGATCCAGGCAGTTGGTAAGTTTCTCTGTGGGAATCCACTTCCTCTGCCCTGTTGCTGCGCTCATCCACCGCACAGGCCCTCCGGCAAAAAGGGCCCTGGCTCCTAGTCCCTGTTTGATTTCGAAAAGGGCACCAATGGCGCACGGGCGCGCGCGCGGGCGCGTGCACGCGCCTCCTATGAAAAAAAAGGGGCGGGGCGGGTGGATGACGCTCGATGCGCGCCACGGCGCTTCTGCGCATGTAAAGGCGTCCCAGCTTGTATAAAGACACAGTACAAGTGTCAGCTGGATGCAAACAGAGCTAGCAACAAACAGTGGCACACAGAGGCGGTTGATGCAGGCATCCCCATAGAAAGGCACTTTAGTGGACACCAGCTGGTATATAGCAGCAACTGTGTTAGACTATTACCAGCAAAATTGGTGTATGACGACGGGAATACCTCAGCTTTGTGCTTAAAGGATATGTCGTCCAGACGCTCCGGAAATAGGTCTTCCAGGAAGCCAAAGGGGTCTCCATCGGGCTCTGAGGATATTGGGCATGCTTGTACTGCACCAATCTCCCCTGAGAATTCAGAGGTCAGTAGCCGTAGAAACCCCGCAGGAGTGCCTGGTGCTGCGGCTGTCCCCAGTCCACCTGCTCCTGTATATATAACAGAGGAGGTTTTATCCTCAACTCTGGGAGGATTGGAAGAGAGATTAACAGCATTGATCGCTGCTTCCCTGTCACAGGGAAAGCGCGTCCGATCTCCGTCTCCTCCTTCAGAGTGCCTGTTAGTGGAGGAACAGCCCCACACAGGGATCGACCTACCTGAAGGGGATCAGGATGAGGTTGATTCAGTTATGGAGGAATCAACAGTGGAAGAACCTTTCTCAGCATCTCAGGCTGAAAGATTATGGGTTCAGTCTCTGACTAACATGGTCCGATCAGCATTTAAAATGCCTCTGGCGGAACCACCATCCACTACGGTTTCCTCGCTGGGGTCACTAAAAGCTCCCCAGGCTGTCTGTTCCTTCCCAATCCACCCTTTATTAGAAGGGCTTATTTACCAGGATTGGGAGCATCCTGATAAAATATTTGCTCCCCCCAAGAGATTTCCGGTGATCTATCCCATGGAGGATAAGTTCATAAAAAAATGGAGGGTCCCTACAGTGGACGCAGCCATCTCTTCTGTGAACAAATCACTGACATGTCCAGTAGATAATGTTCCAATGTTCAAAGACCCAATAGATAAAAAATTGGAGTCTTTACTAAAATCTGCTTTCTCTACAGCAAGCATGGTGACACAACCTGCGGTAGCAGCGATTGGAGTCTGCCAAGCAGTGAAAGATCAGTTGAAACAAGTCTTAAGGGACTTACCAGATCAGCAGGCTCTTGCCCTAGCTGACCTGCCTAGAGCCTTGTGTTTTGCGGTGGACGCCATAAAGGACACAATCCAACAGGCCTCCCGCTTTACGCTGTCTATAGTACATATGCGTAGGCTTCTGTGGCTCAAAAACTGGTCTGCTGAAGCTCCCTGTAAGAAACTGCTGGTTAGCTTCCCATTTCATGGAGAACGCTTATTTGGAGAAGATCTGGACAAATATATCCAGAAAATTTCTGCCGGTAAAAGTTCACTCTTACCGGTTAAGAACAAGAGTAGAAGTCCTTCTTTTAAGAGGCCTACTTCTCCAGTCCCGGGCACATCGGCTGTGAAGCAGTTCCGACGGCCTCCGCGGTCAAATTCAGGGGGCAGAAATCAGGGACAATCACAGGGTAACAAGAAGCCCTGGATCAAGAGAGGTACAAAACCTCCCCCCAAGTCATGAAGCGTTGCCCCCACTCAATCGGGTGGGGGGAAGGCTTCAGTTGTTCACAGAGACCTGGCGGGACACCATCAGAGACAGATGGGTGCTCTCCGCAGTAAGTCTGGGATACAAGCTGGAGTTAAAAGGCACTCCTCCTGCCCAATTTATGAGGTCAAACGTGCCAAGAGATCCCCAGAAGAGAGGATCCCTCCTTCTGGCACTAGAACAACTATTGCTCCAAGGTGTAATCATGAAGGTTCCTCTGGAAGAAAGCGGATTCGGGTTTTACTCGAACCTTTTCACAGTCCCCAAACCAAATGGGGACGTGAGGCCCATATTAAATCTAAAAGGGCTAAACAAGTTCCTAAATATCAGGACTTTTCGGATGGAGTCGATCCGATCGGTGGCCACTGCCCTACAAGGGCAGGAATGGTTAGCCTCGATCGACATAAGGGATGCTTATCTGCATATTCCCATCTTTCCGGCCAACCAGAAATTTCTACGCTTTGCAGTAGAAGGGCGCCATTTTCAGTTCAGAGCCTTACCTTTCGGTCTGGCCACAGCACCACGAGTGTTCACAAAAATTCTGGCCCCGTTATTGGCCAATCTAAGAACACAAGGTGTAACGATAATGGCATATCTAGACGACCTGCTACTAATAGACCACTCAGTGGAAAAGCTGGAAGTAGCTATTCACAAGACAATCAAGTATCTGGAATATCACGGTTGGATTATCAACCGGGACAAGTCAGCTCTAAGACCAGTCAAAAGTCTGGAATACTTAGGGCTAAGGCTGGATTCAAATCAGAGAAAGATTTTCTTACCTCCAGAGAAGGTGTCGTCTTTAAAAGATTTGACCCACTTAGTGGGTACAAAAAGAAAACCATCCATACGCCTGTGCATGAGGCTGCTGGGAAAAATGGTGGCTTCATTCGAAGCGGTACCCTACGGTCAGTTCCATTCAAGGAATTTGCAAAGGGCCATACTGTCAGCCTGGAACAAAAAAGTTCAGGCTTTAGACTTACCAATGTCCCTGTCCCCTTCCGTTCGCAAGAGCCTCCATTGGTGGTTGGTGCCCCAGAATCTGGAAAAAGGAAAACCCTTCAGTCCGGTTTCTTGGAAGGTGGTCACTACAGATGCCAGCCTCATAGGCTGGGGGGCAGTACTGGAGCAATGGTCTCTCCAGGGCAAGTGGTCAGAAGCAGAAAAGGCCCTGCCCATCAATCTCTTAGGGATACGAGCAGCCCGGTATGCCCTAGTAGCATGGACATCCAAACTCCAAGGGTCCCCTGTCAGAATTCAATCAGACAATGCCACAGCAGTGGCATATATCAATCACCAGGGTGGCACCAGGAGTCATGCAGCCCAGAGGGAAGCAAATTGCATCCTGGAGTGGGCAGAAAAATATGTCCCAGCCATATCCGCGGTTTTCATCCCAGGAGTGGAAAATTGGAGAGCGGACTTTTTAAGTCGCCAACAATTATGCCCGGGGGAATGGTCTCTTCACCCCGAGGTTTTCCAGGCAATATGCCAGCGGTGGGGAACACCGGATGTAGATCTGCTAGCATCCAGATTCAACGCAAAGGTGGACAGATTTGTGTCTCGCACAAGGGATCCCCTAGCTTGCGGCTCGGATGCCCTAGTGTTCCCTTGGGATCAGTTCAAGCTGATATATGCATTCCCACCGCCACAATTGTTACCGCGATTACTCCGCAGAATCAGGGTAGAAAAGAAACCAGTGATTCTGGTGGCTCCAACGTGGCCCCGAAGGGCATGGTACGCGGAGATTGTAAAAATGTCAGTGAGGAGTCCTTGGACCCTCCCACATCGTCCGGACCTGCTGTCGCAAGGACCGATATACCACCCTTCCTTACCAGCCCTAGGTTTGACGGCCTGGCTATTGAAGCCCACATTCTGAAAAAGAGAGGGCTCTCTAATTCTGTGGTATCTACCATGATCAATGCCAGGAAGCCGGTATCCAGGCAGATCTATTATAGGATCTGGAAGGCGTACATTACGTGGTGTGAGGCCAAGAAATGGCATCCACGTAAGTACGTGATAGGTAGGATTTTGGACTTCCTACAGTGGGCTGTAGATAGGAAGCTGGCCTTGAGTACTATCAAGGGTCAGATTTCGGCCTTGTCAATATTTTTTCAAAGGCCCTTGGCTTCGCATTCACTAGTCAAAGCTTTCATACAAGGAGTGATGCGTATTAGCCCTCCGGTTAGTATTCCCATATGTCCATGGGACTTAAACCTGGTTCTGTCGGTTCTACAGAAACAACCGTTTGAACCATTGCAACACATTTCCTTGGTTCTTCTCACCAGGAAATTGATTTTCTTAGTAGCCATTTGTTCGGCTAAAAGAGTATCGGAATTAGCCGCCTTGTCCTGTAGGGAGCCATATCTGGTTGTCCATAAGGACAGAGTAGTATTACGTCCTCATCCAGCCTTTCTTCCCAAGGTGGTATCGAGGTTTCATTTGAACCAAAATGTGGTTCTTCCTTCTTTTTTCCCCAAACCTAGCTCGGTAGAGGAAAAGTTATTACATTCTTTGGATGTAGTAAGAGCAGTTAAAGCTTATCTAAAAGCCACTGCTCAGATTCGCAGAACGGATACTTTGTTTATTCTGCCGGAAGGCCCTAGAAAGGGTCAGGCAGCATCAAAATCTACTTTAGCCAAGTGGATTCGACAGGTCATAATACAAGCCTATGGCTTGAGAAAGAGACCGCCTCCGTTCAAAGTTAGGGCGCACTCCACAAGAGCAGTTGGAACTTCATGGGCAGTGCATCACCAGGCCTCCCTGGCTCAAGTATGTAAGGCCGCAACATGGTCTTCGGTACACACGTTTACTAGATTCTACCAGGTAGACGTTAGAAGTCAGGAGGATGTCGCCTTTGGGCGCAGTGTGTTGCAGGCCGCAAAAGATCCTCATGCCTGATGGCGCCCAGCTTATGTATCCCTCCCCTCATTTGGCATTGCTTTGGGACGTCCCATTAGTAATGACTAAGTCGCTCTGTGTCCCGTGATGTACGAAAAAGAAAAAGGGATTTTTATAACAGCTTACCTGTAAAATCCTTTTCTTGGAGTACATCACGGGACACAGAGCTCCCACCCCTCTTTTTGGGACACTTATTGCTTTGCTACAAAACTGAGGTTCTCCCGGATGGGAGGGGCTTATATAGGGGAGGGTACTTCCGGTTTGGAAGTGGCCAGTGCCAGCACCTGAAGGTAATCGATATAACCCATTAGTAATGACTAAGTCGCTCTGTGTCCCGTGATGTACTCCAAGAAAAGGATTTTACAGGTAAGCTGTTATAAAAATCCCTTTTTTTGGGTTAGCGCAATTATTTTTGTTACACAGGGAATGGGGTTGCCCTGTCCCACCTCACAATGTGGCTAAGACAGTACCTTAGATGATTGGATTAAGTACTAAATCGAATTAGTCACCTGTGAAACAGAACACATTTATAAAAGTCGAAGAGAGACTCTAAAGCCTGTGGTATGTTAATTTAAGGTGAACCTACACGGGACAAAGCAACAAGTACCGTAGTTTAATCACCCTTTCCCTGACAGTATAATATGCTTACATTTTTTTTCTCTACATCGGCTTCATTCAATCACAGGGAGAGAGGAAAAAAGTCTATGTAAACTCATGCGGGAATTCCAGTGGTAGCTTATACAAAGCTGTCTCTTTACATCCATGCATCCTTTTGCTGCATTCACTAACAGTGGTTAAACCAGCCCTCCTAAAACTATTCCAAGCAGTAAAACACAGTGCAGATTTATTTAGTATCTGCTTACCCGAGTCTGTTTAAAGCCAACCAAAAGGGGTAGTTCTGCTTTTTTTCCTCCTCCTCCCCCCTTCCTCACCAATATTTTGGATGCTTTTTTGGGGGGTGGGGGAGCAGATGCTTGACTTTGACAGGTACCAGCTTCAACTTACGGTCAGATTGCAGCGGCGATCTGAGCGGAAGTTGCCCCCCTTCCTCCCGCAGCCTCTTGGAACATGTCACAGGTCCCAGTAGACTGCGGGACCAATCACAGGATGCAGCATGGCTTACGCATGCACAGTGGGCAGGCGACTGCGAAGCCGCAAGGAGTCACTGTTGGCTGCCCACAGTTAGGATGCCGGCGCCTCCACACGAAAAAAGGTCAAAGAGCCGGGTCGGGTAAGGACATTCCTGGATTCTAGGACAGGTAAGTGTGTGTTTTTTAAAAGTCTGCAGCTACAGTATTTGTAGATGCTGAATTTTACATTTTTGTTTACAGGGTGAAAAACCACTTTAAAAAAGAAGTATGAGGTTTTTTGTTTTTTTTTAATCATACTTACCTAGGTTGATGCAGCATCGGTCCAATGCAGCATCTGTCCCCAGCTGGCTGTAACACTGAGAACTGAGCGACCAAACACCACCTACCACTCAGTTCGCAGGGCTCCCTGAGCAGAGGGCTGGTGACTGTCAGTCCCCAGCTCTCTGCTTTGCCCCCCCTTGCCCCCGCCCCCTGCACTCACTGGAGCACTGGGCTGTGGAGGAGGCATTCGTTTCTGGCTTAGGCTCTCAGTGACTTGCTGAGAGGCTGAGCTGGGCACCGGTCCAGGCATGGGTGCGAATCCCGACTTCATCATTGCGATCTTGCCCAAGCCTGGACCGGCTCTGTGGCATCACCTGACAGCGGGCTTCAGCCCGGGTCACAGGAGTGCAGAATGAACTGCAGTCCTGTGATCCACAGGAAAAGTACAGCCAAATGAGCTTCGGGTGTACTTCTCCTTTAAGTCAAAAGTCATTATGCCTGAAGAAGGGAGAGTGAGTCTGTCCTCCAAAACACATTGGCTAGTTTCTGCTGCGAATCAATTTTATCATTAAAAACCATAGACTCTTGGATGTTTGTTTCTGTGCTCTTATTGGATTGTATGTATGTGGATCCCCACCTTCACATGACAGCACTGAGCCAATCACTGAGTACCAACACTGATAAATGGAGTGAATCACATGTTCCTCTATATACCAAAGTAGTGAGTATTTTCATCACTCCCAATTATCGAACTGAGTAACAGGGGAGCAAAGAAAACTAGTAAATAGGCTACTGGGAAGGGAGCATTAAAGTGAGACTGTTATTTTACTTTGAGCAATGCAAGGGTTCATTTTATGGTAGAACCATCTTAGGTAAAATATGAGGCCTGCCATTGATGACCCTTGAAATGCTGTTGGCTTTGCTTTTACAATAACCCACTTGTCTGGAGTCACTGACTCAGAACAAGGATGAAGATAAGACAACTCAGAATAAAGTCAGATGGTCTTATCTCAAAATTCATTTCAGGCCAGTGACTCACAGTACCAAGACCAGAGCATTAGTATGACAGTCAGGCAGCTAGCATTTTTGGAAAGAGATCAACAACAGCAGCCTCCATTTTTTTATTTTACCAGGCTTCCTTTAGGGCCCATCAACACTTGTGCATTTGAATAGGCTGACAGCACACATCACGCTAAAAAAAAGTGTACCTGCAGCATTTTCAGCAATGCAGCACATAGTGTCTTTTATGTGGGCTGCAGTAATGTTTGTGATGCCAGCCTTAATAAAATGTATTAGCGTTTGGAGAGTATCTGTCCTATTTTTATTTTTTGGGATATAGATGGCGTTCACTTTAAAAGTGGTACATAACTCTAAGGACTCTAATGACACTGGAATGTGGAATTATTAATTCCATGAAGAGGTGATTAATCATGCTGAAGCCATTCGTTTAATAAGAAATCAATCCTTCTCTGGTGGAGAGAAATACAATGACTCAAAAAGACTACAGATCTTTAAAATGAACTTAATTTAGGATAAATTGGAGCAAAACAAAAAGAACTCTTCTTTCTTGTATGCCACAAGGGAGTTTCTTTCTTTCCTTGTCACTATCCTGCCAGCAAGTCTTCTGTCTTGTGGAGATCTAATATTTCTCAAGCATATGCTCTTTTATTGCAACTATGGGAAAGCAGAGTGATCAAAATGAACAGTTCAGAAGAATCACCACGATGTTGATTCATTCTACACCATGAGCTGCATTCAGAAAAACATTTCTTCATAACATTTGCAGTCATCATAAAAATAGGACTGTCTTTGCTACCTATGTCAACCAATAAGCATCCCCTTTTCATATTTTTTCGAGACAGACTATTAATGCAGACCTTTCAGTAAATTTCCAGATCTGCAAGTATGAATTTCTGAAATGTCACAATGGCAACAATACAATGTTCAAAAAGTTGTATCTAAAGCCAAAACCTTTTGATAGAGTAAGGGCTACACCCCCCGTTAGTTTTTTTTTATTGCTGTCTGCACCCCTGCTGAGGAGAATCTGTCTCACCTGGGACTGAAAGTGGTGGAAAATTTAAAATATTAAGTTGTCACTAGAACAGAAATAGAGAGGAAATTTTCCAATGGGGCCACTCGTTCATTGACAAATATCTGGGATATAGAAGTAGAAAACAAACACAAAAGGGTGGGTATGTGTGTCTCTTATTTAAATTCAAGAAACAGATCTTATGCTAAGTACAAAAATGCTGTTTTCTTTATAATTCATTAAGAGACACAGGATTCAGTTAATCCGAGACAAATGTCCAAAATGAGTTCAACTGAGGGCAGCAAAGCAAACAAAACACTAAAAGGCCCACGAACAAACAAAATAAAACTGGAGCAGCCTGCAACTCAAAAATCTGCCTGAAGGATCTTACATGAAAGTTGGCAAAAACTAAGAAAATGTGTAAACAGAAGATCAGGTGGCAGACTTTTTGGAAACATTTGTTTGATGCCTAAAAGCCAAAGAGGCACTCACCAGTTTAGTAAAGTGTGCCTTGGCAGGAAAAGGTAGAACCGTATCCTTAAGCCTTAAGCCCATAGGCTTGGACAATGAGCCATCTTAGCCACCAAGGAACAGTGCAATGACAAGCTGATTCCTCCTTACATGGACCATTGGGAACAGGGCCTATACGCGGACTATGCAAGCTGCGTAGGGCCCCGAGTAATACTCAGGGCCCTGCCGCCGCCACTGCTGCTAGAGGTCCGCGGCCGGCGGAGATAATGTCTCCGCCGGCCGCCATTTTCCCGAAGACAAGGATGAGAAGGGAGGGATCCTGCCGAAATAGAAATAGCGCTGCGGTGCCGCCCACCCCCGCCCCCGGTCTGTCTGTCATCTGAGACTGTGACCTGTGGGGGAAAGGGGTGGGGCGGTGCCGCAGCTTACTGTAGCCGGCCAGCTCCGCCTCTAATTTGTTCCCCCTCACCTCTCGCCGCTGCTGAGCTATAGAAGGGCTCAAGGGGGGGGGGACACCTAAAATGTAAGGAAGCACTCCGCTGGCTGGGGACACCTGAGATGTAAGGAAGCACTCTGCTGGCTGGGGACACCTGAGATGTAAAGAAGCACTCCACTGGCTGGGGAGACCTGAGATGTAAGGAAGCACTCTGCTGGCTGGGGACACCTAAGATGTAAGGAAGCACTCTGCTGGCTGGGGACATCTGAGATGTAAGGAAGCACTCTGCTGGCTGGGGACACCTGAGATGTAAGGAAGCACTCTGCTGGCTGGGGACACCTAAGATGTAAGGAAGTACTCCGCTGGCTGGGGACACCTGAGATGTAAGGAAGCACCCTGCTGGCTGGGGACACCTGAGATGTAAGGAGGCACTCCGCTGGGGACACCTAAAATGTAAGGAGGCACTCCGCTGGGGACTGCTGAGATGTAAGGAGGCACTCCACTGGCTGGGGACACCTGAAATGTAAGGAGGCACTCCGCTGGCTGGGGACAGTGACATCAGGGCTCCCACTGATTCGGCATTATGGTGAGTTGAATGATTTCATTTTATATTACAATGATGTAATAATATAAATAATGCGCTTTAATCACCCTGACACCATAACAACAATGGTGATTGAATTGCTAACACCAGGTGTTTGGAGAAACTTGATCTGCTGATTGTTAAACTTTCCGGAATACTCATATTTCTATTGTGGTGTAGGATCTGGGCCTGCTGTCCATCCATCCCTCTTTTTTTACTTCCTCTCTCTTTCTTCCTTTGTTTCTCCCTCCATCCCTCGTTCATCTCAGACTCTAACCATACCCTTTGAGTCACGCCCCTTTAAGCCACGCCCAATATTACGCTTAAACAACGCCCATTATTCATGGGTCAGGTAGAGGGCCCCTTTGCAGAATTTTGCTTAGGGCCCCAGGGAGGTCAGGATCGGCACTGATTGGGAATGACAAAGAGAATCAATCTTTCCAACAGAAGCAGCTAAACGCAGACATCACAAACTACATCCAGACAGAGAGGAGATGAACTGGAGCTGGAAAAAATGACAGAACAAAAATGTCCTGTTGAGGTGAAAGGCTGAAAGGAAGAAGACTTGAAGCCTACTTCCTTATCCTTGTGTTACCGGTCTCAAACATAAACGAATGAGAGACTATAACTGTAGAACGATGAGAAAATGAGAGCAGTTTTATTTTGCCATGCTGTGGATCTTTCTCTACTTTTTTTCTACTGTTGCATGGGAATATAACACTTCAATAACATTTATAACATTAACAATATGTACAATACTGTGCCTAGGAGCATGTGTCTTGTGTTTCATTTACACAATGATATACACACTCAGAGATAACAAAACAGATTTAAAACAATTGCAGTTTGCGTAACTTTTAAGTGTGAAATATTTTCTCTTTCTTTTGCCTGTTGAATGGTCTATGGCTGCTGACATTTTACATGTCCGTATACTGCATAGCCAAATACACCAGCATAACAGCAGTTTAAGGCCAAACCTCTGATCCATTAGATACACATAATATATATACATATATAGGTTCGGCCTTAAATTGCTGTTATGCTGGTGTATTTGGCTATGCATTATACGGACATGTAAAATGTCAACAGCCATATATATACATACAGTTGTGCATCTATTATATTAGGCCTATAATATCAATTATACAAACACTTTTGACTAGTTTTAAAGTTTAGCACTTTTACATCTTGTGTTTAACCAAACATCCAGCATTGCAGAGCCATACTGAGTTTTTTTACATTTATATTTTACTTACAGTTGTGCTCAAAAGTTTGCATACCCTGGCAGAAATTGAGACATTTGGGAATATATATTGAAAATATGACTAATCGTGCCAAAAAACTGTCTTTTATTCAAGGATAGTGATCACATGAAGCCATTTATTATCACATATTTATTTAGCTCCTTTTAAAATTATAATGATAACAGAAATCACACAAATGGCCCTGATCAAAAGTTTATATAAACTGGAATGTTTGGCCTTGGTACAGACACAGAAGGCGGCACACACAGGTTAAAATGGCTATTAAAGGTTAATTTCCCACATTTTTAATTAGTGTCTGTGTATAACTAGTCAATGAGTTTGTTTGAGCAGAAAAGAACAGTCAAAAATCCCTGCGTAAAAAGGTAATGAAACTTTACAAAGGTGGAAAACAATATAAAAAGATATCAAAAGCCTTGAATATGCCAGTCAGTACTGTTCAATTGTAGCGCCCCTCTACTTTGAGGGGTGCTATGTGCCTAAATTTAGGGGTTGGTCTGAGCTAGTAGCCAGGCTCAGACCGCTTTTATTGATAGGTTCTGTTACTTTGTTTCTTCAGGTGTTGTAGTAGTGTGCAGTTCCCTGTGGCCTGTAGGTGGCACTGCCATGACAGGTCAGGGTTGAACCACTGGTGACAGTGCTGTGCCTTAGGGTGTCCTCTCTCGGCAGTGGTACTGTAGGTGTGGTCAACCTGATGTGCATGCCAGGAGAGGATACATAAGGGGCAGACGCCGCCTGGAGCGGGGTGGTGGTTGGAGAGTTCCAGGGTTCGGGTCGCGTGACCTGGCCCTCCAGGCCAGGTGTGCGCGAGTCCATGGGTCCCAGGCACCTTTAGCCTGGGGCTGCAGCTTCGCCATTGGGCCCAGCACATTAAGCTGGGGCTCAGCTCTAAAAGGAGGAATCCCAGGGTGCCCCTGAGAGGGGACCCGCTCTAAGAAGAGGAGACCGGGGGAGGACCTTTCTGAGGGACCGGTGAGAGAGTTCACAGTGAAAGAGAGGCCTGGTAAACTTCTGGAGGGATTCCACTATTCATCTAAGGCCTTGTAATGTGCAGCAACTTGCACCTATTCTTGAATTACAAGCGCTAAGAGGTTCGGGGCTCAGAGATTCTGTGGCAGAGGATCTCCCGATTGTATCTCCATGGAAAACTTAAGTGAAGTAAAGTTCGTGCATCACTCCGGCTGCTAGGACCGTGAGAGGGGACTATCCGGGTGAGCAGAGTCCACTTGGGATTGTGTGGTGATATTAAGTGCCTGAATCTGCCTCCCTGTTCTTTTTATTCTTCAACTCCAACTTTCTTATCCAGTTTCAGCATAAAGAAAATAAACCTTCCTTCATTAAGGTCTTATCTCATCCTTGTCTGGACATTGGCCTTATTGGTGCACCTACAACAGACTCTTCCCTACACTCTAGGGGTGAGAACCAACCGAGGGAAGGTAACTCGCTGCGGGACCCAACAATTTCTGAACATCGCTCAGCTTCTTATTCAAGAAGGAACCTGGGCATTGTGGTATGGTGTGTCCTGCCTTGAGGAGGTAAGGCCAGGGATCCGTGTGCTACACAATTATTTAATAAAAAGTGGAAAATTTGCGGATTTATTGATACCAAGCCAAGGTCAGGTAGATCAAGAAAGATTTCAGCCACAACTGCCACAGGAATTGTTTGGGATACCAAGAAAAACCCACAGGCAACCTCAGGATAAATACAGGCTGCTCTGGAAAAAGATGGTGTGGTTGTTTTTAAGGAGCACAATACGATGATACTAGAGCTGCATGGTCAAGTTGCCAGAAAGAAGTCTTTTCTGCACAAGTTCCACAAAAAAACCTTGTTATAATATGCCCAACAACACCTTGACATGCCTCTTTGGGATTTGTGGCATTGGCGCAGTAAAGGCTTCCTTCTGTACAGCTCAACCATGCAGCTCTTTTTTGTTCAAGTATCGTTGAATTGTGCTCCTTCAAAACAACCAGCTTTTTGGAGAGCAGCCTGTATTTCTCCTGCTGTTTCCTGTGGGTTTTTCTTTGTATCCTGGACAATTCTTCCGCTAGTTGTGGCTGCAATCTTTCTTGGTCTACCTGACCTTGGCTTGGTTCCGAAAAAAAAAGAATTTTCCACTTCTTAATAAGGAATTTAAACAGTACTGACTGGCATATTCAAGGCTTTGGGTATCTTTTTCCATCTTTTTCCATCTTTATAAAGTTCTATTACTTTGTAACGCAGGTCTTTTGACTGTTCCTTTCTACCTCCTCATGGCTTAGTGTCTAGCCTGCTTAGGACATCCAAGTTAGAGCTAACAAACTCATTGACTATTTATACACAGACACTAATTGTGATTTAAAAAGCCACAAATGCGAGAAATTAACCTTTAATTGCCATTTTAACCTGTGTGTGCCACATTCTGTGTCTGTACCAGGGCCAAACATTCCAGGGTATGTAAACTTTTGATCAGGGCCATTTGGGCCATCTGTTATCATTATGATTTTAAAAGGAGCCAAAAACCATGTGATAATAAATGGCTTTGTGTGATCACTATTCTTGAATAAAAGACAGTTTTTTGGCATCATTAGTCATATTTTCAATATAAATGCAAAAAATTCACAATGTCTGCCAGAGTATGCAAACTTTTGAGCACAACTGTACATTTATGTCATTAAAACAGTTCTGCATACCTGTAGAATGATGAGAAAGGAGAGCAGTTTTATTCTGCCATGTTCTGGTTCTTTTTCCACTTTATTACCACTGTTGGTCAGAACGTTACTTCCCCCCTCTTTACAGTGTAATGTGCCATCTACAGGTTGCTTCCAGAACATCTTTTACAGAACTTAAAGCGGGAGTAAACCCATCGATTTAACAGTTTCAAAAAGCAGTTACATTCCCGGTATGCCGGGAATGCCAACTGTCACATTGGTTGTGCTCTCAACCAAACTGTCAAACCATCCAATGGCTGGTGTCATAACTGATCACATGTGCAGCATCATGGCAGTTGAAGATTAAACAGAGGCCAAGATGGCAGCTTCCTTGCCTGAAAATGATAGGAGGGTTTACTTCCACTTTAAACATAATAAAAAAAAAAATTGTATGGTGTCTTTTTTCCTAATAATTTCAACAGTATAAATTCTAGTCCAGAGTGTGAGTGTGAATCCGCGCAATGGACCTAATATGCCAGTAGGAACACACACCAGGGGTGTATAAATACGTCCTGTGATGAATAAGTAAGGAGCTGCCTCTACATAATTAATCCACCTGGGTGGAGTAAATGAGTAGACTGAAGGGAGGTGTAGAATTGGCGCTAATTACAATTCATGGACTTCCTTGCTCTAGAGCAGGGATATGCAATTAGCGGACCTCCAGCTGTTGCAGAACTACAAATCCCATGAGGCATAGCAAGACTCTGGCAGCCACGAGCATGACACCAAGAGGCAGAGGCATGATGGGACTTGTAGTTTTGCAACAGCTGGAGGGCCGCTATTTGCTTATCCCTGCTCTAGAGTGCAAGTGAATATTTTATATAAATAGATACATAAATACCCATATATTATACTAGTGTCATTGGTGCCATAGTGTAACTCCTAAATGCTTCACTATTATATATGAATACGTTTTTAATCTTCAAGTCTGGTGCCCACAGCAGAACGTGCTCCAATAAAGACCGCACTCACCAGATGTTCACCCCCTCTTTGGGTGAAAAACGTTCACAGTATATGCCACTGTGCAGCACTCTGGCGGTGTCTCGTCTCCCTGGTCCTTTTGTGGCAATCCCAGTATTATCTCAGAGTAAGAGGGAAAGGAAGGAATCCCAAATAGTGTAATTCCGTAATAAAAAACACTTTTATTGAACTTGTAGCAATATTACTCACATTTAAGCTGTATCAAACAGGCATGTAAGAGACAAATGCTGACAGATCCTGGAAGTGTTTGTGACATTCAGCTTGTGCGGTCTTTATTGGAGCACGTTCTGCTGTGGGCACCAGTCTTGAAGATTAAAAAAGGTCACATCACCAGGCACTGGGCACCTAGCATCTGAAAAAACTACAAAATCATTGGACAATCATATTGCTCAATCGAATCGCATGAGGTTGCATTTGCACTTTTCTGCATAGTCGCAAAAAATTTTGCCTAGCAAAGTTGCTGGGCATCTAGCATCAAATCATTGGACAATCACATCAATTTGCCCAATTCTGCATTTTTTTTATTATTTTTTTGCACTTTATCGCTAGTCGCAGGACATTTTTGCATGCATCATTAACTTATTACTATCACGGTTTTATATATTGGTTTAATTTTTTTCACTGTTATCACCTTTAATTGTTCACAATATTTTATTCATTTCATTATTTTATTTTTTATATATATTATTTTATGCTCATCATTATTTATATCCGCATCAATCTATATTTATCACGTATTCATATATATTAGTGAAGCATTTAGGAGTTACACTATGGCACCAATGACACTAGTATAATATAGGGGTATTTATGTATCTATTTATATAAAATATTCACTTGCACTCTAGAGCAAGGAAGTCCATGAATTGTAATTAGCGCCAATTCTACACCTCCCTTCAGTCTATAAATTCTAGTCCATCACACTTGTGTAAGACCAAAAAGGGCCACCTGTTAAGACCCACAATTTGCAGAGGAGATGTTAGGAACACAAACTTATAAGTGTAAGAGTAAAGGGAAATATACTTAAGTGTTTCAAAAAGTGGTCTTTGAAGAGCTGAAAGAATCAAACTGACATGCACAGGGTAACAGGAGGCTGTACAGGAGGAACTACAGTGAAAGGCATCCTAAACAATGGTTCTTATGAAAGGATGGGACTCTAGAGGTCCTTGAAAACAGTTTGCAAGAGCCAAGATTTGGCCCTTGATAGCACTCGGGACCAAATGTTGATGAAAGCCTGATTGCAAAGAGGTCAGGATTTGTCGCACAAAGTTTTCACACCAAGTGAAGTAAGCCCTTTGTGTACAATGATAGACCATACAAGAGGTAGATTCCCTAGCTTTCTGAAGTGTGGGAAGCACTAACTCATAGACCCCAATCTCTCAAGACTTGGGCTTAAAGCCAGCCACCATTAAGCAGAGTAATAGGCCAATTCTTGAAATAGGAAATCTGATTGATCTGGAACAGCGAGATTCTTGATTAAGTCAGGGCACCACATCCACCTGGGGCATTCTAGTGCTATGAGGTGCAACTAAATGCCCTCTATCTCAATCCTGCAGAGTAGAGTTTCCCTCCTCATTGGATTACCTTTACATAGACAATCCCCCTTCAGTCCATAATGAATGCCGCTGCAAGACTCATCCACCTTACCAACCATTCAGTGTCCTCCACCCCTCTCTGCCAATCCCTCCACTGGCTTCCACTTACAATAACAGTACTAACAATAATTTACAAAGCCATCCATAACTCTGCCCCCAGCTTCATCACTAACCTAGTCCCAAAATACCAACCAAGCCCCTCTCTTCTGTCCTCCCTAGACCTCCTGCTCTCTAGCTCCCTTGTCACCTCCTCCCATGCTTGCCTCCAGGATTTATCCAGAGCTTCTCCCATCCTTTGGAACTCCCTACCCCAATCTGTCCGACTGTCCCCTAATCTATCCATCTTTAGATGATTCCTGAAAACCCTTATTTTTAAAGAAGCCTATCCTGCTTCTAACACTGT
The DNA here is from genome assembly GCA_029206835.1 of Rana muscosa. NCBI lineage: Eukaryota > Metazoa > Chordata > Amphibia > Anura > Ranidae > Rana > Rana muscosa. The sequence goes on along the minus strand of CM055127.1, from coordinate 419,956,892 downwards.
TTTACTTCCTCCATCAGCTCATCCCACACAACTATTACCTTTTGTATCATTTGACCCTCCCTTTTTAGATTGTAAGCTCTAATGAGCAGGGCCTCTGATTCCGCTTGTGCCAAATTGTAATATAACTGTAATGTCTGCCTTCATTTTGTTAAGAGCTGCGCAAACTGTTGGCGCTATATAAATCCTTTATAATAATAATAATAATAATAATCCTACGGAGTCACTGGAGCACTCATTGCCTCTTCCAGAGGATCTCTGCATCTGGAGATAAATCTGCTCAATTTGGTGTTGAACCTGGAGGCCAGAAGATCCACATCTGGTGATCCTACCTGTAACACGGGTCCTAAAAAACTTCCAGGTGGAGTGACCACTAGGGATGAGCTTTTAGTTCGAGTCGAACTCATGTTCGACTAGAACATTGCCTGTTCGACCGTTCGTCGAACAGAGAACAATTTAGGGTGTTTGCGGCAAATTCGAAAAGCCGCAGAACACCCTGTAAAAGTCTATGGGAGAAATCTAAAGTGCTAATTTTAAAGGCTTATTTGCAAGTTATTGTCATAAAAAGTGTTTGGGGACCCGGGTCCTGCCCCAGGGGACATGTATGAATTTCGGAAGCAGTGATTTTAATAATGCTTAAAGTGAAACAATAAAAGTGAAATATTCCTTAAAATTTCGTACCTAGGGGGTGTGTACAGTATGCCTGTAAAGCAGCGCTTGTTTCCCGTGCTTAGAACTGTCCCTGCACAAAAAAGTCATTTAAAAGCACTCGCGGCTATAATGAATTGTCGGCTGCCGGCAATACAGAGAAAAGTCATTGATAAAAAAAAATGCGTGGGGGTCCCCCCAAATTCAATTGCCAGGCCCTTCAGGTCTGGTATGGATATTAAGGGACATATATTAGTAGCATAATATAATAAACATGGTAACACATGATAGATGATGAAACCAGCAGTATACCCAAAATAAATGTAAACATGATAAATAATAGAATAAAATTCATGATTCAGACAAAATCAAACCCATGGTAACAAACATGATTACTGTGACATAACAACAAATATAAAAGCTTGACGTGTTTCGTGGATTGTCTCCACTCATCAGGAGCAGCTTAGAACTGGGGATACCTAAAATAGATGGTAAATTACTAATCAATGGTAATTAATTAGAACGGGAAGAGAGGGAACACAACTCAGTGGTCCTAACACTCTTACCTATGGGTAGTTTGTAGAGGGACGTAAATAATGGCAGTGTTGAAAGGAGGCATTGGGGGAAGAGGAAACATCTCCCCAGGAGCTGAAGTGGCAGCAATGCGGCGACAGGGGAAGCCCAAAATTGCAAAGGTGATAACATGTTGAATGACAGGATGATAAATGCCTTTTCTACAGCTACAGTGATAAGTATGAGCCCAAGGGGCTTCTGTCGCGTGTTGACGTGTCATCTTTCCATCTGTGTGCGCCACGAGGGAGGAGTTAGGTGCCTACATATAAGCGCTAGTCGCTCGTGTATGGCCGCCTCTCCTCTCCAGCACGTACAGCGTGACGTTGGTGGGGCTCTGATGGCGGGCGGGTGTCCCTCCTACACTATTTTTTCATGGCTAAGACACCCATACTATGCTCAAATATGTTATGCAATAAATATTATCTTTTATTATATTGATTGATTCATTCTACCCAAGTGTTTTGTTTCATATAAAGTCTCATTGCCCCCTTCTTCCCATATTTCCCCTTCTTTCCACATTCTGAAGAGTCGTGGGCTCTCGGGCCCAGTCCAATCCACTCTGGTTAACGCTAGGAAGCCGGCCTCCAGGCTTATCTACTACAGAATCTGGAAGGCGTATGTTTCCTGGTGTGAATGCAGGGGGTGGCATCCTGGAAAGTATGCCATTAGCAGGATTCTTGCCTTTCTTCAATTAGGCATAGAAATTAAGCTGGCCTTAAGTACTATCAAGGGCCAGATCTCTGCCTTGTTGGTATTCTTTCAAAAACTGCTTGCCTCTCACTCCCTGATCCGGGCCTTTGTTCAGGGAGCGCTGGAGCAGTTAAGCCTCCCGTGTGCCCATGTGATTTAAATTTGGTTTTGTCTGTTCTACAGAAACAATCATTTGAACCATTGCAACATGCTTCCTTAGTTCTTTTGACAAAGAAATTGTTTTTTCTTGTAGCCATATCCTCAGCAAGGAGGGTATCGGAATTGGCTGCTCTTTCATGTAAAGAGCCATATTTGATTATTCATGAAGACAGGGTGGTGTTGCGTCCTCACCCAGCTTTTTTACCTAAAGTGGTTTCAGGATTCCATCTGAATCAAGATGTGGTCCTACCGTCCTTTTTTCCAGATCCGCAGTCCGCGGAGGAAAAGTTACTACACTCTTTAGATGTTGTAAGAGTGGTAAAAATCTATCTGCAGACAACGGCTCAGATACGAAAGACTGATTGTCTACTTATTCTGCCAGAAGGGCCAAGGAAGGGCCAGGCAGTGTCAAAATCCACTATTTCGAGTTGAATTCGACAAGTCAATATTCAGGCTTATGGTTTGAAAAAGAAGATTCCTCCTTTTCAGGTTAAAGCGCACTCGACTAGAGCAGTTAGTGCTTCATGGGCAGTGCATCACCAGGCCTCCATGGCTCAGATCTGCAAGGCTGCTACTTGGTCTTCGGTCCATAGATTCACTAGATTTTACCAAGTGGATGTGAGAGGGCATGAGGATGCCACCTTCGGGCACAGTGTGCTGCAGGCAGCAGTCTAGGTCCTCACGTCCGATAGCGGTCTGTGTTTTTTTCTGATCTGTGTCACCCTCCCCTCAATTTGGGCATTGCCATGGGACATCCTACTAAGTAGTTATCAAAGGCTCTGTGTCCCGTGATTTATGAACAAGAAAATAGGATTTTTAAAACAGCTAACCTGTAAAATCCTTTTCTTGGGAGTACATCATGGGACACAGAGCTCCCGCCCCTCTTCGGGATTATACGTTGGGACACTTTCTGCTATGCTACAAAACTGAGGTGCTCTCTATTTGGGAGGTCTTATATAGGGAAGGAACTCGCCTTGTAATTTGGGTTGCCAGTGTCCAATCACCTGATGGTGACTATCTAACCCACTAAGTAATTATCAAAGGCTCTGTGTCCCGTGATGTACTCCCAAGAAAAGGATTTTACAGGTAACCTGTTTTAAAAATCCTATTTTTTCCAGCCAGTTAAGATTAACATTTTCTTTAAAGTGTAAGTAAATCTTAACAATAAACTTTTATTATTCGGTCCCTTTTGTTTTTTTAAAGTCGTTGTAAACCCTTACATATACTCAGTGAAGCGACTGGCCTCAGGTGATACACAGAGATTAAATAAATCCTCCTACATAAGTTGTACCAATTTATCTGTAGCCTTCACTCCTCTACAGCATTCTAAATACACAGATCAAATGCTATTTTTCAGCTTCAGGAAGCAGGGGGACAGGGATCTGATGTCACACATTGCACCAGATAGTTAGTAGAGCTCAGTGTAATCTGAGACCTAAGTAGGTACACATAGACAGCTGAGGCTATCAACCACCTTCTGTGTGCTGGAGAGGTCATCTCTCAGGATTGTCTGTTGTGGACAGGGCCAGGACAAGGGGTGGGCAGGAGGCATGGCTGGCCTGGGAACTGTTGTATCATATAAGGGGGACGGGGGGCACCACAAGGAGTTTGGGGGGAGGATTTGTGTTGAGAGAGGGAATTTGGGAGGCATTGGGAGGTAAGAATTGTTCTAGGAGGGGAACATTATTGGGGGGTGCTAGGAGTGGTGATTTTGGGGAATTTGTGTTGGAAGGGAGGGGTGGGGTAAGAGGCGTTGTGTTAGAAGGGGGATTTTGGGGGTTTGTGCTAGAAGATGTGATATGTTAGAGGAGGGAGGGGATTTGTGCCAGGAGGGGATTTTTTTTTGGGGGGGGGTAATTTGTGCTAGCATGAATGATTGGGGGAGGGGGGAATTTGTGCTAGGAGGGGGAATTTTTGCTGAGAGGGGAGATGTATACTCAGAGGGTAAATTTGAGGGGTAAAGGACTTGTGCTAGAATAAGTGTTTTTATTGGGCGGGTGGGGGCAGTTGTGCTGTGTGGGGATTTGATGAAAGACAGAATTTGAGCTGGGAGGGGGGATGGGGGGGGCAAATATTTGTGCTGGGAGGGGGGATTTTTATGCTAAGAGGGTTAGCTTGCAGATTAGTGTGGGGGGGGGGTTGCAGACACATAGTACTCATACATCTTGGGGGGGGGGGGGGGTGCGCAGTTTGGTATGTTCGCCATGGGCTCTATATGACCTTGTCCTAACACTGGTTGCAGACATACCCAGTTAGAAGTGTCTCATGCAGATAGCAGAGGAAGGTGACAGCAGAGAGATATGACACTCTGCTCTTTAGATTGAGGCAAGTATACACTATAGAAGAATATCCTTTGTTCATTTTTCATTCTAGAGGTTTACAACCTCTTCAAATATACATTTGAAGTTTTTATATCTGTTTGGGAAATACCTTTTGATCTTGCCAGAAATCTTGTGAACTGAGAACTTCCTATTCTCTCTGCCTGTGCTGACTGTATCAGTTACATTGTTCTCTAAGAACTACAAAATCATGCCCATCTACAATATATTACCAAAAGTATTGGGACACCTGCCTTTACATGAACTTTAATGGTATGCCAGTCTTAGTCTGTAGGGTTCAATATTTAGTTGGCCCACCCTTTGCAGCTAAAACAGCTTCAACTCTTCTGGGAAGGCTGTCCACAAGGTTTAGGGGTGTGTCTATAGGAATGTTTGACCATTCTTCCAGAAGTGCAATTGTGAGGTCAGGCACTGATGTGGGCGAGAAGGTCTGGCTCGCAGTCTCTGCTTTAATTCATGTGTTCCATCGGGTTAAGGTCAGGACTCTGCGCAGGCCAGTCAAATTCCTCCACCCCAAATTCACTAATCCTTGTCTTTATGGACCTTGCTTTGTGCACTGGTGAGCAGTCATGTTGGAACAAGAAGAAGCCATCCCCAAACTGTTCCCACAAAGTTAGGAGCATGAAATTGTCCAAAATGTCTTGGTATGTTGACGCCTTAAGAGTTTCTTCACTGGAACTAAGGGACCAAGCCCAACCCCTGAAAAAGAACCCCACACCATAATCCCTCCTTCACCAAATGATTTGGACCAGTGCACAAAGCAAGCTACTGGTAGAATCACCAAGTGAGAATAAGAGGAAAAATAAGCTAGAAAAATAAATGTAGCCACCACATATAAGGACTGGTAAGCCTCAATATATTACATTTTTGTTTTGGGGTTTGGATACACTTTGGTTTGACTCTAAAATGCGGACAACCCCTTTAGGCATCTAACTAGTGGCTGTAACTCACAGAACGTTTGTGATATTTTGCGCCAGGCATTACAAAACCTTGTCACAGCTTGATAGGTTGGGTAAATGCCCAATTTTCAGTGTTTTATGTAGAGAAGGACAGCAAGTCATGGATTGCATATGCAAATGCTCTCATTATTCTGCAACTAAGGAGATATATTTTGCAGAAACCTGAACTGCACACTTTATACCAACATTATTACACAGCAGTCTATAAATCACAAAGCAGTTACAACATACAACAAGTTTTTTTTTCCTCTTCTCTGCTGGAGGGACCAAACGCACCAGTTAAATCATCTCTTCCATTGCAACGCACGATTTCTAATTGCTCTCTAAAGTCCCTTCCTGTCTGGCCATACGACTGGCCACCGAAAGGTTCTGCCGCAGATAATTCAATTATTCTAGAAAATGATTTTGGGCATTAAGACGCACAAAGTTCAGTTTCTCCCTGTTTCTGTTACTATTACCAAAGCTATTGATAAGATGGCTAAATTTATTGCAGAATAATTCTGCAGGAACAAAGATAAAAGGTTCCTGAATAAAATATGAGTTGAAAGCTGTAAATTGTAGCAATGCATATCATTTCATTCAAATGTAGGAAGCAATTACCATCTGCTATATTCATCAGTTCCCTCCTTTATGACTTAATTATATGTTTAATGCTATCAGATCAAGCAAAGGGCACAATAGATGAATGAGTGAGAGAATAGGAGAGATTCGGCAGCAAGACAAAAGGTGGATGAAAAGGAACCTGAAAACAGAATTGATTCCATTTGTTGGGAGAGAAGTTAATTTAAATAGTATATTCTATCATCTCCCATGCTTCGCCAAGATAATATAAATCACATGTTTGCGAATTTGCTTCATACAATTTTAACAAAAGCATTTAAGTTTCTGAAAACCGAAGGTCTCGGGGTTTTGATTTATTTATGAAATAGGTAACATTTACAAAGAAAGAGCAGTGACTGACAAGCAAAGCATTTAAATGATTATTAAGCAGGAATTTTCCAGGGTACTAAGTGAGGACAAAGACAATCAGACTAACAGTCTTCATGGTGATGCTTTAACCACTTTGTGACATGCTGGATTTCAGCTTGTCATTGATGTGAGAAGGCAGTCCAATGAGCAGGTGAGATCTGACCACCCAAGGATGTGTTTTGTTCTAGCTGGAGTCATAAACATAAAAAAAAGAGAAAAAAACTCAACGTGCATTTAAATACCGTATTTATCGGCGTATAACACGCACAGGCGTATAACACGCACCCTAACTTTAAGAGGGAAGTTTCAGGAAAAAAACTTTACACAGCCCCCTGCGTATAACACGCAGGCACAGTTTACCCTCTATTTTCAGGGTAAAAAAATGAGTGTTATACGCCAATAAATACAGTATATACAAAAAGTAATGCAAAAGTGGACATAACTATTTTAATAACATACATAGGTCATTCAAATATTACATGTTGGTACAGTAACTCTTCCTCTATGGTAACCTTCTTCTTTTTCATGGCAGATAAATAATGGATTCCAGACAAAAGTGACAAGCCGTCATTGAGTTCCACTCCTTGACGATTCGTGTCAGTGGTCGCAGTTGATGGTCCCCCAAAGCATGGGCTGTGTTCAATGCTGGTTTCCCCTTCTTTAAACTTCTATATCCATCTGTGCACATTGCTCTTGTCAGTGGCGTAACTAGAGACTTCAGGGCCCCGGTGCAAGAAATCATGAAGGCCCCCCCCCCCGAATAGCCTGATTTTGATACTTAATATTTTTACGCTGTAAAACAAAGTAAAAAAAATCTGTTTCTGATTTCACTTGAGGGGGGGTGGCTGCGTGGCTGCGGCGGCAGTGGTGGTTGACTTCAGGGCCCCGGTGCAAGAAATCATTTGAGGGGGGGTGGCTGCGGCGGTAGTGGTGCATCCCTGAAGAAGAATTCAAATCCCTATTTTCAAAACAATGTCTCATCTATTTGCTCGTTTTGGTCAAGGTTCTGGCGACCATTTCCACTATGTTGCTTATGCATCACTTAAAAGCCGCTAGTCTTTTATCATTCTAATTTTATTCCTTTTGATATGTAATAAAGTACCATTCTTTATATATTTTGTGTTTGAAAGTTTCCATTGTCTGCTGTGCTCATAATAGTCCCCCATATTTGATTGGATGGGTATTCTTGTTTCTACGGGGAAAGTAACCGAGCCTGCACCAGCAGAACCCAGAACAGACAATATTAAGAGATTGTTGCTCTCCCTGACGACAGGGAGGCCAAAAAATAAATTTAACACTAGTAGTCCACTAGGGCGCTACATATGTATTTGATGATTTAGCTGTTTGCTTGGAGTTCAGCTATAAGGCTACAAGAATCTTTCCTTGAGTTATACGTGCTGCGCTCAGCAACGAAGCAGTTAATTTATAAGAAAACATTATCCATTCCTGGCACGGGAACAAAGGTTCACAAGTTGACAGCTACATCGCCTAAAGGCCAGAACTACACTCCAAAGTAAGTTTTTAACCAAGGCTAATTAGTAGAGAAGTTGCCTTTTAAGTCAGTCAGTTTTTAAACTTGTCCCCGGGACTAAGGAGGATTCCTACCCGTAATAAAAATAAAAAGTTCATTATATTTTCTGTCACAGGCAGAATAGAAGGAGGGCAAATAGATTAATTTTTCCTGACAGGTACTGAGCTGATCTGCCAATGAGTTGTACATTGCAGTCCCTCTTTGGCTGTGTCCCAAATGTTCTCTGTACTTAGAAAAGTTTGGTGACACCTGTAACAATCTGCAGAAGGTTCCAAAACATCTATAGTAACTGTAATTGTCGGTGTCCAACTGCTAGTTGCAGAAGATGTTATATTACAGATTTAGTTACAGCAAGTGCCAGCCAAAAAAAAAGTGTGTGTTTAGTGTTTTGCTACATGCATGGTTCCCTGCGGATAGATACTCCAATGTTAAAGTGTAATTTGAAAGAGGTGTATCCCCACAGGGTGGTACTGTGGATGCAAGAAAGAGAAACATGTGCCCAGGGCCGGTGCTACCACTAGGCAATCTAGGCAGCCGCCTAGGGCGCACTGCTGCCTAAGGCGCCCGGGCCACTGGTGTTCCTACTTTCTTCTCTCTGCAGCAAGCAACTAAGTCTCAGCATCAGCAGGCAGCCGACGCTCCGTTCACACATAGTGTTAGAGGCGGAGGAATGTGTCTGTGTCCCGACTCCCGAATGAATGGAAGCAAGGAAACATTCATTGATGGGCACTGGTAGGCTGCATTGATGGGCACTGGTGAGGCTGCATTGATTGGTGCTGGTGAGGATGCATTTGATGGGCGCTGGTGAGGCTGCATTGATGGGTGCTGGTGAGGCTGCATTGATGGGCGCTGGTGAGGCTGCATTAGATGGGTGCTGGTGAGGCTGCATTTTATGTGCCTTTCATTAAAAATATGGGGCATACATGGGCAGGGCAAAGGGGGTGGAGTCAGGGGTGGAGCCAAGGGGGATGGCAAAATTAGGTTTCGCCTAGTGTGTCAAAAATACTTGCACCAGGCCTGCAGGCGCCATATCCTTAATTGAAGGTAAATTGGGAACGTGAACTCTAGATGGACTTTATAGGCACCACAATATACACAGTCATCTAAAAAATATAATAGTTTATTGATACAAAATATATAAAATTGACAAACAAAGTGCAGTTTAAAATTCCTAGCATCATACGCTGGAAAAGCTACCACATACACATCACCACAACCACCCTTAGGCCACACTATAACTCAGCATGAAACTTGTATAGATATAATCATCGGTATCAAAAATGGGCCTGGTCTATGTTGATGTCCGGTGTAGAAGAGCTCAACGCTCTACATGTTTCGTGCTTGCACGCTTCTTCAGGAGCTTCAGGTGGGTACTCTATGTAAAATAAAAATAAATAAATACAATAAGTACTAACAATTAATACAAAGAGTATAACAACAACTAAGAAGTATATAGTGACTCACAATGTCATGGATGAGCATAAATCTGGCAGGTGTGCCATCGCAGGGCAGTAAGAAGTGGAAACACAACATGGATGTGGGGACACAGGCAGATGCAGACATCCACCACCACGGTGAGCCAAGGCAACCCGAAGAGCAGTGAGACATGATAGTAGAATACAGTGGAACCTCGGATTAACGAGCGTTTCGTAACACGAGCACTGTATTTAAAAAATCCTAACTCTGTTTGCGAGTGTTGTCTTGCAATACGAGCAGGATTCAGGCCAAAGCGGTGTGCAGTACCGCGTTTGGCCTGAGGTGGGGGGCGCCCGAGCCGAGCGGAGCCGAACGGCGTTGATCATAGCCGATCAGCGGCGTTCGGAAAGACTCTAGAATACTATGTTCCCGAGCCTTTCCGAGGCTTGTCGAGGTCAGCCGAGGTGTCCTCTGGCCTTTCCGGCCGTTTCTGAGGCTCTCCGGCGCCCCCCGCCTCTGGCCGCATGCGGTATTGCATGCCATTGAAGTCAATGCGGAACAAATTATTTTCATTTCCATTGCCTTCAATGGGGAAACTCGCTTTCATATGCGAGTACTTTGGATTACGATCATTCTCCTGGAACGGATTATGCTCGTAATCCGAGGTTCCACTGTATAGCATAGTTATGCAATCACCTAGCAAGCTGTGTATCACCAATTGGGCAATGTTAAATTGGTTGTAAACCTCAGATGTTAAATATGAACAAAGAACATCCCTCTATAGCAGGGTTTCTCAACCAGGGTTCATCCAGAGCTTGTTAGGGGTTCCTTGAGCAATGAGCAATTTCTGCTTCTCAGATAAGTTCCCGCTGACACCATTGATCTTTTTAGCTATCGGTAAGGGGTTAATTCTTCTCAATGACCACAACATTCTTCCCACTGACCATCACATTAATGTCTGATGGGTTGTAGATATAGTCATTTTTAAAAGGGTTTCCCTGAGAGCAGAAATTTATTTCAAGGGTTCCTCTGTGTTGAAAAAGGGTGCTCTATAGCAGTGTTTCTCGACCTTTTTTCAGTTGAGGCACCCTTTAAAATTATAGACAATCTCAAGGGCACCCTTTAAAATTATGAACAGTCTCGAGGCACCCCATTCTAAAATGTAAAAAACGATTCTAATAGCTTTACACAGTGCAGCAACATCCACACGTAGGACACCCAACGTTGGAGTTGATGTATTCTTCCAAAGCAAATACACTTTTGCACACTGGTTCTAAATAGTATTCAGATGTTTCTCTTCTCCCTCAGTTTCTCTCCATCGGTCAGCTAATGTCACTCGAGTGCTGAGGGAGAGGGGCACAGGAGGGTCAAACTAGGATACTGAGGAGGCGACAGACATCCTCCTTATTAACTGATGACGTCATTGGTTGTTAGGATGCCAGTGTCTAGAAAGTCGTAATGGTGCACAATGACAACCCGTGGCTTTGTGTAACTAAAAGACAGGCTTCATCCACCTGCTGGATTGTATACAATTTTTAATCAATTTTTAAGCATTTTGCCAAGGCACCTCTGGTTTACAAAAGCCTGCTCTATAGTGTGTAATTGTCTCAAGTAGAAGCACAAACTGTCATATCTAAATGCTGCTTTGATCCTCTGCTATTAGCATGAAAGATGAAAGATTTCCTGACATCAAGAGAAAAATGGTGACAGGGGAGGGAGCTCCGGCTGTTTTGACACCCTTAACTCTGTTCCGGTGTGCTATGTGTGTGGGGGGGGTCCCTCCAATAAGCTCCCAGAGCTCTCTTCACTGAGCTCTGCAGTGTGTCATTTCCACTCTCTCAGTCCCCATTTTGCTGACAGTTAAGACAAGCTAATAAATTCTGGACTTTGAATGGCTGTAGAGAAGAGAAGACTGTAGATAAACAGGTGTAACTTATGTAAAAGGTTGGTATAATCTCTGTGTATCACCTGAGGCCAGTCACTTCACTGGCTATACAGTATGTATCAGCAGGGGTGCTTATGATGTTCAGCGTGTATTTATTTATGTAAAACCTATACCCTAAGAGGAAAAAATTAGTATTAGCTGGAGTTTGGCTTCAATGTGTTACTGTATTTAAATCTGCTAGTACATCTGACATGCCCCTCCCCCAGATAAACAATTCTGCTGTTTACTGTACCACCATGTTCTCCTTCATCCAGAGTGGGGGGACTGGAATACAGGAAGTGTGTTACTGGCCAAATCACCTGGTGAAAATACAAGGAAAAAAAGAGAACGTATACAGTCACCACATCCAATGATTGGTAAGGTGCAATATTTGAATTTTTCGTTTTGGGTTTAGACCCACGTTCACACTGGGGCTGCGGGAGTGAAGCCTGCGAGTTCAGCTGAACTCGCACGATTTCACTCCTGCCTGTCAGTCCCGATTTCAGCTCGATTTCAAAGACATCTGAAACAGATGTCAATGTAAATTGCGGCTGAAATCGCAAAAAGTAGTACAAAAACTAAATTTTGTAATCGGCGCAGCGCCGCAGATGCGGCGTCGCACCGATTAGGACGGTGCCATTGGCCGCAATTTGCGGCAAATTTCGCCGATTTGACATGTCAAATCGCATGTCAAATCGCACCAGTGTGAACCAGGGCTACTGCTTTAAGTACATCCCATGGAAATTGTTTTAATTTTTTTAACATATTTAAAAGGCAAACGTTGCATCTTTAGTCAAACAGTGCCTTCAGATAAAGGTGATTTATGTGTTTGAAAAAGACCACAGGAAAAAAAGGCCTTTTTAGGCATTTATTCAACAAAAATATCAAAAAATTTAATAGTGTACTGTGAAGTTAGTAAGTATACCCTTGGCATCAGAAGCTGTTATTATCTATCTTTAAAATAAAATTGCTTTTGAGAGGCATTTCCTTTAAGCCTACCAGTCTCTGACATTGACTGCTGGGATTTTTGACCACTAATCGATGTACAATTCCTTCACCTACAAGATGTTTGCTTGTTTCCTTGCATGAACTACCCTTTTTAAACAAAATGTCAATGGGATTCAAATTAGAGCTTTGATTGGGAAAGTCCATAACCCTCTATTTCCTCTTTTTGACCCATTCCTTGGTGGATTTAGTAGTGTGCTTCAAGTCATTATTGTGCTGAATGACTCAACTTCAACTTTTAGACAGAGGGCCTCACTTTTTCATCAAACACACTTTGATATGATGCATGATATAAAGTTGACCCAATGTTAGCAAGCTACCCAGGTCTTGAAGCAGCAAACCAACCCCAAACCATAACATTTCCACCAGGATATTTCACAGTTGTTATGAGGTAACCACACTTTCACAGTTACACGGTGACCAAACAACTCTGTCTTTGTTTGATCAGTCATAAGTACATTGTCTCAAAAGGCCTATAACAGCTTCAACTCTTCTGGGAAGGCTGTCCACAAGGTTTAGGAGTTTCTATGGGAATGTTTGACCATTCTTCCAGAAGTGAGTTTGTGAGGTGGGGCACTGATGTGGGCAAGAAGGCCTGGCTCGCAGTCTCCACTCTAATTCATCCCAAAGGTGTTCTATTGGGTTGAGGTCAGGACTTTGTGCAGGCCAGTCAAGTTCCTCCACCCCAAACTCACTCATTCATGTCTTTACGGACCTTGTTTGGTGCACTGGTCCAAATCATTTGGTGGAGCGGGGATTATGGTGTGGGGTTGTTTTTCAGGGGTTGGGCTTGGCTCCTTAGTTCCAGTGAAGGGAACTCTTAAAGGGGTTGTAAAGGTAAAAGTTTTTTCACCTTAATGCATCCTATGCATTAAGGTGAAAAAACATCCGACAATACCGCCCCTCCCGAGCCCCCGTTTTACTTACCTGAGCCCTCGAAAGTCCCGCACTCGCCCCCGTCATCCTCCTCGTTTCTGAGCCTGGTCGTTGATTGGCTACACTGGATGGATTGAAAGCAGCACAGCCATAGGCTCACACTGCTGTCAATCACATCCAATGACGCGACGCGCCGGGGGGCGGGGCTGAGTGATACAGTGAGCGGCTATAGCCGCTGGCTGTATCACTGAAGCGCGCCCGTAATCACTCACCACCATGCAAGCTCGCTCGCATATGGGTGGTCAGTTCTTGTGGGGAGGAGCCGAGACAGCCGCCGAGGGACCCCAGAAGTCCAGGTTTGGGGCCACTCTGTGCAAAACGAGCTGCACAGTGGAGGTAAGTATAACATGTTTGTTATTTTAAAAAAATATATATTTATTTACAACCCCTTTAAGGCGTCAGCATACCAAGACATTTTGGACAATTTCATGCTCCCAACTTTGTGGGAACAGTTTGGGGATGGCCCCTTCCTGTTCAACCATGACTGCGCACCAGTGCACAAAACAATTTCTTATCCCTCCCATAAACTTCATTAGTTCACTATATTTAAAGTTGCCACCGCTTTGCAATGTGAACTTTAACCAGAATACTGTAGGACCTGCTTTTTCCATCCAACAGGTACATTTTTACCCTTTGGGATCCATTAGCCCTGCCTTTGTAACATCTCAGCATTTTTCTAAAGTTAACCTAAATTGTTACTTTAGGGCCACTTTAACTACTTAAGGACCGGACCAATACAGACCATATTGACCAGAGGTGTTTTCACAATTTGGCACTGCGTTGCTTTAACTGACAATTACACGGTCGTGCGACGTGGCTCCCAAACAAAATTGACGTCCTTTTTTTCCCACAAATAGAGCTTTCTTTTGGTGGTAATTGATCACCTCTGCGGTTTTTATTTTTTGCGCTATAAACAAAAATAGAGTGACAATTTTGAAAAAAATTCAATATTTTTTACATTTTGCTATAATAAATATCCCCAAAAAATATATTAAAAAAAACATTTTTTTTCCTCAGTTTAGGCCAATACGTATTCTTTTACATATTTTTGGTAAAAAAAAACGCAATGGTTTGCGCAAAAGTTATAGCGTTTACAAAATAGGGGGTAGTTTTATGGCATTTTATAAATTTTTATTTTTTTACTAGTAATGGTGGCGATCAGCGATTTTTTTTGTGACTGCGACATTATGGCAGACACATCGGACACTTTTGACACATTTTTGGGACCATTGTCATTTTCACAGCGATCAGTGCAATAAAAATGCACTGTTTACTGTGAAAATGACACTGGCAGTGAAGGGGTTAACCACTAGGGGCGCTAGAGGGGTTAAGTGTGCCTAGGGGAGTGATTACTACTGTGTGGGGGCGTGGCTACGAGTGACACGTCACCGATCTCCGCTCTGATTACACAGAGCGGAGATCGCTGACAGTGTCAGTAGCGGAGCGGGGAGATGTTGTGTTTACACACACATCTCTCCGCTCCATGCCTCCGTGAGACGATCGCGGGGATCCCCGCGGCGATCGAGTCCGACTAACGGGGGAAGGCAGGGGGGTCACGAGCGCGACGTCAGCAGTTAAAGGGCCACGTAAAGGTACGTGATTGTGCCTCCAGGTGCCTTTCTGCTGACGTATATATACAGTGGCTGGTCCTTAAGTGGTTAAATCTGTCTCTCAGTAACAGAAAGCCTAATAGCAGAAAACTTAATGGAGTCAAGAGTTATCATGTCTCAGCATTGTACCTAGACGATGCAAATAATTATTCAAGAACTTAAGTACTCAAAGTGTTTATTATTAGATACTAATTAATTAATTAGATTATAATTAACAAATTTAAACTTACTGATGACAAATTCTCTTGAGTCAGTCTATCCAAAAATCATGCTTTGGTTATAGTCAAAGCATGATGGGCTAGTTATGCCTTTTTTGGGTATTTCAACAAGGGGGCGGAAATTAAAGCCTAATGCCAGGTTTACAATGACTTTAAAGTGGAACTGCATTGCATATGAGCACCACAACCCAAAAATGCTATTTAATTCATTGTTCATACTTTAAAGCAAACTCCCCCATCCATCCCTGTCTCTATGCTTATTTTGCTGAGAAATCATTTGGAAAAACACCCCTTGGCATTTCTGGCAGTGGCCATCTTGAGTAAGGGCAGATAATTCAGGTAGAATTACTTCCTAGTATCCATATGCCCTTAACTCATGCATTGGCTGAGTTGAGAACCCTCCCTCCCCTCCTAAAGACTGCCGGGATGTATGACATCATTTGCCTAGGCCTGGAAACCAGAAAGTAACTGAAGAAATTAAAAAAAATAAGTTTAAAGGAAGTAAATATGACATACTTTCCTATCTATTTACTAATGTTGGCAGCTTAAGGATTTAAAATAGTCCATGTTGATTGAGAGAGTGAAGTTCCATTTTAAATAGTTAATTTGGTCCAAGCTAGCACAAACTATTTCCTTTTCTACCAGATGCGCCCACTGGGAGTGCTGTATAAGCTGTTTGTAGCACCAACTACAGTATACAGTGTTATGTTATGGCAGCTGTACGAAACTTCCCGTCTCATTCCCTGAACAAAAAAGAGTCGAGCTGAGCACTGTTCAGTCATTCATAGGAAGCTTTGTATTTTAGGAATGAATACTTCTTACTCTGATTGGCTGAGGTGGAGATTGCTAGTTCATCCACCTGCCTTTCCAACTCAGCCAATCAGAAAAAGCCTTCTATTCATTCATAAGATAACGTTTCCTGTGATTGGCTGAGCAGCACTCAATTTTGTTCCAAGAATGGGATGACAAGTCCCCACCCCACTCCCAGTGGGTATATATGTTAATAAAGGAAATAGTTCATTTGGGTCAGCTTGGCTCAAACAAACTATTTAAAGTCATAGTAAACTTGGAGTTAGAATTTAATCCATCACTCAAGCTTCGTAATTTACCAAATATTGGACCAAGAAGTCTAATATTCAATCCAATACAACAAAAAACCAGTGCCACTCAATTCTCTGCAAATATGTCTTCATTCCCAGCACTGATGTGACCTGCCACCATCCTGCTGACTTCTTCCACATTTTTCATTTCATAATATTACTTTAACTGCAAGTGCTTCCTTGGTGCACTTCATAGCGCTGTCTATTAATTTATGCTCTTACGAGCCTAACATTTTTGCAGACATCTGTTTTGCAAATCATTAATGGGCCATTTTCGGCATTCTGTTCTCTCGGCACATGATTCTGTGACATTTTTCAGCGGTTTGATGTAATATATTTGCAGATGTATACAGTAAAGTTATAGAAAACAGATTAGAACATTTATACTAATTTGTCTCATTTAATCTCACCAAATGTCAATGCGCTGTAGTAGGGAAATATATTATCAGCATCAAACAAACAAACCTCCGGCAAAAATATTATCTCTTGGTCTATCTGGAAACTGAGGTATTCTTCCTTTTAAACAAAGGGAAGATTTTATCATGCATACTTCTTAAGTTTTTAGGGGAAAACAAGTATGGAGGACACTGTTTTATTTAAATCCCAATTTTTTGAAGTTTGTGAAGTATGAAAGGGTTAGAACTTTTGACAATTTTTTTAGCTGCCCAACTTCATGTCCTAGAACAGGTGTCAGAAAAACAAAAACATTTTTTGGGATGAGTTAGGTTTTAAAGTAAGCTTGTCCTCAGAAAGATATTGTAGCGGGCTCACCACTCTCACCCCTTCTTATTCTCGGCTTGCTGTCTTGTCTAGAGGAAACCTGGGGGGAAGGATGAGATCCACCATGGCCCATGTCCTCTTCTGGATAGAGGTCAAGGCCCGAACGTATTTTACCATCGGGTCGTGTGTATAACCCGGGGTCAAGTCTTACCTCTAACTGACCCCCCTTTGCTCCCAGTAACCAGAGTTCCACACCACTGAAAAGGTCCAACTCTTATTTATTCTTTAGCAGCAATAAATCGTCACTTAGCACAGACAGGTTGTGACCAACGAACAGTTCAGTACAGGTGGGGAGTAGGTCAAGGCACAATCCCTTAATCAAACTAAACCATTGAGATATCACCAACGGTTATGGCGCACAGTGGCTGTGAATGTACTTCTTTCTTTCTCTGAGTCTCTACCAGCAACTCTGTCGAACATGAAATAGGAGTTACCTTCTTTAAGCTGTGGCCCCAGTCAGAGGGAAGACATCCTTTCCGAGAGAGTTACCGGAGGCCCCTCCGTCACTGGCAAATGCTGCACCGGGCTGTTCGGAAGGGTTACACTCCCCGGCCTCCTCGTCTCAGATTCGGGTGCCCAACACCTTAGGGCCCCTCGGACTCCTCCACCCTTGCGGAACCCAGTTGAAGGTACTGGGTCCCAGGCCTCCTCAATAGTACCTCACCCCAGGGCTAAAGGTGCCTGGGATGGACTCCATCTCCCGCTCCGGCCAGGCCAAGGGCCCCTGTGCCCGGAACTCCAGAACGCCCAAACCCAGGCCGAAGGAGCCTGGGCGCGGTGGTGTCCTCCGACTCTGAACCCTGAACTCAGGGCGTCCGCCCCCTTTATCTCTTCTCCCCAGCATCACAGCAGGTTCCCCGCCCCACTGTACAACCGCCGGAAAGGGACAAAAAGAGTACAGTCTTGCAGTGAGGGTTCAACCCCCGGCCCAGGGCAACAGCGCCACCCTCGGACCCCAGGGAACCTCACACCACCAGAGTCCTCCATAAGCAATAATTAGTGCATCTGGGTTACACTACCACCCAGATGCTTCCCTTAAATTTAAATACCCGCTACACTATGAAGGTTGCTAGTTGCCTGGTTGTTATAGTGAAAGCAGAATTATACTCACTTAACCTGCAGCAAAAGAACATCTGCCCAGTCTTCTTCCCGGCTAAGGATCTTCAAACATCATGGTTGGCTGCGCCAGAATGACATAACTCGTGTATGGAGTTCCTTTATTCCAGCATATGGCTTCAAATTTAAATTTTTTCAATAAGAGAGCAAACAGGCAGGCTAGAGTCCTTTACTCCAGAAGGGTCATAGTATGTCTCTGCAATAGAAAAACCTGCCTGGCTTTCCTTATTTAATTTTTACATAAAGTTCAATTTTGAATGTTTCCAATTAATTTTGATTCATTGACCCAGAACAAGTCTGCAGATAAGGAAAGTCAGAGAGATTCTGAAAACACTAAAGGTATTAGATCATCAGTATAACTGGGCAGCTAGTATTTTGAAAAGCAGATATTTAACAGTGCCTTGCACTTTTTTAGGTTTTAAGCAAAGCATATTTAGCAAATGGCAATCATGGGACTGTGTTTAGAGCAACAAGCTGAAAAGCCCTATTTCAAAATGAGGGCAACTCTGATGAACTGCTGGGTAAATCCAGCAGTACCCCCAAAGTGAAGGTTTCATTGGCTTCTCTGTGAAAGTAGGCTCTTGATTGGTGCACTTGGTTAGGTAACCTTTGGAATTAGTTACATGCCCATAGATTTTAATTCAATTGATATTTATTAAAGCGGAGTTCCACCCAAAAATAACCACTCCTCGCCCCCTTACATGGCACATTTGGCATGTAATTTTTTTGGGGGGGGAGTGGGGGCTTCGGTAGGAGTGGGACTTCCAGTCCCACTTCCTCCTTCCGCCCAGGGACCGCTTAGGCGACTCGTCATATCGCCAAAGGCGGCCCCTCCCTGTAGGCGATCACCTGGGACACGTGACAGGTCCCAGGCGATTGCCTGTCCACTCTTAGGGCGCAGCGCGACTCGCGTATGCGCAGTGAGTGCCCGGCCATGAAGCTGAAAGCTGTCACGGCCGGGTGCCCACAGTTTAAAAAGAGGCGCCGGCGGAGAGGGGGGGAGAGGAGCGACGCTCCGGCCAGCCGCGTCCATGGACAGTGGACCAGGTAAGTGTCTGTTTATTAACCACTTTTCCCCCGCCCACTGTCAATTGACGGCGGGCGGAGGACACTCTCGTTCTGGGAGGACAACATATGACGTCCTCCCTTTAAAACGAGCTAGGAGGCGCGCGCCCGCCGCGTTCACAAGGCCCCGGTGCGCGTGCCCGGCGGGCGCGATTGCCGCCGGGCACCCGCGATTGCCCGGGAAACGAGCAGGAAAGTGGATCTCTGTGTGTAAACACAGAGATCCACGTCCTGTGAGGGAGAGGGGACCGATGGTGTGTCCCTTGTACATAGGGACAACCATCGGTCACCTCCCCCAGTCAGTCCCCTCCCCCCACAGTAAGAACACATTGAGGGAACATATTTAACCCCTTCCCGCCCCCTAGTGGTTAACCCCTTCCCTGCCAATCACATTTATACAGTAATCAATGCATTTTTATAGCAGGGATCGCTGTATAAATGTGAATGGTCCCAAAAATGTGTCAAAAGTGTCCGATGTGTCCGTCGCAATATCGCAGTCACAATAAAAATCGCAGATCGCCGCCATTACTAATAAAAAATAAAAAATAGAAAAAATGCTATAAATCTATCCCCTATTTTGTAGACGCTATAACTTTTGCGCAAACCAATCAATACGCGCTTATTGCGATTTTTTTTTTACCAAAAATATGTAGAAGAATGCCTAAACTGGGGAAAATTGGACGCTCTTCTGTTGTTTATAGCGCAAAAAATAAAAACCGCAGAGGTGATCAAATACCACCAAAAGAAAGCTCTATTTGTGGGAAAAAAAGGACGCAAATTTCGTTTGGGAGCCACGTCGCACGACCGCGCAATTGTCATTCAAAGTGTGACAGCGCTGAAAGCTGAAAAATGGCTTGGGCAGGAAGGGGGTTTTCGTGCACAGTAGGGAAGTGGTTAAAAGCCAGGAGCTACACTTTTTGTAGCTGCTGACTTTTAATAAACATAAAAAAGGCTGGAACTCCCCTTTAATGAATCTCTTCTGGCTAGCGTTGGATAGTATATCCACTGACTTGTCTACAACTATTAACAGTTGAAAATTTTAGACCCGCCAGTAACTTGGGCACAACTACATTTTAAATATTGAAATTTGAATATTGTGCAAAAGTTCATTTTTTTCACTAATGCAACTTAAAAGGTGAAACTAATATATGAGATAGACTCATTACATGCAAAGCAAGATAGTTCAAGCTGTGATTTGTCATAATTGCGATGATTATGGCTTACAGCTCATGAAAACCCCAAATCCACAATCTCAGAAAATTTGAATATTGTGAAAAGGTGCAATATTCTAGGCTCAAAGTGTCCCACTCTAATCAGCTTATTAAGCCATAACACCTGCAAACGGTTCCTGAGCCTTTTAATGGTCTCTCAGTCTGGTTCAGTAGGAATCACAATCATGGGAAAGACTGCTGACCTGACAGTTGTGCAGAAAACCATCATTGACACCCTCCATAAAGAGGGAAAGCTTCAAAAGGTAATTGCAAAAGAAGTTGGATGTTCCCAAAGTGCTGTATCAAAGCACATTAATAGAAAGTTATGTGGAAGGGAAAAGTGTGGAAGAAAAAGGTGCACAAGCAGCAGGGATGACCGCAGCCTGGAGAGGATTGTCAGGAAAAGTCCATTCTAAAGTGTTGGGGACTTTCACAAGGAGTGGACTGAGGCTGGAGTCAGTGCATCAAGAGCCACCACACACAGACAGATCCTGGACATGGGCTTCAAATGTCGTATTCCTCTTGTCAAGCCACTCCTGAACAACAAACAACGTCAGAAGCGTCTTACCTGGGCTAAAGAAAAACAGACCTGGTCTGTTGCTCAGTGGTCCAAAGTCCTCTTTTCTGATGAGAGCAAATTTTGCATCTCATTTGGAAACCAAGGAGCCGGAGTATGGAGGAAGAATGGAGAGGCACACACTGCAAGATGCTTGAAGTCCAGTGTGAAGTTTCCACAGTCTGTGTTGATTTGGGGAGCCATGTCATCTGCTGGTGTTGGTCCGCTGTGCTTAATTAAGTCCAGGGTCACCGCAGCCGTCTACCAGGAGATTTTGGAGCACTTCATGCTTCCTTCCGCAGATGAGCTCTATGGGGATACTGACTTCATTTTCCAGCAGGACTTGGCACCTGCCCACACTGCCAAAAGCACCAACACCTGGTTCAATGACCGTGGGATTACTGTGCTTGATTGGCCAGCAAACTCGCCTGATCTGAACCCCATAGAGAATCTATAGGGCATTGCCAAGAGAAAGATGAGAGACATGAGACCGAACAATGCAGAAGAGCTGAAGGCCGCTATTGAAGCATTCTGGTCTTCCATAACACCTCAGCAGTGCCACAGGCTGATCGCTTCCATGCCACGCCGCATTGAGGCCCAAACCAAGTACTGAGTACATATGCATGCTTATACTTTTCAGAGGTCCGATATTGTTCTATGTACAATCCTTGTTTTATTGATTGCATGTAATATTCTAATTGTCTGAGATTGTGGATTTGGGGTTTTCATGAGCTGTAAGCCATAATCATCACAATCATGACAAATCACAGGTTGAACTATCTTGCTTTTGCATGTAATGAGTCTATCTCATATATTAGTTTCACCTTTTAAGTTGCATTAGTGAAATAAATGAATTTTTCCACGATATTAAAATTTTTCGAGTTTCACCTGTATACACTCACCAGCCACTTTATTAGGTACACCTGTTTAATTGCTTGGTAACACAAATGTAAAATCAGCCAATCAGATGGCAGCAACTTAATGCATTTAGGCATCTAGACGTGATGAAGCTGATTTTCTGAAGTTCAAACCGAGCCAGAATAGGGAAGAAAGGGGATTTAAGTGACTTTGAACGTGGCATGGTTGTTGGTGCCAAACGGGCTGGTCTGAGTATTTCAAAAACTGCTGATTTACTGGGATTTTCACACAAAACCATCTCTCGGGTTTACAGAGAATGGTCCAAAAAAAAAGAAAATATTCAGTTAGCGGCAGTTGTGTGGACAAAAATGCCTTGTTGATGTCAGAGGTCAGAGGAAAATGGGCAGACTGATTCCACATAATAGAAAGGCAACAGTAACACAAATAACCACTTGTTACAATCAAGGTATGTAGAATACCATCTCTGAATGTATTGAACACATCGAACCTTGAGGCAGATGGGCTACAGCAGCTGAAGACCACACCGGGTGCCCCTCCTGTCAGATAGGAACAGAAACTGGGGCTACAATTTGCATAGGCTCACCAAAATTGGATAATAGAAGATTGGAAAAACTTTGCCTGGTCTGATGAGCCTTGATTTCCACTGTGACATTCAGATATTGGGGTCAGAATTTGGCGTAATAATGAAAGCATGGATCCATCCTGCCTTTCATCAACGGTTCAGGCTGGTGGTGGTGATGTAATGGTGTGGGGGATATTTTCTTGGCACACTTTGGGCCCCTTAGTACAAATTGAGCATCGTTTAAACACCACGGCCTACCTGAGAATGGTTGCTGCCCATGTCCATCCATTTATGACTACAGTGTACCCCTCTTCTGATGGCTCCTTCCAGCAGGATAATGCACCATGTCACAAAGCTCAAAATCATCTCACCACCACAGTCACCAGATCTCAATCCAATAGAGCACCTTTGGGATGTGGTGGAAGGGAGATTTGCATCATGGATGTGCAGCCGACAAATCTGCAGCAACTGAGTGATGCTATCATGTGAATATGGACCAAAATCTCTTAGAAAGGTTTCCAACACCTTGTTGAATCTATGAGCCCACAAAGAATTAAGGCAGTTCTGAAGGGAAAAGGGGGTCCAGCAGGTACTAGGAAGGTGTACCTAATAAAGTGGCCCTAGACCCACTTTTTATAAAGAAACCATGACATGCAATATATGTAAAAAGATAAGAAAATATGAGCATGTTTGAACCACACACATTACCGTATATACTCGAGTATAAGCCAAGTTTTTCAGCCCTTTTTTTAGGGCTGAAAGTATACCCCTCGGCTTATACTCGAGTCAGTACCTGAAAATCGTGAAATTCCGCGGCCGGCGTCCATTGTTTAAATCTAGCGCCTTTCTCCCTGTCCCTTCCGCAATAGGCGTTTCCAGCAAACACTTGTGTTGAGTGTTGCGCCTATCACGGAGGTCCTCTTGTCCGACGTCCGTGATTGGCGGAGCACTGAACACAGTGCCTGCTGGGAAACGGAGTCGGAGAATGAGAGGACCTCTGTGATAGGCGCAACACTCAACACAGTGTTTGCTGGAAACGCCTATCACAGAAGGGACCAGGAGAACGGCGCGAGATTTGAACAATGGACGCCGGCCGCGGAATTACAAGATTTTGAGGTACACTGACTCGGGCACAGGGAGGCTGCAATGGACACAGTAAGGGGACACAGTGAGGTGACAATGGGCACAGTGAGGTGAAAATGGGCAGTGAGGTGGCACAGTGAGATGGCAATGGGCACAGTAAGGGGGCACAGCGAGGTGGCAATGGGCAGTTGGGCAGTGAGGTGGCAATGTGCACAGTGAGGTGGCAGAGTGAGATGGCAATGGGCACAGTAAGGTTGGGCAATTGGCACAGTGAGGTGGCAATGGGCACATTTCCTCCCCTCGGCTTATAATCGAGTCAATACGTTTTCCCAGTTTTTTGTGGTAAAAGTAGGTACCTCGGCTTATACTCGGGTCGGCTTATACTCGAGTATATACGGTATATTATGTAACAGATCATCCGTGAAAAAATATATTGTTTGTTTGCTTCTCTTTTATCATCAGTGAGGGTCTTGTTGGGTCAAACATAAGTGGATGGGAGTTGGAGTATATAATATACATGACTAAGGTATAACATTATGAGCATTGAGAGGTAAAGTGAATAACAATGATTATCTTGTTACAATGGCATCTGAAAGTGGGTGGGATATATTAGGCAGCAAGGGAACATGTTGTGCTTAAAGAGGAAGTAAACCCTGATGCATCGCATAATAGCCCATTATGAGTCACTTACCTGCAGGAGAAGCCCGCAATGTCCCGGTCTTCCTCGCTAGTAGCGAGCGTCCATCTTCACCCCTCTTCTTCCGGGGTCCGTGAACTCCGTCTCTGTGACTGGCCGGAGGGAGCCGCCACTTACGGCATGACCCCATTCATAAAATGGCATGCTCAGTGTGCTTGCACCATTGTCTACGGCGCGCATGCGCGCCGTAGACATCGGTAAAGTATTTTTTGAAAATATCTCCTAAACCGTGTAGGTTAAGGAGATATTGCAAGCACCTACAGGTAAGCCTTAATCTAGGCTTACCTGTAGATGAAAGTTCGACCTGAGGGTTTACATCCACTTTAAAGTTGATTGTTGTAAATAGGAAAAATGGGCAAGTGTAAGGATTTGAACATCTTTGACAAGGGCAAAAATGGATATGCTAGACAAGTGGGTCAGAGCATTCCCAAAACTACAGCTCTTGTGAGATATTCCAGGTCTGCAGTGCTCAGGACCCACCAAAAGTGGTCCAAGGAAGTAAAACAAACCAGTGACAGGGTCATGGGTGGCCAAGGCTCACTGATGCATGTGGGAAGAGAAGGCTGGCCTGTGTAGTGTGGTCCAATAAAATAGTTACTAAAGCTCAAGTTGCACAATGCTGGTTCCAATAGAAAGGTGTCAGAACACACAGTGCTTCGCAGTTTGTTGCATCTGCGGCTCTGTAGCTGCAGACCGGTCAGGGTGCCCATGCTATATGCTAGGTGTCCAGTGCGCTCTGTGCCTTTAAGGAGGGGTGGGCTCCCTCCAGGCTCACCTGCCCTCTGCGTATCCATTATAATGCATGTGCTTCCACTGTGGAGGCTCTCAAAATTTAGAAAATACTAGGGTGCCTTGACGGGGCTCTGTAGCTTACGCATGTGTTTTCAAAAGGGGTGCAAACGAAACCCCTGTTTTTAACGTGTAGCACTACCCCCGTAGGAGCTGCTGGTTATATTTTTGGGTCATGCCGTTACCTGTCTGTTCCACCGTATCCGTCATAGGGGTTCAATTGAAGAGTTTCTCACAGATGTCATCACCAACACATAGTCTCTTTTTCAATGGTTTTATTAAACAAAATGTCATTTAGAGGGATGGAGGGTTGGGGGAGATTCAGGTACCTTGCTTGCGGATCACGGGTACTTCATAATCCAGAGGACCAACAGTTTTCCAAGCTGGATATAGCAACCACCGGATAGGCCTCTCTCACTGACCTAGCAACCGGTGCGGTGCTCGGCCAAAAGTCTCTGCCACAGACTTGAAGAACACGAATAGTCTCTGCCACAGACTTGAAGATTACACATAGTCTAAGTACAGTCACACAGTACCAGTTTCTTTCAGCCGATCCGGCAATACTGTGAGGTAGATATGTCGGGATGCGTCCTCCAGTTGAGTCTCCAGGCTCTTCCCGAGGCACCAGCCTTTTTGCTCGGTCCTCTCCTGGGAAAAGTCCTCCCCTGGTTTCTTCAATTGCTCGGCTTCTTCCCGCAGGCAAGAAACCAAGGACCACCCCTGACTAGTAGGCCCCAGAACTCCTGGGCCTACTTCCAGTAACGAGGCCTCGGGCCAGCCGGCCCCGAGGCGAGAAACTGTCACGGCACACCTTAGGCCATGAGGGCCATCAGGTCAGAGATTTTTGGAGAACGGTGTCTGTCCCTTAAGTACCCTCCCCCAGAATGCACAGCTGGGAGACCAATCCCACTAAGCTGCTTCTGGGCAAGAGGTACCCAATACATCCAGCCTGCTGCATTTCTGACTTTGACCTGTGGAGACAGCGACACCCACTGTCAAGTGGAGTACAAGGCGCAACACAGCTGGACTGGAACAGAAACCAGCAATTTACACAATTATTCTGAGCTAAACTACAGCTCAGACAAGTAAATTTACAACTAGCGCCTACCCAATAGGAGCAGGGCGCTACAAACGCATAAAGTTAGAAAGGACAATTCAGTTGATTAGCAGGCTAGTCAGCAAGTTGAGGTCGGAATTTCTTTTTTTTTTTTTAGGGTGCCCATGCTGACCTGTGTCCACAGCTAAAAGCACCTAAAATGGGCATGTGAGCATCAGAACTGGACCATGGAGCAGCAAAAAAGAAGGTGGCCTAGTCTGATGAATCTTGTCTTCTTTTACATCATGTGGATGGCTGAGTGTTGGTGTCACCTACCTGGGGAAGAGAAGGCACCAGGAAGCACTATGGGAAAAAGGCAAGCAGGTGAAGGCAAATACCAAAGCATATCTTCAGAGATCAAGTGGAGTCCATTCCTCAATGGGTCAGGGATGCTTTCGTGGACAACTGAACATCCCCCATTTTATGGTAAGGAGAGGTTGAGATGTTCTGTATTTCATAACACACTTCCTGTCCTTGAATGACCAAACTGCTCATCCGCAGATACAGCGCATAAAAGGACAGAAATTGGAGAACCAGCAGGTAGGAGAAAGAAAAAAATAAAACAAATGTTGTCACAACATCCAAAGACTGTTAAGCTACAATGCATTCAATTTTTATTCTTGTGTTTGGATACGCTTAAAGCAGTTATCATGTTGATGCATCATTCCAGTAATCAAGTTTAATTCAGTTATAATACATTGACCATAATTATTAACCTTCAAGAATGTCATGAATCTCAGGGCTGCACATTTTTACATTTTTGAATTAAGGAATCTGACGATTATTTAAAAATTAAATGACTTCTCAAAGAGTGAATTAGTGTCTTGCAAAGTTTAAAACTGATGGTAGAGAACAGACCTCAAGGACAAGTTCTGAACTGACAGCTGTAGAATTTAAACAGGTAAACTGGACCTTTTAGGAAGAAGATTCTTATGGGAAATAATGAGAATGTTAAAGAAATAAAATGTACATATATATATATATATATATATATATATATATATATATATGTATAGTATCTCACAAAAGTACAAAAGTGAGTACACCCCTCACATTTTTGTAAATATTTTATTATAACTTTTCATGTGACAACACTGAAGAAATGACACTTTGCTACAATGTAAAGTAGTGAGTGTACAGCTTGTATAACAGTGTAAATTTGCTGTCCCCTCAAATAACTCAACACACAGCCATTAATGTCTAAACGGCTCGCAACAAAAGTGAGTACACCCCTAAGTGAAAATGTCCAAATTGGGCCCAAAGTGTCAATATTTTGTGTGGCCACCATTATTTTCCAGCTCTGCCTTAACCCTCTTGGGCATGGAGTTCCCCAGAGCTTCACAGGTTGCCACTGGAGTCCTCTTCCACTCCTCCATGATGACATCACGGAGCTGGTGGATCTTACAGACCTTGCGCTCCTCCACCTTTCGTCTGAGGATGCCCTACAAAAGCTCAATAGGGTTTAGGTCTGGAGACATGCTTGGCCAGTCCATCACTTTACCCTCAGCTTCTTAGCAAGGCAGTGGTCGTCTTGGAGGTGTGTTTGGGGTCGTTATCATGTTGGAATACTGCTCTGCGGCCCAGTCTCTGGAGGGGGGGGGGATCATGTTCTGCTTCAGTATGTCACAGCACATGTTGGCATTCATGGTTCCCTCAATGAACTGTAGCTCCCCAGCGCCGACAACACTCATGCAGCCCCAGACCATGACACTCCCACAACCTTGCTTGACTTTAGACAAGACACACTTGTCTTTGTACTCCTCACCTTGTTGCCACCACACACGCTTGACACCATCTGAACCAAATACGTTTATCTAGGTCATATCAGCCCACAGGACATAGTTTCAGTAATCCATGTCCTTAGTCTGCTTGTCTTCAGCAAACTGTTTGCGGGCTTTCTTGTGCATCATCTTTAGAAGAGGCTTCCTTCTGGGATGACAGCCATGCAGACCAATTTGATGCAGTGTGCGGCGTATGGTCTGAGCCCTGACAGGCTGACCCACCACCCCTTTCACCTCTGCAGCAATGCTGGCAGCACTCATACATCTATTTCCCGAAGTCAACCTCTGGATATGACGCTGAGCACGTGCACTCAACCTCTTTGGTCGACCATGGCAAAGCCTGTTCTGAGTGGAACCTGTCCTGGTAAACTGTATGGTCTTGGCCACTGTGGTGCAGCTCAGTTTTAGGGTCTTGGCAACCAAGGCCATCTTTATGTAGTGCAAAAATATTTTTTTTTAGATCCTCAGAGAGTTCTTTGCCATGAGGTACCATGTTGAACTTCCAGTGACCAGTATGAGGGAGTGAGAGTGATTAACACCAGTTTTAACATTCCTGCTCCCCATTCACACCTGAGACCTTGTAACACTAACGAGTCACATGACACCGGGGGAGGGAAAAGGCTAATTGGGCCCAATTTGGACATTTTCACTTAGGGGTGTACTCACTTATGTTGCTAGCAGTTTGTTGTTTTGTTGCTAGCAGTTTAGACATTAATGGCTGTGTGTTGAGTTATTTTGAGGGGACAGCAATTTTCCACTGTTATACAAGCTGTACACTCATACTTTACATTGTAGCAAAGTGTCATTTCTTCAGTGTTGTCACATGAAAAGATATAATAAAATATTTACAGAAATGTGAGGGGTGTACTCACTTTTGTGAGATACTATATAGAAGACCCTCATCTAGTATAAAGATCTGATAGAGATGAATAGCATCCCTGACCATTTGTTTAAGAACAGAACAAAACAATTATTACCTCGTGTTGCTAAAGAAAATAATTTTTGCGGTCAGGTATCTTCTTTTCTTTCTGGGAATTTTCTTTTCTTGCGCTTTTTCCATTATATTTCTCACACGATTCTCCCATCATTGATTAGAAAATCGTTTGTTTTTCAAAAACATGCCAACATGCCCATTTACTCAAATTCAATGGCCGCATGAAAATCAGCCATTGCTGTGGCCCACTAACGGTGCAAAATTCGAACAAAAATTTATGTATGGCCAGCCTTATGCTAGTGATTTGGACAGTTTGTTTGTTTTTAGGCCAGTTAATGAGCACAAATCAGTTGGGGTGTTTTTGAGCCAAAAAACTAAGGACAAGTTTGGATATTTTTTGCCAAACGAACGATAAATTGAAAGGTTAATGTGTTTCCCGTCCAATCTGTTTGTACTATGCATATGTGGAATAAACAAACAAAAAAATTATTCATTTATGTTCATTGAACGATTTATCGGTCATTACATGATGACACTATCGTTTGCTTTCACGGCCGAGTGTCCGTTTTTTGAGAATAGGTTAGAACGATTTTTCGTATAGTGTATGGCCAGAGTTGCCATTTTGCCAGCAATTTAACCACTTAAGCCCCGGACCAATACGCAGCATAAAGACCAGGCCCCTTTTTGCGATTCGGCACTGCGACGCTTTAACTGACAATTGCGCGGTCGTGCGACATGGCTCCCAAACCAAATTGACGTCCTTTTTTCCCACAAATAGAGCTTTCTTTTGGTGGCATTTGATCACCTCTGCGGTTTTTATTTTTTGCGCTATAAACAAAAATAGAGCGACAATTTGGAAAAAAATGCAATATTTTACTTTTTGCTATATCGAATATCCCCCAAAAATATATAAAAAAAACATTTTTTTTCCTCAGTTTAGGCCGATACGTATTCTTCTACATATTTTGGTAAAAAAATTGCAATCGCCGTTTATTGATTGGTTTGCGCAAAAGTTATAGCGTTTACAAAATAGGGGGTCGTTTTATGGCATTTTTATGATTTTTTTTTTTTTACTAGTAATGGCGGCGATCAGCGATATTTTTTTGTGACTGCGACATTATGGCGGACACATCGGACACTTTTGACACATTTTTGGGACCATTGTCATTTTTACAGCGATCAGTGCAATAAAAATGCACTGGTTACTGTAAAAATGACACTGGCAGTGAAGGGGTTAACCACTACGGGTGCTGAAGCGGTTAAGTGTGCCTAGGGGAGTGATTACTACTGTGTGGGGGCGTGGCTGCATGTGACACGTCACTGATCTCCGCTCTGATTACACAGAGCGGAGATCGGTGACATTGTCAGTAGAGGAGCGGGGAGGTGTTGTGTTTACACTAACATCTCACCGCTCCATGCCTCCGTGAGATGATCGCGGGGATCCCCGCGGTGATCGAGTCCCGCGCGACCCCGAAGTCGGGCAGTTAAAGGGGCGTACAGGTACGTGATTGTGCCTGTACAAGCCATTCTGCCGACGTATATATACAGTGGCTGGTCCTTAAGTGGTTAACCACTTCCCTACCCAGCCATAGTCAAATGACGTCCACAGATGGGATCTCCCATCCTGGGTGGACGTTATATGACGTCCTGGCTTTGTGGGGGGATATCTGAATGATGCCTGCAGCTAGAGGCATCATTCAGATATCCTTTTGAAGTGGCGGCGATTCTGTGCACCATAAGAACCGTTCCGCTGCTTGATCGTTCTTATAGGCGGCGGGAGGGGACATCCCCCCCTCCCGCCGCCATCCGGTGCTTCTCCGGGCTCTCCCGTGCAATTGGGGACCCGGAGAGAATCTTCCGGCGCCGTTGGTGGGTCACGTGACGAGCATAGAGATGACTGGTGACCAGATGGTCACCAGTCATCTCTATGATCGTCGGAGGCCCGGGCGCGATGTGATGACGTCACGCCTGGGTCCTCAAATGTAAACAAAGCCGCCATTGCGGCTAGTAAGTATGAGATCAGTGAAAAAATTTTCACTGATCTCATGCTTTCCAGCCTGGAGGAGAGATGTGGGGTCTTATTGACCCCGAATCTCTCAATAAAGAGGACCTGTCACACACATTCCTATTACAAGGGATGTTTACATTCCTTGTAATAGCAATAAAAGTGATCAAAAAAAAAAAAGTTAAATAATTGTAAAAAAATTAATAGATAAGTAAAAAAAAATAAAAAAAATAAAAAAAAATGTAAACGCCCCTGTCCCCGGTAGCTCGTGATCAGAAGCGAATGCACATGTAAGTCGCCCACATATGTAAACGTCGTTCAAATCACATATGTGAGGTATCGCCGCATGCGTTAGAGCACGTGCAACAATTCTAGCACTAGACCTCCTCTGTAATTATAACCTGGTAACCTGTAAAAAAAATTTAAGCGTCGCCTATGGAGATTTTTAAGTGCCAAAGTTTGGCGCCATTCCATGAGTGTGCGCAATTTTAAAGTGTGACATGTTAGGTATCTATTTACTCAGCGTAACATCATCTTTCATATTTTCCCAAAAAATTGGGCTAACTTTACTGTTTTGTTATTTTTTAATTCATGAAACCATTTATTTATTTTTAAAAAAGGCGTTTGAAAAATTATTGCGCAAATATCGTGCAAGAAAAAAAGTTTCAATAACCGTCATTTTATTCCCTAGGGTGTCTGCTAAAAAAACATATATAATGTTTGGGGGTTCTGAGTAATTTTCTAGCAAAAGAATGATGATTTGTACATGTAGGAGAGAAGTGCTAGAATAGGCCCGGTATGGAAGTGGTACAAAAAGCCCGGTATGGAAGTGGTTAAATATACGTTTTTCTTTTGTAATATTAGTTTTGCTGTTGAATGTATACCTTGCACAGATGTGCCACTTCACTGGCAGGATCAAGGCATCTCCCAGGCATGTCATTTCATTAAGTTTTGCAATTTTAATGTTTCACTTTAAGCATTACTAAAATCACTGCTCCTAACCAAACTGGATTTTTTAATAATTTCTTTATTTTTATTTTTTTGCTTCAGTACATGTCCCCCAGGGCAGTTCCCAGCCCTCCAAGTCAATTGTTTGACAATCCCTTGCCTATTGTCCCAGAAACTGCCCAGAACTGTTTTTAAAATGACTTCAGTGGGGTTTGAATTCAGCACCTGAATTTAGTCATGTTAGCTGAACCCTGCTCGAATTGAACCCAGGTACAAGTCACAGAGCTCTTGACCATAGGGAAAATGTTTAACCATTTGACCTCTGGAAGGTTTTACCCCCTTAGCATTTTTTGCTATTCAGCACTGTGTTAAGCCTCGTACACACGATTGGATTTCCATCTGACAAAGCGTAGGACTTTTGTCTGAAGGGCGTTGGCCATGAACTTGTTTTGCATACAAACGGCAAAGAATTGTCGGCCAACAAGCACGAAACGATTTTGGTTTTTCAGCTCTTTAGCGCCACCCTTTGGGCAACTTCTGCTAATGTTCTGTTATGGTTAGCATTGCTTCCAAGCATGCGTGTTTGTACTTTGGACTTTTTTTTCTAAAGGACTTCTGTACACACGATCGGATAATTGTTGTCGGAAGATTTTAAAGCATGCTATCCAACATTTGTTGGCGGAAATTTCGACAACAATTGTCCGATGGAGCATACAAACGGTCGGATTTTTCGACAGCAGCCTGCCATCACACTTTTCCCGTTGGAAAATCCAATCGTATGTACGAGCCTTTTAGCTCGGTCATGTAACACTTTGGTGGTATTTGATCGCCACTGTTTTTGTTTTTTTATGTAAACAGAAAAGACAAAAAAGTTGGAAAAAAAATTATATTTTCTACTTTCTGGATATAAAACATATCCAAAAAAAAAATCGAATTTCTTCATAAATTTAGGCCAATATGTATTTTACTATATGTCTTTGGTTAAAAAAAATCTCCACAAGTGTATATTAATTGGTTTGCATGAAAGTTATAGCATCTACAAACTATGGACAACCTCCCAGCGAGGATCTGTTAGCGCCAGGTTGCCCATACACTATCACAGTCCCACTGTGATGGAGGTGATCAGTGACTTATAGTGGGACTGTTATAGTGTGGCGGGCAACCTGGTGCTTACAGACCCTCCC
Organism: Rana muscosa; assembly: GCA_029206835.1. Taxonomy (NCBI): domain Eukaryota; kingdom Metazoa; phylum Chordata; class Amphibia; order Anura; family Ranidae; genus Rana; species Rana muscosa. The sequence continues at coordinate 419,924,132 of CM055127.1, read as the reverse complement.
TGGGAGGTACACTAACTAACTGACACTGACGTCGCTAGTGACACTAATACAGTGATCAGATATAATACTGTAGCGGATCCCCAAAATTGGGGTCGCTATGCTTTAAATTTAAGGGTAGCCTGAGCAATAGTTTAGCTCAGGTTCTTCAATTTCTGCCTAGTATGGACTCTGCTCTGCTGTAATGTTGCCTGGAGTATAGTTCCCCTTGACCTGCAGGTGGCACTGATACCCAGGTCTTGGGAAGAACCACAGGTGGCGTTGCGGTGTGATTGGGTGTCCTCTCTCGGCTGCCATGCGGTGGGCAGGTTCTGCCTTCTGTGTATGCCGGGAGAGGGTACATAAAGAGCAGACGCCATGATCTGGGGTGGTGTGCCGGGGGGATTCCAAGGAGGACCCCTGGTGGCGAATTTTCGCCCTTTGGCCCTGCTGGCCGGAGGGTGCGTGAACTGGTCGAGGAGTCTCGGGCACCTTTAGCCCGAGGCTACAGAGTTCCAGGTATGCCCAGTACCTTCAACTGGGTCTACAAAACCAACCACTGGAGTCCCAGGGAACCCAAGGGAGGGTGGCCCGCTCTGAAACAGAGGAAACCGGGGGAGGACCTGTCCGATGGATCGGTGAAGGAAGTCACGGTCTCGGGGAGGCCTGGCTGCCTATCAGAGGGAAGGCTTCGTGAGTTGCAATATATCTCCTGTAGTGTGCCCCATTGGCACCTATGGTCTCTAATAATCTGCAGGCGTTAAGAAGTTCTAAATTCAGGAACCGAAGGATTCTGTGGCAGAGGATCTCCTGAACTTGTCCATGAAGTGGACTTAAACTAAGTGTCATGTTCGTACTTCACTCCGGCTGCTAGAACTGTGAGAGGGATCTATCCGGATGAGCAATACCCACTCAGGCTTGAGTGAAGGATAGGGTGCCGTGTGCCTGAACCTAATTCCCTACTAGATTCTATTGCTGTCTTCAACCTTTCTCCCAAAGTTATTTCAAGCAAAAGAAAATAAACTCAGTTGTTTGAGTTTAATTACTGTCTGGACATTGGTCTTTTTCCGGGGAAGAATAGACTTTTCTCTACATTCTAGGGAGGAGAACCAATGGACACCGCTCCACCTCTTATACCAGGAGGATACGGGCATGTGGCATGGTGTGCCTTTGCTCCTGCGGGTGAAGGTAGGCAGGAAAAAAGGGTCTGTGTGAAACACTTTTTGAAAGATAAAAATTGCATTTTATATATAACTATATAACTCAGAACAAAATGAGGGACAAATGAGGAGGAAAGAGGGGTACACTGACACTGTACTAATGACACTGGCTGGGAAGGGGTCAACATCTAGGGGCAATCAAGGGGTTAACCGTGTGCCTAACAAGTGTAATGTGTGCTGCTTTTATTTACAGATCTGGCTGTTTGCAGGGAGAAGAAACAGCCAGATCGCTGCTCTGTATACAGAGTCCTCTGTGTCTGTAATGTGATGGCTACAGCCAATCAGAAGGTCCACGACCAAAATCATTGGCCGGGACCTGCTCACAAAAGCACAAAATCCCAACTTTCTGAGATGGGGACGAGGGACACCTATTAGCAAAAGTATGTAGGTATTGGACACACCCATACCTCCCAACTTACCCTACCAGAGTTGTTGAGCGGGGGGGGGGGGGTGCGGGACATTGGCAAAAAAAACGGGAATTGCCACAGAAGTTGTTGAGCGGGGGGGGGTGATGGTTGCCGCCGACCGGGGGGGCATACTAGTGCGACGATCGCGGGGGGGGGGCTCTTACCTGCTGCTGCTGCTCCTGCTGCTGCTGCTCCTCTTCTTCTCTTCATGTTTCCTTCTGTGCGGGAAACATGATAGTCTCGCGGGAGTGCGGGAAGGAGGAGCCTCTGCGGGTAAAACCCGCACAATCCGTGCCAGTTGGGAGGTATGGACACACCCCTTGTCATGCCCCCTTAAGGGGGAATTATAAAAAAAAAAATAGTTATACCCACAAGTTCTCTTTTTACCACTAATATTCCTTTATACTTATTTTGGAAATTTAGAAATTGGACGAAAGGTTTAGCACTAGGAAACACTTTTTGAAAGATAAAAATTGCATTTTATATATAACTATATAACTCAGAACAAAATGAGGGACAAATGAGGAGGAAAGAGGGGCAGAGAGACTTTGTTCCAAATCAGGGACAGTCCCTCAAAATCAGGGACAGTTGGGAGGTATGCTGTAGCCAGTAACAGAGCAGGTCAGCAGGGGGCACGCGCCCCCGAACCCAGAAGAAGCTGAAAGATGTGCATGTACCTGATCCAGCCTGGCTGTGCCACCCGCCTGCAATAAACATGTGAGTCGCTGGTTAGCTATGCACTGCCACATTGCCCAGTAAGTAGGTAAGCTGGTAAGCAACAATTGCAAAAACATCCATGCAATGCACTGAGACAGATTGCCACGTGTTCAATTGGACAATCAAGTCTAACTGCAGCCTAAAACTTTCATTTGATTTTGGATAGAGCTGTCAAAGGTTAGATAATAACAATAATTGTTAAAAATGCTGCCCCACCAGTCCACCACCTATCCTGCACAGAAAGTATAAAAAGCAGCAGTGTAAAGGCCCATACACACAATCAGATTTTGACAGGAAAAGTGTGATGACAGGCTGTTGTCGGAAAATCCAATCGTTTGTATGCTCCATTGGACAATTGCTGTCGAATTTTCCGCCAACAAATGTGGGATAGTATGCTTTAAAATTTTCCGACAACAAATGTGTGTTGTGGGATTATCCGATCGTGTGTACGGAAGTCCTTCGGACAAAAAACTCCAAAGTACAAACACACATGCTCAGAAGCAATGCTAACCATAACGCAACATTAGCAGAAGGTGCCCAAAGGGTGCCGCTAAAGAGCTGAAAAACCACATTGTGTTGTGTTTGTTGGCCGACAATTCTTAGCCGTTTGTATGCAAGACAAGTTCACGGCCAACGCTCTTCAGACAAAAGTCCTACGCTTTGTCTGCGGAAAATCCGATCGTGTGTACCAGACTTTATTGTCAGGGCTGAGCTCAGTCCTTCCTTCTCAGAGCTCTGTGCTCAGCTGTCAGTTAATTGCCAAAGACTCTTCCTTCCACAGTGACTCACCTGGTCTTCATTTCCTGCCTGTCAGCTAGAGCTGCTGGTTATTTAACTCCTTCCCGCCGTCCGTACGCAGATATGCAGCCTCGGCTTTAGGGGGTTGTACCAGGTTGATGCCCGCAGCTGCAGGCATCATCCCGGTATCGTTTTTTAGAGCGGGTGTAGTCGGCTCTTCAGGGATAACAACCGATGTGGCTAAAAGCCGCTCGGCTGTTATTACGGAAGAGCGAGAGGGGACGTCCCCCCTCCCGTTGCCTTCCGCCGCTCTCACCGAGCCTCCCGTCCCACCCGGAGACCTGGTCCACAATTCGGCACTTCCGCCGGCTAGAGAGAGACTGGCATAAAGCTGGAAACAGCTTTGTGCCAGTCTTCTCTCTGTAAACACGGAAGCGACGTCACAACTTCACTTCCGGTTTACTCGGCTGCCAATGGCGCTGGTTTTTAACCACTTGTCCCCCGCCCACTGTCAATTGACGGCGGGCGGAGGATACTCTCGTTCTGGGAGGACGTCATATGACGTCCTCCCTTTAAAACGAGCTAGGAGGCGCGCGCGCGCCCGCCGCGTTCACAAGGCCCCGGTGCGCGTGCCCGGCGGCCGCGATTGCCGCCGGGCACCCGCGATTGCCCGGGAAACGAGCAGGAAAGTGGATCTCTGTGTGTGAACACAGAGATCCACGTCCTGTGAGGGAGAGGGGACCGATAGTGTGTCCCTTGTACATAGGGACAACCATCGGTCACCTCCCCCAGTCAGTCCCCTCCCCCCACAGTAAGAACACATTGAGGGAACATATTTAACCCCTTCCCGCCCCCTAGTGGTTAACCCCTTCCCTGCCAATCACATTTATACAGTAATCAATGCATTTTTATAGCAGGGATATCGCAGTCACAATAAAAAATCGCAGATCGCCGCCATTACTAATAAAAAAATAAAAAAATAAAAATGCTATAAATCTATCCGCTATTTTGTACACGCTATAACTTTTGCGCAAACCAATCAATACGCGCTTATTGCGATTTTTTTTTTTTTACCAAAAATATGTAGAAGAATACGTATCGGCCTAAACTGAGGAAAATTTTATTAAAAAAAAAAAAATGGGTATTTATTATAGCAAAAAGTAAAAAATAGTGTTTTTTTTCCAAACTGGACGCTCTTCTTTTGTTTAAAGCGCAAAAAATAAAAACCGCAGAGGTGATCAAATACCACCAAAAGAAAGCTCTATTTGTGGGAAAAAAAGGACACAAATTTTGTTTGGGAGCCACGTCGCACGACCGCGCAATTGTCATTCAAAGTGTGACAGCGCTGAAAGCTGAAAAATGGCTTGGGCAGGAAGGGGGTTTTCGCGCACAGTAGAGAAGTGGTTAAAAAAGTGACAGTATTCAGAATCGCAGTTTTTGCCAATCTGAATACTTTGAAGAGCAAAGGAGAGATTTGTTTACATTCCTTGTGACAGTAATAAAAGTGCTAAAAAAAAGTTTTAACCGCTTGCCGACTGCCTCACGTAGATATAAGTCGGCAGAATGGCACGGGCAGGCAAGGCAACGTATCGGGTCACGGAACGGCAGAACGGGGGGATGCCTTTGTAAACAATGCATCTCCCTCTTCTGCCTAGTGACAGGACACTGATCGTCTGCTCCCTCTCATCGGGAGCAGTGATCAGTGTCATGTCACAGTAAGCCCCACCCCCACACAGTTAGAATCACTCCCTAGGACACACTTAACCCCTTCCTCGCCCCCTACTGGTTAACCCCTTCACTGCCAGTGTCATTTACAAAGTAATCAGTGCATTTTTATAGCACTGATCGCTGTATAAATGACAATGCTCCCAAAACAGCGTCAAAAGTGTCCGATGTGTCCGCCATAATGTCGCAGTCACGAAAAAAATCGCAGATCGCCGCCATAACTAGTAAAAAATAATAATATTAATAATAATAAAAATGAGGAAAAAATTTGTTTTTTTATATATTTTTGGGGGATATTTATTATAGCAAAAAGTTAAAAATATTGCTTTTTTTTTTAAATTGTTCTATTTTTTGTTTATAGCGCAAAAAATAAAAACCGCAGAGGTGATCAAATACCACCAAAAGAAAGCTGTATTTGTGGGAAAAAAAGGACGTCAATTTTGTTTGGGAGCCACGTCGCACGACCTCGCAATTGTCAGTTAAAGCGACGCAGTGCCGAATCGCAAAAAAGTGGCCCGGTCATTTGGCAGCCAAATCCTCCGGGGCTGAAGAGGTTAAAGTAAAAAAAATAAAAAAATTTAAAAAATTTGAAAAAAAAAATAATAATTTTAAAGCGCCCCCGTTCTCGCGAGTTCGCACAGCAAAGAAAAAGCACACGGAAAAGCCGACCGCATACGTAAACAGTGTTTAAATCATACATGTGAGGTATCGCTGCGATCGTCAGAACGAGAGCAATAATTCTAGCACTAGACCTCCTCTGTAACTCTAACCTGGTAACTGTGATTTTTTTTTAAAGCGCCGCCTATGGAGATTTTTAGGTACCGTAGTTTGTCGCCATTCCACGAGTGTGTGCAATTTCAAAGCATGTTGGGCATCCATTTACTCGGCGTAACATAATCTTTCACATTATAGAAACAAATTGGGCTAATTTTACTGTTTATTTTTTTTTTTAATTAATGAAAGTGTCTTTTTTCCTAAAAAATTGCATTTGAAAGACAGCTGCGCAAATACGGTGTGACATAAAATATTGCAACAATCGCCATTTTATTCTCTAGATTCTCTGCTAGAAAAATATATATAATGTTTGGGGGTTCTAAGTAATTTTCTAGCAACAAATGTCAGAAATAGGCTTAGTCATTAAAGGGTTAAACTCCTTGGATCAGATCTTCTGTGCCTTTGCCTTGGTTAACATATCCGGATTCTCTCTGCCGTGTTTTCCTGTGAAAGACTTTTGCTTGGCTGACTTCCCTTCTGGTTCCTGATCCTGTTTGCTGCACCTGACTTCGCTGATCTCTGGACTCCTGTTTCCCTGGCTTGTTCTGACTACCCGTCCTGGTTACTGAACTCTGGCTATGTTTTGACTACATTTGCTCTGTTGATACCATTTCACCATTTTATTAAATAGTGTGATTTTTACTGCACTTCTGTCTCAGTCTGATTCATGGTTCCTGACAGTAAATACCTCTATTCCAGGCATGTCCAAAGTCCGGCCCGGGGGCCAATTGCGGCCCGCATTATGGTTTAATGTGGCCCCACTGGTAATTTGGATTTATATCTCTTTTGTAGCCCCCATTCTTTTGTAGCCGCGCATTCAGAGGCTGCATTCATGTGAATGGTGAGGCTGCATTCATGACAATGGTGAGGCTGCAAATTATGGCAATGGTGATGCTGCCTTCATGGAAATAGTGAGGCTGCATTCAGAGGCTGCATTCATGGCACTGGTAAGGCTGCATTCATGGCACCTGTGAGGCTGCATTCATGGCAATGGTGAGACTGTATTAATAGCAATGGTGAGGCTGCATTCAGAGGCTGCATTCAGAGGCTATATTCATGTCAATGGTGAGGCTGCATTCATGGCAATGGTGAGGCTGCATTCAGAGGCTGCATTCATGGCAATGGTGAGGTTGCAGATGGGCACTGATTAGGCTGCATTGATGGGCACTTCCCCTAATTTTGCTTCACAGTTCTTTATTTAAAATTAAAGTTTTTCCCTGAAACTTTCCTCTTAAAGTGAAGGTGTGTGTTATACGCCTGTGCGTGTTATACGCCGATAAATACGGTATATCCAAATAACACGCCCGAGCTCATCCTTAGACTCTTCACCACACACAGCCACAAAGGAAAGACAATTATTGTTGGGCAGTGTATTAGTTAATTTGAATTTCATTTTAATGGTTCAAAGAATGTCAGGCAAAATGTTCGGCCCTCACGCATGTTCACTTCATCAAATCTGGCCCTCTTTGAAAAAAGTTTGCACACCCCTGCTCTATTCAATCCGGTCTGGTCACATGATCCATAAGTTCCAGCTCCCCTGTGTTAAAGAGCACCTGCTGCAGGGAAGAGGAGGGAGCTCCAAAACAGATGGGCAATGAGAGCCTATAAGTGACAGAACAGCTCCCTTACACAGGGAAGCCAAGGCTGCTGGATCGTGTATGTTAACCTGGTATCACCCTCTTGCAGTACCTGTAAAGTAGGGCTGGAGTGAGTACTAAAGGAATTAACAACACAAAAAGCTAATCAGTTCATGTGCTCATAAAAAGCATTGCCGAAAGCAGGAGAAACCAGAGTGACAGAGATATGAGCCCATCACTGTGCTGCTTCTCCAGTCAAAGGTTGGGATGGGTCTAGGATGACTTGGACTCTGAGGAAGTGGGTTGAATCATGCTGTCCATTAGATTGGAGACATCTAGCTGCTGAACAAAAGTTCTGCAGGGGAGAGCTCTGTATTGAAGTTGTATATTGCAGCAAAAGCTGGTTTTGTTATTTTACCTTTTAATGGGCTATTCATTTTTATCTTTTTTATTTTTGACTGGAGTTCTACTTTAACAAAAATACATTATAACATTGCACGTGACTAAACACTTAGACTGCACACAACCTGTCATTTAAGGGCAAAGGCAAACTCCCAAAGTAGTACAGGAACTGTGGGCTTATTCTTCCCGAGCAAACACGACACAGAGAATATGAACATGGAGCCGCGCCAGAAAAGAGGCACACCGTTATAGGGAAGTAATAAGCCTACGGAACAGGTCAGTAAAGTCACATAAAGGACACATTTATATTGTAAAGGACATTTCTATTAGTGCCAGTTAAATGTTTTATTAAAGACATTTGGTCTGTTAAGAAATGTCTGACTCATTATGAAATGTTGAAAAGGGCGCCATTTGATTCATTTATTTTTTACAGAAATAAATCTGTTGTGAAAGAGGACAATTTGTTGTACTATTAGCATAATACACAGTTAATTACCACATTACATCCATTATTTGTGCCTTTACAAGCAGGCAGAGATGTATGATTCCAGTGGGCTTGCTAGCAGTATGTAGGAGCGCGTAGGGGTTATATATTTATGTGTGTATAGTTTATTATACTACACACCTCTGTGTCCTCTGTTAGATGGAAATTTAGAGGGATAAACTTTGATGAAACAGCCATAGCAGCTAAAGGATGGTGTACAGGTGCTAGAAGCTGTAAAAACCCTTAGCTATTCATAGAAATGAGTAGAGTGAATTCACCAAAATTGATTTGGCGAAAAAATTACCATTTTTATCCTTTGGTAAAATTTCACCGGAAAGTGGAAACTATTAATTTTACTTATTAGGCTTTGCTTTAGAGGATGTGTGTTTTTACCCTTTATTAGGGATGGGCTATCTGTTCGAGTCGAACATGAGTTTGACTCAAAACTTGCCTGTTCGCCCGTTTGCTGAACAGCGAACACCCTTTAAAAGTCTATGGCAGAAATCAAAAGTGCTAATTTTAAAGGTTAATATGCAAGGTATTGTCATAAAAAGTGTTTGGGGACCCGGGTCCTGTCCCAGGGGACGTGTATCAATGCAAAAAAAAGCTTTAAAAACTGCAGTTTTTTTTCGGGAGCAGTGATTTTAATAATGCTTAAAGTGAAACAATAAAAGTGAAATATGCCTTTAAATTTCGTACCTGGGGGGTGTCTATAGTATGCCTGTAACTAGCGCATGTTTCCCGTTCTTAGAAAAGTCCCTGCACAAAATGACATTTCTAAAGGAAAAAAAGTAATTTAAAACTGATCGCGGCTATAATGAATTGTTGGGTCCCGGCAATACAGATAAAAGTCATTGAAAAAAAACAGTATGGGTTTCCCCTTAGTCCATTACCAGGCCCTTTGGGTCTGGAATGAATATTAAGGGGAACCCCGAACCAAAATTAAAAAAAAAAAGCGTGTGGGTCCCCCCCAAATTCCATATCAGGCCCTTCAGGTCTGGTATGGATATTAAGGGGAACCCTGTGCCATTTTTTTTTAAAAATGGCGTGGGGTTCCCCCCCAAATTCCATATCAGGCCCTTCAGGTCTGGTATGGATATTAAGGGGAACCCTACGCCATTTTTTTTTTTAAATGGCGTGGGGTTTCCCCCAAAAATCCATACCAGACCCTTCTCTGAGCACGCAACCTGGCAGGCTGCAGGAAAAGAGAGGAGGATGTCCCCATGTTGATGGGGACAAGGGCCTCATCCCCACAACCCTTGTGGGCGGGGGGCTTATAGGAATATGGAAGCCCCCTTTAACAAAGGGGACCCCCAGATCCCACCCCCCCTATGTGAATTGGTAACGGGGTACATTGTACCCCTACCATTTCACAAAAAAAAGTGTCAAAATTTTAAAAAACACAGGAGACAGTTGGGGACAAGTCCTTTATTGAAAAGAAAAAAAAAAAAAAAAGGTTCCAACGATGCAATCCACTCAATACGCAATACGGATGAAAAAAAACCCCCGCTATGAACGATACCGCCTCATAGGAGGCCCACGGCTGAATGACGCTCTGCCGGGTTGACAGCTCTTTTATAGATGAGGGCGGGGCCACGCGTCACGTGCGCCGGTGACCACGCCCCCTCTCTGATGCAAGGAGAAAGCCCGGGGTTACCCAATAAAGTGTACAGGTGACCCCGCCCCCTCTTGCGCAATGCGGGTTTCCCGTGACGCGTACAGGGCATGTGGCCTGGTACGGTTCAGGAGGGGGGGCGCTCTCTCGTCCCCCCCTCTTTTCCTGCGGCCTGCCAGGTTGCGTGCTCGGATAAGGGTCTGGTATGGATTTTTGGGGGAACCCCTCACCATTTTTTTTTTGTTTTGGTGCAGAGTTCCCCTTAAAATCCATACCAGACCTGAAGGGTCTGGTATGGATTTTTGGGGGGAACCCCACACCATTTATTTTTTTGGCACAGGGTACCCCTAATATCCATACCAGACCTGAAGGGCCTGATAAGGAATTGGGGGGGGCCTCACGCTTTTTTTTTTTTTTGGTTCGGGGTTCCCCTTAATATTTATAGCAGACCAAAAGGGCCTGATAATGGACTAAGGGGGAACTCGTACTGTTTTTTTTCAATGACTTTTATCTGTATTGCCGGGACCCGGCAATTCATTATAGCCGCGATCAGTTTTAAATGACTTTTTCCTTTAGAAATGTAATTTTGTGCAGGGACTTTTCTAAGCACGGGAAACATGCGCTACTTTACAGGCATACTATACACCCCCCCCCCCCCAGGTTCGAAATTTAAAGGAATATTTCACTTTTATTGTTTCACTTTAAGCATTATTAAAATCACTGCTTCCAAAAAAACGGCCGTTTTTAAAACTTTTTTTTCCCCCAAACACTTTTATCTGACAATAACTTGCATATTAGCCTTTAAAATTTGCACTTTTGATTTTTCATGTTCGTGTCCCATAGACTTTAACGGTGTTCGCGTGTTCGAACAAATTTTTTGCCTGTTCGCATGTTTTGCTGCGAACCGAACCGGGGGGGGTGTTCGGCTCATCCCTACCCTTTATATGGAGGGTCTTTTATACTCTTTATTTAAGCCTCTTGCACATGGGCAGCTGAGCCCTTTCAAGGTAAATGCCAGCATCTTGCACCACCTCGGAAGAACACATTAAGAAAATAGCCTCCGAGAGACATGATTGGGAGGCTGTATACTGCATCTGGGCTTTCTGGGTAGAGGAAAGATGTTTACATGGATTGAATTTACCCAATCATGTGCCACAGATCCTAGCCAAAATTTCAAAATGTTGTTTACTCTAATTTGTGCGAAATGGAATCTCAGTTTTACTTTTTTTCTAGCAATGGGACAGAAACTACCTTAAAAGTAACTACAGACACCTTAAAATGTCTTCTAGAGTATAGAAGTATAGTGGGAGAAAGAACGGAGCAGGCAGTCTGTATATTTATGGGACTCCAGCCAATCCCTGTGGAAGTGTGCCAAGAAGGTGATGAGATTGCCCATAAATAGTCTGGGGCCTGAGCAGCAAGTGCAGTGTTCATGGGTCTAGTCTTGGAGGAGGAGACCCCTGTCAAGCTCTCCCCTCCCCAAGGAAGCCATGAGGAAAACACTGAGGTCTCAGCCAGGCTTGGCTGGGGGATCTATTTGCTGATCTATGTCTGGAAATCCAGTTGGGTCTGGAGGAAGTTAACTGGGGAGAGACAGGCGGACATTGGTGGGAAAGAGGCCAGCTGTCCTATTGTGGTGTGAGTCTACATCTCCCTCACTAGGAAGATCCTGGTGGATATCAGAGGCAACCGATGATCCTGTGGCTATGTGAGTATAAGACCCCAATGCTGTAGAAGAGTGACTGTGTGTAGCTTTTAACTCTGGAAGGAGTACAGGTCAAGTGAGAAAAGAGGAGAAAGGCGCGTGATCTAACACATGGATAAAAATTATACAGTTTATTTTTAAACAGAGTGGATACATAAATAAATAAATAAAGGGAAATTACTACGTATTCATAGAAACTAGGTTACAAGTATTCATATAAAATGAGTTGTGCCCAAGCAAGAAGTACAGGTCACCAGCAGCATAGAGATCCTGTGGAACATTCAGTCTTATATAATGCAGCCAATGGTGTATGCAGTGCAGCCAGAAATGGAAGAGTCCTCAAGTTATCCAGTTCTACAGTTCTACAGTTTTCGGGCTATCTCATGTTCCCTTTTCCTATCCCAGTTCATCATTTCAATAAAAAAAACAAAAAACAGAAAAACCCTAGACTGTTTTCTGAGCCAGTGGAAGAATGAAAATGCTGTGTGCCTGTCTGTGTTCTAAGGGGGAGATAGGACCATCCATAGAGTGCGCACGGATGCCGTTTCCCCCTATCCATGTATCTGGCCCCCTGAACTACATATCATGATGCTGGACTATGGATTTCAATGGGGGTGGAGTGTTTTTTTTAAAGCACCTGATTAGATGCTCTAATTGGCTTAAAAAAAAGGTGGGCTCTAGGTGCAGAGCACTGCGCCCCGATCCTACCCAGTTGTGTAACGATAGCGAATTAAAATTTTGCTATTTTCACACTAAAGTTCCTCCCTGACAATCAGGAGGCAGGTCGTGAGACCTGTTACCAGATTGGCCAAAGCGCCAGGCGATCCTATTGGATGCATAGTGCTTAGAAGGCACAGAGAGGAGACAAATGGCGGAGGAATCCACAGAAGGAGCAGACACCGGTGCTGCTGCCCACACCCTGGGAGAGGAGGAGAGGACACCATAGCCCGCCTAGATTGGGTAGGCGCCTGACTGCCAGCTGCCGGGGGATGGGTGGTTGTCAGTGCTGCGCCGCTGGCCTACTGGAGTGGGGGTGCGGTGTCCGCCCCCCAAATGAAAAACCCACCACCAGCCACTGGATTGGACTGTATTCACCAGTGGCTCCCACGTTGGTATGCTACACAAATATATGTGGAAGCCACACTGTCTCTGCAGTGCCCCAATTTGAAGTGTGGTTCTTTACTCTAGTCTCTGAGAGCCTTCATTTCGGTACATTTATTGCAATGAATAAATTGAGGTCAGGTAGCCCTGAGCCAAATCCAGCAAGCTAAATAAAAATGGCAACCGGTCTAATGAATTAATAATTAGCTTTTTAAAGTAAGTTGCACATGGATGGTCTTTCCATATCAAGCACAACAAGAACATTTCCCAGCAAACTTACCAGCTAGCTAGCTAAAAAAAAGACCTTTACACTGTCTAACAATTTGCATTAAAGACAGAGGTTTTAGTTGCAGAACACCTACAACATTGCCCCGGCAGGGTCCCAATTTGAAGCGTGGTCCCTAACTCTAGTCTAGAGAGCTCTTGGTACATATACTATATAGCAATGAATAAATTAAGTCAGGTATGCCTGGAGGTAGTCAATTTCTCCTTTAATCGATTTATAACTAGTGCTCAAGGAAGAGCTTTTCACAGAACAATCACAGCACAAACATGTCCCAGCCCACTCACCAGCTAGCCAGCAAAAGAAAAAACAGAATGCACTTTGTAACAATTTGGACTACCATGGGTTTCGATGCAAATCCTGCAGGTTCAAGATTCACTGTCCCAGTGAAAATATGTGCAGATCCACCCAAGAAAATTGTTTTAAACCTTAATTCACTACCTGACCTTTGAACTATGGCCAGAACGCTTAGCGCTCTTTTGGTTAAGCCACTCCCCTCAAGAAAGGGGAGGGGGGGTGTATAGCATCCACAGTGCTAGTAAATTGAAAGCTGCTGAAGGGAAAACTGACAAGCTAATCAAGGGAAAAATTAGGATCGGTTAGGAAACTATACTTTAATTCAGATTTTTAGCTCATTTGGGCCTTTTTTTGTTCTTTTCTTTTTCGTACATCACGGGACACAGAGCGACTTAGTCATTACTAATGGGTTATATAGTTTACCTTCAGGTGTTGGCACTGGCCAATTCCAAACCGGAAGTACCCTCCCCTATATAAGCCCCTCCCACCCGGGAGCACCTCAGTTTTTTGCCAGTGTCTAAGGTGTTGGCCAAAGAGTAACATGTGTTTTCACTGGGCTTGCGTACAGGTTCTTTTGGGCCTTAGTAAGCTGTTCCGGATCCCACCAAAAAAGCTTCATAGCTAAACGGTCGGTACCCGGGCCTTGCAGCAGAAGAGCAAGGTTTTGCCTGTAATGCTTCTCTTAGGAGGGCTGGACCCTGGGATCCAGAGCTCTGGTCATACCCACGACCAAGACGCTGTCTGTGCAGGGTGCTATACAGGTCCAGGGGAGTGGAATCCTTGGGAACCCGGTCCCTGAAGGTTTAATTACAATGCCTGCCGTGATAGGTGAAGTTTGGACTTTTGTGGACCAAACAAAGTCCTGCGGCGGGGATCAGGTAAGTGGGGGCCCTCAGGAACTTGGTTCTATTGGGGGACCCCCAAGCCTAATTTGTCTTTCTGTCTGTTACCTAACGGTATTCCCGCTAAATATCTGTGTTTGCCTATAACTACTGAAAATGTAAAATTTTAATAGTAGTCAAGAAAAAAAAAAAAAAAAACAGGGACCGCGGTACCTGTGTTAAACCACTAGAGGCCGCTGTAGTCCATTTTTCTTGTAAATGTGGATCTTTGGTTTTCTCAACTCAAAAGATCCAGGCAGCTGGTAAGTTTCTCTGAGGGAATCCACTTCCTCTGCCCTGTTGCTGCGTTCATCCACCGCACAGGCCCTCCGGCAAAAAGGGCCCTGGCTCCTAGTCCTCTGTTGGTTTTCGAAAAGGGCGCCATTGGCGCACGGGCGCGCGCGCGGGCGCGTGCACGCGCCTCCTATGAAAAAAAAGGGGCGGGGCGGGTGGATGACGCTCGATGCGCGCCGCGGCGCTTCTGCGCATGTGCGGGCGTCCCAGCATGGTTAAAAGACACAGTACAAGTGTCAGCTGCATGCAAACAGAGCTAGCAACAAACAGTGGCACACAGAGGCGGTTGATGCAGGCATCCCCATAGAAAGGCACTTTAGTGGACACCAGCTGGTATATAGCAGCACCTGTGTTAGACTATTACCAGCAAAAATTGGTGTATGACGACGGGAATACCTCAGCTTTGTGCTTAAAGGATATGTCGTCCAGACGCTCCGGAAATAAATCTTCCAGGAAGCCAAAGGGGTCTCCATCGGGCTCTGAGGATATTGGGCATGCTTGCACTGCACCAATCTCCCCTGAGAATGCAGAGGTCAGTAGCCGTAGAAACCCCGCAGGAATGCCTGGTGCTGCGGCTGTCCCCAGTCCACCTGCTCCTGTATATATAACAGAGGAGGTTTTATCCTCAACTCTGGGAGGATTGGAAGAGAGATTAACAGCATTGATCGCTGCTTCCCTGTCACAGGAAAAGCGCGTCCGATCTCCGTCTCCTCCTTCAGAGTGCCTGTTAGTGGAGGAACAGCCCCACACAGAGATCGACCTACCTGAAGGGGATCAGGATGAGGTTGATTCACTTATAGAGGAATCAACAGTGGAAGAACCTTTCTCAGCTTCTCAGGCTGAAAGATTATGGGTTCAGTCTCTGACTAACATGGTCCGATCAGCATTTAAAATGCCTCTGGCGGAACCACCATCCACTACGGTTTCCTCGCTGGGGTCGCTAAAAGCTCCCCAGGCGGTCTGTTCCTTCCCAATCCACCCTTTATTAGAAGGGCTTATTTACCAGGATTGGGAGCATCCTGATAAAATATTTGCTCCCCCCAAGAGATTTCCGGTGATCTATCCCATGGAGGATAAGTTCATAAGAAAATGGAGGGTCCCTATAGTGGACGCAGCCATCTCTTCTGTTAACAAATCACTGACATGTCCAGTAGATAATGTTCCAATGTTCAAAGACCCAATAGATAAAAAATTGGAGTCTTTACTAAAATCTGCTTTCTCTACAGCAAGTATGGTGACACAACCTGCGGTAGCAGCGATTGGAGTCTGCCAAGCAGTGAAAGATCAGTTGAAACAAGTCTTAAGGGACTTACCAGATCAGCAGGCTCATGCCCTAGCTGACCTGCCTAGAGCCTTGTGTTTTGCGGTGGACGCCATAAAGGATACAATCCAACAGGCCTCCCGCTTTACGCTGTCTATAGTACATATGCGTAGGCTTCTGTGGCTCAAAAACTGGTCTGCTGAAGCTCCCTGTAAAAAACTGCTGGTTAGCTTCCCATTTCATGGAGAACGCTTATTTGGAGAAGATCTGGACAAATATATCCAGAAAATTTCTGCCGGTAAAAGTTCACTCTTACCGGTTAAGAACAAGGGTAGAAGTCCTTCTTTTAAGAGGCCTACCTCTCCAGTCCCGGGCACATCGGCTGTGAAGCAGTTCCGACGGCCTCCGCGGTCAAATTCAGGGGGCAGAAATCAGGGACAATCACAGGGTAACAAGAAGCCCTGGATCAAGAGAGGTACAAAACCTCCCCCTAAGGCATGAAGTATTGCCCCCGCTCAATCGGGTGGGGGGAAGACTTCAGTTGTTCACAGAGACCTGGCGGGACACCATCAGAGACAGATGGGTGCTCTCCGCAGTAAGTCTGGGATACAAGCTGGAGTTAAAAGGCACTCCTCCTGCCCAATTTATGAGGTCAAACGTGCCAAGAGATCCCCAAAAGAGAGGATCCCTCCTTCTGGCACTAGAACAACTATTGCTCCAAGGGGTAATCATGAAGGTTCCCCTGGAAGAAAGCGGATTCGGGTTTTACTCGAACCTTTTCACAGTCCCCAAACCAAATGGGGACGTGAGGCCCATATTAAATCTAAAAGGGCTAAACAAGTTCCTAAATATCAGGACCTTTCGGATGGAGTCGATCCGATCAGTGGCCACCGCCCTACAAGGGCAGGAATGGCTAGCCTCGATCGACATAAGGGATGCTTATCTGCATATTCCCATCTTTCCGGCCCATCAGAAATTTCTACGCTTTGCAGTAGAAGGGCGCCATTTTCAGTTCAGAGCCTTACCTTTCGGTCTGGCCACAGCACCACGAGTGTTCACAAAAATTCTGGCCCCATTATTGGCCAATCTAAGAACACAGGGTGTAACGATAATGGCATATCTAGACGACCTGCTACTAATAGACCACTCAGTGGAAAAGCTGGAAGTAGCTATTCACAAGACAATCGAGTATCTGGAATATCACGGTTGGATTATCAACCGGGACAAGTCAGCTCTAAGACCAGTCAAAAGTCTGGAATACTTAGGGCTAAGGCTGGATTCAAATCAGAGAAAGATTTTCTTACCTCCAGAGAAGGTGTCGTCTTTAAGAAATTTGACCCACTTAGTGGGTACAAAAAGAAAACCATCCATACGTCTCTGCATGAGGCTGCTGGGAAAGATGGTGGCTTCATTCGAAGCGGTACCCTACGGTCAATTCCATTCAAGGAATTTGCAAAGGGCCATACTGTCAGCCTGGAACAAAAAAGTTCAGGCTTTAGACTTACCAATGTCCCTGTCCCCTTCCGTTCGCAAGAGCCTCCATTGGTGGTTGGTGCCCCAGAATCTGGAAAGAGGGAAACCCTTCAGTCCGGTTTCTTGGAAGGTGGTCACTACAGATGCCAGCCTCATCGGCTGGGGGGCAGTGCTGGAGCAATGGTCTCTCCAGGGCAGGTGGTCAGAAGCAGAAAAGGCCCTGCCCATCAATCTCTTAGAGATACGAGCAGCCCGGTATGCCCTAGTAGCATGGACATCCAAACTCCAGGGGTCCCCTGTCAGAATTCAATCAGACAATGCCACGGCAGTGGCATATATCAATCATCAGGGTGGCACCAAAAGTCGTGCAGCCCAGAAGGAAGCAAATTGCATCCTGGAGTGGGCAGAAAGATATGTCCCAGCCATATCTGCGGTTTTCATCCCAGGAGTGGAAAATTGGAGAGCGGACTTTCTAAGTCGCCAACAATTATGCCCGGGGGAATGGTCTCTTCACCCCGAGGTTTTCCAGGCAATATGCCAGCGGTGGGGAACACCGGATGTAGATCTGCTAGCATCCAGATTCAACGCAAAGGTGGACAGGTTTGTGTCTCGCACAAGGGATCCCCTAGCTTGCGGCTCGGATGCCCTAGTGTTCCCTTGGGATCGGTTCAAGCTGATATATGCATTCCCACCGCCACAATTGTTACCGCGATTACTCCGCAGAATCAGGGTAGAAAAGAAACCAGTGATTCTGGTGGCTCCAGCGTGGCCCCGAAGGGCATGGTACGCGGAGATGGTAAAAATGTCAGTGAGGAGTCCTTGGACCCTCCCACTTCGTCCGGACCTGCTTTCGCAGGGACCGATATACCACCCTTCCTTACCAGCCCTAGGTTTGACGGCCTGGCTATTGAAGCCCACATTCTGAAAAAGAGAGGGCTCTCTAATTCTGTGGTATCTACCATGATCAATGCCAGGAAACCGGTATCCAGGCAGATCTATTATAGGATCTGGAAAGCGTACATTACGTGGTGTGAGACCAAGAAATGGCATCCACGTAAGTACATGATAGGGAGGATTCTGGACTTCCTACAGTGGGCTGTAGATAGGAAACTGGCCTTGAGTACTATCAAGGGTCAGATTTCGGCCTTGTCAATATTTTTTCAAAGGCCCTTGGCCTCGCATTCACTAGTCAAAGCCTTTATACAAGGAGTGATGCGTATTAGCCCTCCGGTTAGTATTCCCATATGTCCTTGGGACTTAAACCTGGTTCTGTCGGTTCTACAGAAACAACCGTTTGAACCATTACAACACATTTCCTTGGTTCTTCTCACCAGGAAATTGGTTTTCTTAGTAGCCATTTGTTCGGCTAAAAGAGTGTCGGAATTAGCAGCTATGTCCTGTAAGGAGCCATATCTGGTTGTCCATAAGGACAGAGTAGTATTACGTCCTCATCCAGCCTTTCTTCCTAAGGTGGTATCGAGGTTTCATTTGAACCAAGATGTGGTTCTTCCTTCTTTTTTCCCCAAACCTAGCTCAGTAGAGGAAAAGTTATTACATTCTTTGGATGTGGTAAGAGCAGTTAAAGCTTATCTAAAAGCCACTGCTCAGATTCGCAGAACGGATTCTTTGTTTGTTCTGCCGGAAGGCCCCAGAAGGGGTCAGGCAGCATCAAAATCTACTTTAGCCAAGTGGATTCGACAGGTCATAATACAAGCCTATGGCTTGAGAAAGAGACCGCCTCCGTTCAAAGTTAGGGCGCACTCCACAAGAGCGGTTGGAACTTCATGGGCAGTGCATCACCAGGCCTCCCTGGCTCAAGTATGTAAGGCCGCAACATGGTCTTCGGTACACACGTTTACTAGATTCTATCAGGTAGACGTTAGAAGTCAGGAGGATGTCGCCTTTGGGCGCAGTGTGTTGCAGGCCGCAAAAGATCCTCATGCCTGATGGCGCCCAGCTTATGTACCCCCCCCCTCATTTGGCATTGCTTTGGGACGTCCCATTAGTAATGACTAAGTCGCTCTGTGTCCCGTGATGTACGAAAAAGAAAAAGGGATTTTTATAACAGCTTACCTGTAAAATCCTTTTCTTGGAGTACATCACGGGACACAGAGCTCCCACCCCTCTTTTTGGGACACTTATTGCTTGGCTACAAAACTGAGGTGCTCCCGGGTGGGAGGGGCTTATATAGGGGAGGGTACTTCCGGTTTGGAATTGGCCAGTGCCAACACCTGAAGGTAAACTATATAACCCATTAGTAATGACTAAGTCGCTCTGTGTCCCGTGATGTACTCCAAGAAAAGGATTTTACAGGTAAGCTGTTATAAAAATCCCTTTTTTATTGGGGTGGGGGGGTGGGGGGGTGGGGGGGGCTTCCCCTTAAATGATAAAAAATGGCTTTTTTTAGAGGGTTGATATTTTGTGTTTTTCATTTTTTTGGGGGGGGGGGTGTATTGGTTTTCATTTTATGTTTATACAGCCTTTAGTCTATCTGAAACCAAGCAACTGCATCCCTTAAGCATGTTGGTGTACTTTCAATGCTCTCCCGAAATCACACAAAAAGTACCTTCCCCCCCCCCCCCCCCCACTTTTATTTTTTTGCACCTAGCTTCACATGCATATTTGTAGTAGTTTGCCTACAAGCCTTAAAAAGGACCATAATTGAAGAACAAGATTTTTCTCCACTAGACTTTATTATGATTTGCCTTTAGGTTTGCCAAACCCCTGTCTTTTTATTTTTTATATTTTAATGGAGTACATCTGTTTGGTTCATAGTTATGTCTCCTTTCCCATTGTCTGAGTTCTACTGTGGGGGAAACTAAAAGCAAATGTCAAATCTGAATGAGGCACTTGTTGCATTTAAAAAAATAAAATAATGAATTTTAATGAATACACAGCTGCATTCATGGGTATTTTTTAATATTGGGTGTAGCACACAGACCCTTCCGCTACATCCATCTTTAGCGGTAAGGCACACCTGCTACTTGCCTGTTGTCCAACTCCAGATATGGAGAGGTGAGCGGTGTTAGATTTGTTTGGGCCTTGCGGTGAGTTACCCCTCACGAATGGATCCCCGGCCTCCGTTCTCTAAGGTAGCTGTAGCAATGGAGCCTCAGGCTAAAGGCGCCCGGGGCTGGTACACACACACGCGCCCCTGGCCTGGAGGGCCAGGAGGCGCAAACTCCTCCCGAATAATGGTGTCTGCCCCTTAAGTACCCTCTCCCAGCATGCACAGCGGGTTGATCATGCCCACCGCACAACTGCCGAGAGAGGACACCCAATGGTGTTGTAACCCCACCTGTGGTTCAACCTGGGCCTGAGGCGACAGTGCCACCCACAGACCGCAGGGAACTGTACTGCCAGGCAGCATCACACCCAGGCAGAAGCAAATTTGTACACAATCAATAGGTCTGAGCTAAACAACTAGCTCAGACCACCCTTAAATTTAAGTATATAGCGCCCCAGAATTGGGGTGGGCGCTACACACACCCCCTCCTAAATAAGACACTGTCCCCAGTGGCTGAAATAAATCAAAGACCCTTCAATCCTGAGTGGGCGTTGATCTATCCAAATAACTATACACACAAGAAAAAAAATTTGAAATGGTGCCTGAACCAAAAATTTGGGAAATGGGGAGGGAGGGAAGAAAAGAAAAAAGGAACAGAGTAACATACAAGTGACATCCCATTCTCAATGTCATAAAATATTATATATATATATATATATCTTTTTTTTCAAATTATACATTCCCTCTCACTTCTAACTACCTATCCCACCCCATTCTCCGGTGGTGTTGATAGCCGTTCTTTACCTGAAAAGAAGAGGAGAGGAGAAAAAAAAATCACAAGAAACAATAAACATCCTATCAGCTACTCACAATCTATGTTACAAGAGAAGAAGACCACCCCCTCGAAAGGGGATCATTCCCTTCTCTAAGTTTCCCTGTGCTAAGCCTAGCAAGGTGAGGGAAGAGATAGACTTAGAAATGTTTAGAGTGTGTTTTTCCTCTATCAGCAATATCTTATCCGGCAGACCACCGCCACCTAGTGTCAGCGGGGCCTCGAAGTTCTCCACACATTGTGCATGAAACGGCACATCAATCCTATTACTTTAATCTTGACACGGCGCTTTCCTTCACATGAACTCCTATCTACCTACCCCAAAGTTTAGTTTGGAGGAGGAAACATAGTCACTTTTCTTCGGAGAGGAGAAAAGAAAAAAAAAACAGCTCTCCAGTTTCCTCCATGAAGTAGACTTCCTTCGTAGCAGGGGCAGAGTCATTTAGATCCAGGACATGGTTTACCCGTTGAAAGACAGGATAAAGAAAAAAAACAAATTCCTGTCCTTAGGTAAAACCTTTGATCTGGGAGGGTAAGCGACTTCCATTGTTTATCCAGTGTTTCTACAGAATAAGTCACATCCTCCCGTCCTGGACAACATAGCACCACCCTGTCTGCATGTATGTGCCTGCCATAGCTCCAGTCCCTGCGGTACTTTTTAAAACGTTCAGTAATAGCGGCCGAGTGGGCAAAATACTTATAGCCTTTGGGCACCTCGAGGTAGTTCCAAATAGCCTCTGCATACCATCGCTCACGGGAGGCCTCAATTTCGTACAACAGATCCTTGGGTACATAAGGATACTCCCAGACATACTCTTCCGCCACCCTTTTATTGAGGATCCACTGCAGGCGAGCCAATTTGGGAACAGTTGCAGGGTTCCCCTCTCCTGGTAAGACAATGGCATCTGGAGATCTTCGGACCAACGTCGTATCAGTCCCTGGTAAAGGTTACTCACTTGGGCCTGGTACAATTCCCTCGGTAATGGCGGGGACTACCACGCAGGGTGTAGTGTCCCACGAACTCATAGGCGATCCCTCTCCAGGACTGCGGGTCGGGACAACAGTCTTTATCTTGCCCCATCCCTTCCTAAGAAAGATCTCATCGATCTCAGTATCATCACCCACATCGGATGACGAGTCCAAGTCCGAAGTGTCACATTCCTCAGCAGGCAAGTAATTCCTTGTGGACACAGACACATTTTCCCCAGCGTCCTTACCGCCCCCTGACGTGGACTCCTCGGGCTTCCTCCTGCTCTCGAGGTCGGGTTCTGGAAGGCGCTGGGGCAGGCTTCTACCGTGGCCGCGGGAGGCCTTAACATATCCCACCTTCTGTTTTGCAGGCGGGACATGTACTTCGGAGGTGGCGCTAATGGCTCCGCAGCAACCGAGGCATCCTCATTCACCACATCCGTGGCAGTCGATGCGGTGCGCGTGGGCCCGATGGCTGTATGGGTGCAGGCATCCTCCTCGGGAGTGACGGCACCTGTAAGGCAGTTGACCCGGTATACCCGGGGTTTCTCGGTGGGCTGGTCCACTTCAAATAGAAACTCTCCACAGGATGCACACCTTCCGAATGGCCGTAGTTGCACAGCAAGTCCCTGACACTTAGGACCGAGCATGCCCAAGGCCTCCGCATCTCTGCAGTGTGACAGCAGGAAGGTAAAGTCACCTGGTTGCATCCAGGGGGGTAGATATATTTCGCCCAGATTCAGGCTTTACGCCGACTTATACAACTAGGTGGAGAGTTGTATAGGCCCAGCTGGGGCTGGTGGGCTCATGGATGACTCATGCCTCTAGGGAGAGTGTGGGGCGTCGTGCAGACAGGGAGTTGATGAGACCAGCTGAAGCTTGTCAGCTCATTTAGGCCTCTATAAGAACTCCCAGCTTCATTAGATGTTAGCTCATGCCTGGACCCAGACCTGTGTGGACTGTCTAGGGAGAGTGAACCCCTGTGCGGTGAGACAAAGCCTGTGTGGCTATTTGCTTGGACATTTAAAACCAGGGACTTAGGGACTAGGACAGCACTAGGCTGATCCCAGTTGTTAGTTAGGAAACCTGTATGTTTAGTCAGAGGTCAAGTTGACCAGGATTTATTTTGTTTATGTTTCTTTTGCTTTGCTGTGTTTTGTCACTGTAAATAGAAAATAAACCGCACCTTTTTGATTTTGAAAACCACAACCTCCGTTTGCTGGGCCTGTTTTTGTGTGGGGAGCCCATCTCGGGGGTCACACACACCCGCTGCCGAGCTAACCCCCTCACAGTTGGTGGAGAACCAGTGGCAGTTTTTTTTTAAGCCAGCATGGAGGAGATACTGGAGCAGCTGGCTCTAGCAAATGCCAATCAACAGCAGACAAATGCAGGTTTGCAAAAGAGCCTTGCAGCTCAACAACAGAACTTCGCAGCCCAGCAGCAAGCTCATCAACAGAGCCTTGCAGCCCAGCAGCAGACAAACGCAACTTTGCAACAGAGTCTGGAGGCTCAGCAACAAGCCCAGCAGCAATCTGAGGCCCGCTTCATAGACCTGTTGCAGAAGCAAGAGCAGAGACTACAACAACAGATGGAAGCAGCAATGCAGCAACGTCCGCAGACCAGTGAGGAAAGCCGTCCCACTAATACCGCGTCCTTTGGGGTGAGTCGTTTATTGACAAAAATGACTGGAGAGGATGATCCAGAGGTATTTTTGACCACATTTGAAAGGACCGCTGAAAGAGAAAAGTGGCCTGAGGAGCAGTGGGCTGGACTGGTGGCTCCTCTGTTAACTGGTGAATCGCAGAAAGCTTACTATGACCTAGAGCCTAACCAAGCAAAAGACTATGTGATGCTAAAAGCTGAAATATTGGCAAGGCTGGGTGTCACCCAGGCTGTCCGGGCTCAGCGTGTGCATAACTGGACTTTCCAGCTTGGAAAACCCCCCAGGTCTCAAATGTATGATCTCATTCACCTGAGCAGAAAGTGGCTACAGCCAGAGACTTTGTCCGCACCAAAGATTGTGGAACGTGTTGTAATGGATCGGTTTTTGAGAGCTCTTCCTACTGCCATCCAAAAGTGGGTAAGCCATGGAGACCCAGAGACGGCCGATGGTCTTGTGGATCGTGTGGAGAAATACTTGGCTACAGAGAACCTGACGGCCTCTTCCAGAGACACTCGGACTTTCCACCCTAAGACCAGACCATCCCCAGGGGCGGATAAGAGGATTCCAAGGGGTGAGGGTGGAGAGAGTGAGAGGGTGGGAGCTCTACCCCAAGTTTGGCGAGAACAGCCTGGGAAATCAGCGGCTCAAGAGGCCGCAAGAAGGATCGTTTGCTACCGCTGCCGGCAAGCGGGACATATTGCAGCCCATTGCCCGGTTGTGGAGGAACCCATGCAGTGTGACTTTCTGACGGGCAGACGTCAGTCGCTGTGTGCGACAGTCGCATGCACTGCCATTCGAGGAACTGAGAAACATTTATGCAAAATGTGTGTTAATGGTAGAAATGTTGTGGTATTGCTGGATTCAGGTAGCCTTGTGACCCTGATAAAGGCTGAGTTAGTTAAAACAGAGGTCTCTGGGAATAGCAAGGTAGCTGTTATTTGTGTGCATGGGGACACCCGAGAGTATCCAGTGACTACAGTGTGTTTCGAGACCCCCAAAGGTACCCTCTCTCATCCAGTGGGCTTAGTATCTCAGTTACCGCATGACGCCATTGTGGGAAGGGATTTTCCGAAGTTCTGGGAACTGTGGGATGATCCTGAGCCCCCCACTGGTGCCCCTATGTACCAGGAATGTGATAGCCAGAACTCCCCTGAGAGTGGTGAGGACTCTCCGGAATTTCCCTTATCAGTATTGGCAGGGGAGACTCAAGAAACTGGAGAGGAGCCCACCTCCTCAGATGAAAACCTACCGTCTGTGGAGTTTTCTGATCTTGAGGTTCACAGGGAAAACTTTGCCACAGAACAGTTGAAAGACCCCGCCCTAATAAAGGCACGGGAAAACGTAGTGAAAATAGATGGCGAGTTAGTGAACCCAGATAATACCTGCACTTACCCATACTTCAGCGTAGAGAAGGACCTACTGTATCGGGTGGCAAAAAGGGCAGAAGAAACCGTTGAGCAGCTTGTGGTGCCCAAACCTTACAGGAATTTGGTGTTGGAGTTGGCCCATGGGCACATTCTTGGAGGTCATCTGGGGACAGAGAAAACCCGAGAGAGGGTATTACAGAGATTCTATTGGCCGGGGGTGATGAAGGACATAGAAAATTATTGTTCCTCCTGCCCTGTGTGTCAGAGGTCGGCCCCGATGCCACATTTCCGTAGCCCGCTGGTCCCTCTACCCATCATTGAGGTCCCGTTTGAGAGGATCGCCATGGATTTGGTAGGTCCTATAATCAAGTCCGCTAGGGGGCACCAGTACATATTAGTTATAATGGACTATGCCACCCGTTATCCAGAAGCGATCCCTCTCCGAAATACCTCGGCCAAAACCATAGCCAAAGAGCTATCTCTTGTGTTTAGCCGGGTGGGTATTTGTAAAGAACTGCTTACGGACCAAGGTACACCCTTTATGTCCCGGGTTATGAAGGAGCTGTGTAAATTGTTCAAAGTGACGCAATTACGTACATCTGTGTATCACCCCCAAACCGATGGGCTGGTTGAAAGGTTCAACAAAACCCTAAAACAAATGTTGAAGAAAGTGGTGGATAGAGATGGAAAGGATTGGGACTGTCTACTTCCTTATCTGATGTTTGCTATTAGGGAGGTGCCCCAATCCTCTACGGGATTCTCCCCCTTTGAGTTACTGTATGGGAGACACCCAAGAGGGCTGTTGGATATTGCCAAGGAAACTTGGGAAAGTGAGAGTTCTCCCCACAGGAGTGTGATTGAGCATGTCGCCCTGATGCAAGACCGAATTGCACAGGTAATGCCCATCGTGAAGGAACATTTGGCCCAAGCGCAGTTAGCACAGCAGAGAGTGTACAACCGTGGAGCCAAGACCCGTACCTTTTCCCCGGGGGATAGGATACTGGTACTTGTCCCTACGGTTGAAAGTAAATTCCTTGCCAAATGGCAAGGCCCCTACGAGATAATGGAAAAAGTGAGCGAAGTGAATTACAAGGTCAGACAACCAGGAAGGCGAAAGCCCGAACAGATCTATCACGTTAATCTGTTGAAAGCCTGGAGGGATAGAGAGTCCCTAGTCGCAGACACTTGGTCACCAGCTCAAACTGGTTGCGTGATTCCTGAGGTTGGAATAGCAGCCACCTTGTCACAACCCCAACAACAGGAGGTTAAGGAGTTTGTGCTTCGCAACAAGGAGGTATTCTCTGAGCTGCCGGGACAAACATCTGGGGTAGAGCATGACATCATTACCCCGCCCGGTGAAAGGGTGAAGTTAAAACCCTATCGGATCCCAGAGGCCCGACGGGAGGCAATACGGGAGGAAGTACAGAAAATGCTGAACTTAGGGGTGATAGAGGAGTCCCAAAGTGATTGGTCTAGTCCCATTGTGTTGGTGCCTAAACCGGATGGGAGCTGGCGATTTTGTAACGATTTTCGTCAGTTGAACAAAGTTACAAAATTTGACACCTACCCCATGCCACGTATAGATGAGTTGATCGACCGGCTGGGAACAGCCCGATACATGACGACTCTTGACCTCACAAAAGGGTATTGGCAAATCCCCCTGGCCAAGTCGGCCAAAGAGAAAACCGCATTTGTAACCCCAGACGGGGCGTTCCAATATAAAAGAATGCCGTTCGGGTTACAGAATGCGCCGGCCACATTCCAGCGGAAAATGGACCAGATGCTGAGGCCCCATCGGAAGTATGCTGCGGCTTACCTGGATGACATAATTGTCCATAGCACAGATTGGGCCTCACATCTGCCAAAAGTGCAAGCAGTCCTGGACTCTGTTCGGGAAGCGGGGTTTACGGCTAACCCCAAGAAGTGTACCATTGGGCAGGAGGAGGCCAAATATCTTGGGTACACCATTGGGAGGGGAGTAATAAAACCCCAACTCAACAAAGTCGAGGCCATCCAGAGTTGGCCACGTCCCAACAGCAAGAAGCAGGTACGAGCCTTTCTGGGAATCGCTGGGTATTATCGGCGATTCATTCCCCACTTTGCTTCTAAGGCTGTGCCCCTAACCAACCTGACGAAGGGGAAAGGGTCGGTCATGATTAAATGGACCCCCGAGGCTGAGGCAGCATTCCAATTCTTGAAACAAGCCTTATGTAGCCAGCCAGTGTTGTACTCACCCGACTTCTCTAAAGACTTTGTCGTACAAAGTGATGCGTCAGATGTGGGGTTAGGAGCAGTATTGTCCCAGGTCTGGAACGGGGAAGAGCACCCAGTCATTTACCTCAGCAGGAAGTTGAAGTCCCATGAGGTAAATTACGCCACCGTTGAAAAGGAGTGTTTAGCGGTGAAGTGGGCTCTAGATTCCCTTCGGTACTACCTGCTAGGTAGGCACTTTGACATGGTTACGGATCACGCTCCGTTAAAGTGGATGGCTCAAAACAAGGAAACAAATAGAAGAGTGAATAGGTGGTTCCTGGCCCTCCAGGAATTCAACTTCACAGTAAAGCATCGCCCTGGCGTTCAAATGGGGAATGTGGATGCTTTGTCTCGAGTACATGAATGCCTGATTGCTGGTGTTCCAACCCCGAGGTTAAAACAAGAGGGGGGGGTATGTGACAGCAGGAAGGTAAAGTCACCTGGTTGCATCCAGGGGGGTAGATATATTTCGCCCAGATTCAGGCTTTACGCCGACTTATACAACTAGGTGGAGAGTTGTATAGGCCCAGCTGGGGCTGGTGGGCTCATGGATGACTCATGCCTCTAGGGAGAGTGTGGGGCGTCGTGCAGACAGGGAGTTGATGAGACCAGCTGAAGCTTGTCAGCTCATTTAGGCCTCTATAAGAACTCCCAGCTTCATTAGATGTTAGCTCATGCCTGGACCCAGACCTGTGTGGACTGTCTAGGGAGAGTGAACCCCTGTGCGGTGAGACAAAGCCTGTGTGGCTATTTGCTTGGACATTTAAAACCAGGGACTTAGGGACTAGGACAGCACTAGGCTGATCCCAGTTGTTAGTTAGGAAACCTGTATGTTTAGTCAGAGGTCAAGTTGACCAGGATTTATTTTGTTTATGTTTCTTTTGCTTTGCTGTGTTTTGTCACTGTAAATAGAAAATAAACTGCACCTTTTTGATTTTGAAAACCACAACCTCCGTTTGCTGGGCCTGTTTTTGTGTGGGGAGCCCATCTCGGGGGTCACACGCACCCGCTGCCGAGCTAACCCCCTCACAGCAGGCATACAGAGCGAAGCAACCCCGGGGTTTGAGCCAGATCCCCGTATCTGTAAGCGGGGCTGTGAGTGGGGCAACGTCCATCGTAGAAGACATCGGGAACATCCGGGGTCCCGACAAAGCTGAAGAACTATGAAAAACGGACATGCTGCTGCTCACTCGATCCAACTCTCTCTGTTCCTTGGCGCCAAAGCACCCATGTGCAACACACAGGTGGCGGGAACTCCTCCTCCTTTCTTCTTCCTGCACGTAGCTCGCAGGCTTTTCTTTTTCTGGACACGCCCACGAACTACGCAGTTGGAAAAATCACAGTTCTGTGCCCCTTAACCCCTTTTTTCTCTCTCATTGTAACACAACACAGTCCGATTTCTTCCATGACCGACTTTCCAAGCACAATAAACAATACAATCCATTTGTGTTCTGGGTAGCCAAAAATCCCGGACTAGAGCCCCCACGTGTAGCACACAGACCCTTCCGCTACATCCATCTTTAGCAGTAAGGCACACCTGCTACTTGCCCGTTGTCCAACTCCAGATATGGAGAGGTGAGCGGTGTTAGATTTGTTTGGGCCTTGCGGCGAGTTACCCCTCACGAATGGATCCCCGGCCTCCGTTCTCTAAGGTAGTAAGTCTTTCACTTGAATAAAGCCAATGTCCACACATGAGTAAAAACCTAAGCAGTTAGGTTTTATTCTTTGCTTGGGGTGAAACTTGGAAGAAGAGAGAGTAGAAGGAATAGAGTAGGGGAAGGTTCAGGCACGCAACACCCTGAAGAACACTCTTGTCGCCACTCAGGCCTGAGGGGGTTTTTGCTCACCCGGATAGTCCCGTTATGAATGGTCCTAGCAGCCGGTGTGGAGCACGAAACAGCTACTTGTGATTTCCCTGGGATACGATCAGGAGATCCTCTGCCACAGAATCTTCAAGTCCCGAACTTCCCGGCCTAGTAACAACTAGAACTTAGGTGCCAATGGGGCACGTTGCAAGGCTTTTAATGGATTGGAATCCTTCCCTCTGATAGGTAACCAGTCCTCTCCCGAGACAGTGACTTCTTCACTAATCCCCTTAGGACCGATCCTCCCATGGCTTCCTCTCCTTAAGAGTGGGTCGCCCCTCACTTGGGTACCCTGGGACTCTTCTTCGGGTGTAGGCCTCAGCTAAAGGTGCTGGGCATACCTGTAGTGATGCAGCCTCAGGCTAAAGGTGCCCGGGGCTGGTACACACACACACGCGCCCCTGGCCTGGAGGGCCGGAAGGCGCAAACTGCTCCCCGAATAATGGTGTCTGCCCCTTAAGTACCCTCTCCCAGCATGCACAGCGGGTTGACCACGCCCACCGCACAACTGCCGAGAGAGGACACCCAATGGTGTTGCAACACCACCTGTGGTTCAACCTGGGCCTGAGGCGACAGTGCCACCCACAGGCCACAGGGAACTGTACTGCCAGGCAGCATCACACCCAGGCAGAAGCAAATTTGTACACAATCAATAGGTCTGAGCTAAACTACTAGCTCAGACCACCCTTAAATTTAAGTATATAGCGCCCCAGAATTGGGGTGGGCGCTACATTTGTTTGCAGTACAGCTTTAAAAAATGTTCAGCTAGCCACCCACAAACCAATTTTCAGGATGATTTGATAACAATTACACAATGATGATGCAGCACTCGAGGTACAAAAATTATCACTACATACAAATAGAGATATCAGCTCTAAAAGTTTTCCAACCTCTTGCTCGTACACTAAGGCCCCTTTCACACTGGGGCATTTTTCAGGTGTTTTGGCGCTAAAAATAGCGCCTGAAAAACGCCTGAAAAAATCTGCCCTGCAGTCTTCAATGTTAAACCCGAAGGCTTTCACACTGAAGCAGTGCGCTAGCAGGACCGCTCCAAAAGTCCTGCTAGCCGCATCTTTGGAGCGGTGAAGGAGCGGTGTGTTTACCGCTCCTTTATCGCTGCTCCCTATTGAAATCAATGGGACAGCGCGGCTATACCGCCCGCAATGCGCTGCTTCAGCAGCGCATTGAGGGCGGTTTTAACCCTTTCTTGGCCGCTAGCGGGGGTTAAAACCGCACCACTAGCGGCCGTATATCACGGCAAAAGCAACGGTATAGCGGCGCTAAAAATAGCGCCGCTATACCGCCAGCGCACCTCCCCACCCCAGTGTGAAAGGGGCCTAAGGATTGCATTTATAGAAAATTTTCACGGCTATTCCTCCAGTAAATGTGTATGTGCATGCACTTAAAGGGTAAGTTCACCTTTACAGAAAAATTTGTAAGGTGAACTTACACAGGACCCCCTCACCATCCCCCCCGGTCCCGCTGACCTGGAGTCCGGCGGGACCGGGGGGGATGTGGAGGTGCAAGCAGCATCTTTGGGGTGCTTTGGGAGCAGTGTATAGACCGCTCTCAAAACGCCCTGCTCATTAAAATGAATGGGCAGCGCTTCCGAAGCGCCTGCAAAGTGCTTTGGCAGCGCTGCAACATGGGCTCTTTTAACCCTTTGTTCAGCCGCTAGCGGGGGCTAAAAGCGCCCTGCTAGTGGCTGAAAACGCTGCTAAAACAACGGTAACGCACCGCTAAAACGTTACTTTACCGCTAACGCACCCCCGCATCTTTGCGAAAATTAACTCAAATTAGCGTATATTATTTACTGTGTGAAAGTTATAGAGTCTACAAACTACGGTATGTATATTTTTTTTAATTAATCAGTCCTGATGTAACTGCTTTTCTCATTTCTTGCGGCCCTAAAATACCAGGACAGTACAAATACCCTCCCAAATGACCCCTTTTTAAAAAAGTAGATAGTCTGTAGTATTTATTAAGAGCATAGCTAATTTTTTGAAGTTATAATTCTTTGCCACACTTTTTTGGAAATTGAAGAAATTAAAAGAAAATGTTTTTTCTTGTCATCAGAGCGTCAGTATAATTTTTTAAAACATTTTCATTCTTTTTTTTACAATTTTCTTTATTTTTTTTTTACAATATTTTTTTTCACATACTGATTGGTCACAGTGATCTCATGGTACCAGTGGCCCGGGTACAATGATCTGTGGGTCACAGATCACACTGCTGTGAGGCCCTTAGGGCATGCATGAGGTGTGCGAGTGGAAGGGCCCCATATGACATCCACCCAGGATACCAGTGCACCCAGCAGGGCGGGGGGGGGGGGGCAATTACAGTATTGCTATGAATGCCATCAGGAGGAAGAGGGGTAGAAACCGGCTTTCAGCTGTTGCAGGGAGAGACACATAGTACATAGTTACTGTAATTGCCCCCCACCCTGCCACACCAGTCCTCCTCCCTGCCCTGCCCACATCTTATTTCCCCTGTGTGCCCAACCCCCCCTGCGCACTGCCGGCTTTCCTTTCCTGCCTGAAACTGCGGGTACACAGGGGCATGTGTCAACTGTCAGGACTGAAAGCGGGGGAAGGTGCTGGGAAATATGTAATTTACCAGCCCCTTCCTTTTCATAATAGACACAATGAACGATCAGTAATGATTGCTCTTGTGTCTTTTGATAACTGAGCATAGTAAACTATGATTACTATGCTTCAGTTTATGAATGAACAGGAGCCTTTCTATCTCTGTCTCAAAGGTGAGATGTCAGAAATCTGTTTAGACCCCTGATATCTCACCAAAGCCCCCCCAACAGCGTTAAAAAGAATTAAAAAAGTATATACCGTATATACTCAAGTATAAGCCGACTCAAGTATAAGCCGAGGTACCTAATGTTGCCCAAAAAACTGGGAAACCTCACTGACCCGAGTATAAGCCGATGCCCCACTGTTCCCTGTAAAAAGAAATTTTTACATTGTAATTATTACCTGTAAAGAAGTTGCGGCTGCGGCGTCCATCGTTCAAATTCCGCGGCGTCCATCGTTCAAATTCCGCGGCGTCCATCGTTCAAATTCCGCGGTCTCTTCCTGTTCCTTACTTGATAGGCGAGTCTCAGCAGACACTCTCCGCCTATCACGATCCTTCTCTCATCCTTAGTTTTCCCAGCAGACACTGTGTTGGGTATTCCGCCAATCACAGACGTCTGCTGGAAAACTGAGGATGAGAGAACGTTCGTGATAGGCGGAGAGTGTCTGCTGAGACTCGCCTATCAAGGAAGGAACAGGAAGAGACCGCGGAATTTTGAACGATGGACGCCGCGGAATTCGAACGATGGACGCCGCAGCCGCAACTTCTTTACAGGTAATATTTACAATGTAAAATTTATATGACTCGAGTATAAGCCGAGGGGGGGGACTTTTAGCCCCCAAAAAAGGGCTGAAAATCTCGGCTTATACTCGAGTATATACGGTAGTTTTAAAATTTGTAAATATAATTTTTTTAAATTGCGAAAAAAAATAAAATCATTAAAAACAATTAAGGGCTCATTCACACCGGGTCTCTGACCCATATATTGTGAATAAGTAATTTGTTGCCGTCTGTGTCCCTATGGGGATGCAGCGGCTCCATGAAATTAGCCGCAGGTCCTAATTTGATAAGTGTGCAGGTGCGGGTGAGTGGCCCTGAATGCATACCGGTACCAGCCAATACGGTCACTTCTCCTCTCAGCCAATCCAATCACTTGCTGATTGGCCGGGAGTAGAAGCAGGAAGAAAATAGCGAATATTGATTTGCTATTGTTACACAACTGGGTGGGCTCAGCCCACCCTTTTTTAAGCCAATTAGAGCCTCAGGCTCTAATCATGTGTTTCCAAAAAAAAACAAAAAAAACCCATAAAAATCAATGCATCCAGCACCCTGCACGTAGATTAGGGGCCAGACGCATTGATTAGGGGGGCGGCGCCCCTGCACCCCTAATGGAGCGGCCGCCACTGCCTACAGTATATACAACACTATGAGGGCTCTGCCGCTTCGCCTCTTATTTTTCTGATGGACACCCTGTTTGTTCTTTGGGTTCCTACCCTACTCCCCTGTTTATACCCCGTTTGACCACTGAGGATCACCACCACACGAATACTGCACTGCAACATTGTAACTTTGCAGCAGTGACAAGGTGTAAGATTGCAGTAGGGTTGATCTGTGTCCCACATTTGTAAACATGGCCAAGAACTGCACAGGTACAAGGATGCACATGATTGTGTGATCTCTGAGACAACATCTCCACTCCATCCATGAAGTAGATGCTGGCCCTACTTGATGTCTGAACAAAGATGGTTCCATCCGTCTGGAGAGAAAATCAGATGAAGGCACCGTCAGAGGGAGTTCTGTGGCCCCTGTGAGAAGTAATTAATATCTATAGCTGTTACACTTATGCTGCGTACACACGATCGGATTTTCTGTCGGAAAAAACCTTGGATGGTTTTACCAATGGAATTCCGCTCAAGCTTGGCTTGCATACACACGGTCACACAGAAGTTCTCTGAACTTTCGACCGTCAAGAACACGGTGACGTACAACACTACGATGAGCCGAGAAAATTAAGTTCAATGCTTCCGTCGAATTGTTTCCGAGCATGCGTCGGAATTTTGCGCGTCTGAATTTCTACAGACGATCGGATTTTCCAATAGGATTTTTTTCCGTCTGAAAAATAGAGAACCTGCTCTCAAATGTCCGATGGAGCATACACACGGTCGGAATTTCCGACCAAAAGCTCACATCGGACTTTTGCTGGCGGAATTTCCGACCGTGTGTACTCGGCATTACACATTACTTAGCATACATGAACATACCATGAAAAAATAAATCTAATGCTAGGTCTACTTGAAAGCCATTCTCAGACCTGGAGTAGCTCTCCTGCTCTAAGAGGGATATTTATGAAAATACAGCAGAAGCAAGACTATGGGAATTTATTAACTTAGTGACAATTTTTTACAGACTCTCCTATCCCTTCTCCATACATTGTTAATGCAGAGGAGCCGGTCACACTTAGTCTGGAGAACTGTGAGCGGCCCGCAGATAGAGCGCCATTGTGTGTGCTGGCTTGTCTTGACAAGTTTACAATCCAGGGTGGGAGCCATTCTGGTTCTATAATAGGATTAGATGGAGCTTTATATAGCGCTTGTGGGATGGCAGCTGAATCTGCATTTAGCTCTGCTGGCTGTTGCAGGACAGGATATCCCGACCTGTGCGCATATGTTTTCTTTCCCTTTTTGTGTTATTTTAACCACTTACAGACCGGAAGTTTTTCCCCCAGGCCATTTTTTACGATACGGCACTGCGTCGCTTAAACTGACAATTGCGTGGTCGTGCGATGCTGTACCCAAACAAAATTGATGTTCTTTTTTTCCCACAAATAGAGCTTTCTTTTGGTGGTATTTATAACAAAAATAGAGCGACTATTTTGAAAAAAAAACCTTCAATATACCATACTATGGGATATATTTATGGCCTTTTTATGAAGTAATCGCAGTGATCTGCAATGTTTAGTGGGACTGCGACATTGCAGCGGACAGATCGGACACTTTTGACACCATTTTGGGACCATTGGCATTTATACAGCAATCAGTGTTATAAAAATGCACTGATTACTGTGTAAATGTCACTGGTTTTTAAGCATTCAGGCATTTTGTTTTTTGTACTGATCTACATGCAGCCCATTGTTTTTAATCGGTCTGTACACACAGGGGTTGATTTATTAAAACTGGAGAGTGCAAAATCTGATGCAGCTCTGCATAGAAACCAATCAGCTACCAGATTTTTTGACAAAGCTTAACTGAACAAGCTGAAGTTAGGAGCCCTGTGCATCTTTTGGTTTGTTTCAGGCCTAAATTCAGCCCAAAATTCGGGCAGAAATTGGACCTGAACCGGTGAATGGGGACACACCAGACTCCTGCTGTGAGCCGCTGCATGTTCTAGTGTGAATTCAGCTTTATAGATATTTTCTATTGCTGGGAAATCTCACAGATTCCTCCATCCACTCCAAACAATGATCAGATGGACGAATCTACCCTGCTTTGTATTCCATGTGAGGGTAGGGGCGAGGCGCAGGGCCAACGTTTTTTTTTTTTTCTTTCTTTTTTTTATAGTAGATCTTTAGTTGGGCCTAATAAAGCCTTGGTTCTTCAGGTCCCGAAAAAGCAGGAGTCTTCCCAATCATAGGGGAGGTCACCAGGCTTAAAGCGGAACTTTATCCATAACAACTTGCTAAAAAATAATGTTATTTAGTTAAAGTGAATGTAAACCCGATTCATGAAATCTGACCTGGGCACATATATCTGTAGTGTTTACTTATCTCTCTGCAAAGCCCTAAGTCCTTTGTCTTTCCGCTGTTTCGTTCTTCTGTTATCAGCAACTTCTGACAAGTTCTCCGACACAGGAGATAAAAGCAGCCTGAAATTGTCGGTGTGAGTGCTATAAATAGATTAGCAGAGAGCTTGTCTTGTCACAGTACAGCTCTGAAAGTATCTTCATTCCTCTGCCTATGTGGAGGGGGGGGTGTGCCTTTCCTCCAATCAGCTGTCACAGAGTGTAAGCCCAGACATCACTCCTACTGCTGAATGAGGAAGTAAAAATTCTAACAGGATGTAAGAATTCTAAAGAATATAGCAAGCTGAAGACAGCAGATATATATCATCTCTGTGTATCATCTGAGGCTGTTCACTTCACTGGGTATATGTGAGGGTTTACATACACTTTAATGTTATTTCCACATTAATAATTATGCTACAAAAATTAATGTGTGCTGTAAATTGCTCCCAGCATTGCTCCTGTTTCTTCTTGCTGGAGCCCAGAGCCCCTGAACAGCAGTAAATCATGAAGTGGAACTTAACCCATTCATACATTTCTGGAATGCCAGGATTTTTAACTGTCACATTTGCTTGTGTCCTCAACCAAACCATCAAATGTCTGGAGTCATAACTGATCACATGTGCAGCACCATGGCCGTTGCAGATCAAACAGAAGCAGATTCCTTAGCTGTAAAAGATAGGAGGGTTTAATTACGATTTAAGACTCTCAGCAGATCGGCCTATAAATAAAATGGGCAGTGCCTAAAAATGCCTAATAATGGAGAGCAACTGAGCATGTGCGGAGTGGGGTAAGACCGTGTATTACTGGATTTTATACAGTATAGGCGCTTATTTTTAATGTTTTACATATCTATACCTGCAAAAGGGGTCAGCCTGAAGGGATCTAGCAGGACTTAATTTTCTGACTAAAGCTCCACTAGTAGTCTAATCAAACCAGGTTGAGCGCCTAACATACATTATGAGAGTCTAGATATTTATTTGATTGATCAGCAAATGACACATGTAAAACCACAAGCACTTTATGTACATTTCTTTAAAAAAAAAAAAAAAAAAAAAACATCAGTTAATAGTAAGGTCCCTCCATGGATCACCAGACAGAACCATAACTAACGTAAATATAACAAAAGGTGTTTCTGAAATATGTACTCAAAATCTGCAATAAATAATCTGTCTAAATGCTCACTTAAACCACAGAACAAATGAGAAACTGATCTGTCATCTCTTTAACTTATGGCGGTAATTAAAGCTAAAGACTAAAGTAATAAAAATATGTCAGCAGAGGAGAAATTTCCACATTTTTTCATTAAAAACACAGAGACACATTTTATAATCAGCATTGCAAATCCTTCCTAACCAGAACCCTGTAGAGTGGAGTGTGCCTATTCATGGCACTGCAGTGACACCTGCTGGTCACACGATGATAATGAGGATTTTATTCTAGGAAAAGAAGCTATATAGGGGAGGATTTCTACCATACTTTGAGCTTGCTTCAGTGGTTGTTAGTTTTGATGTGTAATAATAAAATAGCAGTGTACAATCAAATTGCAGCATTCACTTGTTGCGCTGGATTCCCAACATCCAATTCCAGCATACAGTATAAATGTATTAAAGGAAATCTGTCATTAGTGATATACGCTGTATGGTACAGCGGCTTAGTGGGTGGCATCTTCGCCGGAATAGGCAAAAATCCTTGCACCAGCCCTGCTAGTTGTAACATTTTTTCCGATACGGCACTGCGTTATTTTAACTGAAAATTGCGCGGTCGTGCGACGCTGTAACCAAATGAAATTAATATCCTTTTTTTTTCCACAAATAGAGCTTTCTTTTGGTGGTATCTGTCAGCAATTTTTTTTTTTAAATATATATTTTTTACTTTCTGCTACAAAGCACATCCAATAAAAAAATCTAATTTAGGCCAATATGTATTTTGCTACATATTTTTGCAAAATAAAAATTGGTTTGCGCAAAAGTTATAGCGTCTACAAACTATGTAATATTCATGGGATTTTTTTTTTTATTATGTTTTTTTACTAGTAATAGCGGCGATCAGCAATTTTTAGCAGGACTGAGATATATGCGTACCTGTCTTTGTGCTGGGAGTACGCTGCATACTGAGAGCCCTGGGTCCCGTACCAATGATTGGTGGTCAGTGGGACGGTCGGTCGCACTTACCCCATCACGGCTTCCCATACTCGGCGGCGGCCTCCGGTTCTCCTGCTCTCCACGGGTCTCCACAGCGGCAAGGGCTTCCATTTCCTCCCTCCTTCTCGCCGGCCAATCAGGAGTCTTCTCTTTCTGGCCAATCAGAAAACGAGTCTGATTGACCAGATTGAGGATCAGTGTTACAACAGCAAAAATGTATTCTCTGCGACACGAGCCACCCTATTTTGAATCTATCCATTATTCCTTGGAGTGTCAGCAGGATTAAACAATGCCTCAGGCTTGGTTACTTGTTGTCAGTGGTCAATAGGAAAAGGAAAATTTGTTTTCTAACGAATTCCAACTTTTCAGAACAATTATGCCTTGTGCACACGATCGGATTTCCGATGGAATAAAATCCGATGGACTGGTTTCATTGGAATTTTTGATCATGTGTGGGGCCCCATCGGACTTTTTTCCATCGGAAATCCAATCATGTGTACAAGGCATAATTGTTCTGAAAAGTTGGAATTTGTTAGAAAACGAATTTTCCTTTGAGAAATTCCGATCGTCTGTGTGGAATTCCATGGGAGAAAAATCCACGCATCCTCAGAATCAAGTCGATGCATGCTCTGAAGCATTGAACTTCATTTTTCTCGGCTCATCGTAGTGTTTTACGTCACCGCGTTTTGGACGGTCGAAATTTAGTCTGACAGTGTGTATGCAAGACTGATGGAAGTCAGCTTCATCAGAATTCCGACGGAAAATTCCATCGGAAATCCGATCGTGTGTACAAGGCATTAGAATTTGGATCAGTCGAAAAACGATCGACTGATTTGAATTCTGTGTGAAGAAACAGCTGGTTGTTAAAGCGGAGCTCCACCCTAAAGTGGAACTTCCGCTCATCGGAACCCTCCCCCCCTCCGGTGCCACATTTGGCACCTTTCAGTGGGGAGGGGGGTGCAGATACCTGTCTAAGACAGGTATTTGCACCCACTTCCGGGAGTCCTCTCTGCAGGTATTCTGCGGGTAGTACGTCACTTCCCACAGAATACCCGTTGTGTTGTGGGAAACACTCGGCTCCCAGAACACAACAGGCACCAGTGACAACGGCGCAGCGCGACTCGCGCATGCGCCGTAGGGAACCGGGCAGTGAAGCCGCAAGGCTTCACTTCCTGGTTCCCTCACCGATGATGGCGGTGGGGACAACAGAGTGACGAGCGATCGCTCGTCTTCTGCTGCCGACTTCGCTGGACTCCAGGACAGGTAAGTGTCCTAATATTAAAAGTCAGCAGCTGCAGTATTTGTAGCTGCTGGCTTTAAAAAAAAAAAATTTCGGTGGAGCTCCGCTTTAAGCAGTGGGCCGGGAAGCCGCCCGCCCGTGTCCTTAACAACCATGAGTCATCATTAGACATGTGCAGAATGAAAAAAATTGTTTCGAAATTTACCGTATATACTCGAGCATAAGCCGACCCGAATATAAGCCGAGGCACCTAATTTTACCACAAAAAAATGGAAAAACGTATTGACTCGAGTATAAGCCTAGGGTGTCCATCTAAATGCCTCACTGTGCCTCACTGTGCCCATTACTAGACTGACGTTTAACATGGGAGTCTATGGAAGGGGTGCCCAGCTTTGAAAAATCAGTGCTCCCCGGCCGTAGGTCCCCCAGACAACAAACTTTGCACACTTATAGAGGATAGATTGGGCTACATGTGTGCCAAGTTCCGGGACCAGGGGATCTATGACCGGCCAGTACCGGGTCCCCAAATTCACCAGAGAAATTACAGTTTAACATGGGAGTCTATGGAAGGGGTGCCCGGCTTTGAAAAATCGGTGCTTCCCGGCCATAGGTCCCCCGGACAACAAACTTTGCACACTTGTAGAGGAAGAGGGGGGCTACATGTGTGCCAGTACCGGGTCCCCAAAGTCCTGGAGGGTTAAGCGCAAAAAGGTGACTCGTGTATAAGCCGAGGGGGGCATTTTCAGCACACAAAAAATGTGCTGAAAAACTCGGCTTATACTCGAGTATATACGGTACATAAATTTGTTTCGTTAAATTTGTTTTAAGAATGCATTTCCTTTATTTGTATTCGAACAAAATTCAAATAGTTGTCGAATACTTTTCGAATACATAAGAAAATAATAGAATGGAATAGAATAGAATAGACTATAATATAAGAGAAAATGAAATAATAATCTTTTCTTATGTATTCGAATTCAAATTTATTCTATTGGAAATTAGAATTTCAGAAGATGGTTATATTCTTTCTATGTTATTCTATTCTATTCTATTTGTTTCTATTACATTCTAGTCTATTCTGTTCTTGTATTTTCTATTCTATTTTGTTCTGTTTTACTCTATTTTATTTTCTGTTATATCCTTTTCTAATAAAATTTTTTTTTATTCTATTCCTTTATTTTCTATTCTATTTTATTCTCTTTGGAAATTTGAAAATGATTCAAATTCAAAATGATTCGAATTCAAAAACAATTCTAATTGAAAAATTATTCGAAAACTATTTGAATTTGAAAACTATTCGAATTCGAAAAGTATTCGAAAACTATTTGAATTTTGTCCGAGTTTTTTTTCTCTCGCTATTTTGGATTTGTTTAAATTCGCTACTATTATAATTCAGGAATTTGGATACATCCGAATTTCCGAAAAACCAAAATTTGTCCGAATTTCAATTCGGAACGAAACGAACCGCACATGTCTAGTCGTCATCTGTTAGGGGCTTCCCCCCTGACCAGGGCCGCCATCAGGAATTTTGGGGCCTCTTACACAGCTTCAGGCATGGGCCCCCTGGAGCAGAGAACCGGGGGTTGCTGCCGCCGCAAATTGAGAACCGGGGGGGGGGCTGCCGCCAGTAGAGAAGCTGGGGGGGTGCTGCCGCCGCGAATTAAGGTCTGGGGGGCTTTGGCTTCTGATGAACAAATTTTTTTTTTTAAAGGGGGGTTGCAATCCGGGCCCCTTAGGGGACCACCAAAAAATAGGGGGATGTCATCCGGCCCCTGGGGACCACCGAGCCCCTTACAGGTGTACTGCCTGTACCCCCCTGATGGTGGCCCTGCCCCTGACAGATGAATATAAAGATAAAGATAAAGAATGCTGGCAATTGCCCGGCAGTAGAAAAATGTTTAAAAAAATGCAAAAATGTAAAAAAGAACTGTCGTGTGGCCCCCCAAAATCCATACCAGACCCTTATCCGCGCATGCAGCCTGGCAGGTCAGGAAAGGGGGGAGGGCGAGCGAGCGCTCTGCCCCCTCCTGAACCATACCAGGCCACATGCCCTCAGCATGGGGGGTGGGTGCTTTGGAGCTCAAAAGCACCTTGTCCCTAAGTTGATGGGGACAAGGGCCTCTTCCCGACAGGCAGCCCTGGACTGTTATTGTCAGGGTCTTTGGGCAGGGGGCTTATCAGAATCTTGAAGCCCACTTTAACAAGGGGGTCCCCAGATCCCGACTCCCCCCCATGTGAATGGGTATCAGGAACATCATTGTAAAGAAAAAAACTGCGCTGATGAATAAAATAAAAAAAGCTGCAACAATAAGTGTTATACAACACCAAAACAAGTGCATACATACACATAGAACAGAACAGGAAAGTCCAGTTTTGGTGTATATTTGGTATGAGGGAAGCTGATGGACCAAACAGAGGGGTATGATGTTCCTGATAGTAAAAAGAAAAAAGTTGCGCTAAATAAGTGACAAATTAATAATATAGTGAATAAGGTGAATAAACATAAATCAATAAGCACACCAGTTTAAAATGATGTAAGATATACGGTGATAGATGTGACTGAAAATAATCCTGATGATATATAATGTCCATAAACCACTAGTAATGTCCATCAACAAAACAAAGTTCATGTGAATGTGTGTAACCAATATAAATCCTCCACCGTGACGGGTATGATCCAGAGTAGGTTGTACACCAAGAACAAGTGCAGTATAGGACAGCCTCCACCAGTAAAAATGCTGCCTCTTACCGAAAAAGATGGATCCCTTGTCACAGGGGATCAAAGAACGCCTGTGGCTATTCCCCAGCCAGGGGTATGGGGCATACAGCGTCTGCGGGATGGCGTCTCTTAACAGATGATCAGCCACTCACATGGATAGAACCCAAGGTCCCCGTAAATAAAGAAAGGGATGGACAAATAGTGTAAAACCTTTTACACATTTATTTATAAAAAAACGAATGCACACTTACAGTTATGCAGAATAAACGAGCGTGTAAATAGCCGGCCGGCTTCAAAGTAAATGCAGCCCGTATGTCTCCGGGTAGCGTGGGCGCGATGACGTCAGAACGTGGCTCCTCTCTACGCGTTTCGTCATCAACAGACGTGTTCACGGGATACGGGCGGCGTTCTGACGTACCGCTCTAAATAGCTATTTCCATAAACCAAGCCTCGATTTGAAGTGCGGGATGACAGGACGTCACCATCTTGGTTATGGGAAAGATATTGCTAATTCAATGGGAGTGATGGGCAAACCCAAAATGAACAACAAATAGATGGAACATACTTAATTAATAAAATTGCAATAAATGTTTGAAGTGCAATAAAAAAAGTGCAATTGCAATTGCAATAAAAAAAGGACCTATTACGGTCACATATTACCAAATTGATATTTAAGATAATAATAAGAAGTGTGTAAAAGAAGCCTGATGGGTGTTTGATGAGCGGACCAGGCCATGCCCAAAATTCACTTCGAGTATATAAAAAAACACACATGGTGTTTGACCAAGAATCTAAAATAAAAAAAATACAAATATAAACAATCAAATTGTATAACGACTACAAATATGAATACTAGGTAGCTGATAGCCAAAATCCGTATGAATAGATAAATTGACTTTAGCGCCAAAAAGTACTATATTGATACAGAACCAATCTTCCCTCATATGAGCCTGACCCAACCGACATAATAAAGGCATCAATTGAAGGAGGAAGAGAGAAAAAAGTTTTTTTTTTAAATATGAATGAGAAATCTTTTACAGTTGGTCACAACATAGAGGTCAGGAGTTATCTATGAAACAATTCACATCAACATCTATGTTGAGACCAAAAGGGGTATAACATTTAATCCTGTGCACCCACGACATCTCTAGTCTAGAGATGCTCTGGACCATATTACTACC
The DNA here is from genome assembly GCA_029206835.1 of Rana muscosa. NCBI lineage: Eukaryota > Metazoa > Chordata > Amphibia > Anura > Ranidae > Rana > Rana muscosa. Next base: position 419,881,599 of record CM055127.1, on the reverse strand, counting down.
CCTCCAATGAGGACTATATTTATCGATCCCCAAAAAAACAGTCCCCTTTGGATCTCGGTTATGAACAGCCAAATAATGTTTTGACACGGAATGTTTTGTAAAGCCTCTTCTAATATTTCCAATATGCTCGTTAAGGCGTACCCGGAGTGGGCGCTTAGTCCTGCCCACGTACTGCAACCCACAGGGGCATTGCAGTAAGTAGACCACGCCCTCCGTGGCACAAGAAATGAAAGGCTTGATATCGAAACTTTTAGTGGTGCAACTAGAATTAAACCGAGTTGTTCTCCTTGATCTACAACCATTTAGGGAACAGACCTGACACCTCCTACATTGATAGAAACCTGTAAGTTCAGAAAAAAAGGTAGGCCTAGTCATCGGTGGATCCAAGATATTAGGTGCAAGTTTGTCCCTTAAGGCTGGTGCCCCTCTAAAAACCACCTTTGGTCTATCCGGCAAAATGGTATTTAGGACCCTATCACTCTTAAGGATATGCCAATGTTTATTGACAATATGTTTTATCTGAGAGTGTTGACAAGAGAAATTGGTAACAAAAGGGGTACGAAATGACGACCCAGACTCTTTATTAGCCTTCTCCTTCAACAAGTCAGCACGATCCCTGGTACTGACCAGGTCTAAAGTGGCTTTAAGGGACTCAGATGAGTAGCCCTTATCAATGAATCTTTTGGACAAAATATCAGATTGTTCCAAAAAGGTGGTATGATCCGAGCAATTTCTCTTCAAGAGAAATTGCTCGGATCATACCACCTTTTTGGAACAATCTGATATTTTGTCCAAAAGATTCATTACTAGGGATTGTGCTGACTTGTTGAAGGAGAAGGCTAATAAAGAGTCTGGGTCGTCATTTCGTACCCCTTTTGTTACCAATTTCTCTTGTCAACACTCTCAGATAAAACATATTGTCAATAAACATTGGCATATCCTTAAGAGTGATAGGGTCCTAAATACCATTTTACCGGATAGACCAAAGGTGGTTTTTAGAGGGGCACCAACCTTAAGGGACAAACTTGCACCTAATATCTTGGATCCACCGACGACTAGGCCTACCTTTTTTTCTGACCTTACAGGTTTCTATCAATGTAGGAGGTGTCAGGTCTGTTCCCTAAATGGTTGTAGATCTAGGAGAACAACTCGGTTTAATTCTAGTTGCACCACTAAAAGTTTCGATATCAAGCCTTTCATTTCTTGTGCCACGGAGGGCGTGGTCTACTTACTGCAATGCCCCTGTGGGTTGCAGTACGTGGGCAGGACTAAGCGCCCACTCCGGGTACGCCTTAACGAGCATATTGGAAATATTAGAAGAGGCTTTACAAAACATTCCGTGTCAAAACATTATTTGGCTGTTCATAACCGAGATCCAAAGGGGACTGTTTTTTTGGGGATCGATAAATATAGTCCTCATTGGAGGGGTAGTAATATGGTCCAGAGCATCTCTAGACTAGAGATGTCGTGGGTGCACAGGATTAAATGTTATACCCCTTTTGGTCTCAACATAGATGTTGATGTGAATTGTTTCATAGATAACTCCTGACCTCTATGTTGTGACCAACTGTAAAAGATTTCTCATTCATATTTAAAAAAAAATTTTTTTCTCTCTTCCTCCTTCAATTGATGCCTTTATTATGTTGGTTGGGTCAGGCTCATATGAGGGAAGATTGGTTCTGTATCAATATAGTACTTTTTGGCGCTAAAGTCAATTTATCTATTCATACGGATTTTGGCTATCAGCTGCCTAGTATTCATATTTGTAGTCGTTATACAATTTGATTGTTTATATTTGTATTTTTTTTATTTTAGATTCTTGGTCAAACACCATGTGTGTTTTTTTATATACTCAAAGTGAATTTTGGGCATGGCCTGGTCCGCTCATCAAACACCCATCAGGCTTCTTTTACACACTTCTTATTATTATCTTAAATATCAATTTGGTAATATGTGACCGTAATAGGTCCTTTTTTTATTGCAATTGCAATTGCACTTTTTTTATTGCACTTCAAACATTTATTGCAATTTTATTAATTAAGTATGTTCCATCTATTTGTTGTTCATTTTGGGTTTGCCCATCACTCCCATTGAATTAGCAATATCTTTCCCATAACCAAGATGGCGACGTCCTGTCATCCCGCACTTCAAATCGAGGCTTGGTTTATGGAAATAGCTATTTAGAGCGGTACGTCTGAACGCCGCCCGTATCCCGTGAACACGTCTGTTGATGACGAAACGCGTAGGGAGGAGCCACGTTCTGACGTCATCGCGCCCACGCTACCCGGAGACATACGGGCTGCATTTACTTTGAAGCTGGCCGGCTATTTACACGCTCGTTTATTCTGCATAACTGTAAGTGTGCATTTGTTTTTTTATAAATAAATGTGTAAAAGGTTTTACACTATTTGTCCATCCCTTTCTTTATTTACGGGGACCTTGGGTTCTATCCATGTGAGTGGCTGATCATCTGTTAAGAGACGCCATCCCGCAGACGCTGTATGCCCCATACCCCTGGCTGGGGAATAGCCACAGGCGTTCTTTGATCCCCTGTGACAAGGGATCCATCTTTTTCGGTAAGAGGCAGCATTTTTACTGGTGGAGGCTGTCCTATACTGCACTTGTTCTTGGTGTACAACCTACTCTGGATCATACCCGTCACGGTGGAGGATTTATATTGGTTACACACATTCACATGAACTTTGTTTTGTTGATGGACATTACTAGTGGTTTATGGACATTATATAGCATCAGGATTATTTTCAGTCACATCTATCACCGTATATCTTACATCATTTTAAACTGGTGTGCTTATTGATTTATGTTTATTCACCTTATTCACTATATTATTAATTTGTCACTTATTTAGCGCAACTTTTTTCTTTTTACTATCAGGAACATCATACCCCTCTGTTTGGTCCATCAGCTTCCCTCATACCAAATATACACCAAAACTGGACTTTCCTGTTCTGTTCTATGTGTATGTATGCATGTGAGGTACGGACCTTGTGAGATCCTCGAGGGCAGGGACTGATGTGAATGTGCAGTATAAAGTGCTGTGTACTATTGTTCGTGCTATATTATTCTTCCATTCCTGACACAGGCCTGAACTCTGCCTAACCTCTGTGTCTGAAGCTTGCCCTAGATATAAGAGAACATCTGGAGATGCAGCACACATAAACACTCATTACCTGAACAATAATGTGTATTCTATGAGAGGTCTGTGCAGAACTTTCAGAAGAAATATATCAAATTCCTACTCCCCCTGAGATCTGCAAATGCAGCCACCACATCTAATGATTGGTAAACAGCAATATATTACATTTTAGCTTTTTGGCCTAATACCACTGTAGCGGGTATCAATATTTAGGGGGAGCATTTGGGCGGTAGCATGGCCCAAATGCAACAATTACAAGGGTTTTATGGTTGTTTTTGTTCGTGGAAGATATCAATGGTGTCCAGTTCCCTACGGCCCCTGGGTGGTGCCCTTGTTGTCCTCTCGCAGCAGCAGTACGGTGGGGCGGGGAACCCGCTGTGCTTGCTGGGAGAGGGTATAAAGGGGCGGACATCTTGCGCACGAGGAGTCCGAGCACCAGGCACCTTCAGCCTGGGGGCTGCTGTCCGTTCGTCCGTGTCCAGGTGCCCTTGGCCTGGGCACGTGGAGTCGATTTCCATCCCAGGCACCTTAAGCCTGGGGTGAGGTACTTTGCAAGAAGGCCTGGGGCCCAGTACCTTCCACTGGGTCCTGCGAGGGATGAAGTATTCCTAGGGTGCCCCCGGAATTGGGTGCCCGAATCCAGGGCGTATGGGACCAGAGATGTGACCCTCCCGAACAGCTGGTACAGCATAATGCCGGTGACGGTGTGGGCCTCTGGAGACCATCCGGATGGATGTCTTTCTCTGACAGGGGCCATTTATCCTAACGGAGGTATTCTATGTTCTTGTGGTTAGTGGCGGGGATCCAACTGAACCAGGTCGGTGGCAGAGACCTCTACTTTCACCAAGGTTTGTGGCAGAAACCAAATTCACGGTCGGTGGCAGCGACCGTGCGCCAAGCCTGTTTGCACTATACGGAACAGGAGAGAAGTTTAATTCTTTGATTGTGCCTGGACCTTCTCCTTCCCACACCTGTCTGTTCTTCAAGTTCAACCAGCCTACTATTTGTTTCTCTAACAGAATAAATAAGTGTTGGACTTTATTTGGTGTGGAACTCAAGTTACTGGGAGCTAAGAGCCCCTGCCTGTGACAGTGGCAATCATCCTCCACAAGAGAAGCTGAAGCTCCGGACGTGAACACAGACCCGAAGGTAAAAGGTTTAGCTCACAACTCTGCATCACGCACATCAGAGGGCACGAGCTGGTGGTGCGTCCCCCCCCCCATTCTTCTCCCTGGTACCCCTAGACGAGTCAGCCAGCCGCAAAGAGAGAAAGAGGGAAAAGGGGGTGCCGCTACACCACCTTAACCACTTCAATAGCAGGCACTTACGCCCCTTCCTGCCCAGGACAATTTTCAGCTTTCAGCGCTGTCGCAATTTGAATGACAATTGCACAGTCATGCTACACTGTACCCAAACTAAATTTTTATCATTTTCTTCCCACAAATGCAGCTTTCTTTTGGTGGTATTTGATCACTTCTGCGGTTTTTATTTCTTGCTAAACAAACTAAAAAATAAAATTTAAAAAAAAAAAAGTTTTTTTTAGTTTCTGTCATAAAATTTAGTTTTCCCCCTCACTGACGGGCACTGATGAGGCGGCACTGATGGGCACTGATGAGGCGGCACTGATGAGTTGGCACTGATATAGTGGCACTGATGGGCACCGATAGGCGGCACTGATGTGCAGCACTGATGGGCACCAATAGGCGGCACTGATATGCAGCACTGCTGGGCACTGATATGCAGCACTGATGGGCACTGATAGGTGGCACTGATGGGCATTGACAGACGGCATTGATGGGCACTGACAGGCGGTACTGATGGGCACTGACAGGCGGATGTGATGGGCACTGACAGGCGGCTGTGATGGGCACTGACAGGCGGCACTGATTGGCACTGACAGGTGGCACTGATGGGCAGCACTGATGATGAGGTACTGACAGGTGTTTCTGCTGGGCAGTGATTGACACTGTGGTGGGCAGTGATTGGCACTATGGTGGGCAGGGATTGGCACTTGCAGAGTTTATTATATGGGGCACTGCTGGGCATGTCATTTTTACATTTGAGGGGGCTGTGCTGATAATCAATGTGCTGATTATCAGCACAGACCCCCCCCCCCCTCTGACAGGGAGAGCCGCCGGTCGGCTCTCCCTGTCAGCGTGTACCGAGAAATGCAGTTTACCGGCACTTCCTGGTTCACGCGATGATCAGCTGTGATTGGTCACAGCTGATCACATGGTAAGAAGCCTCCGACAGAGGCTTCTTATCACGATCGGAGATGCGGGGTGTCAGACGTCCAGTCAGGATAACAGAACCACTTCCCGGACGTCAATCTCCTATTGACCGGGCGGGAAGTGGTTAAGGCTGCATTCACACCTGAGCATATCCTGAGCATAGCGTCTTTGAGCGTTTTTTTTTTTTTTTGCGTGACTTGCGCGTTTGTATGCAGCGTTTTTGGGCTGTCGCGGTTTTTTTTTATTAGCCAATAGAGAAAACTATTATCTGTTGCATCATTTGTTGCTAGGTATTTCAGATTTTTTTGATTTTCCGTTAGTTTTTATTTCTTCTTTTATTATTATTAATTTATTATAAGGTTCTTTCGTTAGGGTAAGGGGTTCAAGTTCAGTTTATGTTAGAGTTAGGATTAGGAGTTGGGGTTAGGGTTATTTATTATTATTTTATTATTTTTTATTTTATTTATTATTATATGAATAATAATAAATGAATAAATACATGTAAAATAAATACACAATTAAATAAAAATCTTAAATAAAAAATAAATAAACTCAATAAATGAATACTAAGTAACAATAAATAAATAATTAACCCTTAACTTTAACCCTTACCCTTTAAAAAAATAAAAATAATAATAAATAACTAAACACCCTAACGTTAAAACAAAATAAATTATTATTATTATTATTATAATTATTATTAATAATAATGTATTTTTTGTTTGAGTTTGGGTGTTTATTGTTATTTTATTATTATTATTATTATTAATAATTAATTAATTAAGAAGAAGAAAAAAAGAAGAAGAATATATAAAAAAAATGTAAGGTTATATATTATTTATTAATGTATTATTACATATTATTAGTTTATTTTACTTATTTATGATGATTTTTAGTTATTTGTATATTTATTTTACATTTATTTATTCATATATTGTAACTATTTTATTTCATAAAAAAATTCATTTGAGCAGTAAATCGCGCAGGACATGCGACAAAACGCAGTATTGCGCACAAAAATGCACGAATTGTGCGTTTCCATTAATTTCTATGAAAATAGAAACACGCAAAAAACGCCCAAATCTGCCAAATTTGAGAGACAAAAAAGTTACAGAACTTGTTTTAGGTTCAGGCGACATGCAGTGGAGATGTGAACCATCTACATAGAGAATAATAGATTTCTTCTCCTCCAGCGTTTTTGAGCTTCAAGCTACAAAACGCTTGGGTGCCAATTTAGCCTGAAGGTTGTAAAGCCTTAAGGTTTTTCATCTTAATGCATTCTATGCTTTAAGGTGAAAAACCTTCTGTGCTGCAAAATCCCCCAGCCCCCCCTTATACAGTGGAACGTTGGTTTACGAGTAACGCGGTTAACGAGCGTTTTGAAAGACGAGCAACTTTTTTTTTTTAATCCTGACTCGGTTTGCGAGTGTTGTCTCGCAAAACAAGCAGAATTCAAGCCAATGGGGTGTGCAGTACCGCATTTGACCAGAGGCGTGGGGGCGCCGGTGACACTCGGAACGGTTCGGAGCCATTCGGAAATACTCTGAATCACTCGGAAATACTCAGAAACCCTCAAAAATACTCCGTTCCCGAGTGTTTCCGAGCCTTTCCAGGGGTTTCCTAGTTCAGCCGAGCTTTCCCCGAGTATTTCCGAGGCTCTCCGGCGCCCCCCCACTTCTGGCCACATGCTGTATTGTATGTAATAGAAGTCAATGCGGAACAAATTATCTTCGTTTCCATTGACTTCTATGGGGAAACTCGCTTTGATATGCGAGTGCTTTGGATTACAAGCATTCTCCTGGAACAGATTATGCTCATAATTCAAGGTTCCACTGTACTTACCTGAGCCAGCGATTTGCTTTCACCACTGTCTCCCTCTTCCCTGGGCAGATTGATTGCATTGGCTCTCGTTGCTGTCAATCAAATGATGTGCCAAGCAAGCGGGAGGGCAGGGCTGACCTTGTGTCAATAGACGCAAACAGGGCGGCTTGAAAACTAGCACACACGGCTTTCCATGAGGGCACTTGCCGAAGAGTTAGAGTCTGGAGCGCCGGCGTGGGACCCAAGAAGAGGAGGATCGGGGCTGCTCTGTGCAAAACCACTACACAGAGCAGGTGAGTATAACATGTTTGTTATTTTAATAAAATAAAAAAATTAAGCTCTAATGTCGCTTTAAGTCTTTAACTACTTGATCACCAACATACCCCATACCAGCATCTTGATCACCACCATTACCCATATCAGTGTCCCAGGGCCGCCATCAGAGGGGGTACAGTTTTTTGTAAGGGGCCCAGAGGTCCCCAGGGCCCCAGATGGAAACCCCCTTTTGTTTTTATACATTTTTTTTATTATTTTTTTTTATTTCTTTTTTATTTGTAAGGGGCCCAGAGGTCCCCAGAGGCCCGGAGGCCCACAGGGCCCTGAATCGCAACCCCCCCCCCCTTTTATTTTATTTTTATTTATTTTTTATAAAATGTTTTTTTTTTTTTTTTCAATGTAAGGGGCCCGGAGGTCCCCACAATTCGCGGCGGCAGCACCCCCCCCCCCCGCTTCTCAATTCGCGGCAGCCCCCCCTGCTTTTCAATTTGCAGCGCCAGCACCCCCCCGGTTCTCCTCTGCTCCAGGGGGCCCATGCCTGAAGCTGTGTATGGGGCCCCAAAATTCCTGATGGCAGCCCTGCAGTGTCCTGATCACTGCCATACATCATACCAGTGTCCAGCATTTTAGGGTCCTATCTATAACTTTCACACAGGACTAAATAATATACACAGTTGTGGGTTATTTTTACCCCAAAAATTTAGCAAAATATATGTTGGCCTAAATGTATGACTAAAGATTATTTATTTGCAAAGTTTTATAACATAAACTAGGCAAAAAAAATGTTTTTTTTCAGTCTTTTTTTATTTATAGCGCAAAAAAATAAAAACCACAGTGGTGATCAAATACCACAAAAAGAAAGCTCTATTTGCGTCACGTGTACAGTGTACAAATATCATACGGGTACAGTGTTGCATGACCGCGCAATTGTCATTCAAAGTGTGACAGGCTCAGTGCTGAAAGCTGAAAATTGGCCTGGGCAGGAAGGGGGTGAAAGTGTGCGGACTTGAAGAGGTTAATGTATTGCCTACTAAGTTGTCATATTTGATTTGCAATGCTCAACATTGTTCTCTAAAGTCATCCCCTGATCTGTAATCTAGGAAGGAATAATGAATAAAGCTACGATTAAACACTATTCTCTGCTTCTGGAAATTAGTTAAGCAAAATGTTATGCAACAAATGACACATAACAATTACAGACAATGACCTGCCTATAATAAATATCACATAGGAATAACAGATTTTTTTATGCTGTTTTTTGCTAATGAATTTGCTAATGAATTTAATGATCACTGTACTGTACGCATAATCTGAGATTTCAAAAGTCACCTTTTACCATTGGCTTTTATGTGCTGTCTGTTCTACATATTAAAGCGGAGGTTCCGCCGGAATTTTTTTTTTTTAAAAGCCAGCAGCTACAAATACTGCAGCTGCTGACTTTTAAAAAATGGACAATTACCTGTCCAGCGCGCCCGCGATGTCGGCAGACGAATTCGAGCAGTCGCTCAGTCCTCGCCATTCTCGGTGAGGGAATCAGGAAGTGAAGCCTTGCGGCATTACTGCCCGGTTCCCTACTGCGCATGCGCGTGTATCGCGGCGCGCCGTCACTGGTCCCCGCTCTCTCCTGGAAACAGTGTGTTTCCCAGAAGACAGCAGGGGGGGTGACGCGAAGGGGCTAGGGTGACCACGTGTCCCAGATTGCCCGGGACAGTCCCGCATTTTGCAGGTCTGTCCCGGGCACCTTCATTCCAGGACAATACAGTGTCCCGGAATGAAACTGACACAGCCACCCCCCCGGGCCAATCTAATGCCCCAAAAAAAAAGCCGCCACATCACTGCTTTACTCACTGACAGTACTTGTCCTGGCCGGGAATGCCTAGAGGAGCACAATCCCCGCCCCCTGCTTGTGATTGGAGAAATCATAAATCCCGCCTCTTGTGTCTAATCACTGTGCTTTGATTCGTTACAGCACAAGCTGATTTTTGAGAAGGGAGGGTGTCCCTGAATGGTAGTTTGGAAATGTGGTCACCCTAGAAGGGGCGTGACTCCCGCGGGAGTCAAAACCCGGTTGTGGTGCAAATACCTGTCTTAGACAGGTATCTTCACCCCCTCCCCCCTGAAAGGTGCCACATGTGACACTGGAGGGGGGGAGGGTTCCGAAAAGCAGAAGTTCCATTTTTGGGTGGAACTCCACTTTAAGTAACGATAAGGTGTTCATACGTTTTTTTGTTATTCGTGGTGCTGACTGATGAACATGAATAGATGACTGTATGATCACTGAAAACAATTCACACTTTTCACTGCAGGGAAAAGGCAATTACAGGAGAACACTGGAGAATTGATACAGGCAAGGGGAAATATATTGGCTAGGCCAGTGTTTCTTAACTCCAGTCTTCAAGGCGCCCCAACAGGTCATGTTTTCAGGATTCCCCTCAGATGAAACAGCTGTGGTAATTACTAATGCTGGCCATACACTATACGAAGGATCGGGCGAAAATCGGTCGTTCAGACAGTTCTTTTGTTTTTCGTTCTTTCGTCTTTCGTTCTTTCGTTTTTCGAACAGTTAATGGGCACAAAATCGATAATCGTTGGGACGTTTTTGAGCCGAAAAAACGAAGGACAAGTTTGGAAATTTTCTGCCGAACGAACGATAAATCGGAAGGTTAATGTGTTTCCCGTCCGAACTGTCTGCACTTAGGTATATGTAAAAAAATAAAATAAATGTTTTTTTTATTTATGTCCACTGAACGATTTATCGGTCATTACATGATGGCAATATCGTTTGCGCTCACAGCCGAACGTTCGTTTTCCGAAAGTTCGTTCGGACGATTTTTCGTAGAGTGTATGGCCAGCATAAGACAGTGAAACTGATCAAATCACCTGTGTAAAATAATGGAATACCTGAAAACATGACCTGTTAGGCAACCGTAACAACCAATCAAAATGTCTCTTTATATATAGTAACAATTTATAATAAGAACTCTGAAGGTTGCTTTCATTTTGCTGTATCTTGGCTTGACTTGGTAAATTGGATGTAAAACTTTTTCATTTAGTTTTGGATAGAGTAGTGAATGGTGAAGACCCTTGTTAAGATGTCTAGGGATGATTTACTAAAACTGGGAAGTGTAAAGTTAGATGCAGCTCTGCAAAGAAACAAATTAGCTTCCAGGTGTTTTTTTTTTTTTTTGTCAACGCTTAAATGGAACAAGCTGGAGTTAGAAGCTGATTGGCTACCATGCACAGCTGCACCAGATTTTGCACCCTCCAGGTTTAGTAAATCAACACCACTGTGTCCTGTTGGGCAGGTTGATCCTCCTTGATTGACTAAGGCCGGGTTCACACTTGTGCGACACGACAGCCGTCCTTCTTTGGATCCGACTTTGCCCTGCGACATGAAGCCGACATATGTCCGACTTTCAATGAACGGGGATCCGACTTGGATCCCCGCCAATACCAGGCACTGTGTTTGATATGAATCTTGAGGGGGAACTCCACGCCAAATTTTAAATAAAAAACCGGCATGGGTTCCCCCTCCAAAAGCATACCAGGCCCTTGGGTCTGGTATGGATTTTAAGGGGAACCCCTACGCCAAAAAAAAACAGCAAGGGGGTCCCTCCAAAGTCCAAACCAGACCCTTATCCGAGCACGCAACCTGGCAGGCCACAGGGGAAGAGGGGGGGAAGAGAGAGCGCCCCCCCTCCCTCCTGAACCGTACCAGGCCGCATGCCCTCAACATGGGGGGTTTGGTGCTTTGGGGCAGGGGGGCGACCTGCGGCCCCCCACCCCAAAGCACCCTGCCCCCATGTTGATGAGGACAGGGCCTCTTCCCGACAACCCTGGCCGTTGGTTGTCGGGGTCTGCGGGCGGGGGGCTTATCGGAATCCGGGAGCCCCCCTTTAATAAGGGGGCACCCAGATCCCGGCCCCCCACCCTATGTGAATGAGTATGGGGTACATCGTACCCCTACCCCTTCACCTGGTGGAAAAAAATATCAATAAAAAAAACACACACAGGTTTTTAAAGTAATTTATTACACAGCTCTTCCGTCTTCGGGGGTCTCCGGTGTCGTCTCCGCGCTCTCCCGTTCTTCCTTCCTTCTGCCGGGCCTCCGCTATCTTCTTCCAGCTCTTTTGCTAGCGGGGCCCGGTCTTCTCCGTCGCCTTCTTCCCTCGCTCTCCGGTTCTTTCTTTTTTCCTTCTGCCGGCCCCTCCACTATCTTCTTCCAGCTCTTTTGCTAGTGGAGGGGCCCGGTCTTCCCGTCGCTGTCGGCGTTTTCTTCCCTCTTCTCCTTCTCGATGTTGACACGTCGCTTCCTCCCGCTGTAATGCTGGCTGTTCGCTCCACAGCGATTTTATATAGGCTTCTCATGACGTCACAGTCACATGCTCCGGGTGGCCCCGCTCACCACTCCGGACGCGATCCCAGTCCGGGACATCCACCTGCTGTGCATCCGCCAACAGCGTCCGCCACGATCGGGTCCCCGATCCAACTGATGTCCTCACTCGACAAAGTCAGATGCCACCCAGGCTCCGCAGCGGGGTGGAAGGCTCTTCGGAAGTAGCGCAAGGCCCCAGGCTTCAGGCCTTGCACTGCAGCAGATCCGCACGGGAAGAAGCTGTTGCTTGCAGCGCGGTGTCCAAAGAGGCCGAGCTCCGCCACGCCTCCTTCTTAAATAACCCCTCCCATGAGTCTGTGCGGTGGCCAACTGCACTCAGGGTGCTGAACGGGGTTCTGGGTAACGTAGTCCCGGGGCCTTAAAGGAGACCCCGCTACATATCATTTTGTGGTGCTAAGTAATTTGTATGGAATTTGGTTATGATATCAAGAAAAACTGTAAAATAGATCCCCTGCAGCCAGCAACAATAGATCCCCCTAACAACAATGGACCACCCACAACAAACTTTCCCCACCAGCAACAATAGATTCCCGGCAGCATCAACAAATCTCTGCACAACCAGCATTAATAGACACTTTGGCTGCCATCAACAATAGACCCCTCTCCCAATAGTAGACCTCTTTCAGCAACAACTGACCCCCCCAGCAACAATAGGTCCCCCACCAGCAACAATAGACCTCCATAGCAACAATAGACTCCCCTGCAAAAATAAATCCCCAGCAGTGAGCATCAATACCCTGCAGCACACCCCAGCACCCCTTGCCATTACATGCAGGGCCGCCATCAGGGGGTACAGGCAGTACACCTGTAAGGGGCCCGGAGGTCCCCAGGGGCCCAGATGGCAACACCCCTTTTTTTTGTAAGGGGCCCAGAGGTCCCCAGGGCCCCGGATGTCAACCCCCCTTTTTTTTGTAAGGGGCCCAGAGGTCCCCAGGGCCCCCCTTTTTTTTTTTGTTCGTCAGCACCCAAATCCCCCCCGAACTCAACAATTTGCGGTGGCAGCGCCCCCGCCTCTCAATTTCTGGCACCCCCCCGCTTCTCAATTTGCAGCGGCAGCACCCCCCCCCCCCGGTTCTCCTCTGCTCCAGGGGGCCCATGCCTGAAGCTGTGTAAGGGGCCCCAAAATTCCTGAAGGTGGCCCTGATTACATACAGTCAGTCCAGGAGGTGCCAAAACTGCGTTCCCCTGCGTTCCTGCTGAAAAAAAGCCCTGAAGGTAGATATGCATGTGCCATACCTGTGGGCCCCCTGTGGAAGCTGGAAACAGCTACTACAGTCACCTCCACTAGCTTCCGGGTCCTGTTCTCTGATTGGATGAGGTGGATCGCCACTTCATCTAATCAGAAAACGCTTTGCATTCATTAAGAAACTGAAAGATATTCTCTTAGTGGTGCCCGTGCCGTGCAAGCTACCTCCTGTGTTCACTAAGTAACTGTACTGTGTAACTTTGTAAAATTGCCAAACCTAAACTTCAGCTTTAAGTCTGCTATGGAAGCTAGCAGCTCACTGGGGGAATATAAAGAAGAAGAGAGGGTCTATCTAAAAGACTAAACTAATCAGCTTCAAGAGAGGGAAGGCAGGTCATACCAGTGTTTTTCAACTCCAGTCCTCAAGGCGCCCCACCAGCAGGGGCAGATCCAGAGTCTTTTCTCGGGAGGGGCACTGACAAAAAATATGTTTTTTTGTGGGAAATTTATCTGGGAAATGGCTGGTGTCGGCGCTTCAATCATCCCGGCACCACAGTTGTTATGGTGTCAGGATGATTGAAGCACATTATTTCTATTATTACATTGTAATATAAAATTAAATAGTTCAATGCAGAATCAGTGGGAGCCCCGAGTGTGTCACTTGGCACCGTCGCCTGCAATTAGTGGGAGCCCTGAGCGTGTCACTTGCCACACGTTGCGGATTGTCACTTGCCACATCTTGTGGATTGTCACTTGCCACACCTTGTGGATTGTCACTTGCCACATCACCTGCCACACCATGCAGATTGTCACTAGCCACACCCTGCTGATTGTCACTTGCCACTCACCTGCCGCACCTTGCTGATTGTCACTTGCCTGCCACCAGATGCAGATTGTCATTTCCCACGTCACCTGACACAATTTGCGGATTGTCACTAACTTGCCTAAGGTGTAGTTTTGGTTGTCTCTTGCTGTGTCCCAGACTCCCAGAGTCAGGCAGCAGAGAGATAATGTAATCTCTCTGCTGCCTGCACAGTGAGGGCGGAAGTCACTGCAGGAATGCAGGGCAGGCACGGGCGGTGAGAGATGAGCCTGCTCTTTCACTCTCACCTGTGCTGCCAACACACTGAGCAGCACGGTCTGCCGACGAACCGCGCCGCCCGCCCACAAACCACGCCGCAAGCGGAGCCGCCTGCTTTCTTACCCGTCTGTGGAGCCGCACGCTATCGCACCTGCCCATAGAGCGGCCCGACGTGACTCACTAACGTCACTCATTGCTAGACGCCAAGCGGCCCAGGCGTTAGAAATGAGTGCAGGGAAGAGGCTCCACCCACCTCCTCCTTCGCTCCTGGTATCGTGTCAGTGCGCCGCGTAACTACATTAGACGAGTCTCTCTCTTGGCGTCGCTGATCGGCTGATGTGAGAAACAGAGAGACACTCAGAGAGGCAGCGGCAGCCGCAGAAAAAGTACTGTATATACTCGAGTATAAGCCGACCCGAATATAAGCCGAGGCACCAAATTTTACCCCCAAAAAATGGGAAAACGTATTGACTCAAGTATAAGCCTAGGGTGTCCATCTGCATGCCTCACTGTGCCTCACTTTGCCTCACTGTGCCCATGCCTCACTGTGCCCATGCTTCACTGTGTCCATGACTAGACTGATGTTTAACATGGGAGTCTATGGAAGGAGTGCCCGGCTCGGGTTTGGGGTCCAAGGGACCTACGACCGGCCGGTACCGGGTCCGCAAAGTCACCGGAGAAATTACCGTTTAACATTGAAGTCTATGGAAGGAGTGCCCGGGTTTGAAAAATCGGTTCTCCCCGGCCGTAGGTCTCCCAGACACCAAACTTTGCACACTTGTAGAGGAGACATGGGGCTACATGTGTGCCAAGTTTGGCCGGTACCGGGTCCAAAAAATCAGGGAGATCAGGCGTAACAAAAAAAAACAGAGCAAGCAAGTGAGTGTGACAGATGGTCTCGGGGGGGGGGGCAATTGCCCTGTTGCCCCCCCCTGGATCCGCCCCTGCCCAACAGGTCATGTTTTCAGGATTTCCCTCAGATGAAACGGCTGTGGTAATTACTGAAACTGATCAAATCACCTGTGCAAAATAATGAAAAGCCTGAAAACATGACCTGTTGGTGCGCCTTGAGGACTGGAGTTGAGAAACACTGGGTCATACTATTGAGAAATGCAGTAATAAAGTTGTAGGAATGCCAATTTGCCACTAGATGTCAGCACCAAGATATTAATACATACCTAATGCAATCCAATGCAAACATGTAAAAATTGCCATGCATAAACATCATCTTTAAAGGGGTTGTAAAGGTTAGTTTTTTATTTTCTAAATAGGTTCCTTTAAGCTAGTGCATTGTTGGTTCACTTACCTTTTCCTTTGATTTCCCTTCTAAATATTTTTTTTCTTTGTTTTCTTTGTCTGAATTTCTCACTTCCTGTTCCTCCTCAGTAGTGATGAGCCGAACACCCCCGGGTTCGGTTCGTACCAGAACCCGCGAACGGACCGAAAGTTCGTACGAACATTAGAACCCTATTAAATACAATGGATGCGAACGTTCGAATTCTAAAGTGCTAATTATAACAACTATTATGCATGTTATTGTCCTAAAAAGGGTTTGGGAACCCGGGTTCTGCACCAGGGGACATGTATCAATGCAAAAAGAAGTTTTAAAAACGGTCGTTTTTCGGGAGCAGTCATTTTAATGATGCATAAAGTGAAAAAAAAAAAGTCAAATATTCCTTTAAATATCGTACCTGGGGGGTGTCTAAAGTATGCCTGTGAAGTGCCACGTGTTTCCCGTGTTTAGAACTGTCCCTGCACAAAATGACACTTCTAAAGGAAAAAAAAGCCATTTAAAACTGCTTGCGGCTTTAATGTAATGTCTGGTCCCGGTAATATGGATGAAAATCTTTAAGAAAAATGGCATAGCTACCCCATGACCCCCCCCCCCCCCTACCCCAGCCCATTACCAGCCCCTTTGGGTCTTGTATGGATATTAAGGGGAACCCCGCACATAAAATAAAAAAGGCCCTATATACTCTGAACAGCCGTATACAGGCGGTGCATACAAGACAGGGACTGTATGTTTGTTCTTATGTAGAATGTGTTTGTAATTTTGAACAGGTACATTGTTTAAGTGTAGCTCCAGCCCAAAAATCTATTTTTAAACTTTTTGGAAAACATAGGTAAGGGTTATCACCCCTGTAACATTTGTTTTGCTGTCTGTGCCCCTGTTCAGAACATTTCACCTCACTTTCCGTCCCAATGACAACTGTTTTTGAAATGTGGTGTTTTTCTTGAAACAAGGATTGCTGATAAAGCATCAGTACAGAGGAGACACCTTTCTCCCATATTAATTCTTACAGGAGAGAATTTTCCTTCCTAGGGGTAGATTTCCTCTCACTTCCTGTTGTCTTCTTGCGTTTGCAAGTAGGAGTCGTTTGTAAGTTGGATGTTTGAAAGTAGGGACCTGCCGTATATAATCTGCAGAAATAGGCCCCTTAGTTGGTGTTGGCACAACACTGTAAGCACTCACAGTTACTCTTGGTTGGTGCTGGAACGCCCTGCTGTCAACTATTATATCAGGAATTGTAATTACATATAATTGTTGAACAGTGGTAGTAAAAATTGGGCCTTTGATGGTGGTGCTGGTGCCACAACACTGTAAGCCCTGACAGTTACTCTTGGTGGGTGCAGCAATGGGCCCTGCTGTGAATTATTAGATCAAGAATTGTAATTGCATGCCCCTGTTGAACAGGGGCTGAAAAATTGGGCCTTTCGTGGTGGTGGTGGTGGTGGTGGTGGTGTTGCCACAACACTGTAAGCCCTCAGAGTTACTCTTGCTTGGTGGGTGCAGGAATGGGCCCTGCTGTGAATTATTAGATCAATAATTGTAATTACATGCCCCTGTTGAACAGGGGCTGAAAAATTGGGCCTTAGGCACTGGTGGCACAACACTGCAACCCCTCACAGATACTGTACTTGGAGCACAGCAATGAGCCCTGTTGCAAAGTATTGCTTCAAAAATTGTAATGACACGCCCCTGTTAAACAGGGGCTGAAAAATTGGGCCTTAGGCACTGGTGGCACAACACTCCAACCCCTCACACATACTGTACTTGGAGCACAGCAATGAGCCCTGTTGCAAAGTATTGCTTCAAAAATTGTAATTACACGCCCCTGTTAAACAGGGGCTGAAAAATTGGGCCTTAGCCACTGGTGGCGGCACCCATAAACAAAAATGATCTTCCAAGCTATCATCATCAATCGTATCATTGAGGACTCGGAGGAGGAGGATAGCCAGTCAACATAACAGCACAGGCACTCAGCATCAGCATCAGTCTTGAAGGGATGTGACATGTTAAAATCAATTAGTCTGTTATATCAGCATCAGGTGTGTGGTAGCTGGTGGTGATCCAAGACTGGTTCATCTTGATGAAAGTCAGTCGATCAACCGAGTCGGTGGACAGGCGCACCCTGTGATCCGTGACAAATCCTCCAGCAGCACTGAATGTGCGTTCCGAAAGAACGCTGGATGCAGGACAGGCCAGTAGCTCAATTGCATACTGTGCAAGCTCTGGCCAGTGATCCATCCTCAAGACCCAGTAAGCCAGAGGATTTTCGGTGGGGAAGGTGTCCAAGTCTGACCTTGCCCCTAGATATTCCTGCACCATGTTTATCAGACGCTGGCGATGGTTGCTGGAACCGATCATACTTTGGGGCTGCGGACTAAAGAATTGTCTGAACGCATCGGTCAGACGGCCACCTTCCCCACCGCTCCTTCTTTGACTGGCCGAAGCCTCAGCAACTCGTTGTCCAGGACCAGGAGTTTGTAACCTCCCAGTCTCTGGGAACGCGTTGCACAGACCTTTCTGCAAGGCCTCCCGGAGTTGTCTCATCCTCTGCTCCCTCTGCGACGGTAACATAAGGTCCGCAACCTTACCCTTGTACCGTGGATCAAGGAGAGTGGCCAGCCAGTAATGGTCCCTCTCCTTGATCCGAAGAATACGAGGATCCTTCCACAGACTTTGCAGGATCAGGGAGGCCATGCAGCGTAGGTTTGCTGAGGCATTCGCTCCGGAGTCCTCTGGGTCACTAAGGACGACATGATCCGCAGTCACCTCCTCCCAGCCACGTACAAGTCCACTGGTTTCTTGGGACTGTAAATCATCCCTAAAAGACTGCTGCTGATGATGCTGAGTGCCAGCCTCCACCTCCATGCTGACACAATCCTCCTCCTCCTCCTCCTCCTCCTCCTCCTCTTCCTGTGCGATGGGTGGGACAGAAGGAACACTGTCTGGGTAAAGGGGGCCTTGAGAGGCAAGGAAGTCCTCCTCTTCCTGCCTCTGTTCTGCCTCAAGTGCCCTGTCCATTATTCCACGCAGCGTGTGCTCCAACAGGTGGACAAGAGGTACAGTGTCACTGATGCATGCACTGTCACTGCTCACCATCCTCGTGGCCTCCTCAAATGGTGCCAGGACAGTGCATGCATCCCTGATCATGCCCCACTGGCGTGGAGGAAAAAAACCAAGCTCCCCTGACCCTGTCCTGGTGCCGTAGTCGCACAGGTACTCATTGATGGCCCTCTGCTGCGTGTGCAGCCGCTGCAGCATGGCCAACGTTGAGTTCCACCTGGTGGGCATGTCACATATAAGGCGGTTCTTGGGCAGGTTCAACTCCTTTTGCAGCTCAGCCAGGCGAGCACTGGCATTATAAGATCTGCGGAAATGCACACAGACTTTCCTGGCCTGCCTCAGGACATCCTGTAAGCCCGGGTACCTGCCCAAGAAACGCTGCACCACCAGGTTAAGGACGTGAGCCACACAGGGCACATGGGTCAGTTGTCCCTGTCGAAGGGCGGAGAGGAGGTTGGTGCCATTGTCGCAAACCACCATTCCTGGCTTAAGCTGGCGTGGCGTCAACCACCTCTCGGCCTGGCCCTGCAGAGCAGACAGGACCTCTGCCCCAGTGTGGCTTCTGTCCCCCAAACACACCAGCGCAAGCACGGCATGGCATCTTTTTGCCTGCGTACTTGCGTAGCCCCGTGAACGGCTACGGAGCACCGCTGGTTCATAGGACAAACCACAGGAAGAGGCCATGGAGGAAGAAGAAGAGGAGGGGGTGGAGGAGAGAGGTGTGTCACAACCAGTAGTAGCATTTTGGAGGCGTGGCGGTGGGACAACCTCCAACACTACTGCACCTTGTCCTGCATCCTTCCCAGCTGCCAAAAGAGTGACCCAATGGGCCGTGAAAGAAAGGTAACGTCCCTGTCCATGCCTGCTGGACCATGAGTCAGCGGTAATATGCACCTTACCGCTGACCGCCCTGTCCAGCGAGGCCAAGACATTGCCTTCCACATGCCGGTAGAGAGCTGGAATAGCCTTCCGTGAGAAAAAGTGGCGTTTGGGAACCTGCCACTGAGGAACCGCACATTGCACAAACTCACGGAAGGGGGCCGAGTCTACCAACTGAAAAGGCAGCAGTTGAAGCGCTAGCAATTTAGCCAAGCTAGCATTCAACCGCTGGGCATGTGGATGGCTGGGAGTGAACTTCTTTCGACGGTCCAGCAGCTGGGGCAGGGAAATTTGCCTGCTAGAATCGGACGTCGGTGTACTGCTAGCAGAGTGGCCGCAAGTACTTGGCTGTGACACACCTAATTCTACACCTTCATTCCTCTCAGTGCATGTTTCAGAGAGGACTGAAGTTATAGTGGGGTTGGAGATCCCAGCTGATGCGGTGCAAGGAGAGGTCCGCTTTGTTCTTTGGTGTGGGTCTTTGAGGTAGGCTTGCCAACGAGCTGCATGGCAGGTCAACATATGTCTGGTCAGGCATGTGGTACCCAAGCGGCTGATGTTTTGGCCACGCGATATACGCTTGAGACATATGTTGCAAACAGCAGCTGTGCGATCTGATGCACTAGCCTCAAAAAAGGCCCACACCAAGGAACTTTTTGAATGACGGGCAGAGGCAGCGCCCTGCACAGGCGGAGCTCTGCGGTGTGATTCCGTCGGTGTACTGCCCTTACGCTGGCCACCAAAGGGCATCCTGCCTCGTTGGAGATGTGCCTCCTCCTCATCCTCCTCCTCCTCCTCTCTCCTATTAGGCACCCATGTGGAGTCAGTGACCTCATCATCCCCTCCCTCCTCATCACTGGAGCCAATCTGGCAGTATGCTGCAGCTGCTGGAACATGACTGCCAGATTGGTGTCCTTCTTGAGCATCCCCTCTGTCTGCTCTCACCCTACTGCCTTCCTGTAGCTGGGTTTCATCATCAGACCCTTCGAAACGCTGGGCATCCTCCTGGAGCATGTACCCAACACTGTGCTCAAACAGTTCGGGGGACTCCTCAGGAGGAGGACATGGTGGGTCTAGGGAAGGAGTGACTGATGATGAGTCTGACATTGATACCAGGGAAGAGGACGCTTTGGCAGCTGCTTTGCCAGTACCCTGAGCCTGGGTGAGAGAGGATGAGGAGGAGGAGGAGGGCTTGGTCATCCACTCTACCAAGTCTTCGGCATGATGTGGCTCAACATGTCCAGCTGCCGAAAAGAAGGACAAGCGTGTCCCATGGCCATGTGCTGATGACAATGCACCGCGTCCACGACCAGCACTGTTGCCCCCAGACACAGAGCCTGCTTGCCCTCTTTTATTGCCTCCTGACTGTCTGCCTCTCCTTGTTTGCCTTCCAGACATTCTAATAGATGGCCTGCAGGGAGATGGAAAAAAAGCAATAAGGGCTACCTTCAGGTGTCCTTCTCTGTCCCTTTACTTAAGGATTTCTAAATATGGTTCAGGATGATTGCTTTTGCACAGAATAGCACAACGACAATTTCCCTGACTGTCCAAAAAACAAGGATTTCAAAGATGGTTGATGAGGAATGCTTTAGCACACTATAGCACAAGGAGAATTCACTCACTGTCCTTCCCAGTCCCTAGAAACAAGGACTTGCACAGTGAAAGAAACTGACACTCTCCCTACCTACAGTTTTCTGTCCCTAGAAAAATTTTTTTTTTAAGCACACTATAGCACAAGGAGAATTCACTCACTGTCCTTCCCAGTCCCTAGAAACAAGGACTTGCACAGTGAAAGAAACTGACACTCTCCCTACCTACAGTTTTCTGTCCCTAGAAAAAATGTTTTTTTTAAGCACACTATAGCACAAGGAGAATTCACTCACTGTCCTTCCCAGTCCCTAGAAACAAGGACTTGCACAGTGAAAGAAACTGACACTCTCCCTACCTACAGTTTTCTGTCCCTAGAAAAAATGTTTTTTTTAAGCACACTATAGCACAAGGAGAATTCACTCACTGTCCTTCCCAGTCCCTAGAAACAAGGACTTGCACAGTGAAAGAAACTGACACTCTCCCTACCTACAGTTTTCTGTCCCTAGAAAAAATGTTTTTTTTAAGCACACTATAGCACAAGGAGAATTCACTCACTGTCCTTCCCAGTCCCTAGAAACAAGGACTTGCACAGTGAAAGAAACTGACACTCTCCCTACCTACAGTTTTCTGTCCCTAGAAAAAATGTTTTTTTTAAGCACACTATAGCACAAGGAGAATTCACTCACTGTCCTTCCCAGTCCCTAGAAACAAGGACTTGCACAGTGAAAGAAACTGACACTCTCCCTACCTACAGTTTTCTGTCCCTAGAAAAAATGTTTTTTTTAAGCACACTATAGCACAAGGAGAATTCACTCACTGTCCTTCCCAGTCCCTAGAAACAAGGACTTGCACAGTGAAAGAAACTGACACTCTCCCTACCTACAGTTTTCTGTCCCTAGAAAAAATGTTTTTTTTAAGCACACTATAGCACAAGGAGAATTCACTCACTGTCCTTCCCAGTCCCTAGAAACAAGGACTTGCACAGTGAAAGAAACTGACACTCTCCCTACCTACAGTTTTCTGTCCCTAGAAAAAATGTTTTTTTTAAGCACACTATAGCACAAGCACAAAACACACTGACACTCTCCCTACCTATCCTTCTTTTTCCCTAAACTAAAGGAATCCAGGTTAAGCAAGAAAGAAATAAAAGTCACTGTCCCTGCCTATGCTGCTCTTTCCCTGCTCCGGAACACACTACACTAGGCCGCCGTGCTGGCGGCCTTTTATAGTGTGGGGCGTGTACTAAACACCCTCAGCAATAATTGGCCACAGGCATCCTGCCTGTGGCCAATCATTGCTCTCCTCGCTGCCGGCGCTGTGATTGGCCAAGCATGCGGGGTCACAGTGCATGCTTGGCCAATCACAGCGCCTGGATGACACTGCGATGGCGTAGTGCATTGTGGGCCGTTCGCGTCACTCGAATTTGGCGCGAACGGCCCAAATCGTTCGATCTTCGTCGAACGATCGAACAGCCGATGTTCGAGTCGAACGTATGTTCGACTCGAACACGAAGCTCATCCCTACTCCTCAGTAAGCTGTTCAGTAAGCTGTTCTGGCTGACTCCACACCACTCGGATGATGGTGTGAAGTTTAGTGAGGAGAAACAGGAAGTGAGAAATTCAGACAAAGAAAAAAAACATTTAGAAGGTAAATCAAAGGAAAAGGTAAGTGAACCAACAATGCACTAGCTTAAAGGAACCTATTTAGAAAATAAAAAACGAACCTTTACAACCCCTTTAAGGCCAACATTGAAAGCAAAAGGTTTGGCTTAAAACATACATAAATCTAGCCATACACATTACATTCTAAGGGTTTACAACCACTTTAATAATAGTATCAGTAATACTTTTCATCAAATAAATAAAAAGTATTTTTCTTTTTTTTCACAATGGTTTACAACCTCTTTAACCACCAACCGCCCGCCGTAACTGCCGTAGCTCCGATATCTTCTTCTCAGGGGGCGGTCGGCTTTCAGATAAAAGTGGTCTCTGCGGCGGATTCGCTGCAAGATCACTTTTATCGGCGGCGGTAGAGGGGCCCCCCTCCCGCCGCGCTCCGGTACCCTCCACCGCTTACTGGAGCGGTCGGTAGCGGCAGAGGCGATCGGATCCTTCTCGGTCTGTGGTATGGAGCCAGGGATGGACTGGCCATCGGGACTACCGGGAGTTTCCCGGTGGGCCGATGGCTCAGTGGGCCGTTTAAAAAAAAATAAAAAATTCTTTTTTTTTGTGGGCCGTTTTTTTATGCAGAGTTCGGCAGCAGCGGGAGCGTGGCAGCAAACAGCGGCGGGGATTCGGGAAAGGTGGCCAGCAAGGAGGGCAGTTGGAAGTAAAAGCCGAGGAGGGAGAAGAGCTCCACCCCCTGCCTGACCACCGAAGAGGTGAACAGGAGCGAGCACGGCCACCCCGGCGCTCCCAAAATCTCGATTCCTCCACCTTCTCTCTGCTCCAGGAACCATGCGGCCTGGGCCGGAGGGCAGGCTGACTGGGAGCCCGGAGGAAGAGAACATGCGCCGCTGTAAGGAGCAGAGCAGCGAGAGCACCCCCCGGATCAAGAGGGAGACTCGGCGTTGCCGTTGCTGGCCATCAGGTACCCGGCATCCTACACAAACATGCCAGAACACTGAGACAGCGGGGGGTGAGCAGAGGCAGAGGAGGAACTGCAGAAAGGGACAGTGCTATGTGGTCTGTCTCAGCCCTCCCC
Organism: Rana muscosa; assembly: GCA_029206835.1. Classification (NCBI taxonomy): domain Eukaryota; kingdom Metazoa; phylum Chordata; class Amphibia; order Anura; family Ranidae; genus Rana; species Rana muscosa. The sequence continues at coordinate 419,857,928 of CM055127.1, read as the reverse complement.
TCTGTCTCTCTGTCCCCTCTGTCTCTCAGTCCCCCCTCTGTCTCTCAGTCCCCCCCTCTGTCTCTCAATCCCCGTATCTCTCAGCCCCCCCTCTTTCAGCCCCCTCCTCTGTCTCTCAGCCCCCCCCCACTATCTCTCAGCCCCCCCTCTGTCTCTCAGACCACCCTCCTCTGTCTCTCAGACCCCCGTCTGTCTCTCAGACCCCTCCTCAGTCTCTCAGACCCCCCTCAGTCTCTCAGTCCCCCCCTCTGTCTCTCAGTCCCCGTGTCTCTCAGTCCCCCCCTCTTTTAGCCCCCTCCTCTATCTCTCAGACCTCCCTCTGTCTCTAAGACCCCCCCTCTGTCTCTAAGACCCCCCCTCTGTCTCTCAGCCCCCTCCTCTGTCTCTCAGCCCCCTCCTCTATCTCTCAGCTCTTCTCCTCTGTCTCTCAGCTCCCCCTCTGTCTCTCAGCTCCCCCCTCTGTCTCTCAGCCCCCCTCTGTCTCTCAGCCCCCCTCTGTCTCTCAGCTCCCCCTGTCTCTCAGCCCCCCTCTGTCTCTCTGACCCCTCCTCTGTCTCTCAGACCCCTCCTCTGTCTCTCAGCCCCCCACTGTCTCTCAGCCCCCTGCTCTATCTCTCAGCTCTCCCCCTCTATCTCTCAGCTACCCCCTCTATCTCTTAGCTACCCCCTCTATCTCTCAGCTCTCTCCCTCTGTCTCTCAGCTCTCTCCCTCTGTCTCTCAGCTCCCCCTGTCTCTCAGCCCCCCTCTGTCTCTCTGACCCCTCCTCTGTCTCTCAGACCCCTCCTCTGTCTCTCAGCCCCCCACTGTCTCTCAGACCCCTCCTCTATCTCTCAGCTCTCCCCCTCTATCTTTCAGCTCCCCCCTCTATCTCTCAGCTCTCTCCCTCTGTCTCTCAGCTCTCTCCCTCTGTCTCTCAGCTCCTCCTGTCTCTCAGCTCCCTGTCTCTCAGCCCCCCTCTGTCTCTCAGACCTCCCCTCTTTCTCTCAGTCCCCCCTCTTTCTCTCAGTCCCTCCTCTGTCTCTCAGTCCCCCCTCTGTCTCTCAGTCCCCCCCTCTGTCTCTTAGTTCCCGCGTCTCTCAGTCCCCCCCTCTTTTAGCCCCTCCTCTGTCTCTCAGCTCCCCTCTATCTCTCAGACCCCCTCTGTCTCTCAGACCCCTCCTCTGTCTCTCAGCTCCCCTCCTCTGTCTCTCAGCTGCCCCTCTGTCTCTCGGCTCCCCCCTCTATCTCTCAGCCCCCCTCTGTCTCTCAGCCCCCCTCTGTCTCTCAGCCCCCTATCTCTCAGCCCCTCTTCTGTCTCTCAGACCCCTCCTCTGTCTCTCAGACCCGTCCTCTGTCTCTCAGACCCCACTGTCTCTTAGCCCCCTCCTCTATCTCTCAGCTCTCCTCCTCTATCTCTCAGCTTCCTCCTTCTGTCTCTCAGCTTCCTCCTTCTGTCTCTCAGCTTCCTCCTTCTGTCTCTCAGCTCCCCCTGTCTCTCAGCCCCCTATCTCTCAGCCCCCCTCTGTCTCTCAGCTCCCCCCTCTGTCTCTCAGCTCCCCCCTCTGTCTCTCAGCTCCCCCCTCTGTCTCTCAGACCCCTCCTGTCTCTCAGACCCCTCCTCTGTCTCTCAGATCCGTCATATGTCTCTCAGCCCCCCCACTGTCTCTCAGCCCCCTCCTCTGTCTCTCAGCCCCCTCATCTATCTCTCAGCTCTCCTCCTCTATCTCTCAGCTCCCCCCTCTGTCTCTCAGCTCCCCCCCTCTGTCTCTCAGCTCCCCCCCTCTGTCTCTCAGCTCCCCCTGTCTCTCAGCTCCCCGTCTCTCAGCCCCCCTCTGTCTCTCAGCTCCCCCTCTGTCTCTCAGCTCCCCCTCTGTCTCTCAGCTCCTTCCCTCTGTCTCTTAGCTCCCCCCTCTGTCTCTCAGCTTCCCCCTCTGTCTCTCAGCTTCCCCCTCTGTCTCTCCGCTTCCCCCTCTGTATCTCAGCTTCCCCCTCTGTCTCTCAGCTCCCCCCTCTGTCTCTTAGCTCCCCCTCTGTCTCTCAGCTTCCTCCCTCTGTCTCTTAGCTCCCCCTCTGTCTCTCAGCTTCCCCCTCTGTCTATCAGCTTCCCCCTCTGTCTCTCAGCACCCCCCTTGTGTCTCTCAGCTCCCCCCTCTGTCTCGCTACCCTCTCTTCTGTCTCATTCACTCACTGACTCTTAGGCTGCTTTCACACTGGGGCGAGCATTGACGGTAAAACGCTGCTAGTTTTAGCAGCACTTTACTGTCGTTTTAGCTGCGCTATTCGGCTTCTAGCAGGCGCTTTTAACCCCCGCTAGCAGCCAAATTAAAGGTTAAATGCGTCTGTGTAGCGCTGCTGCCAAAGTACTTTGCAGGCGCTTCAGCAGCGGTGGCCATTCATTTCAATGGGCAGTAGCTATGTGTACACCGCTCCTCCACCGCCCCAAAGATGCTGCTTGGAGGACTTTCTTTAACACCCTGGCAGCACCCCAGTGTGAAAGCACTCGGGCTTTCACACTGGGACTGCAGCGGAGGCGTTTTTCAGACGCTTTACAGGCGCTATTTTTAGCCCAATTGCGCCTAAAAAACGCCTCAGTGTGAAAGGGGTCCTACACTCACCCCCTCTCTTTTACACTCACTCCCTCTCTCTTACACTCACCCCCTCTCTCACCCACCCCCTCTCACCCCCTTTCCCTCAACTCTCTCTCTCTCTCTCATTCCCCTCTCTCTCACCCTCTCATGATGTACAATAATGGATGTAGGGGCCTTTTGGTGGGCGTGATTTTTTGGAGGGTGGGGGCAGCATTTTATTGAATTAAAGTGGGCCGGTCTGGATGAAGTCCACGGCCAATTTTTTATCCCAGTCCAGCCCTGTATGGAGCTGAGTGAGGGGAAGATGGCCCCCACTCGGCTCCATACTATTGCAGGGCGGAAGCGACGTCAAAAGGGACATTTGTTTAAATTAGTTTTTCAAATTACATTTTTTTTTATTGCATTTTAGTGTAAATATGAGATCTGAGGTCTTTTTGACCCCAGATCTCATATTTAAGAGGTCCTGTCGTGCTTTTTTTCTATTAAATCCCTTTTAATAGGAAGAAAAGTGACACCATTTTTTTTTAAAAAAAGAACAGTGTAAAAATAAAAAATAAATGTAATATAAATAAGAAAAAAAAAACTGTAAGACCGCTGCGCAAATACGGTGTGACAGAAAGTACGACCGCCATTTTATTGTCTAGGGTGTTAGAAAAAATATATATAATGTTTGGGGGTTCTAAGTAATTTTCTAGCAAAAAACCTGATTTTAACTTGTAAACACCAAATCTCAAAACGAGGCTCTGTCCTTAAGAGTCAGTTCACACAGGGGCGTCCTGGGATCCGACTTCAGGTCGCCCCAAGTCTCGTCGTTTATAAAAGTAATGGAAGTGAATGGAGCCGTCTTAATGTACACTACTACAGTCGCTCCGACTTCAGAAAAGGTTCCTGTATCCGACTTCTAGGCGACTTGTACCTCAGGCGACTTGTACTTCTAGGCGACTTGTACCTCAGATCAAGTCGGATCCCCTGTACTTCTTGTACTTCTGGCGACTTGTACTTCTAGGCGACTTGTACCTCAGATCAAGTCGGATCCCCTGTCTTAACTGAAGAAACTTTCCAGGAAGTAAAAATTGTTTTCCAGGCAAACCCCTCCCTCCCACAGAGCTGATTATTGTTTGATTGGCCACTGGAAAGTCGCCTGTCCTGGAGGCAACTTGAAGTTGCCTTGCAAGTTGCCTGGAGTCGTGCTGTGATTCATACTCAAGTCGTGTCCAAGTTGCCTCCCAAAGTCGCGCTGGAAGTGGAGTTGCCCCTGTGTGAACCGGCTCTTAGTTATTTACTTTAGCCCTGGCACCCACCCTCCACCTTTTTTGCCTAGGTCAGAATGACATCTCCCTGCTACCTCAGCCTCCTGGGATTCCACACTACATATTCCAGGAGGTTGCAGGAGTAGGGACTCTCAGACACCAGTGGGCAGAGCTGTGGCCATCATTGGAGGCTGGCTGCCTGACCCTGAAGTAAGCCGTTGTCTTCTGATTAAACATGTGCATGACGAAAAAAATTGTTTTGTTTCATTTAGATTCGTTAATCTAGTTATTTCATTTCGTTAAATTTGGTTGATTCATTCAATTCGTATTCGGAATTTGTTTTAGGTTTTCTTTTGAATTTTCTTCAAATTTACTGGGTTTTTTTCGATTCAAAACGTTTCGAATCGATAAATTTAGAATCGGTCGAATCTAAAATATTAAAGACATTTTCGATTTGAATGCGGCAAAGTGAACAAACAAAAGAAAAACATGCGAATTGGATGCGGGGAAAAACAAATATCCAATTCACAATAGTGTGAACCCAGCCCAATTTACCTTTGGTTTAACAAAAACAGCATTATTTCGAAATGGTACTAATAACACACACATGGGGGTTATTTACGAAAGGCAAATCCACTTTGCACTACAATTGAAATTCAAATCGAATTTTACATTGAATTCCATTCGATTTTGAACTGTAAACATATTTCTGAAATCAAAGACCGTGGGGGTTATTTACTAAAGGCAAATCCACTTTGCACTACAAGTGCAAACTACAAGTGCAAAGTGCAGTCGCTGTGAATCTGAGGGGTAGATCTAAAATGAGGGGAAACTCTGCTGATTTTATTATCCAATCATGTGCAAGCTAAAATGCTGTTTTTTATTTTCCTTGCATGTCCCCCTTGGATCTACAGCGACTGCACTTCCAAGTGCCCTTTCAGTACAATTTCAAGTGCACTTTGCACTTGTAGTTTGCACTTGTAGTGCAAAGTAGATTTGCCTTTAGTAAATAACCCCCATGGTCTTTGATTTCAGAAATATGTTTACAGTTCGAATTCGAATTGAATTCGATGTAAAATTCGATTTGAATTTCAATTAGAATTTCAGAAATTCAGACAAATTTCATTTAGTTCTTTAGAGCATTCGGCAATCTTCGTTTATACTGTAATTCCGATATTTGGATATATTCGAATCTCCAAATAGTGAAAAATGTGTCTGAATATTAATTTGGAATGAAACGAACTGCACATGTTTACTTCTGATGGTGGCGCAGGATCCAGTCAACTGTACCTGATCAGAGGATCTCAGCAGAACAACCCTGGATCCGCTGGGCACGTGAGAGCGACTGAAGTTCCTGGGAATATCTTATTACATATTATGTTTTCAAAACATGTTGTATTAATTCCCAAGAAATTGCTGAACTGCTTGTTTAGATAAGGGTGCTGGGAATCTTGTTGCACGCCGCTGATAAATTATATCCCATATGGTGTAAGTACCATAAGCAAGATACCTGCCTCAAATCAATTATAGCTAAAGAGCTGTAGGCAGTGAGCGAGCTGCAGAGAACGTACATTAACCTTGTCTTTACAAGAACCACACAGAGGTTTGCTCAGCTTGTAGAAGTCAAGGTAAGGGGTAAAAATTGTGTACAAAGCACACAGATCATACAGGTATAGCGTCTATTTGTTGGAAAGCATGCAGCCTTTTTTTTATTTCTAATAACATTGGGCAAACAGCAGTAATGTGCAGTATTCTATAGCAATTCATAGGAAATATGTTTCAACCACTTGACCCCCAGGCCAATTCTGACACTTCCTACAATTCCTACAGCATTGTCTTTTGCTAGAAAATTACTTAGAACCCCCAAACATTATATATTTTTTGAAAGCAGAGACCCTGGTGAATAAAATGGTGGTTGTTGCAATTATTCTATTAGACCACAGATCTCTCCTAAAAAAAATCTGATCCAGTGGCGTAACTAGAACCTTCAGGGATCTGGTGCAAGAAACCATGAACTGACTTTCGGACGGTGCTCCAAGTTTTTTATTTTTGTTACTTTATTTTTTTTTAAATGTATTTATTTTTAATTTTTTTTACCTTTTTATTTTATTTATTTTTTTAGCAGCCCCGTTAGGGGTCTTTGGTGAAATATCAGGGGACTAAACAGACCACCTTTGAGACAGAGAATGGAGATTGAGCACTCAATCTCCTCCTATGCAGACTCAGTTGCACTGAATGAATGGACAGGAATAGCTCTTTGCAGAGTTTCCCATTCATTCACAAACTGAAGCATAGTAAACACAGTTTACAATGTTTCAGTTATGAAGGAACAGAGCCAGTGATGGGTACAGATCACTGACTCTCAATTCAGAAAAGAAAGGGGCTGGTAAATTACACATTTACCGGCCCCTTCCTTGCTCTCTATCCTGACAGATCCACTGCAGCTGCCGGCAGGAGAGGGGAGGAGGGAACCTGGCAGATCTGCGGGGGATGGGGGGCAGGAGAGAGCACATGGGGGCTGGGAAAGAGCACAGGGGGCTGGAGTGCACACGGGGGCAGCAGAAAGAAGTTGGATAGGAGGAGCAGTGAGGGCAGTAGCATATAGAGGAACTGATCTCTCCATTTTCCTCCTGAAGTTTTTGATTGCCCGCTTCTTCTCCTCTCCCTCCCTCAGGAAATTAGCGGCTGCATGAGGAAAATGGAATGATCCCCCTGCTCCTCCTATCCGGGTGTATGAGGGGGGCGCACAGCGCAGGGCCGGGTTGCAAACTGCGACCCCTGTAGGTACACCCCCGATCTGATCAAATCGCGATCAGTAACGGCTTGTAAACAAGAAGCTGAAATCAGAAGTGACAAAATCCTCCTCACTTCTGGTTTCTTAAATCACAGAGGGAAGGCGGGTATAGATGTACCTTCCTCACTTCTCAGATCACAAGCACAGCAAGCAGTGGCAGTGTCGGGCTCCATGATCACACAGGAGAGCTCGGTAAAGGCAGCGGCCGGCGGCAGGAGGGGCGCCCCCTTCATTAGCCTGTAGAAGTGATTGAGCGGCTGTATATCCACCCGGGTCACGTCTACAGTAAAGCCCATCGCTGGTGGTAAATTTTGATACTGGGATGATGCCTGGTCTGATTCCAGTATAATCACTTCAAGAGAACGTACAGGTAGGTCCTAAGGGGTTGGGAGGTTAAGGTACATGTGGACCACGCTTTTCACAATCCCACTGGGGAAAGTGGGTTATTTTGTATGTTTAAAAATCCAATTAAACACCTTTCTTTTATTTGTGGTCACATGACCACTATATCAGTGGGTCTGTCCCTGCAGGCAAGGACTTTTGGTGAAGAGAGAATCCAGTGACAGCTGCCTAATAGGTAGATCTGCTGTCCATCAACCACCACAGGGGGTGTGAGTAAGTAGCACTGGTGTGAACCGAACCGGTGGGGGTGTTTGGTTCATCCCTAGTCACTTCAGGTAACCACGTATGTCTTTACATTACTCTACTCCACACTGATGTGTGCACTGTTGTACCTACTTCTTCACAGCTACTTTCACCACATCTGTGTCATCAAATCGTTGGCCCTGAAAATTGTCCTTCTTTGGACCGAACAGGTGACAGTTATAAAATTTAGGTAAGTTTTCTCCTTCACTGATGGGCACTGATGAGGCTGCACTGACGGGCACTGATAAGGTAGCACTGATGAGGTGACACCAATGAGGTGGCACTGATGAGGTCGCACTGATGGGCACTCATGATGGGCACTGATATGCAGCACTGATGGGCACTTATAGGTGGCACTGATATGCGGCACTGATGGGCATTGATAGGCTTCCCTGATGGGCACTCATAGGTGGCACTGATGAACACCGATAGGCGACACTGAAAGGCTGTACTGATGGGTACTTATGGGTGGCACTGATGGACACTGATAGGCGGCACTAATGGGCAAGGATGGGCACTGATAGGTGGCACTGATTGACACTGATGGGTGGCACTGATGGACACTGATGGGTGGCACTGATGGGTGGCACTGATGGGCATCACTGTAAAGGAGGCACTGGCAGGCATTGCTGATGGGCATTGATTGGCATAATTTTTGGGCACAGATTGTCATAATTTTGGGCACAGATTGGCATCCCTGGTTTCCATGGGTGGCATACCTGGCGGTCATCAGTGGTGGGCATTCCTGGTGGTCCTGGGTAGGCATCCTTGGGGGGCTGCGCTGATAATCAATCGTCTGTCAGGCGTGAGTGAGGAAAAGCCAATAAACAGCTCTTCCTGTTTCCCCCGTGATCAGCTGTGATTGGACACAGCTGATCACGTGTTAAAGAGTCTCCGTCAGAGACTCTTTACCGAGAACGGTGTTTCGGTGTGTCAGACTGACACGTCGCACCACCGATCGCCGCACTGTGCATCCCCTTTGGGTCTGGTATGGATATTAAGGGGAACTTCACACCAAAATGTAAAAAAAAATTATACCAGACCCTTATCCGAGCATGCAGCCTGAAGGACAGGATGCCAGGGAACTAACGCCCACCCCCCTCCTGAACCATACCAGGTCACATGCCCTCAACATGGGGAGGGTGCTTTGGATGACCCCGCCCTCTGACGGCACATGCCGGGGCGGGGTCACTCGGTTATGTCACCAGGTGGCCCCGCCCTTGCCTATATAACAGCTGACACCGCGAAAAAGACAGCAGTCGGCCGGACGCCGCCCATCGAGGCGGAGCTTTTTTTAATCTATTTTTCGGGTCCATCAGCGCCGTGATTAAAGATGGATGGACATTGCAGGACTTTTTTTTTTTTCCAAGTTAAGTGCATGTGTGGCAGGACCCACTCTGCTACTGGGGAAACGCTGGACAGGTGGATGTGGACATTGGCTCAGCTTGTCCCTCCAAAATGCAAATTAATGTGAAGGTGTACAATGTCACGAGGAACCAAGAGTTAGAGCTTGAGAACAGTTGCAGTGTCAGTGTTCATGGTGTACATTCATCTCTAAAAGTAGAGGTCCACGTTAAGGTTAAGTATTACCCCACAGCAACCTCAAGCTTGTCCCAGGGCATTATGAAGATGGCACAAAGCAAAGGTACCATGTGTGTAGTAGAGTGTCCCTGTAACTAAGTGCCTAGCGTAGCCCAGAAGAACCCATGCAGGGTAGGCGTTCCATGTGATCCAGCACTTGGCGCCCAACGAGTTAATGGGAAAACATGGAGAACGTGACATAACAATCACCACCCTACATGACTAAGGACTAACGTCCAAAATGCGTAGGCTGTTTTTACAACATTGTACATGTTTACTTAATAAAGAAATTCTATTTTTTGGATGTCATCCTGAGTGCTGACCACCTCTTTCCTTATTCTGAGCACCACCGTAAACACCCTGTAACGCCCCCCCCCCCCCCCTTTACACCCACTATTGCATTACTTTTGGTACAGCCCTCGTACATACATCATATGGATTGCTTATGTCTTAATGCATTATATAATTATTAAAAGCCAAGACCAAGTATCCAAGTGTGTGTGTCCCTGAGCAGTCATAATCAAAGGATGTGCACCCCTGACCCATGTCCACTCCATTCTGTTGCACAGAACACAGTAGATCCAAGAATGAGTTACAGAACTCAATGCGACATGGTTGGCCTTGAAGTGCTCTCAAAATCCTGCTCTGCAAGAAAGAACTATAGAAAGTCCAAATTAGATGGACCTTCTGACTCTTAACCACTTCAGCCCCGGACCATTTGGCTGGCCAAAGACCAGAGCACTTTTTGCGATTCGGCACTGCGTCGCTTTAACTGACAATTACGCGGTCATGCGACATGGCTCCCAAACAAAAAGGACGTCCTTTTTTCCCCACAAATAGAGCTTTCTTTTGGTGGTATTTGATCACCTCTGCGTTTTTTATTTTTTGCGATATAAACAAAAATAGAGCGACAATTTTGAAAAAAAAAGCAATATTTTTTACTTTTTGCTATAATAAATATCCCCCAAAAAACATATAATTTTTTTTTTCCTCAGTTTAGGCCGATACGTATTCTTCTACATATTTTTGGTAAAACAAAATCGCAATAAGCGTTTATTGATTGTTTTGCGCAAAAGTTATAGAGTCTACAAAATAGGGGATAGTTTTATGGCATTTTTAATTAATATTTTTTTTTTTTACTAGTAATGGCGGCGATCAGCGATTTCTATCAGGACTGCGACATTATGGCGGACACATCGGACCCTTTTGGCGCTATTTTGGGACCATTCACATTTATACAGTAATCAGTGCTATAAAAATGCACTGATTACTGTGTAAATGTGACTGGCAGTGAAGGTGTTAACCACTAGGGGGCTAGGAAGGGGTTAAGTGTGTCCTAGGGATGTGTTCTAACTGTTAGGGGGCGTGGCTACGAGTGACAAGTCACTGATCGCTGCTCCCGATGAGAGGGAGCAGACGATTAGTGACCTGTCACTGGGAAGAACAGGGAGATGTGTTTACACTGACATCTCCCTGTTCTTCAGCTCAGTGACATGATCGCGGGACACCGGAGGACATCGAGTCCGCGGGTCCCGCGGGCACGATCACGGAGGTTGCGGCAGGGTCGCGGCGCGTGGGCAACTACACGGCGGCAAATTTAAAGGGACATACCTGTACGCCCATTTGCCTGTCCGTGACATTCTGTCGACGTATATGTTCGTGCGGCGGTCGGCAAGTGGTTAAAGGGAATGCTTGATGAAAATACTTTTACAAGTAGAAAGTAAAACTAATCAATAAACTTAAGTATGTTTAGATCCTCCTCTCAACAAGTTCTGGTAAATACTAGTAAACTTTATTAATGTATTGCAGCTGAAGTGCTAAGCACCACCTGTGCAAGTTCACCATATGTTTAACAGTTCTGTATTCAGTGGAATGTAAGTCAGGGAAGAGTGAAAGAAGAATGGAATCATTACAAGTTTCTGGAAAACAGCAATTACAAGAAGGGGTCAAGGGTGGAATAAGAGCAACATATGAACATGGTGCCAGAGCGGGCCTGAAAATCTACACAGGGTTATTCAAACACACCATATATGAGCTCAGCTAAGCTCACTCAGTTATGTCAACCAAAAATATTCCGTAGTGTATTCTGTAGTGAATGCCAATTTGCAGTCCAATTCTGGAGGCCAAGTGCATAGTGCGCATATTTCTATATTTTTTTTGAAATCAGTAAACTGGAGATCCACTGAAACAGAGTGTTCACACTCTTCATGCTGCAAACTCTGGATCCCCTGTCTACATAAGCTCACACTAGCCCAGTAAAAATCTAACATAAAGTAGAAGCCAGGACACAAGTGTTAAAGTGAATGGATATAAACAATAAAAGTGCTGTACCGGAATTTATAAATAAATAAAAGGAAAATGAGGAAAACCTTGAACCTGCTTTCCAAAAACTGATACAGAATTGTCAGTTTGCAATTGTTTAACGCATTTCAGGGCTATGACCCTGTAGCGATACCAACCCTCTCTTTACCTGCCTTGTTCGGCTCCTCGGAGGAAGAGAGGGCACACCACGCCCTCCTATGTGAAGAGGTTGAGCGGTGTTGTTGGTGGGTCTCCACAGCCAGAAAGCCAAAATCCCCCAGAGAATGGTTCTCACCTCTATAGTTAATAAAGATAAGTCTCTATTTCCCCCAATGACTTCAATGTCCACACCAGCCGTAACTCCAACGTAGAGTTTATTTCTCTTAGATAACAGTCTCTAAAAGAAAAGGTTGGAGAAAGAACAGGACAGCATAAGGTGTGGGAGAGGTCCAGGCACAAACGTAAATACACTTCACTGCTTGGCTTCTCAAGCAGACTCAGCCCATTTGGATAGTCTCCCTATATAGGGACTAGCAACCAGAATGGTGCTCTCACTCAACCGCAGTCTCTGCCACAGACTTGGTGAACTCGGTCCCTGCCACAGACCTGGTGAACTCGGTCTCCGCCACAGACCTGATGAACTTGGTCTCTTTTTAAAACTTGACCTCTGTTAAGGAGAAGACATCCCTCCCTTCCTTCACTGTGACTTCTCACCAGTCCCTCGGAACGGTTCCTCCCCCAGCCTCGTCGTCTAAGATGCGGGTCCCCTCGCAAGGCGGCACCCTGAGATTCCTCGATCCTTGATGGGCCCCAGCCGAAGGTGCTGGGCCCAAGGCCTTTGCTGCAGCTCCAGGGCTAAAGGTGCCTGGGACTGATTCACCGACCTCCGCCCCTGGGCCAAAGGTGCCCAGGGCCGACAGGAACACACTCCCTGGGGTAGGACCCCCGACCACGACAGAACCCCGAACAGGCAGCGTCTGCCCCCTTCACATCCCCTCCCAGCATGCACAGCAGGCCCACCACACCCACCGTATGGCCGTCGAGAGGGGACACACAAGGCACAGCACTGCATCAGCGGCTCAACCCCGGCCTACCATGGCAGCGCCACACGCAGGCCACAGGGAACCGCACATTGATACTCCCCCAGCGGACAAAAATGGTTGATAGAATCCTGACAATCGGGGTGTGTGAGCACAACTATCACCCAAACACGTCCCCTAAATTTAGGACCCAGCTACACACTCCCCCCACTAAATTAGACACTGTCCCCAGTGTCTGGAGCAAACCTATGCCTCTCAAGCCTGAGTCAACATAGACCTATTCCAGAAACTATATACAAAAAAAACTAATTTGAAAAAAAAAATGTTTGTTTGTGCCGGGAAACTGAACATGGGGAAAGGGAGTTAAACTGAAGAGATGAAGAAAGAGTAGTAGAAAACAAATGTGTACATCCCATTCTCAAATGTCACATATTTCAAATTGAACACATTCTTATTATTTACATTTCCCTCCCCTCCTGCAATAGCTAAATCCACCCATATTCAGTGATTTGCTTGGTGTCCACCTGCAGAGGGAGAAAGAAAACATACACAACCAACAATTTGACATCCTAACTTATGTACATTAGAAGAGAAAAGATTCTCCCCGGGGGAAAAATCCTTTCCTTCTAACAAGTAAAACACATTTTAAATGTAGTGCAAGAGTTACGCAACACCGCCACCTAGTGGTAGTGCAACCTTCAAGACACTTGTCCCAGAACTTGTAAAGAACATCTTCTCCTTCTTCTTCTTCTGTGGCCCTAAACTATTTCTACCCCAAAGTCTTGATCTTTGTGGCGCTGCGAGAGGAGAAAAAAAACAACAGCTCCTGCTCTTCCAGCGAAGTAGAATACACCACTTTTTTTTCTTTTGACAAAGTTCTCTGAGACTCCAGAAGAGTGCACTCCGGAATAAAGAAAGGACCAAACATAAAGAGTCCTGTCTCCCAAAGATAATACTGTGGATGAGGCAACACTAGTGGTTTCCACTTCTTGTCAAAAGTGTCAATAAAGTACTCGACATTGTCTTTTTCCTTCCGACAAATAACCACTTTATCTGCGTGGATATGCCTGCCAAGCATCCATGACTCCTTACATTCCTTGTACCGCTTGGTGGTTGCGGCGGAATAGGCAAAGTACCTACGGGACTGGGGTACCCTTAAGTAAGTCCATAGAAATTCCCCGTACCACTGATCCCTATAGGACTCCACTTCAAAAAGCAAGTCTTTAGGCAAGTACGGGTATTCCCACCCATATTCGTTTGCCACTCTCTGGTTGAATAACCGCTGCATCCTGGACAACGAAGGCATGGTTGCACGATCTCCCATACCTGGCAGGACTATGGCATCCGGGTGTCGAGGCACTTTCACTGCCTCCGGACCAGACATAGGGGTCCGCAATGACACTCGCTCCATCACGGCAACAGGTGCAGGTACCTCAAGTGGTGGAAGGGCAGACAACGGGACAGATCCCTCCTCAGGCTCCTGGGCCTCCTCCAGGGGTGTATCATCCCCAGTGACCATGGGTGGGTCCCTTTTCCTACGGGACGAGGACAGGGGTATCTTATCCCAACCCCTCCGCTCGAACAGTTCATCTATGTCCGCATCATCCCCCGGATCGGAGACTGACTCCAGGTCGGATGTATCACACTCCTCCGCCGGCAGGTAACCCTTAGTGGACGAGGAATCACCGTCTCTAACAAGTTCAAGTTCTCTGGGGTCCCTGACCCAAGCATCTCCGACACTTCGGACCTTAACCAAGGTCCCTTTCCCCGGCTTACCTCGGCCTGTAGCTAATGCAGGATGTCCGGAACTCTTTCCTGTGGATACATCCGATCCGGGCAAGCACTGGGGTGTAACTCGACCACGACCGCAGGAAGCTTTAACATAGCTGACCTTCCTCTTGGGCGGTGGGAGCGAGGACTCAGTAAAAACCGAGGCAGCATCCTCCGGTTTCTCCGTCTCCGGTTTCTCAATCACCGGAACATTCTCAACAGCGACTTCCTCTGAAGTCCCGACAGTGCGCGTAGGGGTGACTGTTGAAGCCCTGGTTCCCTCCTCTAGAGTGGTGGCGCCCATAAAGCAGTTCAAACGGAAGGCCCGAGGTTTTTCAGTAGGCTGCTCCACCTCAAACAGGAATTCTTTGCACTGTTTGCATCTTCCAAAAGGCCTAAGATGCACCACCAGTCCCTGGCATCCGGGACAAACCACTCCAAGGGCCTCCGCATCTCTGCAGACATAGAGAGCGAAGCGACCTAGAGGCTTCAGTCAGATCCCCGTATCAGTCACAGAAGCAGCAAATAAGGTTACAATCGTGGTAGAAGAACTTGGAATCTATGAGGCATTAGACGCCATGTTACCCGCTTGCCGATCCATTTCGCACTGTCCCTTTTGCGTGAAAGTCACCACGTGTAGCTCATCACATGGCGATGCTCCTCCCATCTTCTGCAATGTTTGTGGGCTTTCTTACTCTTGACACGCCCACGAACTACGCAGCTTGGACTCTCCCCGTGGCGCATTCACTTTTTTTCCAAAGATGGACGACCTCCACGGAGCCTCACAGGGGGAACAAAGTCCAAACTCTGGGGGGGGTTCTTCTTCTTTCCGGCCGCAGAAATCCCGGACTCGAGCCCCCATGTGTAGCGACACCAACTCTCTCTTTACCTGCCTTGTTCGGCTCCTCGCAGGAAGAGAGGGCACACCACGCCACAAGCCCGTACCCTCCTATGTGAAGAGGTTGAGCGGTGTTGTTGGTGGGTCTCCACAGCCAGAAAGCCAGAATCCTCCAGAGAATGGTTCTCACCTCTATAGTTAATAAAGATAAGTCTCTATTTCCCCCAATGACTTCAATGTCCACACCAGCCGTAACTCCAACGTAGAGTTTATTTCTCTTAGATAACAGTCTCTGATAGAAAAGGATGGAGAAAGTACAGGACAGCATAAGGTGTGGGAGAGGTCCAGGCACAAGCGTAAATACACTTCACTGCTTGGCTTCTCAAGCAGACTCAGCCCATTTGGATAGTCTCCCTATATAGGGACTAGCAGCCAGAATGGTGCTCTCACTCAACCCCAGTCTCTGCCACAGACTTGGTGAACTCGGTCTCTGCCACAGACCTGGTGAACTCGGTCTCTGCCACAGACCTGATGAACTTGGTCTCTTTTTAAAGCTTGACCTCTGTTAAGGAGAAGACATCCCTCCAGAGAGTTACCGGGCCCCTTCCTTCACTGTGACTTCTCACCAGTCCCTCGGAACGGTTCCTCCCCCGGCCTCCTTGTCTAAGATGCGGGTCCCCTCGCAAGGCGGCACCCTGAGATTCCTCGATCCTTGATGGGCCCCAGCCGAAGGTGCTGGACCCAAGGCATTTGCTGCAGCCCCAGGGCTAAAGGGGCCTGGGACTGATTCACCGACCTCCGCCCCTGGGCCAAAGGTGCCCAGGGTGGACAGGAACACACTCCCTGGGGTAGGACCCCCAACTACGACAGAACCCCGAACAGGCAGCGTCTGCCCCCTTCACATCCCTTCCCAGCATGCACAGCAGGCCCACCACACCCACCGTATGGCCGCCGAGAGGTGACACACAAGGCACAGCACTGCATCAGCGGCTCAACCCCGGCCTACCATGGCAGCGCCACCCGCAGGCCACAGGGAACCGCACACCGATACTCCTCCTGCGGACAAAAATGGTTGATAGAATCCTGACAATTGGGGTGTCTGAGCACAACTACCACCCAAACACTTCCCCTAAATTTAGGACCCCGCTACACCCCTTTTATTAGGTATAGCAGTAATACCACCTAATGTGTTGAAGCAATACCCAGAATTACAAACAATGAGAACATCTCTCCACCCATGTTTTTGTATTCTTCCCAGCTTGTGAGTGCAGTGATTTTATATCTTGTTTAAAGCGGAGGTCAACACAAAAATGGAACCTCCGCTTTTCGAAACCCTCCCCTCCTCCGGTGTCACATTTGGCACCTTTTGGGGGGGAGGGGGGTGCAGATACCTGTATAATACAGGTATTTGCACCCACTTCCAGGCATAGACCGCCGCAGAATCTGCGGGGGTCTATGTCACATCCCGTCATCCCCCGCTGTCTTCTGGGAGATAGAGGACAGGAGAGACCATTTCAATTGCGCAGCTCGACTCGTGCATGCGCAGTAGGGAACTAGGAAGTGAAGCCGCAAGCCGCGAAGTTGGCGGCGGCAGCATCCGAGGACCGAGACACGGGTCGGCCTCGGGTGCCGTCATCGCGGGCACGCTGGACAGGTAAGTGTCCATATTTTAAAAGTCAGCAGCTGCAGTTTTTGTAGCTGCTAACTTTTGAAAAAAAAAAATTTGGCGGACCTCCGCTTTAATGCTTGCATATTGACTTTATTTAAATTTTTTTAGTTTTATAGTATAAGAAATTGTTTGCCAGGCTGCACAGAGGTGTTGAGCATTCATTTTTTTTTCTTTGGAGGGTCTGTTGCTTCTACTACAGTGCCTTGAAAAAGTATTCATACCCCTCGGAATTTTCCACATTTTGTCATGTTACAACCAAAAACGTAAATGTTTTTTCTTGGGATTTTATGTGATAGACCAACACAAAGTGGCACATAATTTTGAAGTAGAAGGAAAATGATAAATGGTTTTCAATTTTTTTTACAAATAAATATGTGAAAAGTGTTGTGTGAATTTGTATTCAATACTTTGTAGAACCACCTTTTGCTGCAATTACAGCTGCAAGTCTTTTTGGGGATGTCTCTACCAGCTTTGCATATCTAGAGAGTGAAATTTTTGCCCATTCTTCTTTGCAAAATAACTCAAGCTCTGTCAGATTGGATGGAGAGCGTCTGTGAACAGCAATTGTCAAGTCTTGCCACAGATTCTCAATTGGATTAAGGTCTGGACTGATGCCGCGTACACACGGACGTTTTTCTCGTCGAGAAAAACGACATTTTTCCCATTCGACGAGAAAAACGATAGTCTGTGGGCTTTCTGTCGTTTTTTTCGACGAGAAAAACGGCATTAAAAACGACAAGAAAAATTAGAACATGTTCTAATTTTTCTCGTCGTTTTTTTCGACATGTTTTCCGTGGAAACACTGCCGCGGAGCCCACAGACGGTCGTTTTTCTCGACAAGAGAAAAAACGACGTGAAAAACGACCGTGTGTGGGGAACAAGCCGTTCCCTCGTTTTTAATGACAATATTCACGGCGGTTTTTTAACCGCCATGAATAATGATCGTGTGTACGCGGCATTAGACTGGGCCATTCTAACACAATAATATGCTTTGATATAATTATAAACCATTTTATTGTAGCTCTAGCTGTATATTTAGGGTCGTTGTCCTGCTGGAAGGTGAACCTCCACCCCAGTCTCAAGTCTTTTGCACACTCTAAAGCCCTGTACACACGATCGGATTTCCTATGGATTCTAATCCGATGGATTTTTCCATCGGAAATCCGATGAAGCTGACTTCCATCAGTCTTGCCTACACACCATCAGTCAAAAATCCGACTGTCCCAAACGCCGAGACGTAAAACACTTTGACAAGCCGAGAAAAATGAAGTTCAATGCTTCTGAACATGCGTCGACTTGATTCTGAGCATGCATGGGTTTTTTGTCCGATGGAGTTCCACACAGACGATCGGAATTTGCTATCGTTTTTTTTCCCATCGGATAAATTTAAAACATATTCAATTTTTTCTCACCGATGGAAAAAAGCCCGATGGGGCCCATACACGATCGGTTTGTCCGATGAGAAAAGTCCATCTGACTGTTTTCATCGGTAAAACCGATCGTGTGTACACGGCATAACAGGTTTTCTTCTAAGATTGCCCTGTATTTGGCTCCATCCATCTTCCCATCAACTCTGACCAGCTTCATTGCTCCTGCTCAAGAAAAGCAACCCCACAACATGATGCTGCCACCACCATGTTTCACGGTGGGGAAGGTGTGTTCAGGGTGAAGTGCAGTGTTAGTTTTCCGCCACACATAGCATTTTGCTTTTAGGCCAAAAAGTAAAATTTTGGGCTCATCTAACCAGAGCACCTTCTTCCACATATTTGCTGTGTCCCCCACATGGCTTCTCGCAAACTGCAAACAGGACTTCTTATGGCTTTCTTTCAACAATGGCTTTCTTCTTGCCACTCTTCCATAAAGGCCAGATTTGTGGAGTACACGACTAATAATTGTCCTGTGGTCAGATGCTCCCACCTGAGCTGTGGATCTCTGCGGCTCCTCCAGATTTACCCTGGGCCTCTTGGCTGCTTCTCTGATTAATGCTCTCTTTGCCCGGCCTGTCAGTTTAGGTGGACAGCCATGTCTTGGTAGGTTTTCAGTTGTGACATACTTTTTTTTTATTATTATTTTTTTTAAAATATTTTTATGTGAGAGTAGGTGAGGATGAATGAGAAAGAATATAGAACTCCTGAGGAAGGATAGGGGAATGCTGGAAAGGTATGAGGAAGATAAATTGATTAATAGACCCTATATTGTATATCAAGGACCCCAGTTGACATATAGGAGAATAAGTATTGTATAATGTAATGAATATGTTTGTAATAATGTATAACTGTGAAATGTGTGTATAAAATAAATAAAAAGTGATTGAAAACAGTTGTGCCATACTCTTTCCATTTTCGGATGATGTGATGTACAGTGTACAGTGCTCCGTGAGATGTTCAAAGCTTGGGATAATTTTTTATAATCTAACCCTGCTTTAAACTTCTCCACAACTTTATCCCTGACCTGCCTGGTGTGTTTCTTGGCCTTTATGATGCCGTTTGTTCACTAAGGTTCTCTAACGAACATCTGAGGACTTCACAGAACAGCTGTGTTTATACTGAGATTAAATTAAACACAGGTGGACTCTATTTACTGATTAGGTGACTTCTGAGGGCAATTGGTTTCACTAGATTTTAGTTAGGGGTATCAGAGTAAAGGGAGATGAATACAAATGCACACCACACTTTTCACATATTTATTTGTAAAAAAAACTGAAAACCATTTATAATTTTCCTTCCACTTCACATTTATGTGCCACTTTGTGTCGGTCTATTACATAAAATCCCAATAAAATACATTTGCTTTTTTGGTTGTAACATGACAAAATGTGGAAAATATGAAGGGGTATGATTACTTTTTCAAGGCACTGTATATGTGTTTTCTTCTACACGTTTTTTCAATTTTTTTTCAAATCTCTACACAACATTGTTTCACCTGCTAATTTATGTTGTCTTTGATACATCAGCCCTTCCGAGAACTATCATATATTACACACATTACAAAACAACCATGGAACTTTAAGATGAATATGTCTTTGCAGAGATCTGCTTTAAATCCAATACATATTTGTCTGTGACCATTGTATAAAGATTGAATTCTTCATGTAGCCAGGTGCTTGACTAGAGACAGAGAGAGATTTAGGACACTGTGCTGCAATGCTTTCTGTGTCTTCTGTAGGCTTGAGCTGAATGGGTTAACAACAACTCACCTCCATCCACCAGAGGGAGCTGACAAGCAGAAGAAGCTCAAGAGACTTAATGGTTTGCAGCGCTGAGTCATGGGAGATGAAGTTCGGGAAAGAAACATTACTATGGCAGTAGTTAACAGATGAATGGACTACAATTCCCAATGCAAGACAGGTATAAAGAGCGAGGAACTGTATTTTCACAGTCTGAGGTGTCACTGCTCCTGTGTGCACATCAACCTGCTACAAGCCTGCAGCTGTGTGCTGTGAACTGGAGTCGTTCCTGGCATATCCAGAAGTTTGCTGACATCTGAACATCGGGACCCTTGTTGCTTTTGGGACTGCTGAGAGGACACTACTGTCATTAACCTGTTGCTGCTAACAACACATTGGGACTGACTATCTAATTAGCAGCATTATTTACTGCATGCAGACTTTACTGAAAATCTATGCAAAGTTCTTGTGGATCTAGCCCTAGTTCTTCAGACAGCTAGCGTAGGGGCCCAGTCTTTTCAGTGGTGCACATGAGTACAGTCCCAGTAAAGTCTGCATACAGTAAATAATGCTGCTAATTAGATAGCCAGTCCCAATGTGCTGCTAGCAACACATTGGGACTGGCTATCTAATTAGCAGCATTATTTACTGCATGCAGACTTTACTGGGACTGTACTCATGCATCAGGGTGCAGCAACCTTAGGCACCTAAGGACCTCTGCATGCACTACCTGGTCAATGAGCAATCTTGCCACAAATCAAGTGAACAGTAATGTTTGGTTTGTGTAGGGGGTAATTCTGAGCACTCAGGTGTTGGCTTATCTTGGGATGAAAACAGCATTGGCTTATTCTCAAGCTGAGAAGCTAATGCATACCACCAGTAAGTGGGTTACTTACCCAAGTAGTCTGCTGAGAAGACAGGTTCTCCTTCGGGAAAGTGACAGCTCAAGGCTCAAGAGTAGATCATGAATATTGCTCACACAAGAATAAGAAATGGTGCAGTTTGGTGACAGCAAGTGTTGATATTAGAATTCGCAGAGATGGCGAGCCCTGGAACCTGCATGAGCTTCCAGGGGCACCCTGAGAGACTGTGTAACCACCGACAAATGTTCACCCTCTGTAAAGTTGCATCTCCCACATGGCAATTGTCTACACATTTTGGGTATTTATCTCATGCTATGTTATTCTTTTAATCCTTTTAATTAAATTATTTGTCTATATAATTAGGATTTGTAGCTTTTACTGTACCATTTGGATTTAAGCTGTACCATGAACGGTACTTTATTTTTAGTCATTTATTTTGCAGAGTTTGATCGCCCAGGGACTTCTGTCATTAATGAGTTCAGGTTGCGCTTTTTCGCTGTGTATCTTTGTCTATTATGTTTTATGGTGTGATGAATTGTGGGGTTTAGTATTTCCCTCTTTTATATTAATGTGTACACACATGAATTGAGATGATTGATTCCTCTATATTACTTATAGATTATTTATTATTATTAATATATCATGGCTTGAGCATTATTGCTCTTTGGAATACTTTATATTAATTATCGTTGTATTATAATTAATCAAACAAGTTAATTTATTTCCGTAATTAAATTCAAAAAGTGAAACTGATGTATTTTATATAGATGCGTTACACACAGAGTGATATATTTCAAGCATTTCTTTCTTTTAATTTTGATGATTATGCCTTACAGCTAGTGAAAACCCCAAGTTCGGTATCTCAGAAAATTAGAATATTACATAAGACCAATAAAAAAAGGATTTTTAACCACTTTCTGCCCGGTCAATAGCATATTGACGTCCGGGAAGGGGTTCTGTTATCCTGACTGGACGTCATATGACGTCCAGCAGGATAACATGCCGGCGCGCATCGCGGCGATCGCGAGTGTGGCGCATCAGTCTGATACGCCGCATCTCCGATCGTGATAAGAAGCCTCTGTCAGAGGCTTCTTAGCACGTGATCAGCTGTGACCAATCACAGCTGATCATCGCGTGATCGGAGTCGATCGGCGGCTCTCCCTGTCAGAGGGGGGGTCTGTGCTGATAATCAGCACATTGATTATTAGCACAGCCACATCAGATGTGGAAAAAAGGTACCCAGTCTGTGCCCCCTCAGGATCGCCTCTCAGTGCCCAAAAAAGTGCCAATTAGTGCCCACCACAGTGCCAGTTAGTGCCCATCACATTGCCAATCAGTGCCCTACAGTAACACCTATCAAAACCTCATTAGTACCTCATCATCAGTGCTGCCCATCAGTGCCACCTGCCAGTGCCTCCTGTCAGTGCCAATCAGTACCGCCTATCTGTGCCAATCAGTGCCGCCTGTCAGTGCCCATCACAGTCACCTGTCAGTGCCCATCAGTGCCGCATGTCAGTGCCCATCAGTGCCACCTATCAGTGCTGCATATTAGTGCTGCCTATTGGTGCCCATCAGTGCTGCATATCAGTGCCGCCTATCAGTGCCCATCAATTCTACATATCAGTGCCTCCTCATCAGTGCCCATCGGTGCCACCTTATCAGTGCCAACTGATCAGTGACCATCAGTGCCGCCTCATCAGTGCTCATCAGTGCTGCCTCATCTGTGCCCGTCGGTGAAGGAGAAAACTAATTTTTTTAACCGAAACTAAGAAAAACTTTAAAAAAAAATCGGTCTTTTTTAGTTTGTTTAGCAAAAAATAAATATCCCTGTGGTGATCAAATACCACCAAAAGAAAGCTCTATTTGTGGGAAGAAAATGATAAAAATTTCGTTTGGATACAGTGTTGCGTAACCGCGCAAATGTCATTCGAAGTGCGACAGCACTGAAAGATGAAAATTGTCCTGGGCAGGAAGGGGGGGGGAAGTGTCTGGTATTGAAGTGGTTAATACAGAAATGTTGGCTTACTGAAAAGTATGTCCATGTACAGTATAGTATGCACTTAATACTTAGTTGGGGCTCCTTTTGCATGAATTACTGCATCAATGCGGCGTCGCATGGAGGCGATCTACCTGTGGCACTGCTGATGGTGTTATGGAAGCCCAGGTTGCTTTGATAGTGGCCTTCAGCTTAAACCCCATAGAGAATCTGTGGAGTATTGTCAAGAGGAAGATGAGAGACACCAGACCCAAAAATGCATTGTTGGGTCTGGTGTCTCTCATCTTCCTCTTGACAATACTCCACAGATTCTCTATGGGGTTTAGGTCAAGCAAGTTTGCTGGCCTATCATGCACAGTGATACATTTTCATTAAACCAGGTATTGCACAGTGTGGGCAGGTGCCAAGTCCTGCTGGAAAATGAAATCAACATCTCTATAAAGCTGGTCAGCAGAGGAAAGCATGAAGTGCTGTAGAATTTCCTGGTAGAGGGCTGCGCTGACTTTGGACTTGATAAAGCACAGTGGATCAACACCAGCAGATGACATGTCTCCCCAAATCATCACGGACTGTGGAAAATTTTGCATTTCATTTGGAAATCAAGGTCCCAGAGTCTGGAGGAAGAGTGGAGAGGCACAGAATCCAAGTTGCATGAGGTCCAGTATGAAGTTTCCACAGTCAGTGATGATTTGGGGAGCCATGTCATCTGCTGGTGTTGGTCCCCTGTGTTTTATCAAGTTAAAAGTCAGCGCAGCCGTCTACCAGGAAATTTTAGAGCACTTCATGCTTCCCTCTGCTGACCAGCTTTATAGAGATGCTGATTTCATTTTCCAGCAGGACTTGGCACCAGGGATGAGCCGAACACCCCCCTGTTCGGGTCGCACCAGAACCTGCGAACAGACAAAATGTTCGTGTGAACTTTAGAACCCTATTAAATACAATGGACTCGAACGTTCAAACTCTAAAGTGTTCATTATAAAGGCTAATATGCAAGTTATTGTCCTAAAAAGTGTTTGGGGACCCGGGTCCTGCCCCAGGGGACATGTATCAATGCAAAAAAAAGTTTTAAAAACGGCCGTTTTTTCGGGAGCAGTGATTTTAATAATGCTTAAAATGAAAAAATAAAAGTGAAATATTCCTTTAAATTTCGTACCTGGGGGATGTGTATGATATGCATGTGAAGTGGCGCATGTTTCCCGTGCTTAGAACTGTCCCTGCAAAAAATGTCATTTTTGAAAGAAAAAAAGTATTTTAAAACTGACTCGCGGCTATTAATGAATTGTCGGCTCCCGGCAATACATACAAAAGTCATTGATAAAAAAAATTAAAAAAAGTGTGGGGGTTCCCCAGAATTCAATTACCAGGCCCTTCAGGTCTGGAATGGATATTAAGGGGAACCCCGCCGCAAATTTAAAAAAAAATTGACGTGGGGTTCCCCCAAATATCCATTCCAGGCCCTTCAGATCTGGCATGGATTTTAAGGGGAACTCCACCCCAAATTTAAAAAAAAATGGCGTGGAGTCCCCCTAAAAATCCATACCAGACCCCTTATCCGAGCACGCAACCTGGCCGGCCGCAGGGGAAAAGGGGGGGACGAGAGAGCGGCCCCCCCTCCCTCCTGAACCGTACCAGGCCACATGCCCTCAACATGGGGAGGATGTCCTTGCCCTTGCCCGGTGGTTGTGGGGGTCTGCGGGCGGGGGGCTTATCGGAATCTGGAAGACCCCTTTAACAAAGGGGACCCCCAGATCCCGGCCCCCCCTATGTGAATTGGTAAGGGGTACATTGTACCCCTACCATTTCACGAAGAAAGCGTAAAAAAATGTCTAAAAAAACACACAAACACCTTGAAAAAGTCCTTTATTTAAAAAAAAAAAAAAAAAAAAACATTCCAGCGGTGAAATCCAGTGTCCCGCGGCGATCCCGATGTCCAGCGCTGTCCTTCATTGGTTGTGCCTGAGATTTTTTATTTTAATTTGCGGCGGGGTTCCCCTTAATATCCATTCCAGACCTGAAGGGCCTGGTAATTGAATTCTGGGGAACCCCCACGCTTTTTTTTTTTTTTTATCAATGACTTGTGTATGTATTGCCGGGAGCCGACAATTCATTAATAGCCGCGAGTGAGTTTTAAATGACTTTTTTTCTTTCAAAAATGAAATTTTTTGCAGGGACAGTTCTAAGCACGGGAAACATGCACCACTTTACATGCATATTATACACAAACCCCAGGTACTAAATTTAAAGGAATATTTCACTTTTATTTTTTCATTTTAAGCATTATTAAAATCACTGCTCCCGAAAAAACGGCCGTTTTTAAAACTTTTTTTTGCATTGATACATGTCCCCTGGAGCAGGACCCAGGTCCCCAAACACTTTTTAGGACAATAACTTGCATATAAGCCTTTAAAATTAGCACTTTAGATTTCTCCCATAGATTTTTCAAATTTGCCGCGAACACCCCAATTTGTTCGCTGTTCGGCGAACGGGCGAACAGGCAATGTTCGAGTCGAACATGAGTTCGACTCGAACTCGAAGCTCATCCCTACTTGGCACCTGCCCACACTGCCAAAAGTACCAATACCTGGTTTAATGATCATGGTATCACTGTGCTTGACTGGCCAGCAAACTCGCCTGACCTAAACCCCATAGAGAATCTGTGGGGTATTGTCAAGAGGAATATGAGAGAGACCAGACCCAACAATGCAGACGAGCTGAAGGCCGCAAACACCTCAGCAGTGCCACAGGCTGATCGCCTCCAAGCCACGCTGCATTGATGCAGTGATTCATGCAAAAGGAGCCCCTACAAAGTATTGAGTACATACTATACTGTACATGGACATACTTTCAGTAAACCAACATTTATTTATTAAAAATCCTTTTTTTTTTATTGGTCTTATGTAATAATCTAATTTTCTGAGATACAGAACTTGGGGTTTTCACTAGCTGTAAGCCATAAACATCAAAATTAAAAGAAAGAAATGCTTGAAATATATCACTCTGTGTGTACCATATCTATATAAAATATAGGAGTTTCACTTTTTGAATTAAATTACTGAAATAAATTTACTTTTTGATGATATTCTAATTTTATGAGACGCACCTGTAAATAATATATATATATATACAGTATCTCACAAAAGTGACTACACCCCTCACATTTTTGTAAATATTTTATGATATAATTTCATGTGACAACACTGAAGAAAATACACTTTGCGACAATGTAAAGTAGTGAGTGTACAGCTTGTATAACAAACAGTGTACATTTGCTGTCCCCTCAAAATAACTCAACACACAGCCATTAATGTCTAAACCTCTGGCAACAAAAGTGAGTAAGCCCCTAAGTGAAAATGTCCAAATTGGGCCCAAAGTGTCAATATTTTGTGTGGCCACCATTATTTTCCAGCACTGAATTAACCCTCTTGGGCATGGAGTTCACCAGAGCTTCACAGGTTGCCACTGGAGTCCTCTTCCACTCCTCCATGATGACATCACAGAGCTGGTGGATGTAGAGAACTTGCGCTCCTCCACCTTCTGTTTGAAGATGCTCCACAGATGCTCAATAGGGTTTAGGTCTGGAGACATGCCTGGCCAGTCCATCCCCTTTACCCTCAGCTTCGTTAGCAAGGCCGTGGTGATCTTGGAGGCGTGTTTGGGGTCTTTATCAGGTTGGAATACTGCCCTGGGGCCAGTCTCTGAAGGAAGGGGATCATGCTCTGCTTCAGTAAGTCAAAGTACAAGTACAAGTTGGCATTCATGGTTCCCTCAATGAACTGTAGCTCCCCAGTGCCGGCAGCACTCAAGCAGCCCCAGACCATGACACTCCCACCACCATGCTTGACTGTAGGCAAGACACACTTGTCTTTGTACTCCTCACCTGGTTGCCACCACACACGCTTGACACCATCTGAACCAAATAGGTCTATCTTGGTCTCATCAGACCACAGGACATGGTTCCAGTAATCCATGCCCTTAGTCTGCTTGTCTTCAGCAAACTGTGTGCATCATCTTTAGAAGAGGCTTCCTTCTGGGATGACAGCTATGCAGACCAATTTGATGCAGTGTGCAGCTTATGGTCTGAGCACAGACAGGCTGACCCCCTACCCTTTCAACCTCTGCAGCAATGCTGGCAGCACTCATACATCTATTTCCCAAAGACAACCTCTGGATATGACACTGAGCACGTGCACTCAACTTCTTTGGTCGACCATGGCGAGGCCTGTTCTGAGTGGAACCTGTCCTGTTAAACCGCTGTATGGTCTTGGCCACCGTGCTGCAGCTCAGTTTCACAGTCTTGGCAAACTTCTTATAGCCTAGGCCATCTTTATGTAGAGCAACAATTATTTTTTTCAGATCCTCAGAGAGTTCTTTGCCATGAGGTTCCATGTTGAACTTCCAGTGATCAGTGTGAGAGAGTGAGAGCGATAACACCAAATTTACGACACCTGCTCCTCATTCACACCTGAGACCCTGTAACACTAACGAGATCCATGACACCGGGGAGGGAAAAATGGCTAATTCTGTCCAATTTGGACATTTACACTGTTATACAATCTGTACTCACTACTTTACATTGTAGCAAAGTGTAATTTTTTCAGAGTTGTCACACAAAAAGATATACTAACATTTTTACAAAAATGTACTCACTTTTGTGAGATACTGTATATATATATATATATATATATATATATATATAAATTATTATATTATGCAGAGACGAGATGTTTGAGACTGCTGTTGTTATCAGATGCCGCTATTACTGTAGACCTGAGCTCAGATGATGACAATTTAAAATTCATTATTAATGTGCTTTTAAGATTTCAAGAACTGACCCGAGGCTGCAGCTGCATTCGCATCCGTTCCAGGCCAGCCGTGTCACTGATTACACAGCAAAATATAAGACTCTAAATGAACATAAACACATGTATATACTTTGTAACTGTAGGAAATGTATTTTCAATAATATATGGAATTAGGGATATTCCAGTCGGGGTAAATTTTTCCCCAAAATCTTTAAATGTAACCTAAAGTAAAACCAACAACAAACCAAACCTCATAACAGGCATCATGCAGACTTACCTTGCTACCCCACCATCATAATCCAAGAAAATACCTATCACATGCCCCACAAGGCAGTTTTTTGGTACCTAGGCAGCCAATTGTTAGGCCCAAGCTCTGTCACATGACAGTGGAAGATCTTTCTCAGCCCTAATAAAAGGATTAAAAAAGATATATCAAAGAGGCACTGGGACGTTAAAGCCTATTCATTCCAGGACATGGAAATATAATAATCCTTCAATGAACTTACTCACTCTGGTAAGGCTGCTCAGGCGAAAAAAAGTCTTCCCTTCAGTGGAAAGTAACACAAATGGACAAATGGCATCCAAAAGTAGGTTAATTGTTTCATAAAATTAACGTACAACTTCCATCACAATTCAGGGCAAACACTCCCCCCATTCATTGGGGCTGAATAATATTTTCAAATGTTTTAAGGGACCCATGGAAGCCGATGCCAGATAAATATTATATAGAAACGTTACCCTGCTCAACAGGGATGGACTGGCCTTTGGGACTACCGGGAGTTTCCCGGTGGGCCGATGGCTCAGTGGGCCCGGCTTCAGTGA
Organism: Rana muscosa; assembly: GCA_029206835.1. Lineage (NCBI taxonomy): Eukaryota > Metazoa > Chordata > Amphibia > Anura > Ranidae > Rana > Rana muscosa. Next base: position 419,829,823 of record CM055127.1, on the reverse strand, counting down.
CAGCGGACCGCCGCCCCCTCCGCTCCTCTGTCTCTCCCTCCCCGCAGCGCTCACCTCCTCTCCCTCCCCGCAGCGTTCACCTCCTCTCCCTCCCCGCAGCGCTCACCTCCTCTCCCTGGCTAGTTAACTTCAGCATGACTGAATACAGACATGCTCCTCGGGAGTGAAGCTCATCATACGATCTGGAAGGACGCGGGTCACACACAGCTGTGACATAAGCTTCCTCGGCACTCGTTCTCCTGGTCTTTCCTTCCCCCGCTCTCCAACCTGTCTGCTGTCGCAGAGAATCTATATGGAGAGCGGGGGAAGGAAAGACCAGGAGAATGAGTGCAGAGGAAGCTTATGTTACAGCTGTGTGTGGCCGCCGTCCTTCCAGGTTGTATGATGAGCTTCTCAGTGCGACTCCCGAGGAGCATGTCTGTATTCAGTCACGCTGAAGTTAACTAGCCAGGGAGAGGAGGTGAGCGCTGCGGGGGACCAGAGCATCATGGATGGGGGGGGTAGAGGCGCATGGGGGACCAGAGCATCATGGGGGTGATAGAGGCGCATGGGGGACCAGAGCATCATGGGGGGCTAGAGGCGCATGGGGGACCAGAGAATCATGGGGGGGATAGAGGCTCATGGGAGACCAGAGTATCATGGGGGGGATAGATGCGCATGGGGGACCAGAGCATCATGGGGGGGTAGAGGCGCATGGGGGACCAGAGCATCATGGGGGGGGAATAGAGGCGCATGGGGGACCAGAGCAGCATGGAGGGGGAAGATAGAGCATGGGGGCCCAGAGCAGCAAAGGGGGGGATAGAGGAGCACGGGGGACCAGAGCAGCATGGGGGTGGGGAATAGAGGAGCATGGGGGACCAGAGCAGCATGGGGGGAATAGAGGAGCACGGGGGACCAGAGCAGCATGGGGGGGGAATAGAGGAGCACAGGGACCAGAGCAGTATGGGGGGGATAGAGGAGCATGGGGGGGACCAGAAGGAGCACGGGGGAGGGGACAGACAGCTGACTCAACAGCTATGGCCTGGGAGTTTCTAACTTCTGCCTAATCTTGTCCCATTAGCAGGGGCACCGAACTGATTCTTTGCCCCGGGTGAAATAATGTCTAGCTTCCCCACTGGTACTGCCTTTAAGAGTACCAGTACCTACTCTAATGCACGGGACCGCCATGCATGTACATACACACTGCAGGTCTGGCAAAGACTCTGCATGCGCAACATCTCGTAAACGGCTCCAAGGATGGCTATATCACTAGGGTCATCGGTTTGAATCCCAACCATAGCACTACTTGCATGGAAGTTGCATGTTCTCCCTGTGCCTACGTGGTTTCTTCCCACACTCCAAAAGACATGCTGGTAGGTTAATTGGCTCCTGTCTAAAAGGACATAGTCTATATGTATGAATGTTAGTTAGAGGCCTTAGATTGTAAGCTCCTTGAGAGCATGGACTGAAGTGAATGTACAGTATATATCTAAATTGTCAGTGCTATGTAAGTACCGGTAATAAAAATATAAATATCATTCATTGCAGGAGACAGTTTGTGAGATGTCCTGCATGCACTCTGGCAGAGACCCACAGCATGCAGGAATACATGACATCATCCTGGTTTATTCCAGGAGTTAACAAATTAAAAAAAAGTTTGGATTTATTTTTATTTTGTTATATATATATATATATATATATATATATAAAACACAGTCATAAAAAAACTTAAATTAAAAAGTTCATAATAAAACTGCAGCAGCGCTACGGACAAAATGTTCATATGTGCGTCTTCTATATAGTTGAATATATAGGTGATGATGATAGTGATTGGTGAGTCTGGTTCTACTTGATCCTAGTTTCAGTGCTTCTTTCACCAAGGTGTAATTCACCGCGTGGGGGGTAAAACAATCCCCCTATGGGGATGCACTCACCAGATAATTGATCAATAAGGGCATATATAAACCATCCTCATTCCAATGTGACTGCAATCTTATGTTTTTTGGACACCGCTTGCATATGTGAGGGAAAAAGAACAGATCCACATAGGGCAGTATTGTTTGGAAAATTTATTCAACAATCCCCAACATGCCCCCTTTACAAAATGCGCGTACCCAAAATACAAATAAAACAGGCGTTGTATATAATGAGCGCTGTGAGCGCTTTTAAACTTGCCACTTGGTGAGCGCCCCTGGCGTCCTCCTGGTATTACAAGACTTGTAATACCAGGAGGACGCCAGGGGCGCTCACCAAGTGGCAAGTTTAAAAGCGCTCACAGCGCTCATTATATACAACGCCTGTTTTATTTGTATTTTGGGTACGCGCATTTTGTAAAGGGGGCATGTTGGGGATTGTTGAATAATTTTTCCAAACAATACTGCCCTATGTGGATCTGTTCTTTTTCCCTCACATATGCAAGCGGTGTCCAAAAAACATAAGATTGCAGTCACATTGGAATGAGGATGGTTTATATATGCCCTTATTGATCAATTATCTGGTGAGTGCATCCCCATAGGGGGATTGTTTTACCCCCCACGCGGTGAATTACACCTTGGTGAAAGAAGCACTGAAACTAGGATCAAGTAGAACCAGACTCACCAATCACTATCATCATCACCTATATATTCAACTATATAGAAGACGCACATATGAACATTTTGTCCGTAGCGCTGCTGCAGTTTTATTATGAACTTTTTAATTTAAGTTTTTTTATGACTGTGTTTTATATGTACTTTTGATTTTTAAGCAGCTGCTGTTATCTTATATATTCCTATTTAGCGTCTATTTCTCTAGAGATTTATCCATAAGCGCAGAGCGATACTGAGAAGGAGGGCCAGAGCATTTTAGTATCTTTTATTGATATATATATATATATATATATATATATATATATATATACTTTTTAATAGATTTACAGATACCTTATTTATCTGCGTATAACACGAACAGGCGTATAACACGCACTTTAATTCAGGAACAAAACTAACATTTTAAATAAAGAACTTTGAAGCAAAATAAGGGTCAGTGCCCATCATTGCAGCCTTATCAGTGCCCATTTGCAGCCTCACCATTGCCAATAATTGCAGCCTAATATGTGCCCATATGCAGCCTCACCATTGCCCATCATTGCAGCCTGATCTGTGCCCATATGCAGCCTCGCCATTGCCCATCATTGCAGCCTGATCTGTGCCTATATGCAGCCTCACCATTGTCCAATGCCCATTAATGCAGCCTCATATGTGCCCATACGCAGCCTCACCATTGCCCATCAATTCAGCCTGATATGTGCCCATATGCAGCCTCACCATTGCCCATCATTGCAGCCTGATCTGAAATTGGGGCTTCTGCCCTGCCAAATCAGCCCAATCCAAGTAGCATGGCAGTATTATATTCCCTGACACTCTCAGTGGATATAGCCCCCGCCAAGTGCGATGCGTTCAAGTAAATGGGGGAGCTCTGCAAGCACCCTGCAAACACATGCAATGCATGCGGTCGTGGCGCACTAGTGCGGTATTCAAGGGGTAAAGCAAGCACCTCCCGTGATACAAAAAACAACGTAAACCCTGCTGCCCAAAAGGCATAGAGGAGAAAAAGTTATGGGACATTAAATGTGCCACAAAAACATCATACATATAAACAAAAAATTATATATATATATATATATATATATATATATATATATATATATATATATATGTAGCGGGGTCTCTAAATTTAGGTGGGACACCCAGGTGTGTAATAGTGGACCACTTGTGTTCGTGGAGGATTGGATGGTGTAATAATCTCCTTGGCCTCTGGGTGGCGGGGTACCTGGAGGCTCAAGGTAGATTTGCCATTACAGTGCTACCCTTTTTGTCCCTTTCCGGAGATGGTACGGCCAGGGCGGGGAACCTGCCGTGGTGTCGATGGGAGGAGATAAAAGGGGGAGACGCCCTAACCACGAGGTCTTCAGGAGGATCTTCTTCACGCGCCCAGGCACCTTAGGCCTGGGTGCGGGCGGTTCTGGATTCCGGCCCAGGCGCCCTAGGCCTGACCGGAATGGAGTTGGAGTCCATCCCAGGCACCTTCAGCCTGGGGTGAGGTACTAAACTAGGAGGCCTGGGGTCCAGTGACTTCGACTGGATCCCGCGAGGGTGGAGACGTCCGAGGGTCCCTGAGGTGGATGGGGGCCATGTCTGAGGTGAGGAGGCCGGGGAGGTTACCCATTCGGAGAGTCTGGAGCAGCATCAACCCAGTGACGGATGGGCCTCTGGTAACTCTCTTGGAGGGACATCTTCCCCTGATAGGGGCCACAACGCAGCAAAGGTACTCCTTTCTACGTTCTCTTGAGTCGCTGGTAGAGACTCTCAGATTCTAAGTCCTTTCTAGCTAAATGCTATAGTAACCACTGGCGAGATCGCAGTGGTTTAGTTAATAACCAGGATAGTGCCTCGACCTGCTCATCCCCGTATCAAAATGTTATCAATTCGCAACCAGATGGCTACTGAAGCACTGTTTATTGTGAGATATGCAATAAAACAAGAGTTGGACTGTGATCGGTGTGTGGAACTCTGGTTAATGGGAGCAGAGGGAAGTGTTGACACAGCAGGACTGTATTCTAGACAAAAGCACACAGGCCCGAGGAAATATCTGATACTGGCCTTCACCTCACCCACAGCTATGGGGAGGACATGGGCCGTAGCACATCTCACCCTGTCGTGTGACATACCCCTAGACAAAGGAGATGGGGTATATAAAAATTTAGAAAAAATGTGCGCTAGTCTCAAAGTGTACTGAACACAAACAGCTGCTGCAAAAGAATATGACAACCATTTGAATAAAATGGTGCTGAAAAATTAAGCGCTAAGTGTTCAAAAAGGACCTGAGAATCAACCTAGGTCAAGAAAAATTGTGCAAACCAGATACTGGAATATTAAAGTCCACATAAACTTAATAAATAACAAATAGTGTCCATAACATAAATTATGAAAATTAAATGATGAAACTGGGTTGGAAACCATATAGGCCATCAAGTGACTCTTCATAAGAGGAAATAGGTGAAATACTCTTACCAGAGCAGGTGGACCCACTTGTCAGCGACAGTGGATCATTAGAGCATAAGATCTCCACGAGGCAAACTGGAAACTTGTCTGAAGACTCACACCCTCAGCGATCCTGGATGGAAATCAAGGGCCTGGATGGTGTCGGTTCCAGATGTCACAGATCAAAAAACTTAGCAAAGGACCCACCGTCAGGTGGTCTTGACTCAGGTAGTTCAAAAATCAATGTAACAATACTTATCTGAGTCGTGGAGAACACAAAAGAGCCAGACTTCCGAGTGGTCGATTCACCATGACATGGAAAAAAGACAAAAGGAGGGGAGGGCTCCAATAGCGTAAATCAGTTTTAGGATTTATTGAATAAAACCATCATTACATAAAAAAGTGATCACATAAAAAAACAAATAAAATTGGGGCAATAAGCGGAGTGGTTGAACCGTTCCTACGCGTTTCGTACAATAGTACTTCCACAGGGGCATCCTGTGGAAGTACTATTGTACGAAACGCGTAGGGCCGGTTCAACCACTCCGCTTATTGCCCCAATTTTATTTGTTTTTTTATGTGATCACTTTTTTATGTAATGATGGTTTTATTCACTCTTGTGATTAACTTCATATGATTAGAAATGTTATTTAATTGCAAAATATATGTATAGTTTATACTATAAAAAATTGCTGTATGCTGCTGAAGTGTTCAGGTTTGACTTGAAGAAAAGGTGGCAACCCTACCTCAGGTTCCTTCCTCCCCTGCCTCTAGGGGGTCTCTCTTCAGGAGAGCTCACCCGACCTAGTATTCGAAGATGACTTTGGCTGTCCAAGGAGAACGGGGTCAGCCAGGCCTTCTGGCTAGGCAGACCATGTAAACCTATATCCACATCAGGTGCTTGCGCCCTGGAGGTCAGGGTAGAAGTCCTACTCCTTTGGGGGAGGACTAAAGCACACCCTTAAGTGCACTTTTTTGTGTGTGTTCACATGCACGTGTTTTGTACACTTACGGATTTTTTTGTTGTCGATTTTTGAAAAAAAGTGACCAGTCACTGTGAAGCCCACCCCTGTGTTTTTCTCTTTCTGTGAATGGAGAGGAAAGATACAACGTATTATTCTCTTTCCTTGCAGAGAGGGGGGGGGGAAAAAAGTGTTTGTAAAAAAAGAAAAAAGAAAAAAAAATACCTAGATCAAGGTTTGATCTAGGTCAGTGCCAGGGTTAGTGTTTGGGTCAAGTAAGGGTCAAAGGTCAGGGTCAGCATCTTTTGGGCAGGATTTGTTTTTTAATTAGCATCAGTGTCAGTTAGTGTCAGTGGGTTTCGGGTAGGACAAAAAAATGTGCACTATTTTTTCTGGGCTGTACTACGGGTACAAACAACTGACATACACATAAGTGGTATTGTTGCGATCGTCAGAAGCAGGAGAATTTATGTTGTTGTTTTTTTTGGTAGTAGGTTATGGTAGTAACAAGAAAGATACAGCAAAAAAAATATATATAACTTTTTTTACTATTTTGGGCCAGTTTTCCTTTGATAATAAAAATATCAGGAGATATCTATAACCATTTACTACCTAATGAAAGCCCAGTTTGTCCTACAAAAGCAAGGTATAATCCACCTGGATGCACAAAGTAGTTGTGATGATATGTACGGTTTTACTAACATATCAAAATTGCAAAATTGTGCAATTAGCCTTGAAGGGGTTAAATACAGAGGCATCTGTTTAGTGCATAAGATGGCAGATGACCCGACCAACCGACAGCATGGTGGTTGTTTGCCGTGCCCCCCCCCCCCCCCCCCCAAAAAAAAAAAAAACAGCCACTGGGGATGTCACACCTTGAATGACAATTGTGCAGTCATGCAACACTGTACCCAAACAAAATTGTTATAATTTTTTTTCACACAAATAGAGCTTTCTTCGGTGGTATTTAATCATATGTGGGGGTTTTTTCTGCTAATGAAACAAAAAAAGACCAAAAATGTTGAAAAAAAAAACAAAAAACATTTTCTATAGTTTGTTATAAAATTTTGCAAACAGGTAATTTTTCTCCTTCACTGATGTGCGCTGACGAGGCTGTACTGATAGGCTGCACTGATGGGCACTGATGAGATGGCACTGATGTGGCTGCACTGATGGGCACTGATGAGGCAGCACTGGTGGGCACTAATCAGGTGGCACTGGTGGGCACTGATGAGGAGGTACTGATAGGTGGCACTGATGATGAGGCACTGTTTGGCAGCACTAATAGGCACTGATAGGTGGCACTGATGGGCACTGATAGGTATGACTGATGGGCTCTGATAGGCGGCACGGAAGGGCACTGAGAGGTGGCGCTGACGGGCACTGATAGGAGACACTGATAATGAGGTACTGATTGGCAGCACTGGTGGGCACTGAATAGCCGCACTGGTGAGCACTGATTATCAGCACTGGTGAGCACTGATTAGTAGCACTGGTGGGCACAGATTGGTACCAATGTCCCTGTAACAGAAGCCAGTTACTGGCTTTCTTCTTTTGTCCTAACGCTGATCATGAGGAGAAAAACAGCCGATAACCGGCTTCTGTTTACTTTCATGATCAGCTGTCATTGGCTGACAGCTGATCACATGGTAAAGGGCCGCTGTGATTGGCCCTTTAACCTGTTCTGAGATCAGCCGAGTCCGAAGAACTCGGCGGTCACAGAGCGTCTCGCCTGGTGCGCGAGCAGCACGATCAGGGGAGGACATCTATGGACACCCTCCCAGCACTAGAAACCCGTGCTGTAGCTGTCTTTCAGCTATAGCGCAGGCGGAAAGTGGTTAAAGTGTATTTTTTCCCCAAAAATTGCGTTTGCGAAACCGCTGAGCAAATACCGTGTGACGTAAAGCAGTGGTCATCAACCCTGTCCTCGGGGCCCACTAACAGGCCAGGTTTGCAAGATAACTGAAATACATCACATGTGATATCATTTTCTGCTCAGTGATTGTAGTATTCTAGTCTGCATCTCCCCCAAGGTAATACTTAAAGTGGAGCTCCACCCTAAAGTGGAACTTCCGCTCATCGGAACCCTCCGCCCCCTCCGGTGTCACAATTGACACCTTTCAGGTGTTTGCACCCACTTCTGGGAGTCCTCTCTGCGGGAAATCTGCGGGAAGTACGTCACTTCCCACAGAATACCCGTTGTGTTCTGGGAGACACCCGGCTCCCAGAACACATGGGGACCAGTCAGAACGGCGCAGCACGACTCGCGCATGCGCCGTAGGGAACCGGGCAGCGAAGCCGCAAGGCTTCACTGCCTGGTTCCCTCACCAAGTATGGCGGTGGGGGCAGCAGAGTGACGATCGATTGCTCGTCTTCTGCTGCGGACGTCGCTGGACTCCAGGACAGATAAGTGTCCATTTATTAAAAGTCAGCAGCTGCTGTAGCTGTAGCTGCTGGCTTTTAATATTTTATTTTCGGCGGAGCTCCGCTTTAAAATCTGGCCTGTTAGTGGGCCCTGAGCACAGGGTTGATGACCACTGAAGTAAAGAATTGCAATGACCGCAATATTCTTTTTTATTCTCTAGGGCCTCTGCTAATATATATATATATATGTTGGGGGGTTCTAAGTGATTTTCTAGCAACAACAAAGAAAACACACAGACTTTTAGATATATGAGAGAAGTGTCAGAATTGGGCAAGGAAGTGGTTAATGAAAATTTCTGCCTTATTTTTTGCAAGCTTTCATTGAGTTTGCTGTCATCCTTCTCTCCAGCAAGGAAAGAGTTATTATCCCAGCCAGGCTGACAAGGTGAGGACTGCTCTGCCGGCTCATTCACTGACACCATTTCCTCATATGTGGCTGCTTCTCAAGTTTCAATACAAGCAGGAGGGATAGGAGAAGTGCGCTGGCTGGGTGGGGAGAGTCCTCAGTCCACGTCTGACGGGCTGCCACCTCCGCTCCGCTGGCGATCCGGGATAATAAGTAATGCGGAGGGCAGCGCTGGGAGGACAATGATGCTGCTGGGCAGCGCGGAGCCAAGTCGCAGAGCAGCGCATCAGGAGGGAGCCCAGCGCAGCGCAGCGCCGCAGCAGAGAGCCCATCGCCTGTCCTAGGAATGCCACGCAGGCAGCAGTGAGCCAGGCAGCCCAGGTACCAGCTTGTGAGACCAGCTTCAGCAGTAGTGCCCCCTTGGCTCTGCCAGCCAGCAGCCCTCCAGGATGCACAGGGTAAGAAAATACTTCCGAGGCAGTGGCAGAGCCCTGGCATTTATCTTTGTCGCCTCTGTCATCTGGCTGATTTTTGACATGGTAGCTCTGAGGTTCTCCTTTAATGAGATGAATAGCAAGCTGCACAGAGATGAACTTTTCAAAAGAGAGCAGGGGGGCTCTGAGTCCTGGAAGCCCCCGGGGAGGGTCCGCGGCAAGTGGGGCAACGGTGGGCAGCCCTGGGGCGCAGACACCACCAAGCTTAAAGGGATATTCCACCCTCCTGGAGATGAATTGGGTAAGGTAGTTAATAAGGACTCAAACAGCATGTTTAGGCAGAGGAAAAGGACTATGAAGCCGATTGCGTTGGATAAATCGATCGCTCCGATGGGCGTACCTGGGCCCAAGTTGTCCTCCCTTGGTCTGCATGATCAGGAGCAATATAACAAGTTAAAGGCAGCAAATGTCACACAAAGGCTGGAGGCGAAAGTTCATCTGTCAAAAGCTCCAGCAAAGGAGAATTTCATTATCAAGCAAAATATGACAGCTTCTGTTGTGAGGGAGGGGGGGGTACATAATGTGGACAAACTTGTAGAATCAGTGCAAGTCACAAGGAAGATTGGTGATTTAGAGGATCCTAAAATATTAAATGCCGGGGCCCCTAGAGCTGTTGTGGGTGGCAGGGATGCAATAGGCTCTAAAGATGCATTGGAAGGCAAAGATGGTGGGGCTAAGATTCAAGGAGATGTTAAGGGTGCAGAAGCCTCTAAAAAAGCAGGGGAGCCCCTAGACGCTAAACATGTTATAGTATCCAAGGATGAAGTGAGGTCCAAAGACGCAAGGGCTCCTGAACATGATGCAGTGGCCAAAGATGTAGGAGACCTTAAGCCTGATATCAGAGCTTCCAAAGATACTGATAACGTCAAGGATGTAGGCGCTGCTAAGGTTATAGTAGAAGCCAAAGATACTAGGATCTCCAAGGTTGAAGTCAAGGACAAGGATGCAGAGGGTTCTAAGGTTGTAGTCAAGGGTCAGGATGCAGAGGGCTCGAAGGTTGTAGTCAAGGGTCAGGATGCAGAGGGCTCGAAGGTTGTAGTCAAGGGTCAGGATGCAGAGGGCTCGAAGGTTGTAGTCAAGGGTCAGGATGCAGAGGGTTCTAAGGTTGTAGTCAAGGGTCAGGATGCAGAGGGCTCGAAGGTTGTAGTCAAGGGTCAGGATGCAGAGGGCTCGAAGGTTGGAGGTAAGGACAAAGATGCGAAGGTCGCTAATGTTATAGTAAAGGACAATAATGCACTAGACTCTAAAATTGCAGCAGAGGGCAAAGCTGCAGGAGGCTCTAAAGACAAAGCAGGAGGTCCACCTTCTGCTACTTTAAAACTGGACAAATTTAAAGAACAAAGCCTAGAAAACCATTATCCTGAAAAGTTCAACGTAATAGATGACGGACCTCATGCATTACCCGCCAACAATGGATCAGTCATCATTATAAAGAAAGCTGGTGCAGCCATTGGTGAGCCCCAAGTTCAAGAGACAGTTAAAAAGTTAAACATTTCGAAGGACGCCATACTGCCAGCTACACACAGCATGGGTGTTGATGTAAAAAACTCTAGGACTGGTTTCAAAGGAGGGCTTTTAGGAGAATCAGAGAATGAGGGCGTAAAAGGAACTTTGACAAAGAATATTACACATAAACTGGCCAATGTCAATATTAGTTCTTCCATTAATGCTGATGTGGAAAATAAACAGTTAATCCATCATGATCAAGAGAACAAAGTAGCAGGAACCGGAATGCACAAAGTGCGAGCCCTGGATGCAACTGTGAAACCAAGAGACCTCAAAGCTCCCGGCCAGCTTGGGAGGCCTATGCAAGTTCCTAAAGACAAGGAGCAAGAGGCAAACAAGCGGTGGAAGGAAGGAAACTTTAACGTCTATCTGAGTGACATCATCCCTCTGGATCGAGCCATCGAGGACACCAGGCCAAAAGGGTAGGAGCTCTAAGTTCTCTCCTTTCACTCTTTTTTACTATAAATGTCAGCTTCACAGCTCTCAGCATATCAATGAGACTAATGAGAACTGTAATTCAGTAAGAAGAAAAAAATAGTTCCAGTGTCGCGGGAGACTAGGCCATGAATATGCCGGGTGTTTATGTAGTGTAATGTTTAAAATGAAACTCCCATTTCACATATTACAAAAAAAAAGTTAAAGTTGAACTAAAGGCAAAATTATTATTTTTTGGATAGGTTAAGCGAATGTTAAAAAAAATCTATGTGTCCCAATGGGGAGATTCTGCCTTCACTTCCTGTTCCATAACCCAAGTAAGAAGTGAGAAGAGATCCCTATAAAGAAGGGGTCTCCAAACTTTCTAAACAAGACCAGTTTACCGTCCTTCAGACTTTGTGGGTGAGTAGAAAATACCCTGGCGTCAGTCGGAGTAAACAATACCCCATCATTGGCATTTGATGGTAGGAATAGTGCCCCATCATTGGTGTCAGTGCAAGGAATAGTGACCCATCATTGGTGTCAGTGGGAGCAGTAGTGCTCCATCATTGGTGTCATGGACAGCAATAGTGCTCCATCATTGGTGTGAGTGGGAGGAATAGTGCCCCATCATTGGTGTCAGTGGGAGCAATAGTGCTCCATCATTGGTGTCAATAAAAGGAATAGTGCCCCCTCATTGGTGTTAGTGCAAGGAATAGTATCTCATCATTGGTGTCAGTGGGAGGAACAGTGTCTCATCATTGGTGTCAGTGCAAGAAATAGTGCCTCATCATTGGAGCCAGTGGGAGGAATAGTGCCGCATTGCTGGTGTCAGTGGGAGGAATAGTGCCTCATCATTGGAGCCAGTGGGAGGAATAGTGCCGCATTGTTGGTGTCAGTGGGAGGAATAGTGTTGCATTGTTGGTGTCAGTGGGAGGAATAGTGCCGTATTGTTGGTCAGTGGGAGGAATAGTGCCGCATTGTTGGTGTCAGTGGGAGGAATAGTGCCGTATTGTTGGTCAGTGGGAGGAATAGTGCCGCATTGTTGGTATCATTGGGAGGAATAGTGCCGCATTGTTGGTGTCAGTGGGAGGAATAGTGCCGCATTGTTGGTATCATTGGGAGGAATAGTGCCGCATTGTTGGTGTCAGTGGGAGGAATAGTGTCCCAAGGATCAGATAAAGGCAAGCAGAGAACCGCATCTGGCCCCGGGCCGCAGTTTGGAGAGACCATTGCTATAAAATGAGGGGATCCCTGGTTGTCAATGGGGTCGCCAGGACAAGAGAGGATGAATCTCCCTAATGGGGACACGGACAGAAATAAAACCTGACAGGTGTTCTTATCCCTTTCCACTCTATCCACAGCTAAAAAAATTGCCATTAGTTCTACTAAAGGCAGATAAAAAAAAAAAAAAAACACCATTTAGTCCACAGGATAAGTTCAGGGATCTGCACCCACATGTCATATTGGGACACTGCAGCTCTGTCCATGCAGCCTTGTGTCCCAATAGACTCTGTGGACTGCCGGCAAGAGGATACATGCAACACCTGTGCATCCCCATTCTGGGAATACACGGGGCACACAGCCAATGTGAATGGACCCTTACTTTAAAAATAAGTAAATATATTTTTATAAACAACTAACAATAGAACCTGAATGTTGTTTTTAGCCTCCTAAAAGAAAAGAAAAAGGAGGGCGCACCAACCTCGTGCATTACCACTTAAAAGTTTTATTAAAATATAAATAAAAAGCAATGGTCCTACTCACAGACGGAGCTTAAGTACAAGCTTATCGGACAATTTAGGCTGGAAATTCTTGGCACCCACCGACCGAACTTGATGACAGAGAGGGTCCGGCAGCACCTCAAACATCTATACAGCTGACGCGTTTCAGGGGCGCACCCCTTTCCTCAGAGCTAAGATGATCCATAGAGTCTCACCCACAAAGCCCTCCATTTTATATGTGTGTGCACATGCTCAAAAACCTCGGCTCAGGTGGCCATCAGCCGGCAAGCCCCACCCCCTACTCTTAGCTAGCCCCACCCCTAGGGATGGGGCCTCTTCTGATCTCCCCCCCCCCTTCACCACACACCAAAAACATAGGAGGCAGCCCAAAGGCTAATCCACATAGTGAAGAATGGTAGGTTCCGCAGCTCCACCCCCCAGCAGTGCCATCCGCCAGTACGACAGTAGTCCTCCAATGGTGCCACCCTCCAACTCAGTGGCGCACTTATCTCCCGCGCTGCCTGGAATATGCCCACCCCATGTGTAGGGGATGTATTTATAGAGGGATAGTGGCATGGACAGATTTGATCTATGGCTGTGGTAGTAAAAAGGACTTACCCCATGGGCAACTCGTCCGGGTATGGCTATAGTAATCCCCTTACCTGTCACAGCAAGCATCCCCGATCTATTGGGACGCATTCTGTCAGAATGCGTCCCAATAGATCGGGGATGCTTGCTGTGACAGGTAAGGGGATCACTATAGCCATACCCGGACGAGTTGCCCATGGGGTAAGTCCTTTTTACTACCACAGCCATAGATCAAATCTGTCCATGCCACTATCCGTCTATAAATACATCCCCTACACATGGGGTGGGCATATTCCAGGCAGCGCGGGAGATAAGTGCGCCACTGAGTTGGAGGGTGGCACCATTGGAGGACTACTGTCGTACTGGCGGATGGCACTGCTGGGGGGTGGAGCTGCGGAACCTACCATTCTTCACTATGTGGATTAGCCTTTGGGCTGCCTCCTATGTTTTTGGTGTGTGGTGAAGGGGGGGGGGGAGATCAGAAGAGGCCCCATCCCTAGGGGTGGGGCTAGCTAAGAGTAGGGGGTGGGGCTTGCCGGCTGATGGCCACCTGAGCCGAGGTTTTTGAGCATGTGCACACACATATAAAATGGAGGGCTTTGTGGGTGAGACTCTATGGATCATCTTAGCTCTGAGGAAAGGGGTGCGCCCCTGAAACGCGTCAGCTGTATAGATGTTTGAGGTGCTGCCGGACCCTCTCTGTCATCAAGTTCGGTCGGTGGGTGCCAAGAATTTCCAGCCTAAATTGTCCGATAAGCTTGTACTTAAGCTCCGTCTGTGAGTAGGACCATTGCTTTTTATTTATATTTTAATAAAACTTTTAAGTGGTAATGCACGAGGTTGGTGCGCCCTCCTTTTTCTTTTCTTTTTTCTAGCCATGTGAACACCCATTGTTCTGAGGAGGGCTGCAAGACTTCAGACTTTGCTTTTAGACGGAACCACACTACCCGTACCCTGACTGTACACTGAGAGCGCAGGAGATTGTTGTTGTTTTTCTGTGTAGTTTTTAGCCTCCTGTCATCCCTTTTACAGCATCACTCTGGGAGAGGGAGGGGCAAAGCATGGAGCCAATCATGTTCCGGTGTGTGCATATGTGCTAACAGGGAACACACCAACAGGAGGTAAAAGCAGAATAAGCGGAGATGATGGGTGTTGCTGCTCCTTATTTGTCCAGTCAGCAGGCAGAGAGGGGACACCACTGTGTTCTCTAACAGAGAAAGAAGTGTCATCCTCCTGGCTGTGCTATTGGACAGAGATGGATGAATCATAAAAGTGGCTGGAAGGAATTTAAAGCCCAACTCCAGTAAACATTAAAAATATCTCTTGCAGTGGGGTTGCACCCGCACTGGAAGGGTTAATTGTTGTTTTATTCTAAGGGAGAAGAGACGTGCCTGTACATACCCGATCCTCCGCTCCCCCGGAAGGTGGCACTCCCCCATGCTCTGGCAGTGGACTGTCCCTGGGCATCATCATATTCAAATTTGTACCCTGCATTGGTCTTGATGACCTCAGAACCTTAGATCGCTGGGGCATGGCGCTTTTCCCACACACATACAGGAGTGGTGGGGGAAATTACATGCGATTTGGTCAGGAATTGCACTACATTCCTGTTCAAATCGCATGTGATTCTTTGCAGTGCGATTTGCGTCCATTCATTTTGTATTGAGGCAAATGCACTGCAAAGTATCAGTTTCGGTATTTGGAGCATTTTCATGAGTACTCTTGAAAATGGCCGATATCAGCACTGAAACCAGTGTCGGTATATCCCTAGTTAACAACCACAGCAGCGCCAGAGGTCTTAGACAGGAAGAGGACAGGGCATCCTTTCACCGAAGAAGCAGTTGGAAGTAGTTCAAAGTTGGTCACACTTAGCAGGATTTTGGTTAGTTTGACTTTATTAGTGACTGCATTGTGGGCAGCCCATCATTGGACATTCATGTATGACACAAATGCATATATTACTATTTATAAAAAATCATGATATTGGTGTCACCCCTAGTGATCTACACTACATACCAGCAGCAGTTTGTTTCCCTTCCCACAGTAACAGAATCTGCATTTTTGAAATAGTAAACTTGGATCCTAATGTTTTAAAGCAGAACTTCAAGTTACGCTCACCCCCCCCCCCTCTCCCCCCCCCTTCTGACATATTTGGCACATTTTTTAGGTGGGGAGCAAGTACCTGGTTTTGACAGGTACCTGCTCCCACCTACACTCGGATCGCCTAGGTGATCTGGAAGTTTCATTTTCACATACAGTACAACCTTGGTTTGAGAGTAACTTGGTTTGAGAGCGTTTTCCAAGACAAGCAACATTTTTTAATAAATTTTGACTTGATATACAAGCGATGTCTTGATATACAAGTAGCATCATGTCACAACTGAGTATAATGAGAAGTGTAGCAATATGGTTACATTTAATGAAGGTACAACATTTAGCAACTCACATGGTTGATGATTAAAAGAGGCACATCTAAGTATGCAGAAATCCGGGGTAAAGCTGTCCACATAGACCGTCCTCCTCACCGCCATCGACATCAACCCTTCCACGCTGCACTACACAAGCAGTTCAAGCCTCGCTTTCAGATCGTTTTACTGCAGGGTAGTCTTCCCGGTCACAATTGTAGACTGACAGCGGTGAGAGCCGGCGGTGCAGAGGACGGTCTATGTGGACAGCTTTACCCCGGATTTCTGCATACTTAGATGTGCCTCTTTTAATCATCAACCATGTGAGTTGCTAAATGTTATACCTTTATTAAATGTAACCATATTGCTACACTCAGGCCTCGTACACACGACCGAGTTTCTCGGCAAGAACCAGCAAGAAACTTGCTGGCAGAGATGTCTTGCCGAGAAATTTGTTCGTGTGTATGGTTTCTCGTCAAGAAAACCGACAAGTAATCTCGACGAGAAAATAGAGAACCTACTCTCTATTTTCTCGTCGAGATTCTCGTCAGCCTGTTTCTCGACGAGAAAAGTGTGTGTGTGTACACTTACCTGTCCTCCGGGAAGCCCGCGCATGTTCGAAATGAATTCGACGCATGCGCGGTAGCTTCCTAGGCATAGGTAGGGTATACCAAGATGGCGGCGACGGCATCGAATGTGACGAGCGCTTGCTCGTCGTAGTCGATGACGTCACCGCGTACGCTCCATTCAAAGAACCGCGGGTTCTTTGAATCGAGCGTGTGTACACTCGGCCGGGACAAGTTTCTTGTCCAAGAATCTCGTCGAAAAAAACGACATGTTTTTTTCAACGAGAATCTCGGCCGTGTGTACGAGGCTTTAGAGGCGCCTCTCTTTTCTTTAATACTCTGGAGCTCCTGCTGGATCTTGCTTCTAATCCCCTTGTGGAGGCTTCCATTTGTGGATGGACATTTTATGGTTACATTGCTATAATCTTTTTATATGGACTATAAACTGAAGGACCTATGAATAAATGGATGTGGAACGAATCATTTGAGTTTCCATTATTTCTTATGGGAAAGTTTGCTTTGATATACAAGTGTTTTGGATTACAAGCATGTTTCTAGAACAAATTCTGCTTGCAATCCAAGGTTTTACTGTACCTGACTGAAGCTCCTCGTTAAAGGGGTTGTAAAGGTAATTTTTTTTTTTTTAAATAACAAACATGTTATACTTACGTCCACTGTGCAGCTCGTTTTGCACAGAGTGGCCCCGAACCTGGTCTTCTGGGGTCCCTCGGCAGCTGTCTTGGCTCCTCCCCGCAAGAATTCACCACCTTCATTCGAGCGAGCTCGCATGGTGGTAAGTTCTTGCGGGCGCGCTCCCGTGATACAGCAGGCGGCTATAGCCGCTCACTGTATCACTCGGCCCCGGCGCGCCGCTTCATTGGATGTGATTGACAGCAGTGCGAGCCAATGTCTGCGCTGCTTTCAATTAACCAATGAATGAGCCGAGAAGCCAGCGCGTTCACGGCGCGGGACTTTTGAGGGGTCAGGTAAGTAAATGGGGGGGCTGGGGGGCCGCTAACCTTCAGATGTTTTTTCACCTTAATGCATCGAATGCATTAAGGTGAAAAAAACGTGTACCTTTACAACCCCTTTAAGTTAAAATTTCTGCAAAGCATCCCGGCTGTGGTGATGTGTACTCACTCCTTTGGCCGCTATGTAAATTTGGAGGTGGGTGGTAAAAATGATCAACCGTTTTTCAGCCACTAGTGTAAACTTAGCCGACGGGGATTAAACGTTCCCTCTACCCCCCAGAATGGCATCCATCTACGTAATTATTTACATTCATTCCCACTCCTGAGAGTCCCTGACAAGTCCACAAAGTCCGTCTAGATATAGTGACATCATCCTTTATTTCCTGAGTTGTTAATATTATTATTTTTTCTGTTGAACATTGGTAAAGGAGCAATAATGTAATTATATCTGTGTATCTGCAAACTGTGCACGTTTCAGATCCAACTTCTGAAGGTAAAGTTGATATTCACACAGAGTTTTCACAGCTGCTACAGTAGCTAGGGATTTTTTAACAGCTCCACTTCTAAGGTTTAAAGTACAATTAAAGGTTTACAGTAAAATGATTTACAACTTAGTATGCAGTGCTTTACTTACGCAGCGCTCAACAATCCCCAGGCGCCAGGTCGCAAATGCAACTAGAATTAGCGACCTGGCGCAGCACAGCTGAGGTTACCTGTATCTCCGTGCGCCCCCCCCCCGCGCGCACGCGATCGCGTGATCTCGTCGGGCCGCGCCGGCCTTCTGCAGGCCTAGGCTTCATTCTGTAATCTGGCGCCATCTTGTGGTGGCCGTTGGTATGACAAGACAACCAGCTATGCTTGCCTGTTTCACTGCCTGCCCATCTCCTTCCCTTTACTTAGAAGTTAACCCGCAAACATTATATATATTTTTTATTCTAACACCCTAGAGAATAAAATGGCGGTCGTTGCAATACTTTCTGTCACACCGTATTCGCGCAGCGGTCTTACAAGCGCACTTTTTTTAGGAAAAAAAAACACTTTTTTAAATTAAAAAATAAGACAACAGTAAAGTTAGCCAAATTTTTCTTTATATTGTGAAAGATAATGTTACGCTGAGTAAATTTGATACCCAACATGTCACGCTTCAAAATTGCGTCCGCTCGTGGAATGGCGACAAACTTTTACCCTTTAAAATCTCCATAGGCAACATTTAAAAAATTCTACAGGTTGCATGTTTTGAGTTACAGAGGATGTCTAGGGCTAGAATTATTGCTCTCGCTCTAGCGATCGCGGCGATACCTCACATGTGTGGTTTAAACACTGCTTTCATATGCGGGCGCTACTCACGTATGCGTTTGCTTCTGCACGCATTGGTCGTTAAAAAAAAACCTGGCTCCTAACTTTTTTAGCTGGCTCCTAGATTCCAAGCAAATTTGTCAAGCCCTGTACTTACGTATATGTTTACTTTATTGTTTGTGTTTATTTCACTTTTATATTCTAGTGAGTACATACAGTATGTATGTGTATAGTACCAAAAACCTTGTTTAGTGCTAAAACAGAGCAATGACTGAGATCAACACCTTAAACTGACCTACTTCCAACTTTTCTGTGTCATGTCTATTTATATCACCCATATGTGTACAGAGAGACAGCTAAGCCGGTGAGAAAAAAATATTTGACAAATATGCGGTAGGGCTCGTTCAAATATGCGGACAAGCTTTCGGTGTATAACGTAAGCATGCATGCTTTGTGTAGGGTATAGCCCTGTACACACGATCGGATTTCCTATGGTTTTTAAACCGATGGATTTTTTTAAAACCACTTTTGACATAAAGGGACACTTTTTGGTTGCTATGGACAATCTTCAGTTTCCAGGCAGAAAGAAAAGTTTTTATTATATAAAAGTGCATGCAGGACACTGGGCAGACCACTAGGGACAAAGGGGGAGTGTAATTATTACATACAGTACTGTAATCTGTAAGATTACAGTATACTGTATGTATACTATGTGTTTACTTTTTTGAATTTGGCGCCGAACTCCGTCCCCGTGCGTCGCAATGTCGCAGGGAACGGAGCTCGGCAGTGAGGATCGAGCGAGACACGGCTCGCTCACACTGCGGGGAGACATCGCAGGATCCAGGGAACAAGGTAAGTTACTTCCCCTGGATACTGCGATGCAGCCCGAGTCTGGCTCGGGGTTACCGCTCTTAGCATTGAAAACTCACCCCGAGCCTGACTCGGATTACCGCTAAGGAGGTTAACTGCACTCTATGTTAGCCTATGTGTTCATGTACACATAACGTTTTTTAGCTTTAATGAGCAGTGGAGTTAATGGGCTTTTTTCTGAACGCAAGAAATTTGCGTTCAAAGTTCCGTTTATCGGCAGAAAAAAAACGCAAAACGCAGAAAAACGCTCAAAACGCTGGCCGCGAGCGTTTTTTTGCGTTTTTTGGTCCATTGAAAAAAAAATTTTTTTTTTTTAAAAGCTAAAAAAGCTACACTGAAAAACGCTAATAAAAGCTAGTAAAAAACCGCTGATAAAAGCTAGCTTTTTCTGCTGCTTTAAAAACGGCCGTTTTTGAGCTTCTGTGTACATGGAGCCTAAAACCGATGAAATTAGACATGAAAACATAAATATAAACACAAAACTCCGAAATAAAAGAAGTAGGCAGGTGGAGTATTTTGTATGAGAGCTAAAGAAACTATAAGCATAGGGGTCCGGGTATACTCAATATGATTGTGTAGGATGTGAGGGAGATCCATGAGCTGGTCTAGAAGGTTTCGGAGGTGGACCGAACCAGGCTTGTGGCCACTGTGGAAGTTCAATGGGAGGAAGCTGTAGTTTATCCAGGAAAGTAGGCAGGTGATCTATGTCCCGGAATATAACCAACTGCCTGCTGTGACGGACTTGAAGTTGAATTGGGAAACCCCAGCGCTCAGGGATGTCTCTGTCCCTCAGTGATTCCACGGGGGGTCTAACAGCCCTCCACAGGGGCAGCATTTGCAGAGAATGGTCAGTTAGAAGTGAGATTTGTTCACCATCAAAGTCAATGGTGTTCTGTTGGCGGGCAGCTGCCATGATGAATTTCTTTATATGGAAAAAGTATACCCGGCAGATTACACCCTGCAGCCTAGCATGGTGAGAGTTAATGGGCCTTAAAGCCCTGTCAGCCTGGTCCAGGAGGTGCTCTGTGTAGGGTTGCCACCTGTCCGGGATTTACCCAGACAGTCAGGGTTTGGAACTATGTGTCCGGGTTTCAGTCTGCCTGAAACCCGGACACATTATTCAGACTGGGCTGTGGCTCCCCAAGTAACTGAGATAGTCACACAAAAATCTGTTGCCATCTGGGAGCTGTGGGCCGCTGTCTGGGGGCAGGTTTGGCATCAATGGGGCACTGGGGGGGCAATGATGTCAGCAAAAGCAGTTTGGCCACATCCACTGTTTGCCGCAGTGCGCTGCATTACCACTCTCTTTGGGGCACCCAAAGATGCCCCAGGTCTTTTATAATCCTATAGTGTATACTATGAAAAACAAATGTGCCCTGTGCCGCTAAAGTGTTGGGGTTTGGCTTGAAGAAAAAGTGGCAACCCTAGCTCTGTGGTTGGTGGGTGTTGCAGCAGTGTGTTGAATTCTTCTTTTTTCAACTTCATTGAAATGTCATGAAAGGATATTTAATTCAACTCTATGCACTGCAGTGTGGCGCGATGTGCTGCGGTGCATTGACACGTGTACAGTGATGTGCGATGCTTTGCGTATAAACTGCACATGTGTTTTATGACCAGGGCACATAGCAAACTATTTTTTGCTATCTCTGTGAAATGGTAGAGAGGGTCAGTCCAAGGTGGGGTTGCAGTGTGCTAGGTCCAGGTTTAATAAACTTCAACGTGATCTGACATTATTCCTGGCTTTCCTTTTAAGCCCTGGTTCACATTGATGCGATTTGGCATGCAATTTGACATGTCAAGTCGCATGCCAAATCGGTGGCAATTGTCAATGCAGCCTCCAATTCGTGCGATTAACAAAAGTAGTTTCTGTACCATTAAGTCACAGTTACCTTTAACCACTTGACCTCCGGAAGATTTACCCCCCTTCATGACCAGGCCATTTTTTGCGATACGGCACTGTGTTACTTTAACTGACAATTTCGCTGTCGTGCAACACTGTACCCAAATAAATGTAATTTTTTTCCCACAAATAGAGCCCAAACGGGGAGGCTTCCAGGAAGGCTTGCGTGTCCCTGCTCTTTCTCATCTGGAGCCTCTCCCTACTGCTAATACTGTCCCTGTCAGACAGGTGACCTGTCCCTACACTACCCACTAGTGGTGCAACGGATCGGTGACGATCCGTGATCCGAACGGGTCACCCCGTTCGAATCGGCACACACCACGATCCGCGGCCTCGGCCTTAGGAAAGGCCGCGGCTTCGGCCTAGCTCCGGAGCCGCGGCCATCTTGGTACACCCGGCGGCGGCGGCCGCCTTGTGCGTGCTGACGTCATCACCCCTCACCCTCACTGCTCGTGGATCTGAACTGGCCGGCGGGAGAGTAAGGTAAGTGGGGGAGATGCCCATTACAGGGGGAGAAGATTGTGGATATTACAGGGGGAGAAGATTGTGGCTATTGCAGGGGGGGAAGATTGTGGATATTACAGGGGGGGGGAAGATTGTGGATATTACAGGGGGGGGGGAAGATTGTGGATATTACAGGGGGGAAGATTATGGATATTACAGTGAGGGGGAAATCACATGGATATTAGTAATTTTATTTTTTTATTTTTTTTGCCGATCCGAAAATGATCCGATCCGTGACCCCTGATCCGAGGATCGATCCGATCCGTGAGTTTTTTGATCCGTTGCACCCCTACTACCCACACGTGAAATGCGTGCCACGCCTGGGAGCCAGGAGCTTAAATAGACTCTGCCTGATCCAATATGGCCACCAGAGTCACATGGGACAGCAGCATAACTTCCCCAGTGATCCAGAAAACTATGTTCCTCCTGACTTCCTCTCCCTCTGCAATGCTGCTGTGGCTGAGCGCCACCTGCAGTGGAGAAAGTAGTCTGCACCTGCCTATATGCGGTACCTACCGCAGATTCCAATTCTACTCTTGATTCAGTTAGTAACTTAATTGATAATAACCAAAACCCTGTTTATGGGTGTGGAGATCAGTCATATTTCTAAATGCAAGAGAAATAGGCATTTGACGTGCTTAAGACTAATGAGAACTAGGTGAGGCCCTTTACATAATCTTCATAACCTGTATAAGTTATGTGTCATTAATCAGAGGCATGATTTGGCAACCCTGTAGAGCTCCATTGTTGCTTCTGTATTTCACCCAGTATTGAACTTATGGTAAAGTGTTGGTGCTGTGTTCAATATATTTCCCTGGATTTATCTTTTTTTGGCACAGGCAGAGTGTGCTTACTACCAAACCTAATGCCAAAATAGGTGCAGACATTATCATTAGACATGTGTGGTACGTTTCGTTCCGAATTATAATTCGGACAAATTTTCATTATCCAAAATAACAAAATTCGAATTTAGAGGAAATTCGAATTCAAATAGTTTTGAATACTTTTCAAATTCGAATCGTTTTCGAAAATAAAGGAATAGAATAGAAAAAATATATATTTTTTTTACTATTCTATTCCTTTATTTTCTATTCTATTTCATTATTTTTGGAAATTGGAAGACTATTCGAATTGGAAAACTTTTTAAATTGGAAAACTTTTCAAAATTGATTCGAAAACTTTTCAAAATTGATTCGAAAACTTTTCAAAATTGATTTGAAAACGAATAAATGAAATGAATCCCGAAAATGAATTAAACAGAGTGAACAAATGTAACTAATTTATGTAAATAACGAGACATTTACGCCTCCTAAGGCCTTCTTCACATTGGTATTAAAAGCAGCCCTTTGAGGTGCGTTTTTAATGCTCCTCAAATGCCCAGTAAAGCAATCTGAATATAATAATATGGAAAGTACACAGAGCAGTTCACATTATAAAAACATGAAGCGTTTGCATTGCGTTGCGTCGCTGCACTTGAAACATCTCAACGCCATCTAGCCTATGAAAACGTGCCATAAACGTGTTTTGGCCTTGTTCTCCCAAACAAAAAATAGGTGCTTGGGGTGCGTTTTTACCGTGTATTTGGGGCGCGTTTTTAACAAACGTTAAACGTTCATCAAACATGACGAACGACACGCAATAGTGATATAGGCATGGTTATCAGCTTCAATATTCTGAGCAAGGGTGAACAAGGCCTAAAACCGATATAAATGAATGGAATGCAGCGTGAAATTGTGACAGCTTCAGTCATTACACACAATTAAAATTGTAACCACATGGCACACTCGGGTTGATGTACTAAAACTGGAGAGTGCATAATCTGGAGCAGCTGTGCATGAGAGCCAATCAGGCTGAAGTTTTTTTTTATTCTCACGCATGAAGGTAAAAAACCTTCTCTGTGTATTAGCACCCCCAGCCCCCCCCCCCCCCTAATATTTACCTGAGCCCAATATTCCTCCAGCAATGTGCAAGTAAGCCTCGGCTCTCTGGGGGCTCTCCCTCCTCACTGGCAAAGACAGCAGCGGGAGCCATTGGCTCAGAATCAAGTATGAGACGTGAGCGCACCTTCTTGTAAAACTAGCGTTTGTAATGGAGATAGCACATTCGTCACCCTGTAACGAACTGAAAGCACGAAGACTGAAAAGCGCAAATCGTCTCTCACTAAACTTTTACTAACACGCAGTAACACAAGATCAGCAAAAGCAGCCCAAGGGGTGGCGCCATGAGAATGGAACTTCCCCTTTATACTGCCGTCGTACTTGTTGTACGTCACCGCGCTTTACAACGATGAGATTTTGGATTGACAGTGTGTATGTAAGGAAAGCTTGACAAGAAACCCGTCGATAAAAACAACGTTTTTTTTGCGACAAGATTCTCGGCCGTGTGTACAGGGCTTTAGATTCGATCCCTTTTGTGATGTCCCTGATTACAATAATGGATTCAACCAGTCTGACAAGTAAATAGAAATCCCATAATTTAACCACTTCCTTACTGGGCACTTAAACCCCCCTCCTGCCCAGACCAATTTTCAGCTTTCAGCGCTGACGCATTTTGAATGACAATTGCGCGGTCATACAACACTGCACCCAAATTACATTTTTATAATTTTTTTCCCACAAATAGAGATTTCTTTTGGTGGTATTTGATCACCTCTGCGGTTTTTATTTTTTGCGCTATAAACAAAAAAAGAGCAAAAATTTAGAAAAAAAAAAACACAATATTTTTTACTTTTTGCTATAATAAATATCCCAATTTTTTTTTTACATTTTTTTTTCTTTTAGTTTAGACCGATACGTATTCTTCTACATATTTTTGGTAAAAAAAAATCGCAATAAGCGTTTATTGATTGGTTTGCGCAAAAGTTATAGCGTTTACAAAATAGGGGATAGATTTATGACATTTTTATTTTTTATTTTTTTCCACTAGTAATATCGGTGATCTTCAATTTTTGGCAGGACTACGATATTGCGGTGGACACATCGGACACTTTTGACACTATTTTGGGACCATTCACATTTATACATTGAACAGTGCTATAAAAATACACTGATTACTGTATAAATGTGACTGGCAGTGAAGGGGTTAACCCCTAGGGGCGGGAAGGGGTTAAATATGTTCCCTCATGAGTGATTCTTACCGTGGGGGGATGGGACTGACTGGGGGAGGTGACCGATGGTTGTCCCTATGTACAAGGGACACACCATCAGTCTCCTCTCCCTAGCAGGACGTGGATCTCTGTGTTTACACACAAAGATCCACGTCCCTGGCTCTGTGACAGCTGATCGCGGGTACCTGGCGGACTTCGCGGCCGCCAGGCACGCGCATCGGCACCCGCGCGACACAGCGGGCACAGCTCTTCCGCGATGCACGCCGCCGCGGGCGCGCATTGCGGAAGTAAACAAGAGGACGTCCTGGGGACGGCAGTTCAGGACTGCGCTGCAGCCGTCTTTCGGCTATAGCGCGGATCTGAACTGGTTAAAGGTTTATTTTGTATATAAGCGGTGATTGGGAGAAATCCAAAAAGTGGCCTCAATAATCCAAAAATCTCCTTAATGATTTTAAACTGTTATTGTCCTTACTAGACCCATCCCATCATTAATTCTGGATTGTTGTTTTTCCTGTTTTACTGGTGGCTGTGTTGGGTATTTTGCTGTGTTCATATTGTGGAGTCTGTTTGTTTTCAGGGAAGTCTTTCTTTAGTGTAATTGGTGGATAGAGGAGATTGCGAGTGACGTCATTCTAAGAAGAACGTGTCATACCAAGCTCTGTGGGCTCTCTGCGAGGGAAAATAGGAATGACAGACATACTGTATATACTCAAGTATAAGCCGAGGTTTTCAGCACATTTTTTTGTGCTGAAAATGCCCCCCTCGGCTTATACTCGAGTCACCTTTTTGTGCCTGATCTCACGGATTTTGGGGACCCGGTACCGGTCGGCCCTAGGTTCCCCGGACCCCAAACTTTACACAAATGTAGCCCCCCTCTTCCTCTATAAGTGTGCATAGTTTGTTGTCCGGGGGACCTACGGCCGGGGAGCACCAATTTTTCAAAGGCCGGGCACCCCTTCCATAGACTCCCATGTTAAACAGTAATTTCTCTGGTGATTTTGGGGACCCGGTACCGGCCGGCCGTAGGTTCTCTGGACCCGAATCTTGGCACACATATAGCCCCATTTCTCCTCTACGAGTGTGAAAAGTTTTTTGTCTGGGGGACCTAGGACAGGGGAGCACTGATTTTTTAAAAGCCAGGCACCCCTTCCATAGACTCCCATGTTAAACATCAGTCTAGTCATGGACACAGTGAGGCATGGGCACAGTGAGGCATGGGCACAGTGAGGCATGGGCACAGTGAGGCATGCAGATGGACACCCTAGGCTTATACTCGAGTCAATACGTTTTCCCAGTTTTTTGTGGTAAAATTAGGTGCCTCGGCTTCTATTCGGGTCAGTTTATGCTCGAGTATATACGGTACTTAATGAGTGTAGATTAAGTAATATGAATTTTCTATCACCCTAATGAAGTCCATGCACACACATTGTTTCTGTTAATTCTTTATTTGATGTTTTTATAGTAGTAATAAATACAGAGGAATGCAATAAAGAATTTGGCAACATTTTCTTGCAGCGTGGCCCTTTGTAGGGTTTTGCACCGCATTCAAAAAGCCCTGCCTCCAGTTTTGGTAGATTTAATAAGAACAATTGAGTATTGGTTATTTGCAACATCCAAATTTTCAATGCTGTAACATTTTAAATGACAATTGCGCGGTCATGCAATGCTGTACCCAAATAATTTTTTCCCCCACAAATAGAGCTTTCTTTTGGGGGTATTTGATCACCTCTGCGGTTTTTATTTTTTGCGCTATAAACAAAAATAGAGCGACAAGTTTGAAAAAAACACAATATTTTGTACTTTTTGTCATAATAAATATCCCAATTTAAAAAAAAATAATAATATTTTTTTCTCAGTTTAGGCCAATACGTATTCTTCTATAATTTTTGGTAAAAAAATATCGCAATAAGCGTATATTGATTGGTTTGCGCAAAAGTTATAGCAGCTACAAAATAGGGGATAGATTTATGGCATCTTTATTATTATTATTTTTTTTTACCAGTAATGGCAGTGATCTGAGATTTTTATCGTGACTGTGACATTGCGGCGGACATTTCGGACATTTTTGACACTATTTTGGGACCATTCACATTTATACAGCGATCAGAGCTATAAAAATGCACTGATTACTGTATAAATGTCACTTGCAGGGAAGGAGTTAACACTAGGGGGCAATCCAGGGGTTAAGTGTGTTACCTAGGGAGTTATTCTAACTGTAGGGGGAGGGGACTGACTAGGGGAGGAGTGCATTAAGATAAATAACCCTCTGCATGCAGCAGCTCCCCTAATTCTTACTTGAGCCTCATCTCGATCCAGCGATTTTGCACGAGAGCCTCGACTGTCCGAGAATCTCCCTTCTGATTGAGTGAGACACGGCAGCGGGTGCCATTGGCTCAGTCAAAGTCAGTGAGCCAATGGGGAGATAGAGGGGCGGGGCAGAGCCATGGCTCTGTGTCTGAATGGACTGCTGTGGCTGAGCTTGGGTGCCCCCATAGCAAGCTGCTTGCTGTGGGGGCACTAGGCAGGAGAGAGGGGCCAGGAGCGCCAGCGAGGTACCGGAGAAGAGGAGGATCCAGGCTGCTCTGTGCAAAACTATTGCACAGAGTAGGTAAGTATAACATGTTTGTAATTTTTAAACAAAAATAAATTAAAAAAAACAAGACTTTAGAGCTGCACGATTCTGGCTAAAATGAGAATCACGATTTTTTTGCTTAGAATAAAGATCACGATTCTCGCGGTGTAATATCGTCTTTCACATTATACAAAAACAATTGGGCAAACTTTACTCTTTAGTTTTTCTTAACTTCATTAAAGTGTATTTTTTTTAAATAAATGCGTTTAAAAAATCGCTGCGCAAATACGGTGTGTCATAAAATATTGCAACAAACACCAATTTATTCTCTAGGGCACAGGTATCAAACACAAGGCCCGCGGGCCGAATCCGGCCCTCCAGGCTATTTCATGTGGCCATCGCTCCTCTCCTGCAGCTGCAGGAGAGCTCCAGCCCTCCTCTGGTCCTCCTCCAGACCCCTACTTTCTGCTTTCAAGCAATGCATCCAGCTTCTTCCCAGCAGCAGCATAAGGAAAGGGGTGCACTGTGATGTAAGGTAGAGTGGGGGGACTCAACTTCTGATGGTGGGGGGGCTCTTGACATCTAATGGAAGGGGATGCGCTGGACATCTAATCTTACAGATACAACCGGCCCTTTTGAAGACAATCATAATGCTGATGCGGCACACAATGAAATTCAGTTTGACACCTCCGATCTAGGGTCTCTGCTAAAAAAATATATCATGTTTGGGTGTTCAGAGTAATTTTCTAGCAGAAAATAATGATTTTTACTTCTTCATCTACATCTGATAAAAGAACGGAAAGATACTTTGTTTCACTTATTAGCGTGTTGTTATAAAACTTGGCAGGCTGCCTGGATTTTGTTTTTCCAGCTGTGAGAACTCTCTGCACTTGTTAGAAAGATCGCGACTTGCTGTTTTGAAGATCGGGAAGGGAAAAAGATCGCAATTTTGATTCTTAACGATTAATTGTGCAGCTCTACAAGACTTTAATATCACTTTAAAGCGGAGCTCCACCCTAAAGTGGAACTTGCGCTCATCGGATTCCTCCCCCCTTCCGGTGTCACAATTGGCACCTTTCAGGGGGGAGGGCGGTGCAGATACCTGTCTAAGTACTCACTTCCGGGAATATACATTGTGGGTAGACTGCGGGTAGTGCGTCACTTCCCGGAAACCCCCACCCCCCCCCCCGTTGTGTTCTGGGAAACACACGGCTCCCAGAACACAGCGGGGACCAGTGAAAGACGTGTGGCGCTGCTCGCGCATGCGCAGTAGGGAACCGGGAAGTGAAGCCGCAACGCTTCACTTCCTGATTCCCTCACCCATGATGGCGGTGGGGGCAGTCGATTGCTCGTCTTCTGCTGCTGACGTCGCTGTAAGCAGCTGCAGTATTTGTAGCTGCTGGCTTTTAATATTTTTTTTACGGCGGAGCTTCGCTTTAGGATCAGCTTTAGGTGAATACGAAACTGCAACTCACTTATGTCTTTCAGTCTGTGCATATTTTGTACATTCTGGCCATAGATGGATCAAAATTCAGCCAGTTCAGCATGGAACTGCCAAAGTTCGATCCATCCATGGGCAAGCTGATTGTACACAAGTCAAACTCTTGATCGTTTTCTGTACAACCAGCCTGTTGGAAAATGTTCACTCGATCAGTGCTGCCGGCTATAGCCAGAGGTGCTGATGAGTGTATTCTGATGTCAGAATACAACAATTCAGCAGGGATGGATTCCCCCATCCACATTGAAAGCGTGGCTGGGGGAATCAAGTCATTTATTTTTTGTTCAACCCGCTCATATATACAGTATCTCACAAAAGTGAGTACACCCCTCACATTTTTGTAAAAATTTTATTATATCTTTTCATGTGACAACACTGAAGAAATGACACTTTGCTACAATGTAAAGTAGCGAGTGTACAGCTTGTATAACAGTGTCAATTTGCTGTCCCCTCAAAATAACTAAACACACAGTAGAGCTGCACAATTAATCGTCAAGAATCGTTATCGCGATTTTTTTCCCCGTTGCGATGTTGACAAAGTATTTCCCGATCTTTCTATGCAGAGAATTCTCTCTGCTCTGCTGTCAAAAGAAAGGAAGAAAAATTCTGGGCAGTCTGCCAAGTATCACAACATTCTTTATCAGTGGAACTTAAGTCTAAACATTGTAACAATTTATCCTTTACATCAGGGATCTCCAAACTGTTGTCCTCCAGCTGTTGTGGAACTACAAGTCCCATGAGGCATTGTAAAACTCTGACATTCACAGACATGACTAGGCATGATGGGAATCGTAGTTCCTGAACAACTGGAGGGCCGTAAGTTTGGAGACCCCTGCTTTACATCAAAGGAATGGACTTCTGTGTGTAAATGAGGAAAAAATAACCACTTAAAGCGGAGTTCCACCCAAAAATTAAACTACCGCTTTTCGGAACCCTCCCCCCCCCTCCGGTGTCACATTTGGCACCTTTCAGGGGGGAGGGGGGAGCAGATACCTGTTTAATACCCCGCTGTCTTCTGGGAGACACACAGATCCCAGAAGACAGCAGGGACCATTTGGGTCGTGCAGCGCAAGTCGCGCATGCGCAGTAGGGAACCGGGAAGTGAAGCCACAAGCTTCACTTTCTGAATCCCTTACCGAAGATGGCGGCGGCAGCACCCGAGAGCGGGCGCCCTGGACAGGTAAGTGTCCTTCTTTTAAAGTGGTTGTAAACCCTGTAAAAAATTTTTTTTTTTTTTTAAACCAACCTGCAAGACAAAGGAATAATGAGCTAGTATGACTAGCATACTAGCTCATTATGCATCACTTACCTTAGATCGGGGCCTCCGAAGCCGTCCTCGTCTCCCTCTCCAGCCGCAGTCATCGCCGCTCCAGCCAATCACAGCGCCGCTCCGGCGCTGTGATTGGCCGGAGCAGCGAAGACGTGACTCCGCGCATGCGTGCGGGAGCCGTCAAATCCGGCTAAGCCGGATTTGTGAATGGGATTAACCCTATGAATGCGCCGTTGTCTACGACGCACATGCACCGTAGACACTGATGCATGTCATTTTTAGCAAATATCTCCTAAACCGTGTAGGTTTAGGAGATATTTCTTGCACCTACAGGTAAGCCTTAATCTAGGCTTACCTGTAGGTGCAAGTTACATAAGTGGGTTTACAACCACTTTAAAAGTTAGCAGCTGCTGTATTTGTAGCTGCTGACTTTAAAAAAAAAATCGGCGGACCTCCGCTGTAAACACTAAGGCCCCTTTCACACTGGCACGTTTTTCAGGCGGTTTAGCGCTAATAATAGCGCTGTTATACTGCCTGAAAAAATCGTGCCCTGTATTCTTCAATGTGAAAGCCCGAAGGCTTTCACACTGAAGCGGTGCGCTAGCAGGACCGCTCCAAAAGTCCTGCTAGCCGCATCTTTACAGCGGTGAAGGAGCGGTGTGTTCACCGCTCCTTTACCGCGGCTGCCCATTGAAATCAATGGGACACCGCGGTAATACCGCCCGCAAACCGCGGTAATACCGCCCGCAAATATTAACCCTTTTTCGGCCGCTAGCGGCTGCATACCGCGGTAATAACGACGGTATAGCGGCGCTGAAAATCGCACCGCTATACCGCCACCGCACCTGCCCGCCCCAGTGTGAAAGGGGCCTAAACCTTTTTCTGACATTTGTTGGTTTCAAGTTAAAATTATTATTTTTTGCTAGAAAATTACTTAGAACCCCCAAACATTATATATATTTTTTTAGTAGAGACCCTAGAGAATAAAATGGTGGTTGTTGCAATATTTTATGTCGCACTGTATTTGCGCAGCGGTCTTTCAAATGCAATTTTTCGGGAAAAAAATTACTTTAATGAATTAAAAAAAAAAAAAAAATAACCAGTAAAGTTAGCCCAATTTTTTTTTGTATAATGTGAAAGTTTTTACGACGCAAGAATCCTGATCTTTATTCTAAGCAAAAAAATTGTGACTCTCATTTTGGCCTGAATCGTGCAGCTCTAACACACAGCCATTAATGTCTAAACCGCTGGCAACAAAAGTGAGTACACCCCTAAGTGAAAATGTCCAAATTGGGCCCAACTAGCCATTTTCCCTCCCCAATGTCATGTGACTCGTTAGTGTTACAAAGTCTAATGCCTCGTACACACGATCAGTTTTCCTGACAGGAAAACTGTGTTTTTTTTTCAGCAGGAAAACTGCTGAAATTTGTCTTGCATACACACGGTCACTCTAATCTTGGACGAAATTCCGACCGTCAAGAACGCGATGACAGACACCGCGTACGACGAACCGAGATCAATGAAGTTCAATAGGCAGTTCGGCTCTTCTGCTTGATTCTGAGCATGCACGGTTATTTTCGCGTCGTAATTGCATACAAATGACCGCGATTCGCGATAAGATTTATTCCTGTCACGAAAATTGAGATCCTGCTCTCAATCTTTTCTTGGCAGGAAAACTGACAAAAAAAAGTGTGATGGAGCATACATATGGTCGGTTTTCCTGACAAAAACCTCACATCGCACTTTTCCTGTGAAGAAAACTGATGGTGTGTATGAGGCATAAGATGTGAATGGGGAGCAGGTGTGTTAAATTTAGTGTTATCGCTCTCACTCTCTCATACTGGTCACTGGAAGTTCAACATGGCACCTCATGGCAAAGAATTCTCTGAGGATCTGAAAAAAAGGAATTGTTGCTCTACATAAAGATGGCCTAGGCTATAAGAAGATTGCCAAGACCCTGAAACTGAGCTGCAGCATTGTGACCAAGACCATATAGCGGTGTAACAGGACAGGTTCCACTCAGAACAGGCCTCGTCATGGTCGACCAAAGAAGTTGAGTGCATGTGCTCAGCGTCATATCCAGAGGTTGTCCTTGGGAAATAGACGTATGAGTGCTGCCGGCATTGCTGCAGAGGTGGAAGGGGTGCTCAGACCATACGCCACACACTGCATCAAATTGGTCTGCATGGCTGTCGTCCCAGAAGGAAGCCTCTTCTAAAGATGATGCACAAGAAAGCCCACAAACAGTTTGCTGAAGACAAGCAGACTAAGAACATGGATTACTGGAACCATGTCCTGTGGTCTGATGAGACCAAGAAAAACGTATTTGGTTCAGATGGTGTCAGGCGTGTGGCAGCAACCAGGTGAGGAGTACAAAGACAAGTGTGTCTACAGTCAAGCATGGTGGTGGGAGTGTCATGGTCTGGGGCTGCATGAGTGCTGCATGAGTGCTGCCGGCACTGGGGAGCTACAGTTCATTGAGGGAACCATGAATGCCAACATGTACTGTGACATACTGAAGCAGAGCATGATCCCCTCCCTTCAGAGACTGGGCCGCAGGGCAGTATTCCAACATGATAACGACCCCAAACACACCTCCAAGATGACCACTGCCTTGCTAAAGAAGCTGAGGGTAAAGGTGATGGACTGGCCAAGCATGTCTCCAGACCTAAACCCCATTGAGCATCTGTGGGGCATCCTCAGACATAAGGTAGAGGAGCACAAGGTCTGTAACATCCACCAGCTCTGTGATGTCCTCATGGAGGAGTGGAAGAGGACTCCAGTGGCAACCTGTGAAGCTCTGGTGAACTTCATGCTCAAGAGGGTTAAGGCAGTGCTGGAAAATAATGGTGGCCACACAAAATATTGACACTTTGGGCCCAATTTGGACATTTTCACTTAGGGGTGTACTCACTTTTGTTGCCAGCAGTTTAGACATTAATTGCTGTGTGTTGAGTTTTTTTGAGGGGACATCAAATTTACACTGTTATACAAGCTGTACACTCACTACTTTACATTGTAGCAAAGTGTCATTTCTTCAGTGTTGTCACATGAAAAGATAGAATTAAATATTTACAAAATGTGAGGGGTGTACTTACTTTTGTGAGATACTGTGTATATATTGTGAGGGGGTTAGCTCGGTAGCGGGTGTGTGTGACCCCCTGGATGGGCTCCCCACACAAAAACAGGCCCAGCAGACGGAGGTTGTGGTTTTCACGATCAAAAGGTGCGGTTTATTTCTCTATTTACAGTGACAAAAACACAGCAAAGCAAAAAGAAACATAAACAAAATAAATCCTGGTCAGCTTGACCTCTGACTAAACATGCAGGTTTCCCTAACTAACAACTGGGATCAGCCTGGTGCTGTCCTAGTCCCTAAGTCCCTGGTTTAGTAAATGTCCAAACAAATAGCCACACAGGCTTTGTCTCACCGCACAGGGGTTCACTCTCCCTAGACAGTCCACACAGGTCTGGTTCCAGGCATGAGCAAACACCTAATGAAGCTGGGAGTTTTTATAGAGGCCTTAAACGAGCTGACAAGCTTCAGCTGGTCTCATCAACTCCCTGCCTGCACGACGCCCAGCACTCTCCCTAGAGGTATGAATCATCCATGAGCCCACTAGCCTCAGCTGGGCTTCATCAACTCTCTCCCTAGTTGTATAAGTCGGCATAAAGCCTGAATCTGGGAGAAATATACCTACCCCCCTGGATGCAACCAGGTGACTTTACCTTCCTGCTGTCACATACCCCCCCCTCTTGTTTTAACCTTGGGGTTGGAACACCAGCAATCAGGCATTCATGTACTCGAGACAAAGCATCCACATTCCCCATTTGAACGCCAGGGCGATGCTTTACTGTGAAGTTGAATTCCTGTAGGGCCAGGAACCACCTATTTACTCTTCTATTTGTCTCCTTGTTTTGAGCCATCCACTTTAACGGAGCGTGATCCGTAACCATGTCAAAGTGCCTACCTAGCAGATAGTACCGAAGGGAATCTAGAGCCCACTTCACCGCTAAACACTCCTTTTCAACCGTGGCGTAATTTACCTCATGGGACTTCAACTTCCTGCTGAGGTAAATGACTGGGTGCTCTTCCCCGTTCCAGACCTGGGACAATACTGCTCCTAACCCCACATCTGACGCATCACTTTGTACGACAAAGTCTTTAGAGAAGTCGGGTGAGTACAACACTGGCTGGCTACATAAGGCTTGTTTCAAGAATTGGAATGCTGCCTCAGCCTCGGGGGTCCATTTAATCATGACCGACCCTTTCCCTTTCGTCAGGTTGGTTAGGGGCACAGCCTTAGAAGCAAAGTGGGGAATGAAGCGCCGATAATAACCCGCGATTCCCAGAAAGGCTCGTACCTGCTTCTTGCTGTTGGGACGTGGCCAACTCTGGATGGCCTTGACTTTGTTGAGTTGGGGTTTTATTACTCCCCTGCCAATGGTGTACCCAAGATATTTGGCCTCCTCCTGCCCAATGGTACACTTCTTGGGGTTAGCCGTAAACCCCGCTTCCCGGATAGAGTCTAGGACTGCTTGCACTTTTGGCAGATGTGAGGCCCAATCTGTGCTATGGACAATTACGTCATCCAGGTAAGCCGCAGCATACTTCCGATGGGGCCTCAGTATCTGGTCCATTTTCCGCTGGAATGTGGCCGGCGCATTCTGTAACCCGAACGGCATTCTCTTATATTGGAACGCCCCGTCTGGGGTTACAAATGCGGTTTTCTCTTTGGCCGACTTGGCCAGGGGAATTTGCCAATACCCTTTTGTGAGGTCAAGAGTCGTCATGTATCGGGCTGTTCCCAGCCGGTCGATCAACTCATCTATACGTGGCATGGGGTAGGTGTCAAATTTTGTAACTTTGTTCAACTGACGAAAATCGTTACAAAATCGCCAGCTCCCATCCGGTTTAGGCACCAACACAATGGGACTAGACCAATCACTTTGGGACTCCTCTATCACCCCTAAGTTCAGCATTTTCTGTACTTCCTCCCGTATTGCCTCCCGTCGGGCCTCTGGGATCCGGTAGGGTTTTAACTTCACCCTTTCACCGGGCGGGGTAATAATATCATGCTCTACCCCAGATGTTTGTCCCGGCAGCTCAGAGAACACCTCCTTGTTGCGAAGCACAAACTCCTTAACCTCTTGTTGTTGGGGTTGTGACAAGGTGGCTGCTATTCCAACCTCCGGAATCACGCAACCAGTTTGAGCTGGTGACCAAGTTTCTGCGACTAGGGACTCTCTATCCCTCCAGGCTTTCAACAGATTAACGTGATAGATCTGTTCGGGCTTTCGCCTTCCTGGTTGTCTGACCTTGTAATTCACTTCGCTCACTTTTTCCATTATCTCGTAGGGGCCTTGCCATTTGGCAAGGAATTTACTTTCAACCGTAGGGACAAGTACCAATATCCTATCCCCCGGGGAAAAGGTACGGGTCTTGGCTCCACGGTTGTAAACTCTCTGCTGTGCCAACTGCGCTTGGGCCAAATGTTCCTTCACGATGGGCATTACCTGTGCAATTCGATCTTGCATCAGGGCGACATGCTCAATCACACTCCTGTGGGGAGAACTCTCACTTTCCCAAGTTTCCTTGGCAATATCCAACAGCCCTCTTGGGTGTCTCCCATACAGTAACTCAAAGGGGGAGAATCCCGTAGAGGATTGGGGCACCTCCCTAATAGCAAACATCAAATAAGGAAGTAGACAGTCCCAATCCTTTCCATCTATATCCACCACTTTCTTCAACATTTGTTTTAGGGTTTTGTTGAATCTTTCAACCAGCCCATCGGTTTGGGGGTGATACACAGACGTACGCAATTGCGTCACTTTGAACAATTTACACAGCTCTTTCATAACCCGGGACATAAAGGGTGTACCTTGGTCCGTAAGCAGTTCTTTACAAATACCCACCCGGCTAAAAACAAGAGATAGCTCTTTGGCTATGGTTTTGGCCGAGGTATTTCGGAGAGGGATCGCTTCTGGATAACGGGTGGCATAGTCCATTATAACTAATATGTACTGGTGCCCCCTAGCGGACTTGATAATAGGACCTACCAAATCCATTGCGATCCTCTCAAACGGGACCTCAATGATGGGTAGAGGGACCAGCGGGCTACGGAAATGTGGCATCGGGGCCGACCTCTGACACACAGGGCAGGAGGAACAATAATTTTCTATGTCCTTCATCACCCCAGGCCAATAGAATCTCTGTAATACCCTCTCTCGGGTTTTCTCTGTCCCCAGATGACCTCCAAGAATGTGCCCATGGGCCAACTCCAACACCAACTTCCTGTAAGGTTTGGGCACTACAAGCTGCTCAACGGTTTCTTCTGCCCTTTTTGCCACCCGATACAGTAGGTCCTTCTCTACGCTGAAGTATGGGTAAGTGCAGGTATTATCTGGGTTCACTAACTCGCCATCTATTTCCACTATGTTTTCCCGTGCCTTTATTAGGGCGGGGTCTTTTAACTGTTCTGTGGCAAAATTTTCCCTGTGAACCTCAAGATCAGAAAACTCCACAGACGGTAGGTTTTCGTCTGAGGAGGTGGGCTCCTCTCCAGTTTCTTGAGTCTCGCCTGCCAATACTGACAAGGGAAATTCTGGAGAGTCCTCACCACTCTCAGAGGAGTTCTGGCTATCACCTTCCTGGTACATAGGGGCACCAGTGGGGGGCTCAGGATCATCCCACAGTTCCCAGAACTTCGGAAAATCCCTTCCCACAATGGCATCATGCGGTAGTTGGGATACTAACCCCACTGGATGAGAGAGGGTACCTTTGGGGGTCTTGAAACACACTGTAGTCACTGGATACTCTCGGGTGTCCCCATGCACACAAATAACAGCTACCTTGCTATTCCCAGAGACCTCTGTTTTAACTAACTCAGCCTTTATCAGGGTCACAAGGCTACCTGAATCCAGTAATACCACAACATTTCTACCATTAATACACATTTTGCATAAATGTTTCTCAGTTCCCCGAATGGCAGTGCATGCGACTGTCGCACACAGCGACTGACGTCTGTTCGTCAGAAAGTCACATTGCATGGGTTCCTCCACAACCGGGCAATTTGCTGCAATATGTCCCGCTTGCCGGCAGCGGTAGCAAACAATCCTTTTGGCTGCCTCTTGAGCCCCCGACTTCCCAGGCTGTTCTCGCCAAACCCTGGGCAGAGCTCCCACCCTCTCACTCTCTCCACCCTCACCCCTTGGAATCATCTTATCCGCCCCTGGGGATGGTCTGGTCTTAGGGTGGAAAGTCCGAGAGTCTCTGGAAGAGGCCGTCAGGTTCTCTGCAGCCAAGTATCTCTCTACACGATCCACAAGTTTACCGGCCGTTTCTGGGTCTCCATGGCTTACCCACTTTTGAATGGCCGTAGGAAGAGCTCTCAAGAAACGATCCATCACAACATGTTCCACAATCTCCGGTGCGGACAAAGTCTCTGGCTGTAGCCACTTCCTGCTCAGGTGAATGAGATCATACATTTGAGACCTGGGGGGTTTTCCAAGCTGGAAAGTCCAGTTATGCACACGCTGAGCCCGGACAGCCAGGGTGACACCCAGCCTTGCCAATATTTCAGCTTTTAGCATCACATAGTCTTTTGCTTGGTCAGGCTCTAGGTCATAGTAAGCTTTCTGCGATTCACCAGTTAACAGAGGAGCCAGCAGTCCAGCCCACTGCTCCTCAGGCCACTTTTCTCTTTCAGCAGTCCTTTCAAATGTGGTCAAAAATACCTCTGGATCATCCTCTCCAGTCATTTTTGTCAATAAACGACTCACCCCAAAGGACGCGGTATTAGTGGGACGGCTTTCCTCACTGGTCTGCGGACGTTGCTGCATTACTGCTTCCATCTGTTGTTGTAGTCTCTGCTCTTGCTTCTGCAACAGGTCTATGAAGCGGGCCTCAGATTGCTGCTGGGCTTGTTGCTGGGCTGCGAAGCTCTGTTGTTGAGCTGCAAGGCTCTTTTGCAAACCTGCATTTGTCTGCTGTTGATTGGCATTTGCTAGAGCCAGCTGTTTCAGTATCTCCTCCATGCTGGCTTAAAAAAAAACTGCCACTGGTTCTCCACCAACTGTGAGGGGGTTAGCTCGGTAGCGGGTGTGTGTGACCCCCTGGATGGGCTCCCCACACAAAAACAGGCCCAGCAGACGGAGGTTGTGGTTTTCACGATCAAAAGGTGCGGTTTATTTCTCTATTTACAGTGACAAAAACACAGCAAAGCAAAAAGAAACATAAACAAAATAAATCCTGGTCAGCTTGACCTCTGACTAAACATGCAGGTTTCCCTAACTAACAACTGGGATCAGCCTGGTGCTGTCCTAGTCCCTAAGTCCCTGGTTTAGTAAATGTCCAAACAAATAGCCACACAGGCTTTGTCTCACCGCACAGGGGTTCACTCTCCCTAGACAGTCCACACAGGTCTGGTTCCAGGCATGAGCAAACACCTAATGAAGCTGGGAGTTTTTATAGAGGCCTTAA
Organism: Rana muscosa; assembly: GCA_029206835.1. Lineage (NCBI taxonomy): Eukaryota > Metazoa > Chordata > Amphibia > Anura > Ranidae > Rana > Rana muscosa. The sequence goes on along the minus strand of CM055127.1, from coordinate 419,790,925 downwards.
ACGAGCTGACAAGCTTCAGCTGGTCTCATCAACTCCCTGCCTGCACGACGCCCAGCACTCTCCCTAGAGGTATGAATCATCCATGAGCCCACTAGCCTCAGCTGGGCTTCATCAACTCTCTCCCTAGTTGTATAAGTCGGCATAAAGCCTGAATCTGGGAGAAATATACCTACCCCCCTGGATGCAACCAGGTGACTTTACCTTCCTGCTGTCACAATATATTTATCCTTTTTTTTTTTTTGTCTGTCTCTTTCACTTAGAAGTCTGTCTTCCTGCAGACAGGAATTCCAGCACCAGATTTTCTCTGCGGTCAGTAAACTATGTGCTGTATGATCTCTTTCTAATGAGGCAGAGACAGCGAGACTTGTGAAATGCCATATGGAATAAAGATCATAGGAGCACTGAAAATGACAAAAACATTACATTAAAGCCACTCATTCACCACCTAAATGATATAAAACATGGAGCCTGGAAAGGAAGCTTTACTAGTTCTCATCTCCATTTACTGTGTGGCAGAGCTGTGTGAATTTTGGAAATGAATGGACACATACACAAATCATTTGGCAGATAAAAGAGCCCCCTTGTATGTATTTCATCCTTGTATTTTGCTGCTTGTCCATGTTGGGTAATCTCTGAGTATAAAAGAGTACTAACAACAGTTGCATAAGATCGCCATCACCGGCTTCTCTTGGAAATATTGGATGTGTCTGCATGTGGCGCCCATTCAGTAAGGTGTCTTTCCATGATTTCTGTGAATTGTCGCTGTCCTGTCTGTGAATTGTAACATTTGGCCTTTCCTAAGGAGAGGGAGTGGTATTGCCGGGAGAAGGGGAGTGGGCGCCCTCTGGTGGTGGGAGGGTGGCAGTGCACTAGACCTACACAGGGACTCAGATTCCTTGCAGAAGCAACCCACAGCACCAACAAGAGGCAGAGCCCAGGCGGCAATGCCAGTAGCTGTAAATAAAGATCAGACTTCGCTTGCCTCCCACCCCTGCCACGTAGCTTGGCCCCCAACAGGCCACATACTGGCACCGGTCTGCGGAATAGGCGTTGGGGACCTCTGCTCTGACACTTTTGCTGGACAGCTTTGGTCTGTTAATGGAAGTTGAAAAATAACAGACTTACTAACTGGATCACCAGATGAAAATAATATAAAAAAGCCTAAAATAATAATAATGCAGCCATTACGTCTAAGAATTTGTAAGCTGCAATTTATTTATTTTCTATTTTTGGGTTTAATATTGGTTTAAAATGGTTGTAAGCCTCAGACATGAAATATGAATGAAGCATATCCTTCTATATAGTGAGTACTTGTCTCAATTAAGAGCACTTAGTTCACATCGGCGCGATTTGACATGCAATTTGACAGGTCAAATCGCATGTCAAATAGCAGCCTATTTCCGGCAATGGGAGCGTCCCAAGCGGTGTGACACCGACTTTGCAGCGCTGCACCCATTTCCAAAAGTAGTTCCTGCACTACTTTTGGCTGCTTCGGGGGGCAACTTCAATAGACATCTATGCAGGAACCCACACAGATGTCTTCCAAGACGCCCCCAAAGTCAGATTGAAATGCGGCTTTGAAATCGTGCGAGTTCAGATGAAGTCACAACGATTTCAAAGCCGTGTTCAGTGTGAACGAGGGCTAAGTGTTATTTCTGTCTGCTGCTTCATTCCTATGCTGTCTGCATGAGTTCCTGACACCAGGAGAAAAATGGTGACGGGGATGGACCTCCAACTGATTGGCAGTCTCAGCTCTGTTCCTGTGTGCTGTGTGAAGGGGGGTGTTTCCCTACGCTTCAATCAGCTCTCAGAACTCTCCTCACTGAGCTCTGCAGTGTGTGACTTGTTCTCTCCACCCCCTTTTTTCTGACAGCTCAGACAAGCTTTGAAGGGAAGTTCCACCCACATTTTCACTCCTCACCATGCAGCACTAATGTGCATCCTCAAAATTAATTGGCAATTTATTTTATTTTTTTCTGTTCACTTATCTGATTTATGCCTATATCTAATTTCACTTCCTCCTCTAGGGGGCCGGGGCAGCAGACGTAATTTCCGGTTTTACATTGGCTCCTGGGGGATCTTGGTCAGCTTGGCATGGCGTCTCTGAAAATTCTTGGCCAGCTTGGCATGGCACGGCTCCAGTAACATTTAACATTGGCGGCTATGGAAAATCACTGACGTCTGGAAAATCTGACCGAGATTTTTCCATAGACGCCAATGTTAAATGTTACTGGAGCCGAGCCATGCCAAGCTTGCCAAGATTTTCCAGAGACGCCATGTCAAGCTGACCAAGATCTGACCAAGATCTCCCAGGAGCCAATGCAAAACCGGAAATTACGTCTGCGTCCCCAGCCCCCTAGAGGAGGAAGTGAAATTCGATATAGGCATAAAACAGAATAAAAATAATAAATTGCCAATTAATTTTAAGAATGCACATTAGTGCTGCATGGTGAGGAGTGAAAAATGTGGGTGGAACTCCGTCCATGCCAAGTTGACCAAAATTGCACCGCATTGCAAATGTGCGAGATCAGCGGGTGCATGCTGGGTAGCCAGCATGCAGGGAATCCAGAAAGAAGCACACTGTGGCTTCAGGTGCCCACACTGGCAATGGCAGCGCTGTGCAGAAACTTCACAAAGTAAGAAAACAATGCTGCACAGATAGAAAACTGGGCATAGTTTACAGCATACCTTTGTTACATTGCACGAGGCATGAGTATTCTAGGGGTATTTTTATCTTAAAAGTCATATTACAGCCGGAACTTCGCTTTAACAATTATGCACTTTGAACGGATGTAGAGAAAATAAGACTGCAGATAAACAGGTACAACTTATGCAGGAGCATTTGTTTCATCTCTGTGTATCAGCTGAGGCCAGTCACTTCATTGGGTATACAAAAGGGTTTATAACCCCTTTAACCGCTTCCCGACCGCCGCACGCCCATATACGTCAGCAGAATGGCACGGGCAGGCAAATGGGCGTACCTGTATGTCCCTTTGAATTTGCCGCCTAGCAGGCGCGCGTGCGCCTCGGGGGTGTGCTCTGATGTTCGCCGGCAGCCCGCGATTGCGGTGAGGAGAAGCAGAACAGGGAGATGCCTATGTAAACAAGACATTTCCCTGTTCTGCTTAGTGACATGGCAGGGATCTACTGCTCCCTGTCATCGGGAGCAGTGATCACTGTCACGTCAGTAGTAGCCCATCCCCCCCACAGTTAGAACCACTCCCTAGGACACACTTAACCCCTTGATAGCCCCCTAGTGTTTAACCCCTTCCCTGCCAGTGTCATTTACACAGTAATAAGTGCATATTTATAGCACTGATCGCTGTAAAAATTACAATGTTCCCAAAACAGTGTCAAAAGTGTCCGATGTGTCCGCCATAATGTCGCAGTCACGATAAAAATCGCAGATCGCCGCCATTACTAGTAAAAAAAAAAATATTAATAAAAATGCCATAAAACTATCCCCTATTTTGTAGACGCTATAACTTTTGCGCAAACCAATCAATATACGTTTATTGCGATTTTTTTTTTTACCAAAAATATGTAGAAGAATACGTATCGGCCTAGACTGAGGAAAAATTAGTTTTTTTTATATATTTTTTGGGGATATTTATTATAGCAAAAAGTAAAAAATATTGCTTTTTTTTTCAAAATTGTCGCTCCTTTTTTGTTTATAGCGCAAAAAATAAAAACCGCAGAGGTGATCAAATACCACCAAAAGAAATCTCTATTTGTGGGGAAAAAAAGGACGTCAATTTTGTTTGGGTACAGCGTCGCACGGCCGCGCAATTGTCAGCTAAAGCGACGCAGTGCCGAATTGCAAAAAATGCTCTGGTCAGGCAGGGGGTAAATTCTTCCGGGACTGAAGTGGTTAAAAGATTACCTGTTCAAAAAAAAACATTGAATATAGAAAATAATATTTCCCACTGATGTCATGCCTATCAATACGTAGGTGTCCCCGTCCTGTCCAGGCTGCTTGTCCCAGAGCTGATTATCGGTAACATGGTGTAAAATGGCAATCCCGGCCTTCCCACTACACACAGCCCTCTGTTTTCTGGCAGCTTATAGCTAATTCCTTCAGCATGACTCATTATAGGCCAGTGTGACATTATGGCGGCCTGCTCACACAGAAGGTACATAGGGCAGCCTTCTGCCTTATCACTCCCTGTATTGTGATGTCACCATGAAGTGCGTGGAAAGTGACACACTCTATCACACCTGCTTCATGGGAAACTCCTACAGCTACAACCTGATCACACAATGTCCTGATATCTTCTCTACATCTCCACCATGGGAGGATCACCCAATACGAATCCTCTCTGCTGTGTAAATAACACCTGCCAGCACAGGGTTCAGGTCTCATACAGAGTGTACTGTATATTTATTATAGCACTACTGTACATACCTATAGTCATAGTTTGCTGACATCACAGTGAATTCAAATTGGGTTGGTACTGATTACTGGATTTTGCATTGTCATTGTTGCTTTTTTGCATTGCCTTGCTGGATCAAGCTGAATCCTTGGGAGAGATTTGCAGTCACGTAGTGAATACCAGTGCAAGACTGATTTAACCACTTCACCTCCGGAAGATTTACCCCCCTTTATGACCTGGCCATTTTTTGCGATACTGCGTTAATTTAACTGAGAATTGTGCAGTCATGTTAACACTGTATCCAAATAAAATGTATTTCCTTTTTTTTCTCCCACACAAATAGAGCTTTCTTTTGGTGGTATTTGATCACCTCTGCGGATTTTATTTTTTGTGCTATGAACAAAAAAAGACCGACAAGTGTGAAAAAAAAAAATTGTTTTACATTCTGCTATAAAACATATGCAATAAAAAATTAAAAAAATCGAATTTCTTCATCAATTTAGGCCAATATGTATTCTGCTACATATTTTTGGCAAAAAAAAAATCACAATAAGCGTATATTGATTGGTTTGCGCAAAATTTTTAGTGTTTACAAACTATGGGATATATTTATTTATTTTTGTGTATTTATTTATTTACTAGTAATGGCGGCAGTCAGCAACTTAGAGCCCTTTCACACTATGCCGCCCCGGGCGGCGGCGGTAAAACGCCGCTATTTTTAGCGGCGTTTTACCGTAGTTATGTGGCGCCGCTTTTAACCCCCGCTAGTGGCCGAAAAAGGGTTAGAACCACCCGCAAAGCGCCGCTGCAGTGGCGGTCCGGCGGCGCTGCCCATTGAATTCAATGGGCAGGGGCGCTTTAGGAGCGGTGAGTTCACCGCTCCTAATGCGCTCCAAAGAAGCTGCTGGCAGGACTTTTTCTGACGCCCTGCCAGCGCACCGCTCCAGTGTGAAAGCCCGAGGGCTTTCACACTGGAGTGAATGGAGTCGCTGTTTCAGGGCGCTTTGCAGGCGCTATTTTTAACGCTATATCGCCTGCGATTGTGATATGCGGACATTATGACACTAACTGACACTTTTGACACTTTTTTGGGAACGCATAAATTCACACGGTCACTGTACTAATGACACTGGATGGGAAGGGGTTAAAGTGATTGTAAAGTCTCGTTTTTTTTGTAATTTTAAATAACAAACATACTTACCTCCTCTGTGCAGTTGGATTTGCACAGAGCAGCCCGGATCCTCCTCTTCTCGAGTCCCTTTTTGCTGCTCCTGGCCCCTCCCTCCTATCGAGTGCCCCCACAGCCAGCAGCTTATTATGAAAGCACCCGAGCCGAGTCAGAGCTCCGTGCATCCATTCAGACATGGAGCCCCAACCTGGCTCTGCCCCCTCTCTCCCCTGATTGGCTGACTGACTTTGATTGACAGTCGCAGGAGCCAATGGCACCACTGCTGTGTCTCAGCCGATCAGGAGGAGTGTCCCTGAAGGAGGTAGCACTGCTAGGCTCTGAGGAAGAAGGTTATCCTTCGAAACGCGTCAGCCAGTAGTAGTCTTTGTGTCCTCTCTTTTATCATTTGGAGACTGTGACCATCAGACTGATTGCCATCACTTAAAGGCTTCGTACATTGCGGTTTCTTTCACATGTTTGTGAGTAGTTTTTATATTATTATTTAATAAACTCACCTAAGGATAATGCAGAAGGCTGGTGCGCCCTCTTTCTTTCTATTTCTCTTTCGGCTTAGACACTCGTGGACATCGCTGGAGAAAGAGGGGGCTCAGGTAAGTAATTAGGGGGGCTGGGGAGGCTGATACACACACAAGGCTTTTTATCTTCATGCATAGAATGCATGAAGATAAAAAAAAAACTCCCGCCTTTACAACTCCTTTGTAACATCAGGAGCAATCAAAGGGTTGTTTGTTTGTGTACAGTATGGGAGGTGATTTTACTAGGGGAAGGCATAGATCCATGTTCATGCTTTGCAGAGACACAGGATCCATGCCTTTGCAACTGACAGAATGGCGATCTGCCTTGTTTACATAGGCAGACCACTGTTCTCCCTATGTACCAATGGATCGGCGGATGGCGGCAGACACTGATCACAGCGGGAGCGAACCGCCAGCAGCGCGCTACCCAGAAGGCCCGGATCATGTATATACACGCGATCCGGCACACAGGTGCTGCCCTGTAGCAGTAAAACTGCTATAGGGCGGACCTTAAGCGATGTGGTGGCTGCATTCGTTTTTGTTTTTCATGGCTTTTCCCCTCTGTTTTCATCTGGTGATCTGGCCAGTAACACACTTCCTGTGTTAGTGAGGCACAACTCTGTAAGAATGATAAGAGAAGGCAGAGTAGACAGCAGCATTGTCAGTCTGGGGGGAGGGGAGTGTTAGGTGGACAAGCAGATTTAGATACACTAACAAATTGAAGCCAAGCTTCAGCTAACACTTTTTAACCACTTCAGCCCCAGAAGGATTTGCCCCCTTAATGACCGGGCCATTTTTTGCGATACGGCACTGCATCACTTTAACTGACAATTGCGCGGTCGTGCGACGTGGCTCCCAAACAAAATTGACGTCCTTTTTTCCCACAAATAGAGCTTTCTTTTGGGGGTATTTGATCACCTCTGCGGTTTTTATTTTTTGCATTATAAACAAAAAATGACCAACATTTTTTTTTACTTTCTGCTATAATACATATTCCCCAAAAAAGATGTAAAAATACAAATGTATTCACCAGTTTAGGCCGATATGTATTCTTCTATATATTTTTGGTAAAAAAATCGCAATAAGCGTATATTGATTGCTTTGCGCAAAAGTTATCGCGTCTACAAACTATGGGATAGATTAAGGGACTTTTTATTTTATTTTATTGTTTTTACTGGTAATGGCAGCGATCTGCGATTTTTAGAGGGACTGCAACGTTGCGGCGGACAAATCTGACCCCAAATGACACTTTTTGGCGACTAGTGACATTATTACATTGATCAGTGCTATAAAAAGGCAAAAGGTTAACAGTAGGGGGCGATCAAGGGGTTAAGTGTGTTCCCTGGGTGTGTTCTAACTGTAGGGGGGATGGGCTTACTGAGACATGACAGAGATCGCTGTTCCCGATGACAGTAGATCTCTGTCATGTCACTAGGCGGAACGTGGAATTGCCTAGTTTACATAGGCAGTTCCCTGTTCTGCCTCTCCTCACCACGATCGCTTGTCGCCGGCGGACATCCAGTCCGCGGGACCCACGAGCACGCTCCCGTGGCGCGCGTGCGCCCGCTATCCTTGCATGGACCAACTTACAGGTACGTCGGTTCGTGCAGAAGAGCTGACCTGACGAAATATATCTGCGTAAGCTGGTCGGCAAGTGGTTAAGCAGTTACAGCAACTTTTTTTTATTTTGTTTTTTTGGGGGATAAATAAATAAAAGCTGATCATTGTAAGCACCCCTGTCAGTGGTAAATGAATTGCCTCAACCCTCTGCTTCACTGCTACATCTACAGGACAGCTTGGTCTGTTGAAACACAACAGACTAAGCCCCTCCCCCTTTAACATTGACTGCGGCTTTGAAATTGTGGGACTTCATCTGAAATTGCATGATTTCAAAGCCACATGTCAGTGCGACTTAGAAGACATCTGTGCGGCTTCATGCACAGATGTCTATCCAAGTCGCACCCGAAATCACAAAAAGTAGTGCAGAAACGACTTTTTCAAATCGGTGCGGCACCGCAAATCGGATCGTGTGTTCCCAGACCTACTGAAAGTGAAAGAAAGCCTAAAATAAAAATATTTAGACCCCTTTCCCACTGAGCCGCCCATAGCGTCAGCGGTAAAATGCCACTATTTTTACCACCGACGCTATGGCCCCTTTCACACTGAGGCGTTGCAATAACGCGCTAAAAACGAGTAGCGTTATTACCGCGTTTTTACCGCGTTATCGCTAAAAATAGCACTAAAGCCTATGCGTTTTTATGGCGTTAGAGTCAGCTAATAACCCTACCCCCTTACATCACATCCTGTGCACTTCCTGGTTTTTCGTAGCTTCTGGGCATTTTTAAAGCGGTATTACCGCGGTTTTACAGCGGTACTCATTAATTTCAATGGGGATAGGCGTTTTTACAGCGCTATTTTATGCGCCCCAAAGATGCTCCAAAAAAGCTGTTTGCAGGATTTTTTCCAAAGCACAGCCAGCACAACGCCTCAGTGTGAAAGCCCTCAGGGCTTTCACATTGAGAATGCTGGGGCAGGATTATTTCAGGCGTTTTTACAGAGCTATTTTTAGCGCTAAAACGCCTGAAAAAAGCCTCAGTTTGAAAGGGGACTTAGGGCGGATTTGCAGCGCATTTTGGCCGCTAGCGGTGCGCATTTGACCCCCACTAGCGGCCGAGAAGCAGCGCATTGCGGGCGGTATAGCCGCACTGTCCCATTGATTTCAATGGGCAGGAGCGGTGGAGGAGCGGTAAACACACTGCTCTTTCACCGCTCCAAAGATGCGGCTAGCAGGACTTTTTTTACCGTCCTGATAGCGCACCGCTCCAGTGTGAAAGCCCTCGGGCTTTCACACTGGAGACAATAGAGCCGCTGTTTGAGGGCGGATTGCAGTCGCTATTTTTAAGTGCTATAGCACCTGCAATACGCCCTCAGTGTGAAAGGGGTCTTATGCTGCGTACACACAACCGTTTTTCATGACAAGAAAACTGCCATTTTTTAGATTGGTCATGAAAAACGGTCGTGTGTATGCTCCATAGCAGTTTTTTCGACGAGAAAACTTCCCGAAAAAAAAAAAATAGAACCTGCTCTATTTTTTCTCGTCGTTTTTCACGTCGTTCTTTTTAACGTCGTGAAAAATGGTCATGTGTACGCTTTTACGAGGGGAAAAAAAACGTGCATGCTCAGAATCAAGTATGAGACGGGAGCACTCGTTCTGGTAAAACTAACATTCGTAATGGAGATGCACATTCGTCACGCTGTAACGGACTGAAAAGCACGAAGACTGAAAAGCGAAAATCGTCTCTCACCAAACTTTATTAACACGAGGGTCAGCAAATGCAGCCAAAGGGTGGCACCATTTGAATGGAACTTCCCCTTTATAGTGCCGTCGTACGTGTTGTACGTCCCCGCGCTTTGCTCAAGCGTTTTTTTTCATGAACGTGTATATGCAAGGCAGGCTTGAGAGAAATCACGACGAGAAAAACTTCGTTTTTTTGCATGACATAAATAACGGTCGTGTGTACGCGGCATTGAGGCAGCCATTACATCCAAGAATTGGTAAGCTGCAATATAATAAATGTTTGAGTTGAATAGAGCTTTACTCCTTGCTGTGCGGCCCGAGCCCCACTGCAAGGACGGACATCAAGGGAGCTGATGTTCCCCAGAGATGGGCTTTAACCCTTTCTCGATCAGGGGTTATTAAAACCTTGATGCCCACATCAAAATGAGCTGCTTCAGTTTGCTATCACTCCCATCAACTAATGACTCATTTTCCTTAATTTTTTTTTTGGTCTGTACCCCTTCATCCCCTTTTTAGGGCTTTTTAAAGTTTTGGCTGGAGTTCTACTTTAATGTGAAAAGTTTCCTCCTGTCTACATTTGCCCTAAACACTAAAAAGATACACAGAGATTAGAGAGGTCTCATTCTAGGTGGTTCTGCGTGACTGGCGTGCTTTTGGAAATCGCCCAATACCACATTGTCAGCTGGCCAGAGTATACGGTATACAGAATAGGAGAGCTGATAGCCGGGGATATTATTGGAGTTATCTACTCCTATCGGAGCCCTGCCTATCGTATTTCTTCCTTGTTGGGGATTTCTGTTTTATAAATTATACAGAGTCAGAAAACAAAACCTCAATTCCAGATAACTTCTCTTATCTATCAGGATATAAAGCTGGTAATCATGCTGAATTTTTTTTCTGTAGTCATAGCCTGACTTATGCTGCGTACACACGATCGGAATTTCCGACAAAAAAAGTCCGATGGGAGCTTTTCATCGGATATTCCGACCCTGTGTATATACGCTCCATCTGATTTTTTCTGTTGGAAAAATCGTCCGAACTAACTTTCGGAAAACGAACGTTCGGCCGTGAGCGCAAACGATATTGCCATCATGTAATGACCGATAAATCGTTCAGTGGACATAAATAAAAAAAATTTTTTTTTTTTTTTTTTTTTTACATATACCTATTGCAGAAAGTTCGGATGGGAAACACATTAACCTTCCGATTTATCGTTCGTTCGGCAGAAAATTTCCAAACTTGTCCTTCGTGTTTTCGGCTCAAAAACGTCCCAACGATTATTGATTTTGTGCCCATTAACTGTTCGAAAAACGAAAGAACTGTCTGAACGACCGATTTTCGCCCGATTTTTCGTATAGTGTATGGCCAGCATTAGTTAGAGAGCAGGTTCTCAATTTTGCAGATCGTCTGTAGCAATTCCGACACGCAAAATTCCAACACATGCTCGGAAACAATTTGACGCATGCTCTGAAGCATTGAACTTCATTTTCTAGGCTCATCATAGTGTTGTACGTCACCGTATTCTCTTCAGAGAACTTTTGTGTGACCGTGTGTATGCAAGCCAAGCTTGAGCGGAATTCCGTCGGAAAAACCATCCAATGTTTTTTTTTGCGACGGAAAATCAGTTCGTGTGTACGCGGCATTAGTATGCAACACTCCAATGGAGTACATAGACCATACCGTCCACCCACCATATTACTGTAAAGTGGGTGGTTGGGGGGGGGGATTGCAGTAAAACTGCGGCTCAGCCCCTCAATACCTGTTTTGATGACAGCTCACAATTTAGGGTTTTGCCTCACTTTGGGTGGAGTAAAGAATGGTCACTCAGTTTAGTGAATGAAATGAAGCAATGGTCACTATGAATACACAATTAGGTGCAAGGAAAACTAGCGAGAAAATACTTTGCTTGCACGTGATTGGATATTTTAGGTGAATTTGTAATAAATGTATTTCTTGAGTAATCATTCTCACTGATTGCTTGGTTCCCATCCTCAGTACAACCCTGTAGTTCACCTAGAATTCAGGGCCACATGCAACCACTAATGTGTGTGTTCCCTATTGCCCTGTTATACAAGTGATTTCTATCAGTCTCATGTAATGTGTCTCCAGGCTATGACTGTCTCCTTAGCATGTCTTCAGTCTCCAGCAAATGCTATGGCATGTTCACAGTCTCTGACAGTCTCCTGCAGCATGTCTGCAGTCTCTGACTGTCTCTTGTGTTACGGTATGTCTGCAATCTCTGACCATTTCTTGTATTATGTCTGCAGCCTCTGACTATCTCTTGTATTACGTCTGCAGCCTCTGATCATCTCTTTTAATATGTCCACAGTCTCTGACCATCTCTTTTAATATGTCTGCAATCTCTGACCATCTCTTGTATTATGTCCACAGTCTCTGACCAACTCTTGTATTATTTCTGCAGCTTCTGACCATCTTTTGTCTCATAACCATAGTCTTATTAATATAAGACTGTTGTGTGTCTTCTGTCTCTGATAATGAGAATTTACCAAATCTTATGTGCTGCCCTTTGGTGATGTTGGGGGCCACACGTGAGGCTCTGATATCAATAAAGATGACCACTATTGACCTACAATGTAATTCAGGGCTCCTGTAAAGTGGAAAAAAACCTTGCCATTTGCACAGTTGGGATAGATGAAATCTCTCACATACACAGGGGCACCGCTGAAGCGTGAAGTGAAACATGAAGCGTGAAGTAAAGAAGGGACATAATGATCACATTTTTCTCTCACGTCTAATGCTCAATTACTGTAGCTGTAGGGCGTAGCTGTGATAATTACTACCAAATATTGACTATGATTTTGGTTGGATAAGGCCGCAATTTCACCTAATGTAAGAGGGCACTCTATTGGGGACACCTGATGTAAGGGGGCACTCTGATGGGGACACATGATGTAAGGAGGCACTCTGACGGGGACACATGATGTAAGGGGGCACTCTGATGGGGATACATGATGTAAGGGGGCACTCTGATGGGGACACATGATGTAAGGGGGCACTCTGATGGGGACACATGATGTAAGGGGCACTCTGATGGGGACACATGATGTAAGGGGGCACTCTGATGGGGATACATGATGTAAGGGGGCACTCTGATGGGGACACATGATGTAAGGGGGCACTCTGATGGGAACACATGATGTAAGGAGGCACTCTGATGGGGACACCTAATGTAAGGGGGCACTCTGATGGGGACACTTGATGTAAGGGGGCACTCTGATGTGAACACCTGGTGTAAGGGGCCACTCTGATGGGGACACATGATGTAAGGGGGCACTCTGATGGGAACACCTGATGTAAGGGACCACTCTGATGGGGACACATGATGTAAGGGGCCACTCTGATGGGAACTCCTGATGTATGGGGCCTCTCTGATGGGGACACATGATGTAAGGGGGCACTCTGATGGGAACACCTGGTGTAAGGGGTCTCTCTGATGGGGACACATGATGTAAGGGGGCACTCTGATGGGAACACCTGGTGTAAGGGGCCACTTTGATGGGGACACATGATGTAAGTGGGCACTCTGATGGGGACACCTGATATAAGACGGCACTCTTACAGGGACACCTGATATAAGGAGGCACTCTGATGGGGACACTTGATGTAAAGGGACACATGATGTAAGGGGGCACTCTGATGGGAACACCTGGTGTAAGGGGCCACTTTGATGGGGACACATGATGTAAGTGGGCACTCTGATGGGGACACCTGATATAAGACGGCACTCTTACAGGGACACCTGATATAAGGAGGCACTCTGATGGGGACACTTGATGTAAAGGGACACATGATGTAAGGGGGCACTCTAATGGGAACACCTGATGTAAGGGGCCACTCTGATGGGGACACATGATGTGAGGGGCCACTCTGATGGGGACACTTGATGTAAGGGGGCACTCTGATGGGGACACCTGGTGTAAGGGGCCACTCTGATGGGGACACATGATGTAAGTGGGCACTCTGATGGGGACACCTGATATAAGGGGGCACTCTAACGGGGACACCTGATATAAGGAGGCACTCTGATGGGACACTTGATGTAAGGGGGCACTCTGATGGGAACACCTGGTGTAAGGGGCCACTCTGATGGGGACACCTGATATAAGGAGGCTCTATGATGGGACACTTGATGTAAAAGGGCACTCTGATGGGGACACCTGATGTAAGGAGGCACTCTGATGGGGACACCTGATATAAGGGGGCACTCTGCTGGGGACACATGATGTAAGGGGGCACTCTAATGGGGACACCTGATCCAAGGGGCACTCTGATAGGGACACCTGATATATGGGGGCAATCTGATGGGGACACCTGATGTAAGGGGGCACAGACCTGCAGCATACACCACCTCCTGCTTTCTGCCTGTCTGGTGCTAAAAGCTGCAGGGGAACTCTGAGGGGGACATATGATGTAAGGGGGCACTCTGATGGGAACACCTGATGTAAGGGGCCACTCTGATGGGGACACTTGATGTAAGGGGTCACTCTGATTGGGACACTTGATGTAAGGGGGCAATCTGATGGAGACACCTGGTGTAAGGGGGCACTCTGATGGGAACACCTGATGTAAGGGACCACTCTAATGGGGACACATGATGTAAGGGGCCACTCTGATGGGAACACCTGATGTAAGGGACCACTCTGATGGAGACACATGATGTAAGGGGCCACTCTGATGGGAACTCCTGATGTATGGGGCCTCTGATGGGGACACATGATGTAAGGCGGCAATCTGATGGGAACACCTGGTGTAAGGGGCCACTTTGATGGGGACACATGATGTAAGTGGGCACTCTGATGGGGACACCTGGGGTAAGGGGCACTCTGATGGGAACACCTGATGTAAGGGCCCACTCTGATGTGGACACTCGATGTAAGGGGGCACTTTGATAGGGACACCTGGGGTAAGGGGCCACTCTGATGGGGACACTTGATGTAAGGGACCACTCTGATGGGGACACTTGATGTAAGGGGGCACTATGATGAGGACACCTGGTGTAAGGGGCCACTCTGATAGGGACACATGATGTAAGTGGGCACTCTGATGGGGACACCTGATATAAGGGGGCACTCTAACGGGGACACCTGATATAAGGAGGCACTCTAATGGGACACTTGATGTAAAAGGGCACTCTGATGGGGATACCTGATGTAAGGAGGCACTCTGATGGGGACACTTGATGTAAAGGGACACTCTGATGGGGACTCCTGATCACCTGATGTAAGGAGGCACTCTGATGGGGACACCTGATATAAGGGGGCACTCTGCTGGGGACACATGATGTAAGGGGGCACTCTGATGGGGACACCTGATCTAAGGGGCAATCTGATGGGGACACCTGATGTAAGGGGGCACAGACCTGCAGCATACACCACCTCCTGCCTTCTGCATGTCTGATGCTAAAAGGGGCAGGGGAACTCTGAGGGGGACATATGATGTAAGGGGGTGCACTGAAAATTGATAATAAATAATATGGAAATGCTATGGCTCTTGTACATTGCAAATTTTTTGATAGACACAACTATGACTATATATACTGTATACTAAGATCTGTGTCATAGCACAAACATGGAATTTAGACCTCTACTGGATGAAAATGTTACTGGCTTGGCCCTCCTGAAGTTTTATCTAATACCCCTTCTATATGGGAAAACAGGTGGAGTGATTTACTGGAAGAGGTGAGAATCCTCAGGCCTCGTACACACGACCGAGTTTCTCGGCAAGAACCAGCAAGAAACTTGCTGGCAGAGATGTCTTGCCGAGAAATTCGTTCGTGTGTATGGTTTCTCGTCAAGAAAACCGACAAGTAATCTCGATGAGAAAATAGAGAACCTGCTCTCTATTTTCTCGTTGAGATTCTCTTCAGCCTGTTTCTCGACGAGAAAAGTGAGTGTGTGTACACTTACCTGTCCTCCGGGAAGCCCGCGCATGTTCGAAATGAATTTGACGCATGCGCGGTAGCTTCCTAGGCATAGGTAGGGTATACCAAGATGGCGGCGACAGCATTGAATGTGACAAGCGCATGCTCGTCGTAGTCAATGACGTCACTGCGTACGCTCCATTCAAAGAACCGCGGGTTCTTTGAATCGAGCGTGTGTACACTCGGTCGGGACAAGTTTCTTGTCCAAGAATCTCGTCGAAAAAAAAGACCTGTTTTTTTCGACGAGAATCTCGGCCGTGTGTACGAGGCTTCACTAAAAAAAAATGTGGAAATTTTCACTTCAATTATCCAACCATGAGAAAGAAATCTGCACATAATTTGGTATTTAAAGTGAATTGGAACCTTTTTTTCACATGAATGGATAATTGAATTGAATCCTCACGCAATTCTGAGTGAAGATTCTCAACTCCTTTAGTGAATCAGCCTCAGTACCTCTGCTAGTTATAGCCGATAACTGCACAGGGTAAAGCCACCTCTTTGTGTGCCTAATAATGAATCAGTAATTGTCTGAACACCGCTGTTCTTTTGGTTTGGTGCACTGTGCAATCCTTTCAGTTCAGCGCACTGCAATAAATGCTACAGGCACCATTTGTGGTTGGTTTTGGTGTGATACCCCTTTGGTGTGATTAGGTCCTTACAGCCAGTTATATTGCCGCTTCTGGTGTGTGCTGTAAATGGATGGGTGATGCACAATTCATGACACTTTAAAAAAAAAAATTGTAAGTGACATTTAATGAATCCTTTTGCATGGCATCACATTGCGGTGTGGTGTAGTGCATCACAACAACAGGTTGCACTGAGTAAATATGTAGCATGTCATTCTTTTTCTCAGTGCAAACCATCACAGTGTGGGGTGTAAACTGAACACACAGACATAAGATACATGGTAAATTGCCTTGTCTATATGTTGGGCTGGGTACATAGTGGTGTGAATGGGCCCTAAATGTCTACTGTTAGATTATAGTAGATGAATGTCTCTGACTGAACATAACCCTCCTCGCTATACTAACAGAATTTTAAAGAAGAATTCCGTGTTGGAACCCCTCCAACCCCCTTGAAGCCTTCCTCCATTCATGTAACCCAATGTACAGTCAGTTACACTTCCGTTGATGCTGCGGTAGGATGGGTTCGACGGTATGGCCAGGGGGGCGCTGATGGCAAAAACCGACATAGAGGCGGCTTTTAGATTCATGCCGGTTCACCCGGATAGTTTTCACCTCCTGGGATGTCAGTGGGACAATGAGTTCTATGTGGATACGTGCTTGCCTATGGGATGCTCCATATCGTGCGCATTGTTCGAACAGTTCAGCTCGTTTGTGGAATGGGTGGTCAGGGATGTGTCGGGGGTGAATTCAATCATTCACTACTTGGACGATTTCGTTTGCGTGGGTCCGGCTTCATCCAGAATCTGCGCTGTGCTCCTGGCCACATTGGAGCACGCTGCAGAGCGGTTTGGGATACCATTGGCACCTGACAAAACGGAGGGACCTCGCACGGTTATCACGTTTTTGGGTATTGTCTTGGATTCGGAGGTCATGGAGTGCCGCCTACCATTGGACAAATTGGAGTCACTCAAGACTGAGCTGAAGGTCATGATGGGGGTGAGGAAGGTGCAGCTTAGGGTTCTGCAGTCGCTACTGGGAAAGCTCAATTTTGCGTGCCGCATTCTGCCAATGGGCAGGGTGTTTTGCAGACGGCTGTCGGCTAGCACGGCTGGGGTACGGTCCCCCACGCACTTTGTGAGTTTGGGTAGAGAACACAAGGCTGACTTGCGGGTTTGGCATTCATTTCTGGAGTCTTTCAATGGGAGAGCGTTATGGATGTCTGACCCTATTAGCAATTTTGACTTAGAACTGTACACAGATGCGGCTGGGGGGTCTGGTTTTGGGGCCTTCTTTCAGGGCAGGTGGAGTGCTGGCCCATGGCCGCAGTCTTGGATTGAGGCTGGTTTCACCAAGAATTTGGTCCTGTTGGAACTGTTCCCGGTGGTGCTGGCAGTGGAGTTGTGGGGGGCGTATTTCAGGGATCTGAAAGTGCGTTTTCATGGGGACAACCTGGGGGTAGTACAAGTAATCAACAAGGTGTCGGCATCCTCCCCCCCGGTGGTGCGGCTGCTGCGCCATCTGGTGTTGAGATGTTTGCAGCTCAATGTCTTTGTGTATGCGGTGCACCTTCCGGGGGTGGACAATGTCATAGCTGATGCGCTGTCTCGCTTTCAGTGGGACAGGTTCCGAGAGTTGGCACCGGAGGCGGAGCAACGTGGGGTCCCTTGTCCAAGCTGGCTGTGGAAGATTCCGTTGGAATAGTGTCAGGTTGGATCAAAAAATCGGTAAGTACAGGCACATGGGTGGCGTATGAGAAGGTGTGGCTGGAATGGAAAGAGATGGTTTGTGAAGCTGGAGCTGACCCGGTGGGTCCCGATGTCAGGTTATTGGTGCTGTATTTCCTGGCTAGAAACATGGAGGCCCGCGTGTCCAGGTCCAGTTTGGGTAAGAAGATGGCAGGTTTGGCCTTTCTGTTCAAATGGCAGGGTTGCCCCGATTTTACAAAATACTTTTGGGTGCGTCAGGCACTCAAGGGATATGGTCGGGGGAGTCAGAAACCGGATGGCAGGTGACCGGTATCGTTTACTCTATTGGGCGGGATCATGGGGCAGTTGCAGGGCCTATGTTCATCCCCATACGAAGTTCTGCTGTTCACGGTGGCATTCTCACTGGCATTCTTTGGAGCATTCAGGATAGGTGAGTTGGTTAGCCCGTCAAAAGCAGTGCACGGGGGGTTGCTGGCTAGCGAGGTGGGCTGGACGGAGCAAGGGGTGTCTCTGGTACTGAGGAGGTCTAAGACAGACCAGATGGGCAGAGGTAAATTGGTCCAGGTTTTTCCGGTCCCAGGTTCCCGGAATACCTCATTCAGGAAAATACCACATTATGACCACTGGATGGAGCTGACGACCATAGCAAATTGCTGTATTAAGAAAAATTTGGCCAGAATTCACGAGGGCAAGCAAATGCTTGTGACATATGTCCAACAAATATTTTAGAAATAGACCTCTAATGCCGCGTACACACGGTCGGAAATTCCGACAAGAAAAGTCCAATGAGAGCTTTTTTGGCGGAAATTCCGACCGCGTGTAGGCTTTTTCTGTTGGAATTTCTGCCAACAAAAGATTGAGAGCAGGTTCTCTATTTTTCGACGGAAAAAGTTTCTATCGGAAAATCCGCTCGTCTGTATGCAATTCCGACGCGCAAAAAAACACGCATGCTCAGAATCAAGCAGAAGAGCCAAACTGCCTATTGAACTTCATTGATCTCGGTTCATCATACGTCTTGAACGTCACCGCGTTCTTAACAGTCGGAATTTTCCGACAAGATTTGTGTGAACGTGTGTATGCAACACAAGTTTAAAGAGGAAGTAAACCCATGTTTTTTTTTGTTTTTTTTAAAAACCCCTGCAAAAGAAAGCCATAATGAGCTAGTATGCATAGCTTATTAGCTCATTATGAATGACTTACCTGAGATCAAAGCCCCCGAACTGCTCGTCATTCCCCTCCGCCGCCGCCCTTCCGTGTATCGCCGCTCCGGCGCTGTGATTGGCCGGAGCGGCGATGACGTCACGCGCATGTGCGCTCGGGCCGGCAAGATCCCATTCAGAAAACCGGCAAGGATGCCAGCCCGCTAGTGCGCATGCGTGTGACGTCATCGGCGCTGTATTTATAGTAAATATCTCCTTAACCATGAAGGTTAAGGAGATATTTCTTGCACCTACAGGTAAGCCTTAATCTAGGTGCAAGTTGTCTAAGTGGGTTTACAACCATTTTAAGCCAACATTCCGTCAGAAAAAAATCCACGGTTTTCTTGTCGGAATTTCCGATTGTGTGTTTGCGGCATTAGTGTTGGAAAATCTTCCAAATTGGGTCACAGACAACAAAAAAAACACTAGGCTACCAACAGTCCCAAAGAGACAGGCTGGGCAGATCCAAAATTCTGGACCATGCCAAAGAGAAGGCTTTTTTTTAGGGCTGTGGAAATTAACTATTAATTCCTCGATTAATTGATTAATGTTTTTGATCGATCAAAGTTCTTTTGATCGGTACTCACCTCTCCGCCGGCTTCCGGATCTTCAGGGAGTTCCGTCGGAGATCCGGTGACGTCACGGACACCGGCGGGGCTTGCCGTGTCCATCTGAAGGGCTCCTTTGCTGTGCCTTCATATCTGCATGCCGGCGGGACCTTACTATCTGCCACACGCAAGGGCTGTTACACTTCCCTCTATCACTTCCCTCTATCAACCTGAGATTCTACAGCCATCCACTGGGAGTTGTGATAGTTCCCTTCACGGGACATCTACATGCCGACGGACTGATGTTAACCCCTCCTCATCTGGATTCAGCAGTGGTATCGTTGTACACATTTTTATACCAGTATCATACTTAGCTACATGTTTTTATGACTGCTTTTGCTACCATTTGGTATTACTCACACCATTTTTACAGTTTATGTAGCTACATCGATTTTATCTCCAGTGCAATATTTATTTTGTTACCTACTTGAAGACTATAAAAGTTTTAATGCTATTCCCATCGAGCGCTGCCTTTGTGTGCTTTTTGTATCCTGCTATCCATTTTTCCAGTGGTTGGTAGCTGCACTGGGAATCGGCCTGCAAGGAGATCAGCTAAAAGTAGTTGGATCTGTATGTGCGTTATAATTAATCGAAATTAGTCGATTAATCGATTTAAAAAAAAACGACAAATCGAACAGGAAAATTTTAATCAGTAACAGCCCTACGTTTTTTTTCTCTCCTACATAGCAGATGGGTAACAATGGAACAGTTGTTTTGTTATCATCAATGTCAAAAGGGGACAAGAGAGATTGTCTGAAGGCATCTAAAGTTAATCATGAAATTCTTCTGAAAGTGCCTTTGACAGTCATGTTGAATTTCTTAGCCTGTGGAGTAACTCATCTGTCCAGAGTATGGGATTGTAATTTACACTCTCTGTTTTCCAGGTGTTCCAACCAGCTGATCCATGACGATCTCCCCAACACAAGCATCATCATCTGCTTTGTGGACGAGGTTTGGTCTACACTTCTCCGCTCAGTTTTCAGCGCTTTAAACCGATCGCCTCCCGAACTTATCAAAGAAATCATTCTAGTGGATGACTGTAGCACAAAAGGTAGAGTAAGACATTTGCTGTGACATGTCACATTGTGCCTTGTTTTATTTGCAGAAATTGTGTGGAAACCTTCCAAGCTTTTGTAAAAGAAAAACCTGCATTGAGCACTAATATATGGCGGCAACATTTACTTTGATCAGTCCTGTGTACATTACACGTGATTATGAAAGCATTCAACCCAAGCTGTTTAAATCTGAACTCTGGGATAAGCAAATATTGTCTACATACAGGAGGCATGTGTATTCTTACTGGAATCTTGGAGTGTTTCTTCCAGATCTGTGTGGTAATCCAGTGTGAAACTTTGCCTCTATCCAGAGGTTTCCTGTAATAAAGACCAGTCACTGCTGCTCTCTCTCCTTGTGCAGGGTGACTGGTCTTGTCTCCGCCCCCTCCTGTAGTTTTCTGCAGGCAGTCTGTAGTGGGTGGAGTTGTTAGACTCCTCCCACAGCTCTACCGTCTGCACAGATTATGTACAGCACAGTGATGATGTCTACTTTTACTACACTGGTGTTTTCAATCCCTTATTCACCATTATTTATTGTACTCGATTGTGACTCCAGGATAACAAAGGTTGGAGAGCTTTGTTTTTATAAATGGGAACCAGACATGAATAAAAAAAAACGAGTGAGGCGTTTCTTCCAAGGTTGACTGCAGTTCAAAAATTTGCAGACCTGGAGCCTTTTCCTACACTGAGAAGCTGGAAGATATTAGGAGTTCAGGCAGTTAACAAGGCAACAGCAGTAAGAGGAACTAAACCCTCTCATTCAACATTAAAGAGGAGTTCCGGCCACCCCCACTCAAAAATTAAAAGTCAACAGCTACAAAAACTGTAGGTGCTGACTTTTACTATTAGGGTACTTACCTGTCCAAGCATCCAGCTATGTCTTCATCCCAGCTGATTCTTGAATTGGCTCTCGGGTGCTGTCCCCACCATCTTGGCTAAGGGAAAGCGGTGGTGAAGCCTTGCGGCTTCACAGCCGGTTTCCTACTGCACATGCTGCGCTTTGTGAATGGGTTGGCTGCGGGGGAAGGAGGGGGGTACCAGGTGCCTGATCCCTCCCCTCCCACCTCCCCCCCAAAAGTTGCCAAATATGGCAACAGAGAGGGGGAGGAGGCAAACAAGCAGAGCTTCCCCTGTTGGGTGGAGTTCCGCTTTAAACATTGTTAATCCTTATGCTGCTAGCCTTAGTAAATAGATAGGAAGGTGTATTATATCTACTTGTTTTAAACTTTTTTTTTTTACTTTTCTTTCTGGCTTCCTTAGTTGCTTCCTGGTTTCTGGCCTAGGCCAAAATTATGTAGTACATCCTACAAATCTTTATGGCTTTTTTTTTTTCTTTTATGTGGAGAAGGGGAGGAGGGGCTCTCTCACATAAGCACCCCCCCCCCCCTGCCTGCATGCCTAAGGGCAGATGGGTTTCAGGAAGTAAATGCCACATGAATTATCTGCCCTTACTCAAGATGGCCACCGCTAGATATGCTAGGGGAGTGTTTTTCAAAGTGATTTCTAAGCAAAATAAAGCATAGAGACATGGATGAATGGTGGAATTTTCTTTGAATCTTAAAAATGAATTAAATAGCATTTTCATGTTCTGATGCTCAGATACAGTTGAGTTCATCAAAGATTGTAAAGCTCAGAACAGTGGGAAACAAAGTCTTACTTTGGAAGTTTGCAGTCAGGGTGTCCAAGCTGAGGTGTCCTCCCACACACCAATAGACAAACGCTCATCGAGTAAAAGAAGCAGCCGGCAACTCCATAACATCAAGCGTATTTATTGTAAAGCCTTCACAGTGAGTACAGTCAGCAGCAGATTGGTTTCGGCGATAAGCCTTGTTCACAGCAGGTACAGTTGAGTTCAGCTTTAAGCAAGATATAGTACATCTGTCTTTGAAAAGACAAACTTAGGCCAAGTAAGTAAAGTTAAGTAAGAAGGTAAATAAAATATTTCATAGTAAGGATGTACAGCTGTGCTCCTTTTAAACTGAATATTTAGATTTTCTCATAAGCTCAGTGGTGACTGGTACTGTTAAAAGTGTAAGTGCACGCCTGCCCCCTCCTGTAAGCTGTATACCCCTCAGTTTCCGATCTAGCGAGATATTGCTGACAATGAAGTATGAACCCTCATAGGATTGAATGGAAAGTGTACAGAGCATGCACAGGCTCGGGTCAGAAGATGCTGACATGCAGGTCTACAGTTTCATAGGTAATATTTTGCTGGATTGGAGATAGGGGAATATAGGACTTGCAGGGGTAGCTGAGGGTGGAGTAAAGTGCAGTATAAGTGTGACTGCTACACTTAAGGACAATTGATGAATGAGCCTGAATATACTTTTACACCTCCTAGTTGTATCCCCTGTAAGATCTTTTTTTTTTTATTGATTTTTTTAGCTTACCTCAAAGAAAAGCTAGATGAGTACATGAAGCAATATCCCAAGGTGCGGATTCTCCATCTAAAGGAAAGGCATGGATTAATTCGAGCCAGAATTGCTGGAGCAAATATCGCGACAGGTAAAGCTCAACTTACTACTCTAAATTCATATCTAATCCAATCCTTTTTAGTCCATACAATTTGGTTTTATCCCCTGTGTAGTGCTATTCTCCGTACTTTTATCCCAGTGTAATGCTATCCTCTGTACTTTTATCCCTGTGTAGTGCTATCCCCTGTACTTTTATCCCTGAGTAGCACTATCCCCAGTAGTTTTACCCCTGTGTAGCGCTATCTTCTGTACTTTTATCCCTGTGTAGCGCTATCCTCTGTACTTTTATCCCTGTGTAGCGCTATCTTCTGTACTTTTATCCCTGTGTAGTGCTATCCCCTGTACTTTTATCCCTGAGTAGCACTATCCCCAGTAGTTTTACCCCTGTGTAGCGCTATCTTCTGTACTTTTATCCCTGTGTAGCGCTATCCTCTGTACTTTTATCCCTGTGTAGCGCTATCCTCTGTACTTTTATCCCTGAGTAGCACTATCCCCAGTAGTTTTACCCCTGTGTAGCGCTATCTTCTGTACTTTTATCCCTGTGTAGCGCTATCCTCTGTACTTTTATCCCTGTGTAGCGCTATCTTCTGTACTTTTATCCCTGTGTAGCGCTATCCTCTGTACTTTTATCCCTGTGTAGCGCTATCTTCTGTACTTTTATCCCTGTGTAGCGCTATCCTCTGTACTTTTATCCCTGTGTAGCGCTATCCTCTGTACTATTATCCCTGTGTAGTGCTATCCCCAGTAGTTTTATCCCTGTGTAGCGCTATTCTCTGTACTTTTATCCCTGTGTAGCGCTATTCTCGGTACTTTTATCCCAGTGTAGCGCTATTCTCTGTACTTTTATCCCTGTGTAGCGCTATTCTCTGTACTTTTATCCCTGTGTAGCGCTATTCTCTGTACTTTTATCCCTGTGTAGCGCTATTCTCTGTACTTTTATCCCTGTGTAGTGCTATCCCCTGTAGTTTTATCCCTGTGTAGCGCTATTCTCTGTACTTTTATCCCTGTGTAGCGCTATTCTCTGTACTATTATCCCTGTGTAGCGCTATTCTCTGTACTTTTATCCCAGTGTAGCGCTGTTCTCTGTACTTTTATCCCAGTGTAGTGCTATCCTCTGTACTTTTATCCCAGTGTAGTGCTATCCTCTGTACTTTTATCCCAGTGTAGCGCTATTCTCTGTACTTTTATCCCAGTGTAGCGCTATTCTCTGTACTTTTATCCCAGTGTAGCGCTATCCTCTGTACTTTTATCCCAGTGTAGTGCTATCCTCTGTACTTTTATCCCAGTGTAGCACTATCCCCAGTAGTGTTATCCCAGTGTAGCGCTGTTCTCTGTACTTTTATCCCTGTGTAGTGCTATCCCCTGTAGTTTTATCCCTGTGTAGCGCTATATTAGTACATATGGGATAAAAACGGGAAAATTAAAAATAGAAGGGAAAAATACACTGAAATTGGACATTTGAAGCACAACGTATATTGAAAAACAACATTTATTAATTATCACTGATCATAAAACATATTTTCCATATTAGTCCACATGACATCATGTAATGTACATATTGAAACTTCAAAATGTGATGAAATAACTTATATTATTAAAGATGGTCCATTCCCTTCGGACTGACGCGTTTCATGGACTTGATCCACTTATTCAGGAGCCGTCAAACGTTTTTTATTCAAATAATAGTCTAAAAAAAAACAACCAACATGATTATTCAACATTCTTCATCCTGGTATCTTAAATGTTAGGGTGATACCCCTGGACACAGAAAAGATGAAGGAAGAGAGAAATAAGCCTATATACAACGAACTGGGGGTCCACAGGGAGCAGTGCTTAACCGAGCGGATCAAGTCCATGAAACGCATCAGGCCAAAAGGAATGAACCATCTTTATGAAAATTGTTCACCCCCCAGTGCCTACAGCTTATAAATCTTATTTTTACACTAAAATACTGCCACTATATACCTTTTTGGATGATCTGTATACCACGGTTACATGATAAACTGCACAGTTTCTCCAGTGCTGAGAGTTCAGGAAGGAGGAGATTTTCACTTAAGCCTGTATATACGCCCAAATGTGTGATGTCAATATCATGTGACCTGGCTAGCTCTGAGAACAATGTTCTCTCCAGCATAAAAGACACAACTGAGCATGTGCAGGTCGCCTACCCTGCCTGTGTTAGCTGGCTTTTCCCAGATAGGCAGTGCAGGAGGGGAGGATCTGTGCATAGAGGATAAAACAGTCTTTTTACACAATGCACATAATTAACCCCTTAAAGGGGTTGTAAAGGTTTGTTTTTTATTTTCTAAATAGGTTCCTTTAACCCGCATAGCGGTATTCCCGAGTCTAGCTCGGGGTAAGATTTCAGTACCTAAAGCGGTAACCCCGAGCCAGACTCGGGATCGCATCGCAGGATACAGGGGAGGATACAGGGGAAGTTGCTTACCTTGTCCCTGGATTCTGCGATGTGTCCCCGCTGTGTGTGCGAGCTGTCATCTCGCTCGATCCACACTGCCGAGTGCCGCCAAGCTCTGTTCCCTGCGACGTTGCGGCGCACGGGGGCGGAGTTCGGCGCCAAATTCAAAATGTGAAACACACAATACACATACAGTACACTGTAATCTTACATATTAGAGTACTGTATCAAATAATAACACATCCCCTTTGTCCCTAGTGGTCTGTCCAGTGCCCTGCATGCAGTTTTACATTATAAATACTGTTCTTTCTGCCTGGAAACTGGAGATTGTCCATAGCAACCAAAAAGTGTCCCTTTACATCAAAAGTGGTTTTAGACCAGCTAGAAAACAGCGATAATAAATTAGAATCACTTGTAGAATTGAGCGATAGCGATTTGTGGGGAAATTCATCATCAAACACTAAATCTAATGACAGCGACAATTCTGCAACTGAGCAAATTTCTGTGTTTTTGATTTGATTACATTATTGAATAATTTTTATTATTATTATTTGTTATAATTATTTATAGTTATTTATTATATTATATTTTATGATTTGGTTTTTTGAACTTTATCATATCCGGGATGTCTACTAGACTCTTCTTTGGACAGATTTAAGTGAGTTAGTCCTAAGAATTACAGGCCTACAATATAAAATGCCAAATTGCCATGCAAAGTAATGGTACCGCTTTCAGCACCTAAAATCTGACAGAATCATACCGCCAGGGAGGTTAAGCTAGTGCATTGTTGGTTCACTTACCTTTTCCTTCGATGTCTCTTCGAAATTTTTTTTTTCTTTGTCTAAATTTCTCCCTTCCTGTTCCTCCTCAGTAAGCTTGTCCCCATCATCCGAGCCGTTCTGGCTGGGGGTTAGTCAGCATGCTCACCCCCTCCCTTGGGACTACATCCCTGTGGGGAGATGCTCTCCCCGCAAGGATGTAGTCCCAAGGGTGGGGGCGAGCACGCTGACTAACCCCCAGCCAGAACGGCTTAGCGTCTCCCCGCAGGGATGTCCCAAGGGAGGGGGCGAGCACGCTGACTAACCCCCAGCCAGAACGGCTCGGATGATGGGGGCAAGCTTACTGAGGAGGAACAGGAAGTGAGATATTCAGACAAAGAAAAAAAAACATTTAGAAGGGAAATCGAAGGAAAAGGTAAGTGAACCAACAATGCACTAGCTTAAAGGAACCTATTTAGACAGTAAAAAACAAACCTTTACAACCCCTTTAAGTTTCACAGTGAGTATAACAAGCATGCTATGCTGCATATACAGACTGATTTTACTGTTGTGGGTTTAGGAACACTTTAATAATAAATGTTGTTTCATCACATTTTGAAGTTTTAATATGTATGTTATATGATGTCATGTGGACTAATATGGAAAATATGTTTTATGATCAGTGATAATTAAAAAATGTTGTTTTTAGATATACGTTGCGGCTCAAAAGTCCCATTTCAGTGTATTTTGCCTACTATTTTTTCTTTCCCCGTTTTAATCCTATCTACTAAAATCTGAATTAATCTTGTACTTTGTAAAGGTTTGGAAAGCCACATTCTGCCTTGGCTCCAGTTGGACCAGCCTGAATATCATATTAAGGGTCCTTTTTGTAGCCTTGTAGTACCTAGAACATGAATCTCCCCGGTCTTTTCTTCTACGTTGAAGAGTTTTCCACCCAGAATCATGTCGTAGAATCAATATGCATCCTTGTGTAAATATTTGAAGAGCACACGGTGCAGACATATGGTGTACAAGGCCTCTGTATACACGGTACGTCCTACACTTGCTGGATGATAAAGCGGCCATTCACTCTTGCAGGGGATGTTTTGACTTTCCTTGACTCACACGTCGAATGTAATGTTGGGTGGCTGGAGCCCCTCCTGGAACAAGTTCGAGTAAACAGAAAGAAAGTAGCTTGCCCGGTAATTGAAGTGATTAGTGATAAGGACATGAGGTAAGCTGCTGGTTTGTTTTTCTATCCTAGATAATTAAGGCTTACGTGTGCAGCTTGTTAGATGTGCTTTTTCTCCCAGAAGTTTGTAAGGCAAAAGTTTCTGCTTGCCCTTCCATAAATATATTCATATGGGGTTGTTTTTTTGGAAGCTCCATTATTAGACTGTAAGCTCTTGTGAGCAAGACCATCTTAACCCTCTTTTATTTTATTGTATTGTAACTGTACTGGCTCCCTTTATATTGTAAAACGCTGCGCAAGCTGTTGGCGCTATATAAATCCTGTATTATAATAATAATAATTTGGGATAGGTTTGATTGTCAATTTACAGGCCAATTGTACTTACATTAGAACTAACGGGAATTTTTTTTTCTTTTTGGATAAAGTATAATGCCGCATACACACGGTCGGAAATTCCGCCAGCAAAAGTCCGATGTGAGCTTTTGGTCGGAAATTCCGACCGTGACTTTTGCTGGCGGAAATTCTGCCAGCAAAAGATTGAGAGCTGGTTCTCAATTTTTCCAACGGGAAAAATTCAGATCGGAAATTCCGATCATCTGTAGCAATTCCGACGCGTAAAATTCCGACGCATGCTCGGAAACAATTCGACGCATGCTCGGAAGTATTGAACTTCATTTTCTCGGCTCGTCGTAGTGTTGTACGTCACCGCGTTCTTGACGGTCGAAAGTTCGGAGAACTTTTGTGTGACCGTGTGTATGCAAGCCAAGCTTGAGCAGAATTCCGTCGGAAAAACCATCCAAGGTTTTTCCGACGGAATTTCCGCTCGTGTGTACGGGGCATGAGGGTGGGTTATTACCCTGTTCAATTATTTTTTTTATGCATACTAGCTCATTATGCCTTTCTCTTGCAGGGTTTTAAAAAAAAAAAAAGAGGGTTAACTTCCTCTTTATGGACCAAGCCTCTTCTTGACACTTCTTGGTTACAAGTTAAAATCTTTTTTTTTTTTTGCTAGAAAATTACCATTATATGTATTTTTTTCAGACACCCTAGAGAATAAAATGGCTGTTGTTGCAATACTTTATGTCACACCAGATGTGTGGTTTGAACACCGTTTTGTTATGCGAGCGCAACTTATGTATGCATTCACTTCTGCGCACGAGCATGGCGGGACGGCACGCTTTAATTTTTTTTTTTTTTTACTTGTTAGTTTTTATTTTTACACTGCCCTCCTAAAAAAAAAATTTGGGTCACTTTTATTCCTAGTAGAAGGAATGTAAACATCCCTTATAATAGAAAAAAAACATGACAGGACCTCTTTAATGTGAGATCTGGGGTCAAAAAGACCTCAGATCTTATATTTACACTTAAATGCAATAAAAAATTAAATAAATGCGTTTGACGTCGCTTCCTTCATCCAATGTTATGGAGCCGAGTGGGGGCCATTATTCCCTCACTCGGCTCCATGCTACTGAGGGGTCAGCATCGGATCGTCTCCGCCACTACTGGTGGTTCTCCCCCCTGCCAATAAAAGTGATCTTGTGGCGAATCCGCCGCTGAGACCACTTTTATCTTAAAGAGGACCGCCCGCCATTCCAGAAAATACTGCGGTTATGGCAGATATTTTCTGCCATAACCCCGGTATTCTACATCAAAGTACCGACGTACAACGGCGGTTTGCGTTAAGTGGTTAAAACAGGGCTTTTTTTCTCAGAGAATAGATGCAGGTACTCCCCTCTTCTGAGTCACCCCTTGTTTCCATCCCCTACCCACCTCTGAGCACTATCCTCTGCAGCCAGCAACAATATATCTCCCCCAGCAACAATAGCTCCCCTAGCAACATTAGATCCCCCTAGCAACATTAGATCCCCCCAGCAACATTAGATCCCCCCAGCAACATTAGATCCCCCCAGCAACAATAGCTCCCCTAGCAACAATAGATCCCCCAGCAACATTAGATCCCCCAGCAACAATAGCTCCCCTAGCAACAATATATCCCTCAGCAAAATTAGATCCCCCAGCAACAATAAATTCATCCTCCCACTGCAAAAATAGACCCACAGCAACAAAATACTTCCCAGCAACAATTGACCCCCCCAGCAACAATAGACCCCCCTGTAGCAAAATACCCCACAACAATAATAGATCCCTCCAGCAACAACAGGCCTTCGATGTTACAACAATACACTAGATTTCCCAGAAGCCAGCATCAATAGAGCCTCCAGCAACACACAAAAATACAACCCTCCCTCAACAGTAGATCCTTCACAGCATTAATTGACCCCCTAGCAACATAAGATCCTTGCCAGCAACAATAGGATCCCCCACCAGCAACAATAGATCCCCCAACACCAATGGATCTCCCCAGCAAAAATAACCCCCTGCCAGTAACAATACAGTAGGTCTCCCCGCAGCCAGCATTAATAGACCCTCCAAAAGCAGCAGCCTGCAACAGTAGATCCCTCCAAGCAACAATTTACCCTCCAGCAACATAAGGTCCACCCCCCCCCCCCCCCGGCAAAAATAGATCTTCCTCCAGCAACAATAGACCTCCCCAGCAGTAAAAAATCCACCCCAGTGACAATAGATCCCTCAGCAGCCAGCATCAATAGACCCTTTAGCACACCCCAGCACCCCATTCAGTGTTGGAGGTGCCGGAACTGCGTTCCCCCACGTTCCCTCTTTAAAGGAATACTCCACTAAAATTGCTATAACAATTTTAAATTCTAATCAAGTAATTTTGTATTTGAACGATATAAAAAAAATCCCATTCTGTTTTAATCTGCAAGCTGCTATGACTTCCATAAATTGGCAAAAATTTCACATTTCTATTCCCTGAAATATGGCACTTTGCGGGGCTTTTGCACTTTGCGGGGGATTTGTACCCTGCTTTTGTACAGAACACCCCCAAAAGTCAAATTTCTTATCCTATTTCTCAACATCCATGATGCCTATTGTCCCGTATTGTCTGGTAAGAGTTTAATCACAAGGGGGTTTTTCCATCCCCTCTTCTCACGTGTGGAGGTGTCAGTGGCAGGTCACTACTGCAATGTGATAAACAAGATTTATTTTACATTTGGCTGGACTCTAACGATATATACAGTTTGGAATAACCTACAAATTGCAAATTTCAGCAGACTTTTTTGGCACATGCACTTTATATGATAAAGCACATCTGTAATAAGTGAATTGTGTTTATTTATATGTAGCGCTGCCTTGGTTGTTTCATTTTATATCTGTCACTTCTGACAAGTTTTCCTGACACCAAGAGAAAAGGGGTGATAGGGGAGGGATCTCCAACACACAGCCTGTGATTGACAGCCTCAACTCTGTTCCTGTGTGCTGTGTGAAGGGGGTCTGTCCCTTCCCTCCACTCAGCTGTCAGAACTCTCCTTACTGAGCTCTGCAGTGTGTAATTTCAGCTCTCCGAGCTTTATAAAGCTTGAACCACTCAGACAAGCTTTATAAAGTCTGGATGTAGAGAAGACTGCAGATAAACAGGTACAACTTATGTAGAAGGATTTGATTCATCTCTTTGTTGCACCTGAGGGCAATCACTTTACTGGGTATATGTTTACGACCACTTTACTTTTGGAATATTGAAACATAGCCTGAAAAGGTATTCTTTATTATTCCCATGCACAGTGACCTACATGTACAGTAACCTTGTCTTACATCTGTAGCAGAATAACAATGCACGGGTCCTGATGATCTGAGTCTTTCTACTCTTATATCCCAGCTACATGACCGTGGACAATTTCCAGAGAGGTATCTTTTCATGGCCGATGAATTTTGGCTGGAAACCGATCCCTACCGCGGTTCTTCGGGAGAAAAACATGACAGAAATGGATCCAATAAGGTAAGATTGTCTTTATAGAAATTAATTCTTTATTATCATCTCCAGCTGTCAATAATAAGGCAGTCAATGGAGTTAAAGTGCAGCTCTAACCCTACTTTCTGTTTTGGGGATTTTTTTTGCCATTGACCCCTCTCTGCTGATAACAGATTGATGTTCTTTATGTTCCAAATATGTTACTTATACAAAAAAATCTTTTTTAACACACAATGGGTTTGATTTACTAAGGCTTGCTTCACACTGCAGCAATGCGGGGACCCTGCGAATCGACGCATCGCATGTCTCCCGGCGGCAGTTCACACTGCACTATGCGAACTGCTGGGAGTGTCAATTGAAAGTTAGTGACACCCCCAAATCAGTTTGCATATCGCAGTGCAAACTGCAAATTCGGACAGGAATCGGATCGCATGGGTCTGAGAACACCCATGTGATCCAATTCTGCTGCAGATTAAAAAAAGGGTCCTGTGTGAGTTTAGTCTGAATACAATGCGAATTCAGCCGTACTGTCTGTATGGCTAAAATCGAATCGCACAGACATAGCATGTGATTTGCAGTAGAAAGAGAAGCTGCTCAGGTGTGGATGTCTTCTAGGTAATCACTTCTTACCAGAACCACGGGTGCAGGCAATGCACACATAAGGCAAAAGAACAAATTCTTCTGGACAGCAGCACTCCAAATAAAAATTGCCTTTATTGTAAAATCCAAAACCACACTACAGGTCACAGCACACTGGTTAGGCTGACGCGTTTCACGCTGTACTAGTGTTTAATCATAGCAGTGATTTGCAGTGCAGTGCGCATCGCATCCGATGTTGCACAAATGGGAACCGGTCCTAAAACTGGAGAGTACAAACTCTGCTGCAGCTGTGCATGGTAGCCAATTAACTTCTAACTTCTTCTTGTTCAATTAAGCTTTGAGAATAAAACCTGGAAGCTGATTGGTTTCTATGCAGAGCTGCACCAGTTTAATATAGCATCTGTCCTTCTCATCACTTCTATAACCGCCCACCGCACATATACTGCAGCAGGGCGGCTGCTTTGCATTGGATCATGTACCGAGTATGTGATCCGCACGCCCGGGGTAAGGCGATTGCGTGTTCCCGCCGCCCCCGGATGTGCATTGATTGGCTGCAGCATGAACCAATCTGCGGGTGCCGGCCGCTGTTTGGTCACCAGCACCCGATGATCAGCACCCTTTGTTTGCCTTTATCTGGCCTTTGGGACACTATGGGGTTGATTTACTAAAACTGGAGAGTAGAGCTGCAAGATTCTGGGAAAAATGAGAATCGCGATAAATTTGCTTAGAATACAGATCACGATTCTCAAAAAATCTCTCAGTCCTCCCTATGTCACCATGCTGCAGGACCCGGTCGCAAGTGGGTGGCTGCATAAAAAGGAACCGATTTCTCCATTTACCCCTGCTTCTCCTCCTCTCCCTCTCCCTCCCGCAGGCATTCAGTGGCTGCAGGATGAAACTGGAGAGATTGGTATCTCTATGCCAGTGTTTCTCAATATTTTTCCAGCCAGGGAACCCTTGAAGTATACCCCTAGGTGAATGGGGCTGCACTGCAACCACCCTGCAACTGTGTGCACTGCATGCAGTTGCAGCATAGTGATGATGCATTTAAGGGGTTAAAACAGGCGGTCAGGAGGCAACATATTGCCTCTTTACCGGCTGTCAAATGCCTCTAAAAAGCGATGTGAGCATGGATCGCTTTTCAGTGGAACAGCATTTTTTTGCTGGTATGAACAAGCAAAAAAAAATAAAAAATCGGTTCTGATTGTACACATATAGGGGGTCATGTAAACACACATACATACACATACACTGTATATATACATACACACACACACACACACACACATATATATATATATATATACACACACACACATATATATAAATGCACATATGCACACACATATAAACCAATGGTAGCTGGTGCTCAACATTTTTGGGGGGGCGCAAGCAAACTGAAAAATTATTTAAAAAAACAATTGCAGCCTCACTGTGCCCATCAAACGCAGCCACTGTGCTCATCAAACAAAGCCACTGTGACCCCGCCCATGCGCAGTCTGCCCGGCACTTACCCTGTCTCGGTGGGGCAGCGGGTGACAGCGACGAGCGGTGTCCTCCATGCGTCTTCTCCCATCCTGTCCTCCTGATAGCCGTCCAATAGCGGCGCCTGTCTTTTCAGCCAATAAGGTGACAGGTAACAGACACGAGCACCTGATTGGTGGAGAGGCGGTTCAGTGTTAGAAAAGTGAATATTCATTCGCTTTTCTATCACACCTGGGTGGACTGAGAGCGCCCAGCATGGTGCTTGCAGTTCACCTATTTTTAAGCCTATTAGTGCTTAAAAAACCCCCCCCTGTAATTCAGGTGCCCGGCGTCCGAAAAGGGGCTTGGCACCTGAATAGGGGGTGGTAGCGGCGGCCATGGATAGATTCATGCATAGCATGAATCTATCTATTGGTGATAGAGGGGGTAGCTGGAGCGAGGGGGTGGCACCCGTGTGCCCTTATGGACGCACCACCACTGATATAAACACATACATGCACACTCACATACATACACACATGTGCACACACATGCACATGAGTACCCACACATGCAAACACACACGCATGAACACACGCACATGAACACACACACACATGCAAACACACACACATGCAAACACACACATGCAAACACACACATGGACACACATGCAAACACACACATGCAAACACACACACATGCAAACACACACACGCAAACACACACATGAACACACACACATGCAAACACACACATGAACACACACACACATGAACACACACACATGCAAACACACACATGAACACACACACACATGAACACACACACATGAACACACACACATGAACACACACACATGAAAACACACACATGAACACACACACATGAACACACACACACACATGAAAACACACACATATGAACACACACACACATGAACACACACACATGAACACACACATGAACACACACACACATGAAAACACACACACATGCAAACACACACACATGCAAACACACACATGAACACACACACATGAACACACACACATGCAAACACACACATGAACACACACACATGAAAACACACACATGCAAACACACACATGAACACACACACATGCAAACACACACATGAACACACACACATGCAAACACACACATGAACACACACACACACACACATGCAAACACACACATGAACACACACACACACACATGAACACACACACATGCAAACACACACATGAACACACACACATGAACACACACACACACATGCAAACACACACATGAACACACACACACACACATGAACACACACACACATGAAAACACACACACATGAAAACACACACACATGAAAACACACACACATGAAAACACACACACATGAACACACACACACATGAACACACACACACATGAAAACACACACACATGAAAACACACACACATGAAAACACACACACATGAAAACACACACACATGAACACACACACACATGAAAACACACACATGAACACACACACATGAAAACACACACATGAACACACACACACATAAACACACACACACACACATGAAAACACACACATGAAAACACACACATGAACACACACACATGAACACACACACATGAAAACACACACATGAACACACACACATGAACACACACACATGAAAACACACATACAGTAGATAAAAAACGGCAGTGCTTTACCTTCCTGCGCTTCCTGCCGGGTACTGCACTGTAGGGGGAGACAAAGAGCACAGCACACACTGTGCTTTTTGTAATCAATGTGACGAGCTCCCCGCACACAGTGCCGATTACAGTTCGGCTTAGGATCGAGGAGCTCGTCTCCGCTCCTCCTATCGAAGTATCGTATACAGGGGGCCCTTGAGGGCCCCCTGCAGCAAGGGGCCCGGTCGCCCTCAGCGACCCCTATAATTCCGCCACTGGTGAGGACTGAGATTACCCCCTCCTATGTCATGGGCTTTCTTTCGCATTGCAGCAGTCAAGCAGTAAGTAGTAATATTGTAATATTCACATAATATATGCTGACATTTGTGTTGGAAATGCCTGGCAGCTGGCATCGGATCAATGCTGGTGCGCAGTTTGCACTCACTGTGGTGTTTTCCGGCCGAGAAACGTGGTACCGGCCACGACCAGGCATCCATCCAGCGGCGCATCACGCTCTCTGCTGACTGACATCAGTTCCGATATCGGCGCCATTTGCGTTCCACGGTGGTTCCGCGGCTTCTCCTCCGGTCCAGGCTACATCCCAGAAAAATCGAGCTAATCCAGGCTGGAGATCACGCGGGGGGGGGGGGGGTGAATCGAGATTGCGATTATAATACGATTAATCGTGCAGTCCTACTGGAGAGTGCAAAATCTGGTGCAACTCTGCTTAAAAACCAATCAGCTTTCAGGATTTTTGTCAAAGCTTAACCGAACAAGCTTGGCCACCATGAATAGCTGCCCCAGATTTTGCACTCCAGTTTTAGTAAATCAACCCCTATTTCTCCCACTGATATGAGGCAATATTCCTCCACTGACACTAATCATGGGGAACTATTCCTCCACTGACACTAATGATGGGGCACTATTCCTCCACTGACACTAATGATGGGGCACTATTCCTCCACTGACACTAATGATGGGGCACTATTCCTCCACTGACACTAACGATGGGGCACTATTCCTCCACTGACACTAATCATGGGGAACTATTCCTCCACTGACACTAATCATGGGGAACTATTCCTCCACTGACACTAATGATGAGGCACTATTCCTCCACTGACACTGATGGGGCACTATTCCTCCACTGACACTAACGATGGGGCACTCTTCCTCCACTGACACTAATCATGGGGAACTATTCCTCCACTGACACTAATGATGGGGCACTATTCCTCCACTGACACTAATGATGGGGCACTATTCCTCCACTGACACTAATAATGGGGAACTATTCCTCCCACTGACACCAAAGATGGGACATTATTCTTCTCACTGACACCATCAATGGGGCATTATTCTATAATTCTTTATTCCATTTTCTACTCTCACGGGCCACAGTCCGCCCCCCCCCCCCCCCTAAAGTCTAAAGGGCAATAAACTGGCCCTTTGTTTAGAGAGTTTGGAGACCCCTGCTCTACAAGATAGTGACGTTTGTGTTTCTAACTTTTCCTTTATCAGTTCTCTATTTTATACAGTATAGGTTAAAGTATATATAAACTCTCACCTTTTAAAACAAACCATTCAGTTTAAAATAGAAATGAAAAGCAAAACATTTGCGTATTCAAATAAAAAACATTATGAATACCTTTCTTTTTCCTTTCTTATAAGTGATCACAACCTCAGCTGCATAAGAAGTTTAGTGAGCTAGGGGAGGAGAAATAACAGGACACTGTTTTTTGCAGTGAATGGCTTTGCAGGGTGGGGAGGGGGGAGGGGTCAGCACAAGTCTGATGATTGGAGGAGGTTGAGTTTCCAACACAGCTAGAGAACTGACCGCACTGTGCTCTCATGCCTAGTTTGGTCAGTTTTCATTAGCAAAGCAGAGGGACTGGCAGGAACACCAGGTATTTCTCACAAATGAAGCAATACAAACAGGACAGGATACGTTTTCATACAAATACATGGCACGGCAGGCTCATATTAGGAATATGAAATGTTGGGGTAACATATTCTTTAACTGCTATTTCAGGTGTCCAGTTATGGCTGGAGGATTGTTTTCCATTGATAAGAAATACTTCTATGAGCTCGGTACCTATGACCCAGGACTGGACGTATGGGGGGGAGAAAATATGGAAATATCATTTAAGGTATCCATTAATATGCGTATGTCTGTCTCTGTACATGCTTGTGTATCATCAACATAAGGCAATAGTAGACCATATAGTGTGCTATGTTATTTAGACTGTAGGAAAGCTCTATATTTTGTTTTTCAGGACATGAGCAGGAAATATTCATCTTAACAAGCAACACAAACTATTGGCCTTATTGGCTTGACTTGGTGATGTTGTTTAGTTGAGTAAAATGTTTCAATATCTCACAAAAATTAAAAACATATTTAGTATATCTCTGCAATACACAGACATATCCCCATGTTTTATCTCTTTAAAAATGCTAAAAATTCTGGCTAAAATGAGAATCACGATTTTTTTTCTTAGAATAAAGATCACGATTCTCACAGCATAACATCATCTTTCACATTATACAACAAAAAATGGGCTAACTTTACTGTTTAGTTTTTTTTTAATTAATTGAAGTGTATTTTTTTTCCCAACCACCATTTTATTCTCTAAGATCTCTGCTAAAAAAATATATATATAATGTTTGGGGGTTCCAAGAAAATTTCTAGTAGAAAATACTGATTTTAACTTGTAAGCAACAAGTGTCAGAAAAAGATTTGGCGGTATGATTCTGTCAGATTTTAGGTGCTGAAAGCGGTACAATTATTTTGCATGAAAATTGGGTGTTTTATATTGTAGGCCTGTAATTCTTAGAAATAACTCACTTAAATCTGTCCAAACAAGAGTCTAGTAGACATCCCGGGTATGATAAAGTTTGAAACACAAAATCATAAATTATAATATAATAAATAACTATAAATAATTATAACAAATAGTAATGTAATTATAATAAAAATTATTCAGTAATGTAATCAAATCAAAAACACTGAAATTTGCTCAGTTGTAGAATTGTCGCTGTCATTACTTTCAGTATTTGATGACGAATTTCCCCACAAATCGCTATCGCTCAATTCTGCAAGTGATTCTAATTTATTATTGCTGTTTTCTAGCTGGTCTAAAACCACTTTTGATGTAAAGGGACACTTTTTGGTTGCTATGGACAATCTCCAGTTTCCAGGCAGAAAGAAAAGTATTTGTAATATAAAAGTGCATGCAGGACACTGGGCAGACCACTAGGGACAATGGGGATGTGTAATTATTTGATACAGTACTGTAATCTGTAAGATTACAGTGTACTGTATGTGTATTGTGTTTTTACTTTTTTGAATTTGGCGCCAATCTCTGCCCCTGTGCGTCGCAACGCTCGCAGGGAACGGAGCTCGGCACTGTGAATCGCGCAAGGAGACAGCTCACAGACACAGCGGGGGGACATCGCAGGATCCAGGGGACAAGGTAAGTAACTTTCCCTGTATCCTGCGATGCAGCCCGAGTCTGGCTCAGGGTTACCGCTTTTGGTATGGAAAATTCACCCGAGCCTGACTCGGGAATACCGCCAGGGAGGTTAGAGAGGAACTGCAGTCTGCTCACATAATTTATAATAAAAACATCTTTGCTATTCTAAAGCTTCTTTACAACCACTTTGCATATTATTTTATATATACTGTGATTCTGTACTTGCCAAATATGCTGCAGAAATCTCCCTCCACTGATTCTGGCTGGAGCCACTTTAACTGTGGGCAGCTGAAGCTGCTGCCTGTTCACTTCCTGGATTTACACAGACACACAGAGGCACACCTCCAGCTCTTCAGCTTTTATTGGCCCTCTTATGACTCATCCCCCCTCCCTTCCTGGCAAACTCTCACGAGAGTGAGAGAGAGAGCTGTGCATGATGTCATAAGCCTAGGCCAATGACCAGACAAGAAAGAGGCAGTGGGCTGTATAAGGTATTTACTTGCAAAAAAAAAAAGTTTTACTATCCAAAGTTAAAACAACAAGACAGAAGATTTAAGGGCCCTTTCACACAATAGGCCCACTCAGATCTGCCTGTCTGTTTTTCAGGCGGATCTGAGTGGGCCACCCATTGACTTCTATGAGCAGCGGATGTCAGCGGTGATGTGTCCGCTGACATCCGCCTGCCACCCTATCCGATAAGATCAAAACAGACGGATGGCAATATGTTCGTCATCCATCCAGCAGGTTGGATGGGATCGGATGAAAATGGACAGGCGGATTCGTTTTCATCCGATCTCCCATAGAGGAGAGCGGAGCTCTGACAGGTCTGTCTCTGCACAGTGATCAGAGCTGACTCAGCGATAAATAACGGAGCGATCCCCCATTGAGCTGGCGGAGTCCACTAAGTGGATCCGCCCCGTGTGAAAGGGGCCTAATAGATGAAAAGTTGAAAAAATTACTGAAGTTCCGTTTTAAGGCTTAATTTAGACAGGATGTTTTACAACCTCCCCTGAACGATTTAACTTGACAGATAGTAAAGGACGTTTAAAAACGTCCGTTTTGCCGCGTTTACATGCCGCGTTTAGGAGCGTTTTAAATTTTTTTTTTTTCAAGTAGTCAAAAATGGATCTCAATTAAAGATGCCTGTAGACGAAATGTGGCTAAACACAAGTTACCGTGTTTACGCGTGTTTACAAGCTGTTACAGGCATTTGGCATTTCAAATGCCTCTGAACATCCATCCTAAACGCATTTTTTTGCTTTCCAAAACATGCTTCTAAATTCAACTGCCTGGAAAGGACTATAAACAACCCTGTGTACATGTACTGATAAGATAACATAGAGGAGAGTTCAGGGACAGCTGAAAAAAAAACCGCCCAACTGCTCCTAAACGTCCGTTTACCAGCAGCAGTGTACATGAAGACTTAGTGGTTAAACTGACTTCATTTACAGACCGAAGTTCTTCCCTTTGATCTAAAAGAACTAAAAGATACTTTGTTTATAGTTATCTCCCAGCACTGCCAATGTTAATAAACATTTGCTGGCTTTTTTTTTTTTTTTTGACAGCTCTGAGTGAGTAGAGAACGACTCTGCACTTGTTACATGAATGAATCATGTAAATGCTGAATACAGATCGTGAGGGGGGTTGAATCGAGATCATAATTTTTTAACGATTAATGGTGCAGCTCTACTGCAAATAAAGCAAAATCTGTTGACCCGACCAGAAATCCAGTGAGCTCCTAACATTCTGCGCACTCTGTTGATGCACCTAAAGGAAAAGTACAGCCAAAGCTTGTTTGGCTGTACTTCTCCTGTGGATCACAGTACAGATCGTTCTGCACTCCTCTGACCCACGTCACCGAGCCGCTCCAGGCTCCGGAAAGATCAAGACCAAATGCATTGGATCCGCCCACATGCCTGGACCGGCACCTGACTCAGCCCCTCAGCAAGCCAATGAGAGCTTGAGCACTCCAGTGAGCATGGGGAGGGGCAGAGCAGAGAGCCAGTGACTGACAGTCACCGGCTCTCTGCTCAGGGAGCGCTGAGAGCCAACATGTATCTCAGCCCATCATAGATTTTGACAGGCTGATGGCAACGAGCTGTACTCTACACCTGTGCCTCCCGGGTGCTCAAAAATTCTGGGATTTTATACGGGTGTGGGAACATCTCCCCAATGGAGACAAAGCAATAAAACCCTGACAGAAATTGTAATTTATCACAATTTTTTTTTTTTTTTAAATATGCAATTGAAATAAAACATATTTTTTTTACATATGTTTACCTTGATGACTTTCTTTCTTAGATCTGGATGTGCGGTGGAGAGATTGAGATAATCCCATGTTCCAGAGTGGGTCATATCTTCAGAAATGACAACCCATACTCCTTCCCCAAGGACCGAGTAAAAACAGTAGAGAGGAACCTGGCTCGTGTTGCCGAAGTCTGGCTGGATGAGTACAAGGAGATTTTTTATGGTCATGGATACCATCTTCTACAAGAAATTTCCAAAATCGGGGACCTGACCCAGCAAAAAGAACTTAGGAAGAAGTTACAGTGCAAAAGCTTTAAGTGGTACATAGATAACGTCTTTCCAGACTTGGACGCTCCTCTGGTCAGGGCTTCCGGAGTGGTAAGTGTCAGGATATCTGCCCAGAAATATGCCATCTATTTAAAGGTCTGTTGGGCATTTCATCTGCTTGTCAGAACACAGAGCCAGTCATTAAAAAGTGAGGAAGAGAGAAGTTCTGTAAATTGCTTTAATGTGTAAACACCAAGGGGGTTATTTACAAAAAGGCAAATCCACTTTGCACTACAAGTGCACTACAAGTACACTTGAAAGTGCAATCGCTGTCGATTGCTGTAGATCTGAGGGGAAGCTCTGAATTGAGGGGAAGCTCTGCTGATTTTTTCATCCAATCACGTGCAAGCTAAAATGCTGTTTTTTTATTTTCCTTTTATGTCCTCCTCAGATCTACAGCGACTGCACTTCCAAGTGCACTTTCAGGGCACTTTCAAGCACACTTGTAGTGCAAAGTGAATTTGCCTTTCGTAAATAACCCCAAAATGTATTTTTCAGTATGTTTGGCATCTTGTGGATTGGAAGCATCCTGAAATGTAATGTGGATAAAGACTGGTGTTCACGCACAGCTTTGCAGTTTTTTTGCACACTTACTTTCCTATATTTGCAGTGTTTTGCACACTGGTGTATCACATGTAATATTATTATTAAGTATTGGTTTGCTCTAGACTTTATGATATAAGTTTTGGAAGTATTATATTCTTTATCTCTGTGCTCATAGGGAAAGTCAATTATATGTTCAGCAGCTAAACACAAATTTGTGGACCAAAACTGGCACACAAATGCAATACAAGTGAAAAAAGGTGCAGCACTATACCTTAAACAAATCGCATGTCAAATTGGAGGCAATTGCCGGCAATGGCACCGTCCTGGTGCCATTTCTGGCAATTGCTGTCAATTGGACATGTCAAATCGCACCAATGTGGACTAGGGCTAAATGTGTGGAATAATTCTCTTTTTTTTTTTTTTTTTTTTTACTAGCCTCAGACAATGTGGGGTTGATTTACTAAAATTGGAGAGTGCAAAATCTGGTGCAGTTCTGCATAGAAACCAATCAGCTTCCATTTTTTTTTTATCAAAGCTTAATTGAACAAGCCAACGTTAGAAGCTGATTGGCTGCTATGCACAGCTTCACCAGATTTTAAATCAACCCCATTATCTCATGAATTAAACACGACTCTTCCAACACTAAAGACTGATGTGCTTGAGTTTGAAGTGCATGGCCCATCCAAAACGTAACTTTTTTTTTTAGCTTACGATACTTTTTACTTCTATGGCGTTTTCAGCAGTCTAACTTGTTGCTGTAAGAAACCTATTCCCTAATCTTTTTCTGATTTTTGCAAATTTGCACATGGTCTTCAGAGTTTGCAGCTTTTCTGTATTTCTCAGTAGTTACCACTAGAGTGCGTTAGAACACAGCTCTACTTAATAAGAGGAAAATGATTTCCTCCTTTTTAGCCGTAAAGTGTATTTGTTTAAACCTCTATTGGTGAAATGCAATCAGGCTTATCTATTTTGAATTTAATTGTATCCTAGGTAGTAAACGTCGCCCTGGGCAAATGTCTTTCTTTACAAAACTTCACTCTAATCCTCGATGATTGTGATGCCAGTAAAATGGTATGTGTGACTACTTTTATTTTTTTTATAAGTAATGCATTTCTCCATTCAGGTTTTCTTTTAGATACATTTCACAAGGCAAAAAGACTGTGCACAAATTGCAGTTGCTATCTGCAAGAGCAGTTGCCCGAGAGCTTAGTAAATGAAGGGGAAGCTCTGCTGATTTCCATCATCCAATCATGTGCAAGCAAAATTTCATTTTTTTTGCATGTGAATGGGTGATTGATTCTTTGCAAAGTAAAGCTTTGCCTCATTTACTAAGCTCTGGAGCAAAAGTGCAAAGGCAAAGTGCACAGTCTATTTTCCTTTAGTAATTCAACCCATCTGACTGTGGAGAGCAAGTGGAGAGTTATGATCAAGGTGGTTCAATTGGAGCCAAGCGGGGGGATTTACTAAAACTGGTGCACTCAGAATCTGGTGCAGCTGTGCATGGTAGCCAATCAGCTTCTAACTTCAGCTTGTTCCATTAAGCTTTGAAAATAAAACCTTGAAACTGATTGGCTTCTATGCAGAGCTGCACCAGACTTTGCATGCTCTATTTTTAGTAAATATCCCCCAAAAGGTCCTTGACTTATGGGGTTAGATTTATTAAAGGCAAATAGACTGTGCACTTTGCAAGTGCAGTTGTTCCAGAGCTTAGTAAATGAGGGAGAGCTCTGCTGACTTCTCTCATCCAATCATGTGCAAGCAAAAATTTAGTTTTTTAAAAATATTCCTTGCATGTGATTGGGTATTCTTTGCAAAGTGAAGCTTTACTTCATTTACTAAGCTCTGGAGCAACTGCACATTTGCAAAGTGCACAGTCTATTAGGGCTGCATTATTAATCGTTAACAAATCGTGATCTCGATTCCACCCCCCCCCCTTACGATCTCTTTGCAGAATTTCCAGATTCAATCATGTAACAAGTGTAGAGAGTTCTCTGCTCACTTAGCTGTCAAAAGAAAAAGAAAACAGGCAGCCTGCCAAGTTTTTCACAAT
Source organism: Rana muscosa (assembly GCA_029206835.1). NCBI lineage: Eukaryota > Metazoa > Chordata > Amphibia > Anura > Ranidae > Rana > Rana muscosa. The sequence goes on along the minus strand of CM055127.1, from coordinate 419,747,352 downwards.
ATTGTTTGCGATGGTAGATAACTGTAAACAATGTAACTTTTTGTTCTTAGATCAAAGGGATGAACTTCGGTCTGTAAATGAGGGAAGTTTAACCACTTAAAGACTAAACCGTTTTCTGGCACTTGTTTCTTACAAAGTTCAAATCAGTATTTTTTGCTAAAAAATTACTTAAAACCCCCCAAACATTATATATATATATTTTAGCAGAGACCCTAGAGAATAAAATGGTGGTTGTTACAATATTTTATGTCACAATGTATTTGCGCAGCGGTCTTTCAAACAAAAATACACTTCAATATATTAAAGTTAGCCCAATTTTTTTGTATAATGTGAAAGATGATGTTACGCCGCGAGAATTATGAGAGAATCGTGATCTTTATTCTAAGCAAAAAAATTATGATTCTCATTTTAGCCAGAATCGTGCAGCTCTACAGTCTATTTGCCTTTAGTAAATCCACCCCATGGTGTTTCCACTTTTAATGAGCCACAAACCCATTCACAGTCTTTTTTTAGGCCACATTCACACTTGAAAAGGGGGTCGTTAGCAGTTACATGTGGGAGACCGAGCCAGAGTTCCCGATGATTAGCTGTTCGCGGAAGCCCCATTGAAAGTAATGGAAGGCTGACAGCTCATGCAGCTATTGGTGGTATTGAGTTCCCTCAATGAACTGTAGCAAATTGACACTGTTATACAAGCTGTACACTCACTACGTTACATTGTAGCAAAGTGTCATTTCTTCAGTGTTGTCACATGAAAAGATAGAATAAAATATTTACTAAAATGTGAGGGGTGTACTCACTTTTGTGAGATACGGTATATATCGTACTTTGTAGACGCTATAATATTTCTGTAAACTAATCAGTATACACTGAAGCCTCGTACACACAGCCAAGAATCTCGTCGTTAAAAACATGTCGTTTTTAACAACGAGATCCTTGGACAAGAAACTTGTCCCGGCCGAGTGTACACACGCTCATTTCAAAGAACTCGCGTGCGCTCGTCACATTCGATGCCGTCGCCGCCATCTTGGTTCACCCTACCTATGCCTAGGAAGCTACCGCGCATGCGTCGAAGTCATTTCGAGCATGCGCGGGCTTCCCGGCGAACAGGTAAGTGTACACACACTCAATTTTCTCGTCGAGAAACAGGCTGACGAGAATCTCAACGAGAAAATAGAGAGCAGGTTCTCTATTTTCTCGTCGAGATTCTTGTCGCTTTTCTTGACGAGAAACCATACACACGAACGAATTTCTCGGCAAGAAATCTCTGCCAGCAAGTTTCTTGCTGATTCTTGCCGAGAAACTCGGTCGTGTGTACGAGGCTTTATTGGAATTTTTTTTGACCAAAAATATGTAGCAGAACACTTATTGGTCTGAATTTATGATAACATTTTTTTTTTTTTATTGGATATGTATTTATAGCAGAAAGTAAAAAATATATATTAATTTTTTTTCAAAACTGTCATTATTTTTCGTTTATAGCGCAAAAATTTTAAAAACCCAGTAGTGATCAAATACCACCAAAAAAAATCTCCATTTGTGGGGAAAAAATCATATAAATGTCATTTGTGTAGAGCGTTGCCTGACTGCGCAATTGTCAGTAAGTGCCGATTCACACTGGGGCAGGACGACTTGCCCGGCAAGGCGATCTCCACACGACTTCAGAGGCGACTTGCAAAATGACTTCTGTATTGAAGTCAATGGAAGTCGCCCTGAAGTCGTCCCAAAGTCGTACAGGAACCTTTTTCTAAGTCGGAGCGACTTGAGTCGCTCTTATTAGAACGGTTTCATTGTACAGAACGGAGCGCGACTTGTCAGGCGGCTGAGTCGCCTGACAAGTCGCCCCTGTGTGAACCGGCACTAAATAACGCAGTGCCCAATGCAAAATATGGCCAGGTCATGAGGTTAAGTGGTTAATGAAGTAATTTTTTGACTTTATTTTGAACATTCTTCTTGTAATTACAGAACCAGCATTTTAACTTCACCTGGTTAAGACTATTTAAACAGAAGGGTCTCTGCATCGCCCCTGGGGGCAAGGATAAATTGGCCTTATTACAATGTGACAATCTAAACAGCGGCCTCCGATGGTTACACAAATCTCTGACGGGATTTCAGCCAGCGCTGGTGAGTCAATAAAGTTTTACATTGTATTTATTTTAATCAGAAGAAGGAAAAGGTGGTTTCTCTGAGGACAGAATGCATTTCAGGTGGGATGTTGACTCTATTTTAGGCGGACCTTGTGTGCTGACCTTGTCCCTAGCAGGCTGCTTCACCCCGAGGAATGATCTGGCAGGGAAAGCTTTATTAGGATAAAGAAAACAAACCCTCCCCATTGCTGTGAGAGATCTGCGTTCATTATCAGCATTGGCCATTCTTGCTGTGATGCAATCATGCAGCTGATATCCCCCAGCCATAGTTTACATTTGGTTGGGCTGGCAGGGAGACCAAGCCACTGATTGTGTCATGTATATAAAGGAATCTTTCTAAAACATGTAGTATCCCAAAATATTAAATCCCAGATCCAGCTAAAAACATTTTTTAGTGTTAAGTGTGGAAGGGATACATAATGTATCAGCCATTAGTGCTGGGAAACAGATAATGGTAGTTTTCAGTCCAGAGCAGAGCAAGTGCTCCATCTTAACCCTCCTTGAAACACTGACCTTGACACTAACCCTCACTTCAAAGTGGTTGTAAAGGATGAAGTTTTTACCCTAACTGCTTCACGGCCGCCCACCGTAGATAAACTGCAGCAGGGTGGCCGCCCTGCGCCAGATCACATGCCTAGTACGTGATCTGGCACCTCCGTGTCTGGGGCGCGCACGCGTGCCACTGGTGGCCCGCCTCCACTGTGATCAAACACAGCGGGAGCCAAGCGGCGAGTATCACAGACTCGATGTCCGCTGCCACCCGACAATTGTTCAGTACACATGCAGAACGGTAATCTGCCAATGTAAGCAAGGCAGATCACTGTTCTGTCAGTAAAGAAAGCATTAATGCAAAGCAGGGACACAGATCTATGCCTTCCCTTAGTAAAAGCACCTCCCCCACAGTACACAAGCACTGGCTAGGAACACATTTAACTTTTTGATTGCCCCTGATGTTAACCCCTCCCCAGCCAGTGTCATTAGTACAGTGACAGTGCATATTTTTAGCACTGATCATTGTATTAGTGTCACTCCTCCCCAAAATGTGTCAGTTAGTGTCCGCTTTGTCCACCGCAATATCGCGGTCCAGGTAAAAGTCGCTGATCATCACCATTACTAGTAAAAGAAAAAAAATATATATATATATATATATATATATATATATATATATATATATATATATATATACAGTGGGTACGTAAAGTATTCAGACCCCCTTACATTTTTCATTCTTTGGTATATTGCAGCCATTTGCTAAAATCATTTAAGTTCATTTTTTTTCCTCATTAATGTACACACAGCACCCCATATTGACAGAAAAACACAGAATTGTTGAAATTTTTGCAGATTTATTAAAAAAGAAAAACTGAAATATCACATGGTCCTAAGTATTCAAACCCTTTACTGTGACACTCCTATATTTAACTCAGGTGCTGTCCATTTCTTCTGATCATCCTTGAGATGGTTCTACACCTTCATTTGAGTCCAGCTGTGTTTGATTATACTGATTGGACTTGATTAGGAAAGCCACACACCTGCCTATATAAGACCACAGTGCATGTCAGAGCAAATGAGAATCATGAGGTCAAAGGAACTGCCTGAAGAGCTCAAAGACAGAATTGTGGCAAGGCACAGATCTGGCCAAGGTTACAAAAATAATTCTGCTGCACTTAAGGTTCCTAAGAGCACAGTGGCCTCCATAATCCTTAAATGGAAGACGTTTGGGACAACCAGAACCCTTCCTAGAGCTGGCCATCCGGCCAAACTGAGCTATCGGGGGAGAAGAGCCTTGGTGAGAGAGGTAAAGAAGAACCCAAAGATCACTGTGGCTGAGCTCCAGAGATGCAGTTGGGAGATGGGAGAAAGTTGTAGAAAGTCAACCATCACTGCAGCCCTCCACCAGTCGGGGCTTTATGGCAGAGAGGCCTGACGGAAGCCTCCCCTCAGTGCAAGACACATGAAAGCCCGCATGGAGTTTTCTAAAAAAACACCTTAAGGACTCCAAGATGGTGAGAAATAAGATTCTCTGGTCTGATGAGACCAAGATAGAACTTTTTGGCCTTAATTCTAAGTGGTATGTGTGGATAAAACCAGGCACTGCTCATCAGCTGTCCAATACAGTCCCAACAGTGAAGCATGGTGGTGGCAGCATCATGCTGTGGAGGTGTTTTTCAGCTGCAGGGACAGGACGACTCGGGCAATCGAGGGAAAGATGAATGCGGCCAAGTACAGGGATATCCTGGACGAAAACCTTCTCCAGAGTGCTCAGGACCTCAGACTGGGCCGAAGGTTTACCTTCCAACAAGACAATGACCCTAAGCACACAGCTAAAATAACGAAGGAGTGGGTTCACAATAACTCCGTGACTGTTCTTGAATGGCCCAGCCAGGGCCCTGACTTAAACCCAATTGAGCATCTCTGGAGAGACCTAAAAATGGCTGTCCACCAACGTTTACCATCCAACCTGACAGAACTGGAGAGGATCTGCAACAAGGAATGGCAGAGGATCCCCAAATCCAGGTGTGAAAAACGTGTTGCATCTTTCCCAAAAAGACTCATGGCTGTATTAGATCAAAAGGGTGCTTCTACTAAATACTGAGCAAAGGGTCTGAATACTTAGGACCATGTGATATTTCAGTTTTTCTTTTTTAATAAATCTGCAAAAATGTCAACAATTCTTTGTTTTTCTGTCAATATGGGGTGCTGTGTGTACATTAATGAGGAAAAAAATTAACTTAAATGATTTTAGCAAATGGCTGCAATATAACAGAGTGAAAAATTTAAGGGGGTCTGAATACTTTACGTACCCACTGTATAGTTTGTAGGCTATATGGGGTTGATTTACTAAAGGCAAATAGACTGTGCATTTTTCAAAGTGCAGTTGCTCCAGATCTTAGTAAATGAGCAGAAGCTCTGCTGACCTCTATCATCCAATCACGTGCAAGCAAAAATGCTGTTTTTTTTATTTTCCTTGCACATGATTGGGTATTGTTTGTAAAGTGAAGCCTTACCTCATTTACTAAGCTCTGGAGCAGCTGCACTTGCAGAAAAAGTGCGCAGTCTTTTTGCCTTTAGTAAATCAACCCCTATAACTTTTGTGCAAACCAATCAATATACGCTTATTGGGATTTTGTTAACAAAAATATGTAGCAGAATACAGATTGGCCTAAATTGATGAAGACATTTGATTTTTCAATTTTTTTATTGGATATGTTTTATAGCAGAAAGTAAAAAATATTATAGCTTTTTCAAAATGCTTGGTCTTTTTTTGTTTATAGCGCAAAAAATAATAACGTCAGAGATTATCAAATGCCAGCAAAAGAAAGCTGTATTTGTGGGAAAAAAAGGATATACATTTTATTTGGGTACAGCGTCGCACGTCCGTAATTGTCAGTTAAAATAACGCAGTGCCTTATCGAAAAAAATGGCCTGGTCATGAAGGGGGTAAATCTTTTGGAGCTGAAGTGGTTAATGCTTTCTTTGCATTAAGGTTAAAAACCTCTGTGCAGTTCCCCCCACCCACCCAAACCACCCCTTATACTTACCTGAGCCTAATCTCTATCCAGTAATGTGTACGAAAGCAGAGGCTCTCTGCTCCCCCAAAATTGGTCCCCCAAGAGCATGTCCTCCCCAAGAATAATCCCCAAGAGGATGTCCTCCCCAAGAGTGATCCCCCAAGAGGATGTCCTTCCCCAAGATTGATCCCCCAAGAGGATGTCCTTCCCCAACAGTGATCCCCCAAGAGTAATCCCCCAAGAGGATGTCCTTCCCCAACAGTGATCCCCCAACAGCATGTCCTCCTCAAGATTGATCCCCCAAGAGCATGTCCTTCCCAAAAGTGATCCCCCAAGAGGATGTCCTTCCCCAACATTGATCCCCCAAGAGGATGTCCTTCCCCAAGAGTAATCCCCCAAGAGGATGTCCTTCCCCAAGAGTGATCCCTCAAGAGGAAGTCCTCCCCCAAAATTGATCCCCAAGTTTGATCCCCCAAGAGCATGTCCTCCCCAAGAGTGATCCCCCAAGAGGATGTCCTTCCCCAAGATTGATCCCCCAAGAGCATGTCCTCCCCAATAGTGATACCCCAAGAGGATGTCCTCCCCCAAGAGCATGTCCTCCCCAAGAATAATCCCCAAGAGGATGTCCTCCCCCAAGATTGATCCCCCAAGAGCATGTCCTCCCCAAGAGTGATCCCCCAAGAGGATGTCCTTCCCCAAGATTGATCCCCCAAGAGGATGTCCTTCCCCAACAGTGATCCCCCAAGAGCATGTCCTCCCCAAGAGTGATCCTCCAAGAGGATGTCCTTCCCCAAGATTGATCCCCCAAGATCATGTCCTCCCCAATAGTGATACCCCAAGAGAATGTCCTCCCCCAAGATTGATCCCCCGAGAGCATGTCCTCCCCAAGAGTGATCCCCCAAGAGGATGTCCTTCCCCAAGATTGATCCCCCAAGAGCATGTCCTCCCCAATAATGATCCCCAAGAGGATGTCCTCCCCCAAGATTGATCCCCCAAGAGCATGTCCTCCCCAAGAATGATCCCCCAAGAGGATGTCCTTCCCCAAGATTGATCCCCCAAGAGCATGTCCTTCCCAAGAGTGATCCCCCAAGAGGATGTCCTTTCCCAAGAATGATCCCCCAAGAGGATGTCCTCCCCCAAGATTGATCCCCCAAGAGCATGTCCTCCCCAAGAGTGACCCCTCAAGAGGATTTCCTTCCCCAAGATTGATCCCCCAAGAGGATGTCCTTCCCCAAGAGTGATCCCCCAAGAGGATGTCCTTCCCCAAGAGTGATCCCTCAAGAGAAAGTCTTCCCCCAAGATTGATCCCCAAGATTGATCCCTCAAGAGCATGTCCTCCCCAAGAGTGATCCCCCAAGAGGATGTCCTTCCCCAAGATTGATCCCCCAAGAGGATGTCCTTCCCCAAGATTGATCCCCCAAGAGGATGTCCTTCCCCAACAGTGATCCCCCAAGAGTGATCCCCCAAGAGGATGTCCTTCCCCAAGAGTGATCCCCAAGAGCCCAAGAGCATGTCCTCCCCAAGATTGATCCCCCAAGAGGATGTCCTTCCCCAAGAGTGATCCCCAAGAGCCCAAGAGCATGTCCTCCCCAAGATTGATCCCCCAAGAGCATGTCCTTCCCAAGAGTGATCCCCCAAGAGGATGTCCTTCCCCAACATTGATCCCCCAAGAGGATGTCCTTCCCCAAGAGTAATCCCCCAAGAGGATGTCCTTCCCCAAAAGTGATCCCTCAAGAGGAAGTCCTCCCCCAAGATTGATCCCCAAGTTTGATCCCCCAAGAGCATGTCCTCCCCAAGAGTGATCCCCAAGAGGATGTCCTTCCCCAAGATTGATCCCCTAAGAGCATGTCCTGCCCAATAGTGATACCCCAAGAGGATGTCCTCCCCCAAGAGCATGTCCTCCCCAAGAATAATCCCCAAGAGGATGTCCTCCCCCAAGAGCATGTCCTCCTCAAAAGTGATCCCCCAAGAGGATGCCCTTCCCCAAGAGTGATCCCCCAAGAGGATGTCCTTCCACAAGAGTGATCCCCCAAAAGGATGTCCTTCCCCAAGAGTGATCCCTCAAGAGGAAGTCCTCCCACATGATTGATCCCCAAGATTGATCCCCCAAGAGCATGTCCTCCCCAAGAGTGATCCCCCAAGAGGATGTCCTTCCCCAAGATGGATCCCCCAAGAGCATGTCCTCCCCAATAGTGATAACCCAAGAGGATGTCCTCCCCCAAGAGCATGTCCTCCCCAAGAATAATCCCCAAGAGGATGTCCTCCCCCAAGATTGATCCCCCAAGAGCATGTCCTCCCCAAGAGTGATCCCCCAAGAGGATGTCCTTCCCCAAGAGTGATCCCCCAAGAGGATGTCCTTCCCCAAGATTGATCCCCCAAGAGGATGTCCTTCCCCAACAGTGATCCCCCAAGAGGATGTCCTTCCCCAAGAGTGATCCCCCAAGAGCATGTCCTCCCTAAGATTGATCCCCCAAGAGCATGTCCTCCCCAAGAGTGATCCCCCAAGAGGATGTCCTTCCCCAAGATTGATCCCCCAAGAGCATGTCCTCCCCAAGAATAATCCCCCAGGAGGATGTCCTCCCCGAAGATTAATCCCCCGAGAGCATTGTCCTCCCCAAGAGTGATCCCCCAAGAGGATGTCCTTCCCCAAGATTGATCCCCAAGAGCATGTCCTCCCCAAGAGTGATCCCCCAAGAGGATGTCCTTCCCCAAGATTGATCCCCCAAGATCATGTCCTCCCCAATAGTGATGCCCCAAGAGAATGTCCTCCCCCAAGATTGATCCCCCTAGAGGATGTCCTCCCCAAGAGTGATCCCCCAAGAGGATGTCCTTCCCCAAGATTGATCCCCCAAGAGCATGTCCTCCCCAATAGTGATACCCCAAGAGGATGTCCTCCCCCAAGAGCATGTCCTCCCCAAGAATAATCCCCAAGAGGATGTCCTCCCCCAAGATTGATCCCCCAAGAGCATGTCCTCCCCAAGAGTGATCCCCCAAGAGGATGTCCTTCCCCAAGATTGATCCCCCAAGAGGATGTCCTTCCCCAACAGTGATCCCCCAAGAGCATGTCCTCCCCAAGAGTGATCCTCCAAGAGGATGTCCTTCCCCAAGATTGATCCCCCAAGATCATGTCCTCCCCAATAGTGATACCCCAAGAGAATGTCCTCCCCCAAGATTGATCCCCCAAGAGCATGTCCTCCCCAAGAGTGATCCCCCAAGAGGATGTCCTTCCCCAAGATTGATCCCCCAAGAGCATGTCCTCCCCAATAATGATCCCCAAGAGGATGTCCTCCCCCAAGATTGATCCCCCAAGAGCATGTCCTCCCCAAGAATGATCCCCCAAGAGGATGTCCTTCCCCAAGATTGATCCCCCAAGAGCATGTCCTTCCCAAGAGTGATCCCCCAAGAGGATGTCCTTTCCCAAGAATGATCCCCCAAGAGGATGTCCTCCCCCAAGATTGATCCCCCAAGAGCATGTCCTCCCCAAGAGTGACCCCTCAAGAGGATTTCCTTCCCCAAGATTGATCCCCCAAGAGGATGTCCTTCCCCAAGAGTGATCCCCCAAGAGGATGTCCTTCCCCAAGAGTGATCCCTCAAGAGAAAGTCTTCCCCCAAGATTGATCCCCAAGATTGATCCCTCAAGAGCATGTCCTCCCCAAGAGTGATCCCCCAAGAGGATGTCCTTCCCCAAGATTGATCCCCCAAGAGGATGTCCTTCCCCAAGATTGATCCCCCAAGAGGATGTCCTTCCCCAACAGTGATCCCCCAAGAGTGATCCCCCAAGAGGATGTCCTTCCCCAAGAGTGATCCCCAAGAGCATGTCCTCCCCAAGATTGATCCCCCAAGAGCATGTCCTTCCCAAGAGTGATCCCCCAAGAGGATGTCCTTCCCCAACATTGATCCCCCAAGAGGATGTCCTTCCCCAAGAGTAATCCCCCAAGAGGATGTCCTTCCCCAAAAGTGATCCCTCAAGAGGAAGTCCTCCCCCAAGATTGATCCCCAAGTTTGATCCCCCAAGAGCATGTCCTCCCCAAGAGTGATCCCCAAGAGGATGTCCTTCCCCAAGATTGATCCCCTAAGAGCATGTCCTGCCCAATAGTGATACCCCAAGAGGATGTCCTCCCCCAAGAGCATGTCCTCCCCAAGAATAATCCCCAAGAGGATGTCCTCCCCCAAGAGCATGTCCTCCTCAAAAGTGATCCCCCAAGAGGATGCCCTTCCCCAAGAGTGATCCCCCAAGAGGATGTCCTTCCACAAGAGTGATCCCCCAAAAGGATGTCCTTCCCCAAGAGTGATCCCTCAAGAGGAAGTCCTCCCACATGATTGATCCCCAAGATTGATCCCCCAAGAGCATGTCCTCCCCAAGAGTGATCCCCCAAGAGGATGTCCTTCCCCAAGATGGATCCCCCAAGAGCATGTCCTCCCCAATAGTGATAACCCAAGAGGATGTCCTCCCCCAAGAGCACGTCCTCCCCAAGAATAATCCCCAAGAGGATGTCCTCCCCCAAGATTGATCCCCCAAGAGCATGTCCTCCCCAAGAGTGATCCCCCAAGAGGATGTCCTTCCCCAAGAGTGATCCCCCAAGAGGATGTCCTTCCCCAAGATTGATCCCCCAAGAGGATGTCCTTCCCCAACAGTGATCCCCCAAGAGGATGTCCTTCCCCAAGAGTGATCCCCCAAGAGCATGTCCTCCCTAAGATTGATCCCCCAAGAGCATGTCCTCCCCAAGAGTGATCCCCCAAGAGGATGTCCTTCCCCAAGATTGATCCCCCAAGAGCATGTCCTCCCCAAGAATAATCCCCCAGGAGGATGTCCTCCCCGAAGATTAATCCCCCGAGAGCATGTCCTCCCCAAGAGTGATCCCCCAAGAGGATGTCCTTCCCCAAGATTGATCCCCAAGAGCATGTCCTCCCCAAGAGTGATCCCCCAAGAGGATGTCCTTCCCCAAGATTGATCCCCCAAGATCATGTCCTCCCCAATAGTGATGCCCCAAGAGAATGTCCTCCCCCAAGATTGATCCCCCTAGAGGATGTCCTCCCCAAGAGTGATCCCCCAAGAGGATGTCCTTCCCCAAGAGTGATCCCCCCAAGAGGACGTCCTCCCCCAAGATTGATCCCCAAGAGCATGTCCTCCCCAAGAGTGATCCCCCAAGAGGATGTCCTTCCCCAAGATTGATCCCCCAAGATCATGTCCTCCCCAATAGTGATGCCCCAAGAGAATGTCCTCCCCCAAGATTGATCCCCCAAGAGCATATCCTCCCCAAGAGTGATCCCCCAAGAGGATGTCCTTCCCCAAGATTGATCCCCCAAGAGCATGTCCTCCCCAAGAATGATCCCCAAGAGGATGTCCTCCCCCAAGATTGATCCCCCAAGAGCATGTCCTCCCTAAGAGTGATCCCCCAAGAGGATGTCCTTCCCCAAGATTGATCCCCCAAGAGGATGTCCTCCCCCAAGATTGATCCCCCAAGAGCATGTCCTCCCCAAGAGTGATCCCCCAAGAGGATGTCCTCCCCCAAGATTGATGAGTCTAAATGTATCAGGATAGCTTGGGATTAATTCACAGGCATAAGATCATTTACTGATCTTTCTGTGGCCACTTTAGGCAGATAAATTGTTCTTCCTTTACTAATCACCATTAATTGAGTGCTGTTTTAAATTTTTGTATTACAGGAATCGCATTTCGTTTTGGAAAGCATACCACGGCCAACGTGTTTAGAGGTGGACCCTTCACATAAGACCCTCAGAACAAATGCCTGTAATCCTACCAATAAGCTTCAAAAGTGGCAGTTTGAGAAATACTTTGCGCCATGAAGGTGCCGCTGTTACAGAATTATGTCTATTTTTTATAACGTAGTTAGTGAGACATGGACCATACACTGTGACCTTATACCATGGATAGAACACGGACTTACTGTAAATGTGACTTTGGGAGGCCTGTAGTTAATTTTTGTTTTAATCGGGGTTAGTGGGTTGTACTGATTTTTGAAGGGGAAAAACTCCAGTATTTGTGAAAAATGGATATAACATATCCAACAGCTACACAAGCCTTTTTTGCAGTTTTATATCATTTAAAACGCCTTTCAGTTTCTGCAGCCAGCAACAATTTTCTGTAACTGCTGAAAAAGGGTATTTTTTTTTATTTTTAGCTATAGTAATTGCTCTCTATTGGCCTCAGTGGATTTTTTTTGGGGGGGGGGGTAAATAGTATAACACTAACCCCCCCCGGTCGGTTAGTAGCGCTTATCACAGGCGTCTTCTCCTGCTCGGCAGCGGCGGCCTCCAGTTCTCCTGCTTTCCATGGGTCATCGCGGTGGCGGCTTCCGTCTTCTTCCCTCCTCCTTGGTGGCTGGATTGAGGATATGTTTGCATTCTCTGCGACCCAAGCCCACCCTATTTTGAAGCCTATTAGAACCTCTGTCTCTAATCAGGTGCTGAAAAAAAAAAACTTGTCACTGTAATTCATGCGCCCGGTGCTCTGAAAGAGCCCGGACGCATGAATAATCGGTGGTCGCGGCGGCCATGGATAGATTCATGCTATGCATGAATCTATCCATTGCATATAGGGGGTGGCATGGAGTGAGGGGGCGGAGCCCGGGTGCCACCCCCTATATGATTGGCCTCATCCAAATTTAACCCTGGTGCTTCGGCTAGAAGGCACAGGCACGCTGCCCAGCCCCACTGCCAGAATCCTGTCTAAAAATATGAGAGGCTGACAGCTGCTGAGGCTGGAAGAGGCTAGGTGGTGCACTCAGTTGTACTTTCGTGTGGGGCACCCAGGGATGAGACTGCTTGTTTTCTGGGTATTCATCCCTGGGTGCATACTGCTATAAATGTACATACCAGGTCATGCACCACCCAGCCCCATGCAGTCACAGCAGCTGTCAGACTCCCATGGAGTTTTATAGGCTGCTGGCGGCAGGGCTGGACGGTGCACCTGTGCCTTCCAGCCCAAGATAAACGTTGAAGCCTCATGTACCGGGGCTAAACGCCCAAATATGCATGAGGCCATGAAGGGGAGTTCCCCAAATCCTCTCATTCCTCTGTGCTGTCAATGGCAGCCTGCTGTTTATAATATATTATCCCTGAGAATGTCCTTAAGATTATCGCACTAGAAGTTTTGTGTTTGCATATCTAAAAGGATGCAGATGATACATTATTTTTTCTTTTTTGCAACACTAAGAAACACAAAGACAGAAACCTTCCACTTAGCACCCATTGCCAACCGTCTAGGCAGGTGCACCCCGAGTGGCCTCTCTCAGTTTCAGTAATGATTGCTAAAAATCCTTGTAGTATATACTGTATATAGAAGACTTAAAAAGGCTGTTTTTTTTTTGGTTTTTTTTCGACAAAACTGGAGTTTCACTGTTAGCCAAATGGTACGATTCTGTTACAATGTGTCTGTTTGTTGGATAATTTTAATCTATGTGTTCATTTTGGCCACCATTAAATTATTTATTTATTTCTGGCCCTGGTTTGATCATGGAAGAGTGAAGTAAAACATATCAGAAATGATTAACTACGTTAAATTGCTAAAAACTGATTGATGTGAAGACTGTACATTAGCTCTGTAACATTCATTTGTATTTGCCTAGTATGCTGGAGGCCATGTGTAAAGTAAGTTTTTTTTTACATTTTTCTTCAAATGTGTATTGCTTTATAGTTTTCACGAAGCCCTTTTTCATTGAGGATGTGGAAGGCTGAAACAGAAGTAGACCTTGCACTTCCATACAAGGCTGGCCTTAAATGGCCCAGTCTCAGCCAGTTTTAAAGAGCCAAATAGTAAGTCACCAGCACTCCAAAAAATGTCCCTCCACAAATTATTGTGAATGTATCATGTCACATAGGTCAAACTGCCATGCCAATGTTTCGGGGTCTTGCAGGGTCCCCTTACTCAGGGTGACTCAGTCACTGGAAATTAGGGAAATGCATTTATTGAAGTGCTGGTATCCACATTTTGTCATGTTACAACCAAAAATGTAAATGTATTTTATTGGGATTTTATGTGATAGGTCAACACAAAGTGGCACATAATTGTGAAGTGGAAGGAAAATGATATTAATGGTTTTCAATTTTTTTTTACAACTAAATATGTGAAAAGTGTGTCATACATTTGTATTCAACTCCCCTGAGTCAATACTTTGTAGAACCACCTATAGCTGCAAGTCTTTTTGGGAATGTTTCTACCAGCTTTGCACATCTAGAGAGTGACATTTTTGCCCATTCTACTTTGCAAAATAGCTCAAGATCTGTCAGATTGGATGGAGAGCGTCTTTGAACAGCAATTTTCAAGTCTTGCCACAGATTCTTAATTGGATTTAGGTCTGGACTTTGACTGGGCCATTCTAACACATGAATATGCTTTGATCTAAACCATTCCATTGTAGCTTTGGCTGTATGTTTAGGGTCGTTGTCCTGCTGGAAGGTGAACCTCTATCCCAGTCTCAAGTCTTATGCAGACTCTAACAGGTTTTCTTCTAAGATTACCCAGTATTTGGCTCCATTCATCTTCCCATCAACTCTGACCATCTTCCCTGTCCCTGCTAAAGAAAAGCATCTCCACAACATGATGCTGCCACCACCATGTTTCACACTGGGGATGGTGTGTTCAGGGTGATGTGCAGTGTTAGTTTTCTGCCACACATAGCGTTTTGCTTTTAGGCCAAAAAGTTAAATTTTGGGCTCATCTGACTAGAGCACCTTCTTCCACATGTTTTCTGTGTCCCCCACATGTCTCCTTGCAAACTGAAAACAGGATTTCTTATGGCTTTCTTGCCACTCTTCCATAAAGGCCAGATTTGTGGAGTGCACGACTAATAGTTGTCTTGGTACAGATTCTCCCACCTGAGCTGTGGATCTCTGCAGCTCCTCCAGAGTTACCATGGGCCTCTAGGCTGCTTCTCTGATTAATGCTCTTCTTGCCCGATCTGTCAGTTTAGGTGGACGGCCATGTCTTGGTAGGTTTGCAGTTGTGCCATACTCTTTAGACATGTGCGATTAGTTTCGTATGAATCTAAATTTTGTACGAATTTCCGCAAATTCGTACATTCGGAAGCATCCGAAATACGAATTTATATGCTTCCAAATTTTACGAAATACGAAATTTTGTTGACGAATTTCGGATCAGAATTTAAGGTATTTTTTGATTTTTAAATTCATCATAACGAATGTTCGTAATTGTTACAAAAAGTTAAGGAACCAAACGAAAATTCATATTCAATCCAAATTGAATTTCAGACACGAATTACCAAATACGAACTTACGGCCCGGGCTACAATACCTTTCTCAATATGGCAGTCGTCGACTCATTATGCTCATTATGAGGGGCTCCCACCATCCCTGTGCTGTGCTGACTTCCTACTGGGGCTGTACCCCTGCCGTGCTCATTATGAGGGGCTCCCACCATCCCTGTGCTGTGCTGACTTCCTCCTGGGGCTGTACCCCTGCCGTGCTCATTATGAGGGGCTCCCACCATCCCTGTGCTGTGCTGACTTCCTCCTGGGGCTGTACCCCTGCTGTGCTCATTATGAGGGGCTCCCACCATCCCTGTGCTGTGCTGACTTCCTCCTGGGGCTGTACCCCTGCTATGCTCATTATGAGGGGCTCCCATCATCCCTGTGCTGTGCTGAGTTCCTGGGTTTGTTTGTAGCCCATTGCCGTTAGTTCGTAATTCATGTCCGAAATTCAATTTGGATTGAATACGAATTTTCGTTAGGTTCGTTACATTTTTGTAACAATTACGAACATTCGTTATGATGAATTTAAAAAGCAAACCCAGGAAGTCAGCAGTACTGCTGACTTCCTGGGTTTGCTTTTTAAATTCATCATAACGAACGCATTACGGACACGAATTACGAAATAACGGCTAATACGGAATGGAACTAAACAAATTTATTGACGGCGCCCATGTCTAATACTCTCCATTTTTGGATGATGGATTGAACAGTGCTCTGTGAGATGTTCAAAGCTTAGGATATTTTTTTATAACCTAACCCCGCTTTAACCGCTACCGGACCACCCCGCGCCGCTCCTGCTGTGATTGGCAATTGGTTCCACTAGATTTTAGTTAGGGGTATCAGAGTAAAGGGGACTGAATACAAATGCACACCACACTTTTCAGATATTTATTTGTAAAAAAAAATTAAAACCATTTATCATTTTCCTTCCACTTTACAATTATGTGCCACTTTGTGCTGATCTATCACATAAAATCCCAATAAAATACATTTACGTTTTTGGTTGTAACATGACAAAGGGGTATGATTACTTTTTCAAGGCAATGTATGCACACTGCCATTCATTACAGTCACTGTAAGTACCCCTTGAGGTTATACCAAGTCCAAGGCCCGCCAGGATAGTACAGCCCTGCTTGGAGCTCTTTTGCCGTTTTATAGCAGAACTAAACCATTCTATCTTTTGTTAGCCAGGGAAGATGCCATCTTAGCCTCTGTATGATCGTCAATTGCCATGATTCTGCACATGTGATCAGTTATGACACCAGCCATTTGATGATGGTTTGACAGTTTGGTTGAGAGCACCAGCAAATGTGACAGTTACATTCCTGGCACGTGCTGGGAATGCAACTGTTTTTTGAAACTTTTAAATTGATGGGTTTAGTTCCGCTTTAAGACCCCTTTCACACTGGAGGCGTTTTTCAGGCGCTTTTGGGCTAAAAATAGCACCTGTAAAGCACCTGAAAAATGCCACAGGCACATTTAACCCTTTATTCAGCTGCTAGCGGAGGTTTTAAAGCGCCCCGCTAGAGGCCGAATAGCGCCACTAACGCCGGGAGCAGCTCAGTGTGAAAGTGCTCTAAAGAGTAAGTTTCACCTAAATGACATTCATGGATGCTGGCACATTGACTTAATGTTATATATCAGTCAGGGACTGGAATGTTGAGAGTTCCCATCTTCTGTTGGACAGACCGACTTACACATGGGGCGAATGTCGGCCGTTTTTTATTTTTTTTATTTGCCGTTGTCTCCTGGCATTCGACTTGTGTGTGAGAGGTTTTATTTAATGATGTCAGCTGTGATCATTGGTTTTGGAGAAAGAACAAAGCTTATAAATTCCATATGCTGCATAAAGGCTCCATTCACATGGCCATAAACATTTTCCTCATCTAATTACGCATGTTTTTTTTTTTCTAGCACAAATGTTCCTTTGTAATGATCAGTAAATACTTGTGTAAAACTGTCCTGTTTTTTTTTTTCTTTTCCAGTACCTGCATCTGGCGTACATGTATATATTTGCCCTCAGATACAGACTTTTTGATTTTGTGTTATGGATCTGAACGCAGTGCATGTTTACGCACCTGTGTGAATGTCTCCATGGAAAACAATGCAGCTGCGTTCAAATCCGTAAAGAAAAATTGTTGTAAATGCGTTTTTTTGGGGTTTTTTGCAGCCGTGTGAATGAGGCTTTTGATTTTTGATGTTCCGATCACAATGGGTTTCATAGTTATATTTTGAATATTAAAAATGTTATTGTATTGGTCATGCATCTTAATCAAAAATTATGTCAAACATATATAAATACATTTGACGTCAATCTGCAGGCAAAAGTTAACTCGCCTCCCACCCCATCCCATCACTCATCCAGGACATTTCCTTTTTTCATACCTTCTGAAACATGTTTCGCTCACTTAGCCCTGATTCACATTGGTGCGATTTGACATGTCAAATCGCATGTCAAATCGGCAGGAATTGCCGGCAATGGCACCGTCCTAATCGGTGCAACCCTGCATTTGCGGCGCTGCACCGATTTCAAAAAAGTAGTTTCTGTACTACTTTTTGCGATTTCGGGGTGTGATTTCCATTGACATCTGTGTAGAAACCCGCACAGATGTCTCTGAAAACGCTGCCGAAATCGGGACTGACATGCGGGAGTGAAATCGTGCGAGTTCAGCTGAACTCGCACAGCTTCATTCCCACAGCTCAGTGTGAACCTGGGCTCAACGCGTTTGCGTTTAGAAGCGTGCTTTAAAAAAACATTATTTATTTTTCAAATAGTCAAAAATGTATCTCCATTAAAAACGCCTGTAAACGAATTGCGGCTAAATGCAAGTTACCGCGTTTACAAGCTGTTACAGGCATTTGGCGTTTCAAATGCCTCTGAATATCCGTCCTGAACACATTTTTTTGTTTCCAAAAAATGCTTTTAACCTCAACTGCCTAGAAACTACTATAAACGACCCTGTGTACATGTACTGATAAGATAACATAGAAAAAAACGCCCAACTACTCCTAAACGTCTGTTTACTAGCAGCAGTGTACATGAGGCCAAACTAGCTCTAAAACTAACCCCCCCCCCCCCCCCCCAATCACCTATGCTTACCAGCCTGTGAAAGATGTACCATATATACTCGAGTATAAGCCGAGTTTTTCATCACATTTTTTTGTGCTGAAAATGCCCCCTTTTTGCGCCTGATCTCCCAGGATTTGGGGACCCGGTACCGGCCGGCCGTAGGTCCCCTGGACCCCAAACTTGGCACACACGTAGCTCTTCCTCTACAAGTGTTCAAAGTTTTTTGTCCGGGGGACCTAAGGCCGGGGAGCATCGATATTTCAAACCCAGGCACCCTTTCCATAGACTCCCATGTTAAACGGTAATTTCTCCGGTGATTTTGGCGACCCGGTACCGGCCTAATTTCTCCTCTATAAGTGTGCAAAGTTTTTTGTCTGGGGGACCTACGGCCGGTGAGCATCGATTTTTCAAAGCCGGGCACCCCTTCCATAGACTCCCAAGGTAAACGTCAGTCTAGTCATGGACACAGTAAGAGCCCATTCACACAGGGGCGTCTTTGGATCCGACTCCAAATCGCCCCTAGTCGCCTCAGGTCGCGCTGGCTGAAGAAATCAATGTAAGTTAATGGAGCCGTCCTTATGCACACTACTGCAGTCGCTCCGACTTCAAAAAAGGTCCCTGTACTACTTCAATCCAACTCCTAGGCGACCTGTAACCATTCATTTCAATGGGAGTCGCCTCTCCCTGTCTTAATAGGAGCAACTTTCCAGGAAGAAAACATACATTTATCAGGCAAATCTCTCCCTCCCCCCTCCCTCCCACAGAGCTGATTCTTGTTTGATTGGCCACTGGAATGTCTCCTGTCCTGCAGGCAACTTGCAGTTGCCTTGTAAATAGCTCCAGGTCGCGCTGTGATTCATTCTCAAGTCGTGTCTGAGTTGCCTCATAAAATCATGCTGGAAGTCGTGTTGCCCCTGTGTGAATGGGCTCTGAGGCATGCACATGGACACAGTGAGGCATTCACATGGACACAGTGAGCAGGGCTGGCCCAAGACATTGTGCTGCCTGGGCCCAAGAATGAAATGCTGCCCCCCCCCCCCCCCCCCCAAAAAAAAAAATCCTATGCCCATCCAGCAAAGAGACGTTTCCATAAAGCAAAGAGACAGCCCAATATATTCAGCAAGAGACATCCCATATATTCAGCAAAGAGACATGCCCCTTCTAGGGTGACCACGCATTTTGCAGGTCTGTCCCGGGCACATTCATTCCAGGACAATACAGTGTCCCGGAATGAAACTGACACAGCCACCCCCCGTGCCAATCTGATGCCCCCAAAAAAGGCCGCCACATCACTGCTTTACTCACTGACAGTACTTGTCCTGGCCGGGAATGCCTGGAGGAGCACAATCCCCGCCCCCTGCATGTGATTGGAGAAATCATAAATCCCACCTCTTGTGTCCAATCACTGTGCTGTGATTCGTTACAGAACAAGCTGATGTTTGGGAAGGGGGGGGGGGTGTCCCTGAATGGTAGTTTAAAAATGTGGTCACTCTAGCTCCTTCCTGCAAAGAGTATTGTGTAGCACCACGAAAGCTCCCCCCTTTCTCTCCACTGCCACCGACCAGCTACGCTCTGATCCCAGCTCAGTGATGCAACATGCTGCAACAACAGCGCTGCATTGACCACATTTACAAACTGCCATTCAGGGATACCGCCCTTCCTTCCCAAAAAAAGATGAGGGGGGGGGGGCGGGTGTAGTCTCGCTGACAGGGAATTTGGCAGCGGGTGATTTGTCGGCGAATGGCTGGTGTTAGCACTTAAATCATCCTGACATCATGCTTGATATGGTGTCAGGATGATCAAATCACATTATTTCTATTACTACATTGTAATATATAATGAAATAGTTTAACTCACCATAATGCGGAATCAGTGGGAACCCTGAGTTTGTCATTTGCCACCATTGCTTGCCACCAGATGTAGCTTATTGCTTGCCACCGTTGCCTGCCACCAGATGCAGCTGTGCCACTTGCCACCCATAGCCTGCCACAACATGCAGCCTGTCACTTGTCACCAATGCCTGTCACCAGATGCAGCCTGTCACTTGTCACCAATGCCTGTCACCAGATGCAGCTTGTCACTTGTCACCAATGCCTGTCACCAGATGCAGCCTGTCACTTGTCACCAATGCCTGTCACCAGATGCAGCCTGTCACTTGTCACCAATGCCTGTCACCAGATGCAGCCTGTCACTTGTCACCAATGCCTGTCACCAGATGCAGCCTGTCACTTGTCACCAATGCCTGTCACCAGATGCAGCCTGTCACTTGTCACCGATGCCTGTCACCAGATGCAGCCTGTCACTTGTCACCAATGCCTGTCACCAGATGCAGCCTGTCACTTGTCACCGATGCCTGTCACCAGATGCAGCCTGTCACTTGTCACCATTGCCTGTCACCAGATGCAGCCTGTCACTTGTCACTGATGCCTGTCAACAGATGCAGCCTGTCACTTGTTACCATTGCCTGTCACCAGATGCAGCCTGTCACTTGTCACCGATGCCTGTCACCAGATGCAGCCTGTCACTTGTCACCGATGCCTGTCACCAGATGCAGCCTGTCACTTGTCACCGATGCCTGTCACCAGATGCAGCCTGTCACTTGTCACCGATGCCTGTCACCAGATGCAGCCTGTCACTTGTCACCGATGCCTGTCACCAGATGCAGCCTGTCACTTGTCACCAATGCCTGTCACCAGATGCAGCCTGTCACTTGTCACCGATGCCTGTCACCAGATGCAGCCTGTCACTTGCCACTGATGCCTGTCACCAGATGCAGCCTGTCACTTGTCACCGATGCCTGTCACCAGATGCAGCCTGTCACTTGCCACTGATGCCTGTCACCAGATGCAGCCTGTCACTTGTCACTGATGCCTGTCACCAGATGCAGCCTGTCACTTGCCACTGATGCCTGTCACCAGATGCAGCCTGTCACTTGCCACTGATGCCTGTCACCAGATGCAGCCTGTCACTTGTCACCGATGCCTGTCACCAGATGCAGCCTGTCACTTGCCACTGATGCCTGTCACCAGATGCAGCCTGTCACTTGCCACCGATGCCTGTCACCAGATGCAGCCTGTCACTTGTCACCAATGCCTGTCACCAGATGCAGCCTGTCACTCAGCCTGGCTCTCTCTCCCTCCCCTTCAGATGGGCATGCTGGGGGGCTGCAGTTTCCCCCCTAGAATTGCAATGGGCCAGCCATTTGCACTACACATCCCATAATCCTCTTTTCTCCTTTTAGTTTTTTTCCCTGGCCAATGGGAGAAAAAGGGGGAAGAAACATAGCGGTGGCTGTCCTAGGAACAGCAGCATGAGGAGGAGAAGGAGGGGGGAGAAGAGCCCGCAGCTGCTCTCTCTCCACACACACAGCCGCTCCGATCTCATGCTGTTACATACAGGGAGGAGGTGGGTGGAGCTAGCGGAGGAGGAGGAAGTGAAATACTCTCTGCAATGAATGATGGGCCTCTCTCTCTCCTTACGTCACTGGTTGCTAGACACAAAGCGGTCCGCAGCTAGCAACCAGTTTGGGCAGTGAAGCAGGGGCCGCTGGTGAGACCCTTGAAGTGGGTCTTGCCACTGCGGCCAGTGACAGAGGCGCCGGCGATGCAGTACAGTATGACACTGCACACTAGATGGAGGGAAACCCAGATCCTCAGGCAGTGCGCCCCTGTTGCCGCCCCTCTTAAAGTGCCGCCTGGGACCATGGTCCCATCGGGTCCCATGGTAGGGCCGGCCCTGACAGTGAGGCATGCAGATGGACACCCTAGGCTTATACTCAAGTCAATACGTTTTCCCAGTTTTTTTTGTGGTAAAATTAGACGCCTCGGCTTATATTCGGGTCGGCTTATACTCGAGTATATGCGGTATATACTTAACTATTTTTAGGCTGCTCTGGTCCAGTCACGTAATCCCATGTGCCAGTCAGCAGTGGCTGCAGGGGAGAGCACTCTGGCAACGGCTATCAAAGCCTGGAGCGGTGGCTTCGATGGCCCATCCATTGTCAGCACTCCTTCCTCTCCCCTGCAGCAGCACTGGCTGACACATGGGGGCATATGTATATGCTTCTTTCTTACACAGGTTAGTAAGAATAGGTGTTAGGAGGGAGGACAGGACAGTTTTAAGATTAGTAAGGAATATCCTGTAATTGCACTCTGCTGCCCAGGTCCATAGCTTGTGCTGTTTCCTGGTGCATGGAATCAGCAATCCAGTTCTGTAGATGTTCCTGCATGAGATGGTATTCTCGTGTTGACTTCAGCACTGAGATTCCTCTGTGCTGGCAGAGCAGAGTAACAGCCACACCCCTCAGCACAAGTTTCCCTGCACAGAGATGGGAAGGGGGCGTGTCTAACTAGGTGTGCTGATAATTCAGAGCGCTAGGTCCAACTCTAGTGCCTCTTGAGCTGCATCTTCATATTTAGACACCCCCACAGCTGCTGTAACAGTAAGATGATGAAACTAGAAATTGTTACTACAATGTCCATCTGTCTGAGTATTTATTTTGGTGACATCAGTTGAGCTTTAAGGAAACTAGGGACCACAGACAACAACATTATAAAAAATCATAAAAAGGTACCACATTCTTTATTTGGTCATCTGGGATTATTCTGTTCTACCAAGATTGAAATGTATTTTTCCACGGTACGGTAGAATGATTATCGACATTTTGTAATTGAGTTGGACTTAAAATGTTTTGTGGATGTGAAGGAAATGTTCATTTTGATTAAGTCTTGTTTTTATTCTCTTAATGTATTTTCATGTGTAAATTGGGAAGATGTTGCAATAAATTATTTTTGGACAATAAGAATTAATTTTTTGCTCTCATTTGTTGACATTTCTAAACATGGTTATATGTTTTGCCACGTACGCACAATCAGAAATTTCCGACAACAAAACCGTGGAATTTTTTCCAACGGAATTTCCATCAAACTTGGCTTGCATACACACGGTCATACAAATGTTGTCTGAAATTGCGAACATCAAGAACGCGGTGACGTACAAAACTAAGACGAGCCGAGAAAAATGAAGTTCAATGCTTCCAAGCATGCGTCGACTTGATTTCGAGCATGCGTAGGATTTTTGTGCGTCGGAATTGCATACAGACGATCGGAATTTCCGAAAACTTTTGTGGTAGGAAATTCCGACAGGAAATGTCCGATGGAGCCTACACACGGTCGGAATATCCGATGAAAAGCTCACATCAAACATTTGTTGTCGGAAATTCTGACCGTGTGTACGCGGCATTAGGGTTCAGTACCATGGATGTGTCTTTCATTTTGTCTGTAAGTTCTAAAAAAATTATTGGAATTAGGAGTCAAAATTATTTCTTTGGTTTTGGGCAGTGAACAAGGTTCAGCTTTTCCATGGGGTCTTTTCAGCTTTTTCCTGATTTGTACATTTTTTTTATTCACTTACACTGTGCCTTTGAAATTTTTAGTCAATTCCCTAGTAGAGCCTCCTCTCTTCTTGCACGCCATAGCTTTCTTCACTTCCGGGGGTGTCTAATTAATGTTTGTGCTGGCCCAGCTCCTCTGCCCCTCCCCTCACCTCTCTATATAACCTGCTATGTAGCTGATGGGGAAGGAGTGAGTGGAATACTAAAGAGTGTCACTTCTGGGGGTGCTAACATCACATCCAAGATGGTGGCACCCAGCAGTAGTATCAGGGCTTTTGGATGTGTACACAAGGGAAGCAATTACAGGTAAATAACATGCATAAAATATGTAAAATGCCCATATAATTTTACGGGGAGCTTTTTGTGTAAATGTATAGTCTGGTTACAGGGTCTCTTTAGGTTGGTGTGCTCTCTGCACAAGTCAAAGTGGTTCTAAAGGCAGAAGGCTTTTTACCCTAATGCATTCTATGCATTACGGTAAGACAAAACCTGCATGCAGCTCCCCTTCCCCCAGCCCCCCTAAATATGTACCTGAGCCCATTCTCAATCCAGCGATGTGCAAGAGAGCACCAGCTTTCTCAGCTCTCTCCCTCCTCATTGGCTCAGAGACAGCAGTGGGAGCCACTGGCTCCTGCTGCTGTCAATCACAGCCAGTGAGGAGTGAGCGGGGGGTAGGATTGAGCCCTGCTCTGTGTGTCAATGGACACAGATTGGGGCTGGGGAGTGAGCATGCACGAGTGCCCCCATAGAAATCGGCTTACTATGGGGCATTCGGTGGGGGGGGGGAGGAGCCAGGAGCACTGTCAGGGGACCCAGGAATAGGAGGTTTGGGCTGCGCTGTGCAAAACGACTGCACAGAGGTGGTAAGTATGACATGTTTATTATTTTAATTTAAAAAAAGTAAGCCTTTAACCTCATAAATATATACAGAGCTAAGTATACATAATGTATGTATTTTAGAGATCCTTGTGATATACTAACAGCTGCCATCCCCCTGAGGAAGACTTAATGAGTTGAAACGCACCGGGGTTTTGGACCTAAGCAATCAGGATCACCATATTGTACTTTTTTTTTTAACTTACTGTCATTTATGATTAAGTGATATTTGGTACATTTTATGAAGTTGTGATATTTTGATAGATGTTCCCCTAGATTGCTCTGTGGGGTTATTTTTTTTAATGATATTTCATAAAATATCCTTACACACTGAGAATAATGTATGAAACCTTACGCTATAGACTAAATGTGCAAAATAATAATTAGAGCTGCTCCCCTCAAAGTATAGACAGCGCTAACTTAAGTGATAATAAACAGTGGTAGAAGGCGCTAGAGGTTTAGTGCTATAAATGTGATTTGTGAACAATTTTAACATATATGAAAAAAATGCAAGTTCAACTTAATAAACATTACAAAGTGCACCATGCTCAGTAAGTTGTGAATACAATAAATTAATAAAAACAGTAGGGCTGTGGAAATTAACTATTAATTCCTCGATTAATTGTTTTGATCGATCAAAATTCTTTTGATCGATTAAAATTCTTTTGATCGGTACTCACCTCTCCCCCGGCTTCCGGGTCTTCAGGGAGATCCGGTGACGTCACGGACACCGGCGGGGCTTGCCGTGTCCATCTGAAGGGCTCCTTTGCTGTGCCTTCATATCTGCATGCCGGCGGGACCTTACTATCTGCCACACGCAAGGGCTGTTACACTTCCCTCTATCACTTCCCTATATCAACCTGGGATTCTACAGCCATCCACTGGGAGTTGTGATAGTTCCCTTCACGGGACATCTACATGCCGACGGACTGATGTTAGCCCCTTCTCATCTGGATTCAGCAGTGGTATCGTTGTACACATTTTTATACCAGTATCATACTTAGCTACATGTTTTTATGACTGCTTTTGCTACCGTTTGGTATTACTCGCACCATTTTTACAGTTTATGTAGCTACATCGATTTTATCTCCAGTGCAATATTTATGTTGTTATCTACTTGAAGACTATAAAAGTTTTAATGCTATTCCCATCGAGCGCTGCCTTTGTGTGTTTTTTGTATCCTGCTATCCATTTTTCCAGTGGTTGGTAGCTGCACTGGGAATCGGCCTGCAAGGAGATCAGCTAAAAGTAGTTGGATCTATGTGCGTTATAATTAATCAAAATTAGTCGATTAATCGATTTTAAAAAAAATCGATTAATCGAACACGAAAATTTTAATCAGTAACAGCCCTAAAAACAGTCCTTCAAAAGTCCATACATTTTTCAGTGATAAATTGCCAAATCATAACACCATCACCATTAGGTAGTAGTCTCTGCAGATGGCACCCGATGTGTCTGATTATGATTTCCTACTCACCAGAACAATATGACCTCTTTAGTTAAAGAGAAGGCCAGACAAGCTTGGTTTGTGGGTCTTTAGACTTGCTTAGATGTCAATGGAGATGTGACAGGAAACGTCATCAGGAAGCACTTCCTGATGACGTTGAATACGTTGAGGCGCATTCCGGTCACTTCCGGGTCCCAAACTTCCGGTTTATCGCCCTGCGGAAGTGGAACACACACTGACCCACGAGCGCAGGCGGGACGGCTGATGGTCCCTGCCTAGTGTCTTATGCGATTATCCTCAGTGCTGAGAGAAGGCACTTTTGAATGTAAGTAGCCAATTTGTAATTTACTTTAATGGCATTTTAAGTAAACAATTTTACGCTATGGTACCATTTATTTCTTATTTTTATGGGATACCATGGTGGAGAGGAGGTTATATACGTCAAGGTTAACTATCACATCTCCATTGACATCTAAGCAAGTCTAAAGACCAGTGGCGGCTGGTGCTCAAATTTTTTGGGGGGGCGCAAACAAACTGAAAAAAAAAATCATCAATTGCCGCCACTGTGCCCATTAAACGCAGCCACTGTGCCCAAACGCCACTAGTTTGTCCCCAAATGCAGCCAGTTTCTCCCCCATAATGCAGCCAGTTTCTCCCCCATAATGCAGCCAGTTTCTCCCCCATAATACAGCCAGTTTCTCCCCCATAATGCGGCCAGTTTCTCCCCCATAATGCAGCCAGTTTCTCCCCCATAATGCAGCCAGTTTCTCTCCCATAATACAGCCAGTTTCTCCCCCATAATGCAGCCAGTTTCTCCCCCATAATGCAGCCAGTTTCTCCCCCATAATGCAGCCAGTTTGTCCTCATAATGCAGCCAGTTTCTCCCCCATATGCAGCCAGTTTCTCCCCCATAATGCAGCCAGTTTCTCCCCCAATAATACAGCCAGTTTCTCCCCCAATATACAGCCAGTTTCTCCCCCATAATGCAGCCAGTTTCTCCCCCATAATGCAGCCAGTTTCTCCCCTATATGCAGCCAGTTTCTCCCCCATATGCAGCCAGTTTCTCCCCCATATGCAGCCAGTTTCTCCCCCATAATGCAGCCAGTTTCTCCCCCATAATGCAGCCAGTTTCTCCCCTATATGCAGCCAGTTTCTCCCCCAATATACAGCCAGTTTCTCCCCCATATGCAGCCAGTTTCTCCCCAATATACAGCCAGTATCTCCCCCATAATGCAGCCAGTTTCTCCCCCATAATGCAGCCAGTTTCTCCCCCATAATGCAGCCAGTTTCTCCCCTATATGCAGCCAGTTTCTCCCCCATAATGCAGCCAGTTTGTCCCCTATATGCAGCCAGTTTGTCCCCAATATACAGCCAGTTTGTCCCCCCCAGCCCTGCACTTACCTTCCTCGAGTCAGCGCCGTCCTTCTTCCGTCCTCGATGTCTTCTCCCGCCCTCGATGTCACTTCAGCCAATCAGGTTACCGGTAACCAGACCCGGTGAACCTGATTGGCCAGGGAACGCACCCCTGTGCATCCTCTCATTAGGTATTTAGAAGCCGATTACAGCCCTCAGGCTGTAGTCGGGAAGCCTATCAGAGCCTGCTGGCTCTGATAGGCACTTCTAAAGGCAAATCAGACGCTGTGACTCAGATGGCCGGCGCTCAAGGGGCCGGCCATCTGAATAGTGGGCGGCAGCAATACATAGGTTCATGCAATGCATGAACCTATGTATTGTTGTGGTGAGTGACGGCCGGGCGCAGAAGCGAGCGGTAGCGGCGCTTCTGCGCCCACTATGGACGCACCGCCATGTGTAAAAAAAAGACATTAAAAAAAAAACTCTTAAAGGGCCCGTTTTTTTTTGGTGACCACAGGAGGGGGGGGCGGCCCTATGGATGGGCCGCCACTGCTAAAGACCCATAAACCAAGCGTGTCTGACCTTCTTTTTAACTAGAGAGGTCATAGTCTTCTGGTGAGTGGTGAGTAGGAAATCATAATCAGACACATTGGGTGCAATCTGTGGTTATGGTGTTAAGATTTGGCAATGTATC
Organism: Rana muscosa; assembly: GCA_029206835.1. Classification (NCBI taxonomy): domain Eukaryota; kingdom Metazoa; phylum Chordata; class Amphibia; order Anura; family Ranidae; genus Rana; species Rana muscosa. Next base: position 419,719,631 of record CM055127.1, on the reverse strand, counting down.
ACTGAAAAATGTATGAACTTTTGAAGAACTGTATTTATTAATTTATTGTATTCAGAATTTCCTGAGCATGGTGCACTTTGTAATGTTTATTAAGTTGAACATGCGTTCACTACTTAAGGACTGCCCACCATCGTTGTACGTCGGCAGTTTGAAGTGAAATACCGTTGTTATGGCAGCAGCTAGCTATCTAAACCACGGTATCCTCTTTAACAGCGGGAGGTCCGCTTTCAGATAAAAGTGGTCTCAGTGGCGGATTCGCCGCAAGATCACATTTATAGGGAGCGGGAGAGGGGCCCGCCACGCTCCGGTGGTCTTCGCCACTTACCTGAGCCGTCGGTAGCGGCGGAGACGATCGGGTCCTCTCCCCTCATAGGCTGGATGCCGAGTGAGGGAAAGGTGGTTCCCACTCAGCACCACACAATTGGATGGCGAAAGTGACATCAAACGTCACTTCCGCCCAATGGTCTTAAAGGGGAATTTTTTATTTTTTTTTGCAAAAAAAATGATGTTCAATAATTTTTTAATTTTTTATTGCATTTAAGTGTAAATATGAGATCTGAGGTCTTTTTGATCCCAGGTCTCACATTTAAGAGGTTCAGTCATGATTTTTTTCCTGTTTACATTCCTGCTTTTCCTGTTTACATTCCTTGTAATAGGAATAAAAGTGATCCAAATTTATTTTTTAAAAGGACAGTGTCAAAAAATAAAATAAAAAGTAAAATAAATAAGGAAAAAAAATGTTAAGCGCCCAGTTCGCCGAGCTCACGCGCAGAAGCGAACGCATACGTTAAGTCGCACCTGCATATGAAAACGGTGTTCAAACCACACATGTGAGGTATCGCTGCGATCGTTAGAGCGAGAGCAATAATTCTCGCACTAGACCTCCTCTGTAACTCAAAACTGCTAACCTGTAGAAATTTTTAAACGTCGCCTAAGGAGATTTTTAAGGGTCAAAGTTTGTCACCATTCCACGAGCGGGCACAATTTTGAAGCGTGACATGTTGGGTATCAATTTACTCAGCGTAACATTATCTTTCACAATATTAAAAAAAAATTGGGCTAACTTTACTGTTGTCATATTTTTTAATTCAAAAAAGTGTATTTTTTCCCCAAAAAATCCGCTTGTAAGACCGCTGCGCAAATACAGTGTGACAAGTATTGCAACGACCGGCACTTTATTATCTAGAGTGTCTGAAAAACAATATATATATTGTTTGGGGGTTCTAAGTAATTTTCTAGCAAAAAAATATATATTTTAACTTGTAAACACAGAGGGGTTGATTTACTAAAGGAAAATAGACTGTGCACTTTGCAAAGTGCAGTTGCACTCTGCAAGAGCAGTTGCTCCAGAGCTTAGTAAATGAGGAAAAGCTCTGCCAAATTCCATTATCCAATCATATGCAAGCAATTTTTTTTTTCCTTGCACGCAATTGGGTATTCTTTGCAAAATGAAGCTTTACCTCATTTAGTAAGCTCTGGAGCAACTGCACTTGCAGAGTGCAACTGCACTTTGCAAAGTGCACAGTCTATTTGCCTTTAGTAAATCAACCCCAGAATCTGAAAAATAGCAAATCACGTTTATAGCACTTTACCACTAGCGCCCCCTACCATTGTTTATTATCCTTACACATGTTTTCATATCTTGTGGGTATCAAAAAGTCCGTCCTTGTCCTCCATTTCTCTCCCTTTATAGATTCTAATATCAGGTTTTATCCATTCTTCATTTTGCTCTGCCTATTAAATAGCTACTTTATTTTATTTATGTGTTTACCTCTGCTGCTTTTAAGCTTATTGTGTACATTTCGGACACAAGGACGCAGCTTTTACCATTGGACGCAATAGCCTGAATTGACCGAGGCCGGCTGCGGCAAACAAGCAGCTGGGAGAAACAAACACACGACTGTTCTAATATAAGAAGAAGGAATTGCCGAGGCTTGCATAGTCAATCGTGCTTTGTGCTCGGAAACAAAAGAAACACAAACAACACTGGCTGGTTTGATGTTCTTTGGTGTCAAAAGAAAGATTCTTCTCCCAGAAAATGTGATCTAATTGACAGAACTTTGCTGTTTATGTTGTTTCAGCGGTGTTTTGTGTCTCAGATACTTCTGCACTTCACTAAGGGGGATATATAGAAATTTACTGAGATAATAAGACTTCTTCCGGGTACAAATCGTGCTGGTTCTCTTGTAAGGACTTTTTATAGTATACTTATAGTTTTTGTGTTTATTTGCAACCCTTGCGCCTACAATCCTAAACAGATATTTTACAAACATTTGCAAGAAATTTAAAGGGTTAGTTCACCTTTACCAAAAACTGCCTATGCAGGTAAGGGGCATCTGTAGATTACAAAAAATTCACTGGCTTTGACTCTTGCTATAGGTGTAAGCCATCTATGTACCTCTCGAAGCCTGGCCAGAAAACTCCCAGAGATAGCATCATACCATCCTGCCTTGTTGCTAAAACATTGCTAAGACACTTCTAGCTATTACTGCTCACTTCTACCATCACATGAACAAACTTTCTCTGATTCAAACCCCCTTGTATGCGTTCTCTCTCCCCTGTTGCAGTAGCTCTGAGCTCAGCAATGCTGAAATGCAGGAGATAGTGAACCATGCATGTGCAGGGGTTTCAAAGCTTGCTCCTGGTTGGAGGGGATGAGCAGTACCAGCTGGGAGTGTCTTGGCAATGTCCTAGCAACAAGGCAGGATGGGGGGGAATACCATTTCTGGGAATTTTTCAGCAAGGCTACAGGAGGTACATAAAATACACACCTCCCAACTTTTTGAGATGGGAACGAGGGACACCAACTAGCAAACGTATGTAGGCATAGGATACGCCCCCTGCCACACCTCCTTAAAGGAGATTTAACCAAAATAAAAGGTTGATTAAATCCACAAGGGCTTTTTTTTACCACTACTATTCCTTTATATTGATGATAAAGTCCAAAAATGCAGCGCTACAGTGAAATAATAAATAAAAGTCCAAATCATTGAAGATCAATCGACATTGGATAGAAATAAAGATGATGTATACCGCCACCAAACTTCAGTGCACAAAAAGAATTAAGGCACACCACACCAACGTGCTTACAATCTGCTTACCAGAAAGTGAGAAATAACAGGCAATGCAATCAAATGGTGTAGAGGGTCAAACGATAAAAGCAGGAGGCCAAACCAGATGGATCAATCAGAGGGAAGACCAACATCAGGGCAATTTCCAGGGCTCAGAAGATTGATGTAGACACTATGCAAATCTCAGCCAGAGGTATTACCCAACATGAAGAAAAAAAGGCAGCATAGTGAAGCCCATAAGGTGAAAAGCATAAGCATTTATTGTAGTCTGCTTACAATTTGCAGATAACATCAAGGCATAAAAAATTGTATATATTCCGCTGTTCTCAGCGTGCTTGTATCGGCCAGCCTAACATGTTTCATCCAATGTGGATATCATCAGAGGCGTGGCCAATGATACAAGCACGCCCACATAAATACCAAGAAATCCAGTCATACTGGCCAATGACAGGGCAGCAGAGCTGAACAACAGCTGAAACAATTAGAAGTATTACACAAGCATTAGCCACACATGCGCAATGTAGCCATGCTGTGCTGAAATTCCGCCTCATTGCGTGCACGTGCATGCGCCAAACAACATTACCTGGCAAAAAATGTCAGGAACTAGAGGACAGCCATATAGATCATCCCCAGGAGGATGGATTCTCGCCCCTCGGAAGTGAATGTGAACATATAATACAATAGGAGAGAGTATCTCTCCCTACAGACGCCTCCATCCGGTCAGCGGACATAACCGCCGAAACCGGAAGTGACGTCAATGGAGGGCAAACAGTGGAGAAATGCGCTCCACTGTGTACATGAAAAAAACATCCACATCCGGTCAGCGGGTCCCGCCGCTGAAACCGGAAGTGACGTCAGTGGAGCGCAAACACTCCAAAGGCGCGCTCCACAATGATCAATTACATACACAAAGGAGCCAGGAATACTCATAGGCCCAGTTGCGCCCTTAGATAGTGGAATGGATGGCATTACTAAAATCAATTAAGTCTGCAAAAGTGTTAAAATATTAAAAGCAAATATGCAATAATAAAAAGGATCAATATCTCCATGTATGGATTCGAGTGAGGATAATAGGTGGAAGGGAGGAGTGAATGCGGGGGGAGGCTCCCAGCTGCCCAAACCTCTACAATCCAGAATGGAGAAAGGGAGGGACACTGCTCTCTAGTGACTAATAATAGTAAGCAGTTAAGTACTAAACTGCTTAGAGAGTAATTAAACTCCTAGTGTTAAAATTAAAAGATCCTGGAAATCTAACTAAAAACCGTGATAGGACACAGGTAGATGGTTAGAAAAGAATATATGTATGTGAATAAAAAAGAAAATTAAAAAAAAAAAAAGAAAAGGAAAATGGATCAAAAAAAGAATAAAATATTGACATAAAAAAATTTCTGTATATGTGTACACACACCACCCACTGGTGATAAGAAACACACAACAGACATTAGCTATTGTTAATAAAACAATTCACATCCCAATCGTCATTCATGCCGAAAGGGGTGTAGCATTTGAGGTCGTATATCCAGCGAGTTTCAAGCCTGGATATCTCTCGCTTGGACATGCTTCCTCGCCAATGAGGATTGAAACGGTCAATGGCCAGAAAGGTGGTGCCTTTAGGATTCTTTTTATGGCACTCCAGATAATGTCTGGACACAGTGTGCTTTGGAAAACCTTTCCTAATGTTTGTGATGTGTTCATTGACCCGAACATGCATTGCACGCGTGGTACGTCCTACGTACTGAAGACCGCAGGGACAGATTAGTAGGTAAACCACATTTAAGGATGTACAGGTGATGAAGGTGTTAATATCATAAACCTTGCCGGTAGAATGGGAATTAAACTGGCATATCTTTCTCCTCCTGTCTTTATTGATGGCACATACCGTATATACTCGAGTATAAGCCGACTCGAGTATAAGCCGAGGTACCTAATGTTGCCACAAAAAACTGGGAAAACTTACTGACTCGAGTATAAGCCGAGGGTCAACAATGCCTCACTGTTCCCTATCCTCACTGTTTCCTATCCTCACTGTTTCCTATCCTCACTGTTTCCTATCCTCACTGTTTCCTATCCTATAATTTTACATTGTAAATAGTACCTGTAAAGAAGTTGCGGCTGCGGCGTCCATCGTTCAAATTCCGCGGTCTCTTCCTGTTCCTTCCGTGATAGGCGATTCTCATCAGACACTCTCCGCCTATCACGATCATTCTCTCATCCTCAGTTTCCCAGCAGACACTGTGTTGGGTGTTCCGCCAATCACAGACGTCTGCTGGGAAACTGAGGATGAGAGAACCTTTGTGATAGGCGGAGAGTGTCTGATGAGAATCGCCTATCACGGAAGGAACAGGAAGAGACCGCGGAATTTGAACGATGGACGCTGAAGCCGCAACATCTTTACAGGTACTATTTCCAATGTAAAAATTTCGCTGACTCGAGTATAAGCCGAGGGGGGGACTTTCAGCCCAAAAGAAAGGGGCTGAAAATCTCGGCTTATACTCGAGTATGTATATACGGTACATTACAATTATGACATGGATGGTATCCTTTAGACTTCTGGAAGAACGATACCCTATTAGGGGCATCCAAAATGTTGGGAGCGATTTGAAGCCTGAGAGGAGGAACTCCCCTATAAACTATTTGGGGTCGATCAGGGAGAACCGGACCCAAAACTTTGTCATTTTTTAATGTTTAGTGAAAATCCTCTTAATGTCACTAAATTGTTGTGAAAAGGTGGTGACCAAGGCAAAGTTGTAATTTGTTTCACTTGGAGACGCCTTAACGTTGTTCTGAAGAATGGAAGTTCGATCTATATTGCTTATTTCATCAATAACAGTGTCGAGGTCACTGACTCGATAATCTTTTTCTATAAACCTTTCTTTCAGAACATTAGTCTGCAAAAAGAAATCCTCTTTCAGAGTACAATGCCGCCTTAAGCGTAGAAATTGGCTTTTGGGGACAGATTTTAACCATGAGGGGTGATGGCAACTCCCTTGTCCAATATAGCCATTTCGATCAGTGCTCTTGAAGAAAGTAGATATGTGGAAAGCACCATTCTTGACCCTTATATTAAGATCCAAGAAGTTGATATTATCGGTGCTCATCACAAAATCCAACACAATTCCCAACGGGTTAACGTTAAGATGTTGCATAAAGGAAGTGAGAGACGCCATGTCTCCATTCCATAGGAGGAGGATGTCGTCTATGTACCGACCCCAGAAGATCAACTCCGGCCTCCTATTAACATAGACGACATCCTCCTCCCACTTGGCCATAAAGAGATTAGCCATACTGGGCGCAAATTTTGCGCCCATGGCGACCCCTCTGTTCTGAAGGTAGTGAGTTCCCCCGAACCAAAAATAATTATGGGTCATGGCATATTTTATTAAATCCAAAATAAATTCCTGTTGGGACCCAATCAATTCAGTATCTCTGCTAAGAAAAGCCTCTACAGCTTCCAACCCATCCGAATGAGAGATAATGGTGTAGAGGGAGGCCACATCGGCGGTGGCCAAGATGTAGCCATCCCTCCACTCCAAACCCTCAAAGATTCGGATGACCTGCGCAGAATCCTTAATGTAAGATGGAGTACTAGACACTAAGGGCTGCAGAAATCCATCTATGTATTTACCAATGTGTGAGGTGGCAGAGTCCAACCCACTGATGATGGGCCTCCCAGGGGGGTTGGTTAAACTCTTGTGCACCTTAGGAAAGAAATACATAACCGGCTTTCTAGGGGCCAGAGGGATTAAAAAAACTCTCTCCTTTTTATTTAGAAGGTTGTTCGCATAACCTCTCTCTACAAGTGATGTCAGTTCCCGTTTATATTTAAAAATGGGATCATGGTTAAGTGGTATATACCGTATATACTCGAGTGCAAGCCGAGTTTTTCAGCACATTTTTTTGTGCTGAAATAGACTCCCTCGGCTTATACTCTAGTCACCTTTTTGTGCCTGATCTCCCGGAATTTGGGGACCCGATACCAGCTGGCTGTAGGTCCCCTGGACTTCAAACCTGGCACACATGTAGCCCCACTCTTTCTCTACAAGTGTGCAAAGTTTGTTGTCCGGGGGACCTAAGGCCGGGGAGCACCGATTTTTCAAAACCGGGCACCCCTTCCTTAGACTCCCATGTTAAACGGTCATTTCTCCGGTGACTTTGGGGACCCGCTACCGGCCGGTCGTAGGTCCCCTGGACCCGGAACTTGGCACACATGTAGCACCCCTTCCATAGACTCCAATGTTAAATGTCAGTCTAGTCATGGACACAGTGAGGCATGGGCACAGTGAGGCATGGGCACAGTGAGGCATGGGCACAGTGAGGCATGGACACAGTGAGGCATGGACACAGTGAGGCATGGACACAGTGAGGCATGGGCACAGTGAGGCATGGACACAGTGAGGCATGGACACAGTGAGGCATGCACATGGACGCAGTGAGGCACAGTGAGGCATGCAGATGGACACCCTAGGCTTATACTCGAGTCAATAAGTTTTCCCAGATTTTTGTGGTAAAATTATGTGCCTCGCTTTATATTCGGGTCGGCTTATACTTGAGTATATACGGTAGGTTTCAGTGTCGGATTGAATTCTTTCCATTTCTAAAATGTAAATTTTTTTATCCATCACCACTATCCCTCCCCCCTTATCGGCGGGACGGATAATCATGTCACTTCTCTCTTTTAGGGATTTTAGTCCCTCACGGAAGCGAGAGTCCCGATAGTTTTTCTTGATTTTTAGTTGGTCAATGTCTTTTAGGACAAGTTCCTTAAAAACTGATATAGATGGAGGTATCAAACCAGGTGGAATTAAAGAGGGAGGCATTGGAAAGACCCGAATGTCTCACTCCATTGGTGTCTTCCAAAGAAGTGGTGGTACTTTGAGACAAGAAATATCTTTTAATGTTGACTTTATGTATGTATTTTTGAATGTCTATAAATGCTCCAAATTTTCTCAGGGTTTTTTTCGAGGCAAATTTTAATCCATGACCTAACACAAATCTTTCATTGTCTGTGAGTGTCTGTTGACTAAGGTTGAAAATGTCTGCATCCCTTACACTCTTTGCCTTTTTCGATCGGCTCCTCCTCCCCCCTCTGGTCCCTCTCCTAGTTCTCTTCCTCTCTTCCCTCTTTGTGGGACCCTGGGAAAAAAAGAAGAAGAGGAGGCCGGTGGGCCAGGATGGTAAGGGGGACCCTGGTTGGGAGGAAAGGGTCTCCTAGGTGAGTAGGGTCCTGGACTTTCCCAACCAGGTTGTTTATGTTCTGAACGTATATTTCTTGGGATAGGAGCAGAGGGATGTTGAACAATATAACGATAATCAAAACCTTGTTCATCATAATCATCATAATCTCCCTGATAATCTTCCAAAGGTGCATATTGGTTGTATACTGGAAAATCATCACAGCGATCCCCCCCTTGGGGGAGGATTATTGGCTTTTAAAATTTACAAATGCAGCAATTTAGAATTTGGATGAAAAGTTTTGCACTGGGAAACACTTTTTGAAAGATAAAAAGTGCATTTTATTTACAGCAATATAGATCAGACCAAAATAAGGGACAAATGAGAAGGAAAGAGGGACATTGCTCAAAATCAGGGACCGTTGGGAGCTATGTACATAGATAGCCTACACCCATAACTAGGGTAGTTATTCAACTTTGGAAAAAATGGCACAGTTTGCTTTTATCTACAATGAAGGAAAAAGCATCCAAGAAGCTCTGGTACTTTGATGTGAGTTCATACAAAATAATGAGAGGACAAAAACATTTAAAAGGTTTGCTGACTCAGGTTAGGCTGTTCACAACAGACAAGGCTATCCACCAGTGAGTACCCCAGGAGGTTCCCCCCCCCCCAAAAAAAATGTACTAATGGAAGAAGTGCCAGACCAAAGGATAAAAGAGCCAAAATTAATTTATTAGTTTATACTAAAAAGCCTCCAATGCATTTTGGGGGTCAGAAATTACTCCACCTTCATCAGGGCTTCATTTAAAATAAGAACCTTGAATGGGCTCGAAAAATAGTTTTCCTGTGTAAATTATGTATGGAAGCTAAGTACTGGATCAGGAGAGTCATTGGACGGCAGTATCTGCGTGATCAATCAAGAACAAGATCTTAGTTGCTCACCCAGATATTTCTGTCTAGTAACTCTCCTGATCCAGTAATTCGCTTCCCCACATAGATTTACACAGGAAAACTATTTTTCGAGCCCATTCAAGGTACTTATTTTAACTTTTTTCTGACCCCCAAAACGCAATGGATGTCTACTTCAGGGATTTACATCTTCCAGGAACATCGGTCAGGTGTGGTATAGTTACATTGGTCCAAACTAGACTAATGTACAGTTATAATATAACAATGCCTGAAATTCACCTTTAAGGCATTAAAAAAATAACATTCAACCCTATAGAGCAGTCAATGGCAATATTCGAGGACCTCCAGATCACAGTTAGTGCCTAACTTCCCATCTTTGATCTAATAAATCCACTCGCTGACCACTTTATTAGGTACACCTATTCAATTGCTTGTTACAAACTGCTAATCAGCCAATCACATGGCACTAACTCAATGCATTTAGGCATCTAGAAGATGACTTGCTGAAGTTCAAACTGATCAGTCAGAATGGGGAAGAAAGGGGATTTAAGTGACTGATAGTTGTTGGTACAAGACAGACTGGTCTGAGTATTTAAAAAACTGCTAATCTACTGGGATTTTCACGCACAACCATTTCTAGGGTTTACAGAGAATGGTCCGAAAAAGAGAAAATATCCAGTGAGTGGAGGTTGTGTGGATGAAAATGCCTTGTTGATGTCAGAGGAGAATGGGCAGACCGGTTTGAGATGATAGAAAGGCAACAGTAACTCAAATAACCACTCATTACAACCAACGAGCTGTCAGCTAAGAACAGGAAACTGAGGCTACAATTCGCACAGGCTCACCAAAATTGGACAATAAAAGATTGGAAAAATGTTGCCCGGTCTGATGAGTCTCAATTTCAGCTGCGAAATTCAGATGGTAGGGTCAGAATTCAGCGTAAACAGCATGAACGCATGGATCCATCCTGCCTTGTATCAATGGTCAAGGCTGGTGGTGGTGTAATGGTGTGGAGGATTTTTTCTTGGCACACTTTGGGCCCTTTAGCACCAATTGAACATCGTTTAAACACCACAACCTACCTGAGTATTGTTGCTGACCATGTCCATCCATTTATGACTCCCGTGTACCCATCTTCTGATGTCTCCTTCCAGCAGGACAATGCACCATGTCACAAAAGCTCCAATCATCTCACCACTGGACAGTGAGGTCACTGTACTCCACACTCACCAGATCTCAATCCAATAGAGCACCTTTGGGATGTGGTGGAACGGGAAGATTCCCATCATAGATGTGCAGTTGACAAATCCGTATCAACTGTGTGATCCTATCATGTCACTATGAACCAAAATCTCTGAGGAATATTTCCAACACCTTGCTGAATCTATCCCACTAAAAAAAAAAAATATCAAAAGCCAGCAGCTACAAATACAGCAGCTGCTGACTTTTAATATATGGACACTTACCTGTCCAGGGCGCCCGGAATGTCGGCAGCCGAAGCCGATCTGTAGCTCAAGCCATTCTCGGTAAGGGAATCAGGAAGTGAAGCCTTGCGGCTTCACGTCCCGGTTCCCTACTGCGCAGGCGCGAGTCGCGCTGTGCATCTTCACTGGTCCCTGCTGTCTCCTGGGACCTGTGTGTCTCCCAGAAGACAGCGGGGGAGGACAGAATAGGCGCCGGAAGTAGCGTTGATCACTGAGGTGATCTATGCCAGGAAGTGGGAGTAAATACCTGTATTAGACAGGTTTCTGCTCCCTCCTCCCCCCTGAAAGGTGCCAAATGTGGCACCGGAGGTGGGGGAGGATTCCAAAAAGTGGAAGTTCCATTTTTGGGTGGAACTCCACTTTAAGGCAGTTTTGGAGGCACAGGGGGGTCCAACCCGGTACTAGCAAGGTATACATAATAAAGTAGCCAGTGAGTGTATTGCTGGCTCTTTAAGCAAGCACACGGTTTATATCTGGTTACCCAGGTTAAAAGTTTACATTACATAATTTTATTTTATTTATTTATTTTTGACTAGTTCTGTGCTAAAAAATTTCATTAATATATTTCTTTACCCCTTTTTACATGGAGTACCAGATAAGAGTGGGAATACAAGTGTATTATTTCATTTATATTTTATACATTTTTATTTTCAAATTTTTTTTTTTTCTAGCTATGGGAACTCTTCCCTCACAATATATCATTTCCACACAATTATCTTTTTAAATAGGACATAGTAATAGTAATGTATACCGCAAATTCTTTGTTAAGATATTACTTGATGCTAACTACTGGAAAGTGGGTTATTCTGCTTTCTTTATACAGAGGAAATCATAGAGGAAATGATTAGTCAACACATTGCATACATGAACCGGAAATAATCAAAGCAGCTTTGGCAATTGTTAATTCATCATAGATTCAAATTCATCTATCCTCTGTTTTGTGTTTCCTCTGCGGATCTTCCGATATGAGACGGTGTCGTATCTGGAATTACTGTTCTTGGAGATGTCGGGGTGGTTTCCATGTACTTGCTGATCTGAGTAGGATTCAAGATGGCTGCCACTTGGACTGAGCGAGAACATTGGTCCAGGGCTATTATCTTCTTCATCATCATATGACCCATGTCCGTTATCATTGTCAGTTTCAATGGATGTGTTTTCTTCCTCTGTCTCAGTCAGCATCTCTTCTTCCCTAGTTTCAGAAAGGGTTCTGGTCGGCTCGAACATAAATAGATCTTCTGCTTCGGCTTTGCTTTCTTCTTGGTCTTCTTCTGGTTTATTTATTTCTTCCAGACCAGGAGAGTCATGTGCTGGGGCATTGTCACCTTCCACCTCTGTAAAAGTATATAACGGTATTGTTAAAAAAAAGCAATACATGATATTGTGTAATAATATGAAACAGTAATATTGAGATCTCATGCTAAATTATAAGAGAAGTTGAGGCCAGTAGCAATCAATAGAACCAATTTTTTCCAGCAAAGGTTGGAAAATTAAAACTCTTCTAAAGTCTCATAGCTTTCTATCTCTTTATAGATGTTCTCAGGGCTGCTGATAACGCAGTACAGCCAGCTCTCCTGTACCGGGCCTGGGCACTGGGCTGAGCATGAAGTCCGGCTGTACTGCCTTATTGCTGATGCCTCTTATTGCTCCCCCTGCAAAGATGCCAGCTTCTCCTGCTCTTCCTCTACGGCTGCACAGCAGGGGGATTGGTTCTAGTAACTGCAACCCCACCCCACCCCCCCCATCCATCGCTCTGATCTTTGCCATTCCGCTGCTATTCAGGCCCCCCTGTGAGCCCCCCTTTCACCTGCTGTCCAGGCCCCAATGTTTGCCCTTTCCAATGCAATGCTGCCAACTTCCCTCCTATTCTCTACCTCCGGCCCCATGATTTTTAACATCAGTCCGATGCTGCATCTGTGCCCCACCGACTCTAACACTGAGAGCCAAGCAATCAAGCAGTGCCAAACCCTCGGTTCTTAGTTCTCCCCGAGCAGAGAGCTGCTGACCATCAGTCACCAGCTCTCTGCTCTGCCTTACCCCACGCACTCACTGGAGGCTGTGGAGGGGGCGGGAGCAGATGGCTCAGCCTCTCAGCAGCTCACTGAGAGGCAGCTTCATTGTCATGATCTTGCCCGATCCTGGACTGGCTCTGTGACATCAGCAGACAGCAAGCTTTAGCCCACTGTTTGCTAAAAACATTATCCACAGGAGAAGTACAGCTGAACAAGCGCTTAATGTACTTCTCCTTTAAGCTACCTGTGGTTGGTGCCAAGTCAGCAGGCACCTTAAAAATCCAATGTATGTTTGGTCTTCTATTCTTCATAATTTGGGGGATAATGGTGTCCAAATGTGCAATTTGGGAAACTTGTATGTTGAAATGTCACCCCTTACTACTGTACCCACTCTGTAAAAAATGTTTTTTGTTCCCCTTATTGGGGAAATTTCCTATCCCCTGCTTACTTCTGACCCTCTTACACAGGACAGGAAGTGAGGGGAAATCTCCCCATTGGAACCCAGCCAGCAATACATACCTGCCAGGTGTTTTTACTTTCTCTGCTATTTAAAACAAGAAAAGCATTTGACTGGAGTAGGGCTTTTTTTTACTACATCCAATACCAGCCACTCATAATGGTAAAAGTTTATGTCATACATAAAGTGAAGTAAAAAGATCCATAGCCAATTTAAAATAGAATTGTGCTATAAGATAGAAATGGTAAAAGTTCTGTTTCTACCTAATGTGGTTTGACAATCTTCTCTATTGTTGTGCTCCTCGGAATGGGTATTATGGATGGTTAACATTCCAGAATCTTGTTCAGGAACTGTATGTTGTTCTGCCTGATGTTCTGCAAAAGATGAAAATATAAGTACATTAGAATTATACAACAATCATCATTTTGAATGCCATAGATTTCTTGAACAGTAAAGGTAGCCACTGGTTGGATGAACACTTTATATCCCTATAAATAAACTGTACATTATTTATTTATGTTCTATTTTGTAATTTTCATTATTATTTTATATAATACAGATTTGGCATTAGTGGACAAATGATTCAGTGACATTAAAGTAGAAATAAATACATTTTTGAAAATGTTCCCCATCATCAAGCTTAAGTAGCGGGGTGCTAAATTTAGGGGAAGTGTATGGGTGGTAGTTATACCCAAACACCCTAATTGTTAGAGTTCTTGAAACCATTTTGGTCCACAGGTGGAGTATTGGTGTACAGTTCGCTGTGGCCTGCAGGTGGCGCTGCCATAGTAGGCCAGGGTTGAACCGCTGATACAGTGCTATGCCTTGTGTGTCCCCTCTTGGCAGCCTTACAGTGGGTGTGGTCTACCTGCTGGGCATGCTGGGAGAAGATAAAAAAGGGGCAGACGCTGCCTGTTGAGGGTTCATTGTCGGGGGTCCTACCCCAGGGTTCTTGTTCCTGTCCGCCCTGGGCACCCTTAGCCCAGGGGCGGGTCTGCAGTTCGTGGTCGGTGGATCAGTCCCAGGCACCTTTAGTCCTGGGGCTGCGGCGGAGGCCTGGGCCCAGCACCTTTGGCTGGAGCCCATCGGGGATCGAGGAGTCTCAGGGTGCCGCCTTACGAGGGGACCCGTATCTTGGAGGAGGAGGCCGGGGGACGAACCGTTCAGAGGGACTGGTGCAGAAGTCACAGTGAAGGAAGGTTCCCAGTAACTCTCCGGAGGGACGTCTTCTCCCTAAACGGAGGCCAAGTTCACCAGGTCTGTGGCAGAGGCCTTGGGTAAAGTTGGAGTGTCATTTGGCCGCTAGTTCTGTCATAAGTAGACTATCCATTTGGGGCTGAGTCTGTTCGAGAAGCCGAACAGTGAAGTGATTGATTGAGATTGTGCCTGGACCTCTCCCATATCTTATGCTGTCCTGTCTTCACTTCAACCTCTTTCCTATCAGAGACTGTTGTTTTACTAAAGGAGAAAATAAACTCTGTGTTGGAGTTGCAGCGAGTGTGGACATTTCAGTTACTGGGGGAAACAAGGACTTATCTCTGTTATTTACAGAGGTGAGAGACATTTTCTGGTTATCTGACTGTGGAAGACCCATCAACAACACCGCTCAACCTCTTATTACAGGAGGGTACGGGCTTGTGGCATGGTGTGCCCCTTCTTCCTGCGAGGAGCCGAATAAGGCAGGTAAAAGGGGGTCTGTGTGCTACACTTATATTACATATTTCTTGTAGACAGCACTCAAATTATCTAAAGGAACTAGACAGCGGATGCATTGTTCTGGGCACACCGGTAGTACCGAGATTTTCTGTGCTATCTGCAACATTGGGGTTGATTTACTAAAGGCAAATAGACTGTGCACTCTACAAGTGCAGTTGCTCCAGAGCTTGGTAAATGAGCACAATCTCTGCTGGCTTCCATCATCTAATCATGTGCAAGCAAAATGCATTTTCTTTTATTTTCCTTGCACGTGATTGGGTATGCTTTGCAAAAGAAGCTTTACCTCATTTACGAAGCTCTGGAGCAACTGCACTTGCAGAGTGCAACGGCACTTTGCAAAGTTTATTACTTTGATTTAATAAAAGCACTATTTGCCTTTAGTAAATCAACCCTATTATGTCAGTCCCCTCCCCACTTTACAAGGGCAAGCTATCATGATCCTAAAGCAGGACTGAAGGGGGTTGATTTACAAAAGGCAAATGGACTGGGCCTCATTAATGATCCAGTGGACTGGCTATGAAAACTGCTAATGTTCATAATAAAGAAGACAACACTAGAAAATAGTTTTTTAATCTAATATGTTTGGTTACCTGTAAAGCTGTAGGCAGCAATCAGCACACAATGCACTCCAATAATGGAAATAGCTTGCATTTATAGGATAATGCTATTTGGGGCATGTGGAACTTTATGAAAAAAAAATTGTACAGAAAAGAAATCCTCAGGAGGGTGGAGGGCCAAGAGCTCTTGAATCACATGTAACGCTACCCTTGACTAGGGCTGTTGATTTAGTGTCTCATGTTCTATTCCCAGTAGTGCAGCATCCAGGCAAACAGCATCTTCACACTCTGATTCAGGAAACGCAGTCCATAAGAGTTGCCTTTTTAAAATCTTTATTGCAGTATTAGGCCCCTTTCACACTAGCGGACCGTATGTCCACTTTTTCATCCATCCGTTTACATCCGATCTCATCCGTGTCCGCAATGCTCCGATTCTGCAGAAGGAGGAAAATCCTATTTTTCTATCCGTCTGCAGAGTGGATCGGGTGAACACGGACAGACGGTCCGTGTTCATCCGATCCTTCCATAGGGGAGAGCGGAGATCTCACAGTGTGCGGGGACCGCCCTGTCATCCACTGGCTCAGCGGGGATCAATGGAGCGATCCCCGCTGAGCAAGCGGATATGAAAGGGATCCGCATGTCTGTAAGGACCCTTACAGTGGTCTCCAAACTGTGGCCCGGGGGCTGGATGTGGCTCTTTGCTTGCCTTCATTTGGCCCTTGGGGCACTATTTCCCCCACTGACACCAAACATAGGGCATATTTCCTGCAAGTGACACCAACAATGGGACACTATTTCTTACACTGACACCAACAATGGGGCACTATTCTTCCCAAAGACACCAGTCATGGGGCACTATTCTTCCCCCTATTACCAACAATGGGGCACTGTTTACTCTCACAGATGCCAGGGCAATTTCTACTCTCACTGGCAACACTTTGCCTAAGGGACAGTATACTGGCCCTTTATTTACAAAGTTTGGAGACCCCTGCAGTATTAACTTAAATGGAAAAGGGTAGAGAAAAAGGAAGCGCCACCTAAGTGCAGTATTAAAAGATAATTTTAATGACACAAATATCAATCACACTTACAGGAAAGAAAGCAAAGGAAGGCTCATCTGTAAAGATCCTGTAGTCCTCGTCCCGGGTTAATGGGCTGCACAGATGTAGTGGACCCGGGACGAGGACTACAGGATCTTTACAGATGAGCCTTTTTTTGCTTTCTTTCCTGTAAGTGTGATTGATATTTGTGTCATTAAAATAATCTTTTAATACTGCACTTAGGTGGCGCTTCCTTTTTCTGTACCCTTTTTTCTCTACCACAGAGTCAGCTCTCTGAGGACAGCAGCCGCCATCCACCAGCCATATTATCTGCCTTTTAACCATTGAACTGCCTGTTACCATTATAATTTTAAACAGACTGAAGGTGAAGGGCGGGGCATGAAATGTCCCTGCCCCCGCCACCTATGGGACCGTGTCATACCTGTAAATTAAATTAAAGTTACAGTTTAAAAAAAATAAAAAATTACTTACCCATGATTGGTAAACAATGTTGACAGTTGCCCCAAACAACGGTCCTCTAGCACCATATATAAACAAAGAGGATGCGTCATCAGTGGGCAGAAGACGGAGAAGATTTGAAGAGGAGCACAATTGCACTTACCTGTCATGGAGCATTTACTTCGCCAGATGATGGACCGGGCCACGGCTGTGGATGGTGACAGTTGGATGCAAAAATGCCTCTCCCTTCCTGGCTCTTCTTCCATCTTAGGGCAGTTTTCTTCAGCTCTTTCTTCTGCTGTTCCCCCTCCTGGATCCTTTGTCTCCGGTCCCCCGGTTCCATGGTCGGGACCTTCCTCTCGACCCCCTCCTCTTCTCTTCAGTTTCCCCCTGATTACATTCCCCCTGCTGCTAATTTTTCTCCGGGCCCTCCGGTATCATTGGACAGACATTCCTCTGGGCCATCCGATGCGATGTATGATGGTT
Source organism: Rana muscosa (assembly GCA_029206835.1). Taxonomy (NCBI): domain Eukaryota; kingdom Metazoa; phylum Chordata; class Amphibia; order Anura; family Ranidae; genus Rana; species Rana muscosa. The sequence continues at coordinate 419,702,271 of CM055127.1, read as the reverse complement.
CCTCTATATCCCGGCTTCAGATGTCGTCACCTCCTCCTCCGCCTCTGTCTCATTCGGGGCCTCCTTCTGTCCACGATGACGCTCGGCCTTCTACTTCGGCTGGGATTGCAGGCGCATGCGCAGTCCGTCCTTAGAACAACACAGAGACAACATAAGCGACCTCGCAGGTTTGATTCCCCAGCTGACCATGTCACTGGGGGAATGGAAAATGACTGGTTATTGAACTCCAATACTGCTAATAACCCCTTCTAGTGCTGTTGCTTCGGCTAAACTGCCACGGATGACTTCTGCCGTTCCTTCAATGTCAGCAGATTCAGTTGTCATGGCAACTGGTAGTAAACATATGATGGGGAAGAAGCGCCTTTGTAAATCTAAAGCTCCTTCTTTGATGACAGAACCCGTTGCCATGGCGTCTGGTCATGAATGTGCATCTCCTGACTTTGTCGTTTCACCAAATCTACTGCTGGCAGGATCTGCCAATGCCTCGACTGAGATGGTTTCTGCTCCTGCTGGTGAGTTTAATAATTCTTCTCAAAAGAGAGAATTGCTTTGTTCTTTGTAATTTTATGTCTACTTTTGCTGCTTCTTTTAATTTTGTTAGTCAACCACAGTCAACTCTTGCTTCTGTGTGGCTGGATCCTTTGTCTGGGGCACATAATGTCCCTGTCTCTACTTCAGTTGCCACGGCGACTGTTATTCCTGCTGCTCCTGATGTTCTGATTCCTCCTCTGGTCCCAGAATCTTGCTTGAAGGAAGTTTTAACATGTGACTTGTCTCCTCTGGGTTTTCATTTATCTGGAGCAGTGAAAGAAAAAATTTGGAGGGGAGACTATGTTGAAATTCTATCTTTGCTTTTGTCCAACCATGAACTTAGGATGGATAAGACGGACCCACGTTCTTTTAACAATTGGTTGCAAGCATTTTGCATTTACGCTAGCGTGCTGGGTGAAAAGAGCCCTGATTTGTGTTCTGGTTTGTTCCAGCATATTGAAATTATTTAGGAAGCGTATATGCATTTTTTTTTTCGTGGTTTTATTATGACGAAGCGTTTCGCCAGAAATTGTCTGTGCACAAATCTCTGAAGTGGGGGTCAAAAGATGTTAGTCTGTGGCTCAATCTCTTATTGCCTCAGAAGCCCTTGGTTAAAGTTAATGCTTCCAATACCAATAGCGTGTATCGAAGGGGGGTGTGTTTTAATTTTAATGATTGATTGTGTATATGGCCTAATAACTGTAAATATAAGCACTGGTGTAGTCATTGTGCTGGTTCGCACCCTGCTTCTCGTTGTTTTAAGAAGTTGTCTTCTAATGCTCCTGCTCCTTCAAAGGAGCTTTTTCTTAAAAGCCACAACGCCAGTGATAATTCTAAGCATGCTACTATGGCTTCACATGTATCCAGGGCGTCAGAGGGCGCTCGTCCTGCGTGATGTTTTTTTTTTTTTTTTTTGGTTTTCGTTTACCTTCTTTTTCTGGGGTAGGTTGTCATGCCTTTCCAAATTTGCCTTCGGTTTCTTCTCATTTGGCTGTTGTTCGTGAAAAGTTGAATAAAGAATTGCGTGCTGGTAGAATTGAAGGTCCTTTTTCTACTCCTCCTTTTGTTAATTTTCGGGTTTCTCCACTTGGTATTGTTCCTAAAAAGGAACCAAACACTTTTAGATTGATACACCATCATCTTTTCCCTTTGGTTTTTCTTTAAACGATGATATTGACCCGTCATCGTGTTCTGTGCAGTATTCTTTGTTTGATGACGCTCTGTTCAAGATTAGAAGAGTTGGTGCGTCTGATTTACTTGCTAAAGCTGATGTACAGTCCGCGTTTCGGTTGCTTCCTATTCATCCGTCAGCCTTTAACTCTTTGGGTTTTTGTTTTCTGAATGATTATTACTTTGATAAATGTCTCCCAATGTGATGTTCACTTTTATTATTATTTTTTATTTTTTTCCATGTTTATTGAATGGGTTGTTGCTTTTCGTGCTGGTTCTGATAACTTGTTGCGCTACTTGGATGATTTTCTGTTTATTGGTAAAGCTGGTTCATCTGATTGTTTGTATTTATTTACCGAATTTTGGATTGTGTGTCGGGTGTTTGGTATACCCTTGGTCGCTGAGAAATCTGTTTACCCTACACCTTGCCTTGATTTTCTGGGTATTCAAATAGATACGGTTTCCATGGAATTCCGTCTTCCTGAGGAGAAAATTGTTAAAATTCGGATTTTATTGGATTTTGTTCTTTCCAAATGTAAGGTTAGGTTGAAAGTGTTGCAATCTCTTCTTGGTTTATTGGCAATTGCGTCCAGAGTTTTGCCGATGGGTCGTGTCTTCTCCAAGAGATTATATCGCGCTATTTCTGGAATTTCTTCTCCTTTCCATTTCGTGAGGATTACATCTGGAATTTGGGACGATCTTAAAGTTTGGCATCGTTTTTTTTTTCTGTCTACGTTTAATGGTAGTTGTTTATGGCAGACTCCTTTTTGTTCGGCCTCTGCACTTCATCTGCATATGGATGCCGCTGGATCTTGCGGCTATGGTGCTTATTGGGATGGGCATTGGTCTGCTGATTTATGGCCTGAAACTTGGAAGGATGCGGGTTTGACGTCTAATATTGTTTTTATAGAGATTTTTCCTGTTCTAGTGGCCTTGGAATTGTGGGGTGTTAATTTTAGGAATCATCGTATTTTACCTTATTCTGATAAGGGTGTAGTTTTTGCTCTTAATTGCTTATCTTCTAAATCTCTTCCTGTTCTTGCTGTACTTAGATTGTTGGTGTTTAAATGTTTGGATCTTAACATATGGCTTAAAGCCAAATACATTCCTGGAAAAGATAATCTTATTGCTGATGCTTTATCCCGCTCTCAGATTCAAGAATTTCGACGCTTGGTGCCGGATGTGGATCTTACTGGCCTATTATGCCCTCCACACTTATGGGACCTTCGGTGAATCCTGTTTTTACTGCCATTACAGATTCTTTGGCACCCTCCATGTGGGCGTCGTATAAAGCTGCGTGGACTTTGTGGTGTTCCTTCTTGCTTTCTTTTGGATGTGAAAATCGACCCCTTTTTTCTGAAGATTTAGTTCTGTCCTTTCTTGTTTTTTTTTCTGTCTCATGATTATTCACATTCTCATATTGTCAAGACACTATCCGGTGTTTCCTTCTTTATGCGTATGCAAGGTCACAGGTCCTGTATGTCCCTTTTCTAGTTCAAACATGCCTTACAGGGTTACAAAAAGAAACATTTGGTTGCTGATAACAGATTACCTATCTCTGTTGTTCTTTTGGGTTGTCTTTGTGACGTTTCTAAGGATGTCTTTTTTTTTCTCCTTATGAATCCCTATTGTTTTCTTTGTCATTTTGTTTATGTTTTTTTTTTTGGAGCCTTTAGGGTTTCTGAATTGTTACCACGTAAAGTTTCTGATGACTCTGGTTTATTCTTTCGGGATGTTTTTGTTGGACTTCGTAAGAGTAAGACTAATCCTATGGGTCGTGGTCGATGGATTACTTTGCGAGCTATTCCTGGTGCTCGTTATTGTGTTTTCTCTTTAATTGGAAGTTTTTTGGGAGTGAGACCTGTATTTCATAAACAACTTTTGGTTCATGTCATGGGTACTCCGGTGACTATTTATAAATTCCAGGCTGTTCTGCGTAAATGCCTCAAAGCATTACATTTGGAACACCTGAGGATTTCGTCTCACTCTTTTTCGTATTGGTGCAGCCACTATAGCAGCTATGGTTGGTCTTCATGAATCTGTGATTAAAAAAATTGGTGGTTGGCGATCTAATTGTTATGGATCATATGTTAGACCTAATTTTAGTTTTAAATTTTAGATGCTCAATAGAACATCTGGATAATTGGACACTCATATATTTTCTGGGCTCAGAAGAGAGCTGAATGGAGAGTCTATGGTAATAATTTAGGTTTGCCTCGTTATAATTTTAATGTATATTGGTATGGTCAACGTGGTATGCTTTGGAGCAATTTACGTTCTGTTTTATCTCATTTACATGATTGTTGGCCCATACCACAGGTCATTATTTTCCATTTATCTGGTAATGATCTTGGTAAATGCAAGACGTTAGAGTTGATTTCTCAGATTAAGCTTGATTTGTTCTGTTTGCATGCTGTCTTGCCTGATGCTATTGATTTATTTTTTTATTTTATTTATTTTTTTCTGAAGTAATCCCTCGTCTTGATTGGTTGCTCTGCCCCGAGCGTAAGTTTTTGGAAAAAATTCGTAAGCGACTGAATAGGGCTTTAGATAAATTCATGCCTTTGGTTCATGGTCTGTCTTTTCGACATGTGAACTTAGAGGGCGGTTTGCCTGGTTTTTATAGACCAGACAATGTGCATTTATCTGATATTGCTCTTGACATCTTCAATTTAGATTTACAAACCTGTGTTAAATTGTCGCCTTGGTGGGGTGCCAGGCTCCTTGAAATTTGGGCCTGGCGTGTGGGATGTTATGTTTCATGTTTTTAAGTTTAGCTTGAGCTTAAATGGCTAAGCTAATTTTTATATATATTTAAATATGGTTATTGTTACTGAAAGAAGATTTTAATATTCTTAAGTTGATTATTTATTTTTGATTTAAGAAAGTTGATATAATCAATTTAATATTTATACCTATAAATAAAGGCCACGGCCATTTCAACCACAGATATTTACGGAAGTATTATTTATTCATCTAATGAAATATTAAGAAGTTATGACTACGGTCCCATTAAGGTGAAGGGCGGGGCATAAAAAAGTCCCCACCCCCGCCACCTATGGGACCGTGTCATACCTGTAAATTAAATTAAAGTTACAGTTTAAAAAAAAAAAATTACTTACCCATGATTGGTAAACAATGTTGACAGTTGCCCCAAACAACGGTCCTCTAGCACCATATATAAACAAAGAGGATGCGTCATCAGTGGGCAGAAGACGGAGAAGATTTGAAGAGGAGCACATCCCACCCTCCCTCCCTGTCGTGGCCTGTTTTATGAGGTTTTAATCCCTTCATTTGTAAGGGGATGTTATGTTTCATGTTTTTAAGTTTAGCTTGAGCTTAAATGGCTAAGCTAATTTTTATATATATTTAAATATGGTTATTGTTACTGAAAGAAGATTTTAATATTCTTAAGTTGATTATTTTTGATTTAAGAAAGTTGATATAATCAATTTAATATTTATACCTATAAATAAAGGCCACGGCCATTTCAACCACAGATATTTACTGAAGTATTATTTATATATCTAATGAAATATTTAGAAGTTATGACTACGGTCCCATCATTGCTATATCCCCTTTTACTTATGCACTTTGTGTTCGCGCTAACAGTTACCTTTTCCATTATTACCTTAAATGGGTTCAGGGAGCTGTGAGATATTCCACATTACTAACTGGAGCAATGAGGACATTCTTCCTTGTAGCAGCTTTGCTGAACAGTCTCTTAAAAAGTAGGACATTAAGTGTACAGCACTGGGGCACCAATCAGGGCCGGATTCCTGACAAGACCACCGAGGCCAGGCCTCGGGGCAGCAGTGGATGCAGGGACGGTGCCGCCGCCCCCCCCCCCCCCCCTGCTTATCATCCTGTGGCAGGAGGAGAGAAAACAAAAGATATGACACTTTTTTTTTTCACCAGCACAAAGTCTCCGCCCACCTCCCCCTCCACCAATTGCAGAAGAAGTGCATCTGGATGCTTCTAATCTGCGGCGCCTGTGAGGAGAGAGCTTGGCGTTGCCCCGGCAACCAGGAAGTGTTCCGGAGTGTATGGAAAGTACGGAGGGTCTCACGGAACAGAAATTAAAGGGGGGGGGGCTCCTGCTAGTCTCATCTGATATTCTCCTCCTGCCGCTCCCCCCAGTGCCTGATTTCATTCACTTCACAAGTGGTAGAAGAGCTGCAGACATTGAGGTGATCGAGCGGCAGGAGGAGAAGACAGATTACATTCCACGGAGCTCATCCCTGCAGCAGATGAAGGAGATGAGGAGCAGAGTGCTGAGGAGGGATCAGAGCTGATTGGCAGGAAGAGGTCTCCCTGACACGCCCCTTCAGACTCCAGTCATCAACATGCAATGACAAGGCTCCTTTCTACCCCTTTCTGCATCGATGTCCTGGCTCCTCCCCCCTACAGATGCTGGTGAGTAGTTGCGTCTGTACGTGTACACACATGTACTACTAAGGCCCCTTTCACACTGGGGCGGTGGGTGCTTCGGCGGTAAAGCGCCACTATTTTTAGCCCGCTAGCAGGGCGCTTTTAACCCCGCTAGCATCCGAAAAAGGGTTAAAACCACCCGCAAAGCGCCGCTGTAGCGGCGCTTTGCCGGCGGTATAGCTGCGGTGCCCATTCATTTCAATGGGAAGGAGCGGTGGAGGAGCAGTATACACACCGCTCCAAAGATGCGGCTAGCAGGACTTTTTTAGCATCCTGCCAGAGCAGCGCTCCAGTGTGCCAGTGTGAGAGCCCTCGGGGCTTTCACACTGGAGTGTGAGGAGCGGCTCTTTCAGGGCGCTTTGCAGGCACTATTTTTAGCGTTATAGCGCCTGCAAAGCACCTCAGTGTGAAAGGGGTCTAAGTGGAATGTTACAGGTAGTGTCTGAATTACTTTGATCTCACAATTTATGTATTTCCCCCTCCCCCCCAGGTAACTTTTCATGTGGGTCTGCTAATTATAGAATCTGTCCTACTTTCACACTGAAGCATTTTACAGGCGTTTTTTGTGCTAAAAATAGCGCCTGTAAACTGCCTTTTCTGCAGCCCCAGTGTGAAAGCCCGAGTGCTTTCACACTTTGGGGGTGCACTTGCAGGACAGGAAAAAAAAATTCCTGCAAGCAGCATCTTTGGGGCGGTGCGGGAGCGGTGAATACAGCGCTCCTAAACCGCAACTGCCATTGAAAACAATGGGCAGCGCTGCCGAAGCGCCTGCAAAGCTTTTCAGCAGCGATGCTTTTAACCCTTTTTTGGCCGCTAGCAGTGGTTAAAAGCGCCCCGCTAGCGGCCGAAAAGTGCTGCTAAAACGATGGTAAAGCACCGCTAAAACTAGCGGGGGAGGGCGCATTGAATGACCCGGCCTTGGGGCGGTAAAGGGAGTTAATCCGGGCCTGGCACCAATAGCAATGACCCAGGATAGGCAAGCCCTGTACTTTGTGCAGCAGGGGTGATAAAGGCAAACGGTCACTGAAATTCTTTCCCTCTTTGGGTCAGTACTCAGAGTGTCCTTCCAGCATACAATGCAACTCTAATTCCAGAAGACAGGCTCTCCCTGTAAACTCCCAAACCAGGTCTTCTGTGGCACACCTCTTTAGTCCCTGAAAGGGTTTGTGGCTGAGCAGGCCCTCTCAGCAAAGGCTTGGATCCTGATGAACAGGCTGGACCTTCAGCAATACAGCCAGGAAGTCAGGCAGCCCTCCATGGCTGGGAACTTTTCCTTCTGGACAAGAACACCGCTCTCACCACTTTCTGAGCAACACCTCCCCAGGGATTGGCTGGGGTTACATAAATATTTAGACTGCTCACCTGACTCTCCCACCCACAATGTTCTGGAAAGCTCCAGAAAAACAGGAGGAGGCAGCCAGACTTGCAGTCTGCAGAGCCCAGAGCAGCCCAAAGCAATCACGCACAGCTCTGCTGGTTAATAAATTTCCCTACAAAAAAAACAAAACAAAACAGCAGCCTACCTAGAAAGGTGCTGCACACATAACAGTAATCTATCATAACAACAGATCCATGAGACTCTTAGAGAATTCCACAACCCGCTTTCCACCTTGTCGCAATTACTATAATATTACTATAATAGCTTCTTTTCATTCAATAGAACATTTTTCTCTAGTCTGCTGCATATCTTAACACCCACCCCCAGTACATCTCCACGACAACTTGTCCCATAGCCTAAAAAATTTGATAAAGCTCTGCTGACTTCCATCATCCATTCACGTGCAAGCAGAAATGCTGTTTTTTGAGGGTTTTAATTTGCCTTTCACATAAATGGGTATTTTTTTGCAAAGTGAAACTTCACATATTCGTTAAGCTCTGGGACAAATTTCCTTGCAAAGTGCAACTTCCCTCACAAAGTGAACAACCTATATGCCTTTAGTTAGTAAGTCAACCTCAGTACCTTCGTTGCATGGAAACCCCAAGCAAGGTTGTCAGCCCTGAATGCTGGACTGTGGAATTCGACCAATTCTATACCTTTATGTCCCACTCTACATGCATACATTGATTTATTTACCAGCAAAACAATGTTGACCCTTGCTCTTAAGAGCCTGCCTGTGCTCTGTACTTAGGGGTAAGGCTATTGGGAGATATAGTTCTGGGGGCTTGTCTACCTTAATAGGGAACGGACCTCCCAGTGCTGTGCCTAAAAACATTTTACAAACCTGGAGATAATGTTACAGGGAGTTTTAAAAGCTGTTTCTTGCTACAGGAAAAAAGTTAAATAAAATTATAGTTCTGGGACATGCTCCAGAGGGGGCAATATAGTTGTAGGGATACATTTGAGTACTGAACATACACAGGTCAGTAAAAGACCATGCAACTGACCCTTCCTAACTTATCCTCCACTTTTGTAAAGCAGATGGACAACACCTTAAATTTATTTTGCAGTTATTGTGCACTAGATGAGAAGAACTGATAAGAATTCCTGGCAGCTGGCAGTTATCAAATACACTGTGTCTATGGAAAATAATGATCATGATAAAATGAAAGCACCACGTGAAAGTATACTAATGGAGGATGATGAAGATGCTGAGATAATGAAGATCCTGAGAGATAATGTCAGGAATGATTACACACAGACAAAGATAAGAGATGTTCTCCTATGATTTTTTAAATTTAAATTTTGCAAGGAATAAAATAACTTCGTTTTTTACCTAGTTTTTCAAGATGCAGTTTTATATTGATCCCCTTTATGTTGTATAATTTTTTTTATACATCATTAACAGTTGCCATTAGCAATTGGCAACTGTTAATAATGTATAAAAACAATTATACAACATAAAGGGGATATTTATAAAACTGCATATTTAAACAATTGGATATATATATATATATATATATATATATATATATGTTTATTTCCCCTAAAACTACATCCACTACAAGAGAAAAAGGCACAAATGTGCCCCGTGTTTTAGCCTCTTTTCTTCAAGTCATCCAATGTTGGCAAGAAATAATACAAAATGATAGGCAATTAAAGAATGTATGGTGGTCTTTAAAGCTAAACTCAATGCACATAATAAAATACAAATGAATTCCGCTCTGTAATCATTAATATGTAATCGAAAGTATTTTTATTTCACAAAAAGGTACATTTATTTGGATTTTTCTTAGGTAATATTTTTTAGGTATTTACTGTATACGTATTTTTTTTACATGTAAGCTGTGTTAGTGCCTGACTTTGGCCCGGTATCAGCCTCTTGCAATCCCTTCACAGCAGAACTCAGACTGTGAGATGGAGAAGCAGCACAATTAGCCAATCAGCCATGTTGGAGTGCTCATTTGCTAACAAGGAACATGCTGATAGGAGGAGAGTTTGCAGCAATAGAGAGATGGGCTAATCAATCTGCTGTTTTTGCTTTCACGACCTTGTCAAGTCAAGACCAGTAAGTGCTACTTTGGTGCAGTAGAAAAAAATCAGGTCTCTTGCCCTGCCAAGCTGGGCAGTGCTTGTTAAGAGAGCTGTGTATCTCAAGACCGGAAGGGACGGCATATACAGTAACTCCTTTGGAGGGTAAAACAGTCTTTCATTTGTGTATTATGTATCTGACTACTAAAAGGTCTTAATTATGTTAATACACACATGGATGCATAAGCTTATATCCTAAAACTGTGCATGTACTGTGAAGCCATGCAATAGCCTTCATGTTACTGATTAGGCTTTTGGCTGAAAAATGTCAACTCAAACAGTAGATCTTTCATCCACTGGAGGCTCTTCTATGATATATGCAAATTACCTCAACGTGGAAGTCCAGACAAAACATTTGTCTTGCTGTCTGTGTCCATGTTGGTGAGATCTCATTTTGCTTCCTTACCAACATTAACATATTAAAAAATATGTTAACTTGAGTTTATTTTTTTCCGTTAAATAGATTTTTATTGGGTTTTAGAACAAATTATGCACTGACATAACAAGAATGTAACAGCTGTAGCAAACATTTAGCATTGAAAGATGTCAGTTAACATACCAAGTAAGAACATAACAAGAACTGAAAATGGAATAAAGTAAAACAAATATTAATAGGTTTAATATTAATAGTCCTTTCATTGGGTTACCTGTGGAGATGATTATACTATATCAGAGTTTTTTTTTTTTTTTTTTTATGTTGGCCATACAATCAACACTTTTATGACCTTTGGGACTACTTATTAAGTTCAGAGTGACCAATTTGCCTAAAAATAGTAGTAAAATAAACCTAGTAAATAATTCACAAAAACCTAAAACAAATAAATATTCATTACCTTCTTCAGTGTTTTCCTTGATTTCCAGAGAATCAATCTTGTCTTCTAAACAGATACCAGATCCCTCTTCATTTTCACTTGAAACAACTGGATTTATCTCACGCTTTTCGCATACTGTAAATGTATCCATTTCATCTATAATATTGGTTATCTGTGGTATTTCAGGATGTCTATCTCCATTGCATTCAGAGAGTTGAATTTCGTCTGCCATTATAAGCGTCTTAAAGATAACTGTAAATCCTTGTTGTGAAACTTGACAATGTCAAATAATTCTGAACAAATGATAGCCTTGGCTTCTTGGTTGGGTTAGGACTTCTAAAAGAAAGGCGCACAGCTTAAACAAACAGGGTCCAATGACATTATGGAGATTAAAACGATCTCCAGAAAAACACCATTCTTCCAGAGATGTTACCCCACGCGTTTCTTGGAGTTAGCATGAATCATTGTAGACACATTTGCCTTTCTTATAAGGGGATGGGCAGTGTAATAAAGCTTTTGTGTAAGCAGCCTGTAATTATTACAACTTTGTGGCCAATAGCAGTGGAGATTTTCATTTTCTACAAGAATGGCCCTTTGTGCTTTGATTGTAAACAAGAGAAACAATTGTTCTTAATCTTTAATCCGGAGCAAATGACCACTGCTAGTCACATTAGGTCCCGTCAACCAGCTTATAATTCAACACTGACCATTCTGTTCTATTAATCTGCTCAGGAACGTCATTAGACAAATGCTTCCAATTTGAAACACTAATTACTTCAATATTCTTATTGAACTTTTGACACAATTTAAAAAAGGTACCTATCTGTGGTTATTGGTTGGTTAATAGATCAGCCGTATTATAGAATAAACTTGGAAAAGCAGTTGAATGTCATGAATGGTGGTATGTACGTGATACATGATACATATATGATATGATACTGCTAATTACTGCTATTTCAGTGCTTGGTTAACGCAGGACTACACTCTGCCACAGATCCAGCAATGTAATGTCCTTCACTGGCACCACCATCTTCTCCCTGTCTTCTTCCAGGTTTGGGTCTGCAGCCATGTTGATTGGCTGGCGCAAGATGACACAACTCCTGCACATGTGCATGGGAGTTAGTGTGTAAAATAATATACATTATAAAATGAATATTATTATGTTCACACATCTTGACAGCCAGTGAAAAGTATACATTTTTTCTTTAACTATGCCCTTTGCAAATTACTTATGGCAAATTATTATTATTATTATACACAATTTATATAGCGCCAACAGTTTACGCAGCACTTTACAATGTAGAGGGGGGACAGCACAATTATAGTACAGTTCAATACAGAAGGTACAGGAGGGCCCTGCTCGTATAGCTTACATTCTAAAGGGAGGGGTGGTGGTACAAAAGGTAATAGATGCGAGGAATGATCTGATGGGGGTGGCTCGGGGACAGTTCTTAGGTAGGTGTGGGATAGGCTTCCCTGAATAAGTGAGTTTTCAGGGATTTCCTAAAAGTGGAAAGATTAGGGGCTGATCGGACATACCGGGGCAGAGAATTCCAGAGGAGGGGAGAGGCTCTGGAGAAGTTCTGAAGGCGAGCATGGGAGGAGGTAACAAGGGAGCTAGAGAGCAGGAGGTCCTGGGATGAGCGGAGGGGACGATTTGGGCGATATCTGCAGATGAGGTTGGTGTTGTAGCTGGGGGAAATGTTGTGGATGGCCTTGTATGTTGTGGTTAGCATTTAGAATTTTATATGGTGGGGTAGGGGAAGCCAGTGAAGGGATTGGCAGAGAGGAGCAGCAGTCACAGATCGATTAGTAAGGTGTATTAGTCTAGAAGCAGCATTCATAATAGACTGAAGGGGGGATAGCCTGCATAAGGGTAGGCCATTAAGGAGAGAGTTGCAGTAGTCAAGGCGGGAAATAATCAAGGAGTGATTAAGTTGCTTTGTGGTGTCGTTAGTCAGGAAGGGTCGAATTCTGGAGATGTTGCGAAGGTTAAGACGGCAGGATTTAGACAGTGATTGGATGTGGGGGCTGAAGGAGAGGTCAGAGTCAAGGATAACACCCAGCACATTGGCATAGATGGAGGGACCAATGGTTGTGCTGTTGATCTTAATGGTAAAGTCATGGGGGGGAGGCCAGGAAGGAGGAAATATAAACAAGCTCAGTTTTAGAAAGATTGAGTTTGAGAAAGTGGTGTGACATCCATACCGTTATGTTATTCAGTAAGTTTGATATCCATGAGGAGATCAAGGGGGTGAGTTGAGGAGTGGAGAGATAGATCTGAGTGTTGTCGGCATAGAGGTGGTATTGGAAGCCATGGGAGGTTAACAACTGGCCCAGGGAAGAGGTATAGAGTGAGAATAGGAGGGGCCCAAGGACGGAGCCTTGGGGTACCCCAACAGAAAGAGGAAGAGGAGCGGAGGAGATGACACTGAAAGTGCGCTGAGATAGGTAGGAGGAGAACTAGGATCCAGCAGAATCACGGAGGCCAAGGGAGTGTAGTTTGCTGATGAGGAGCAGGTGGTCAACTGTGTCAAAAGCAGCAGAGAGGTCTAAAAGTATGAGTATGGAGTAATGGTCATTGGTTTTAGCAGTTAGTAGGTCATTGGTGAGTTTTAGTAGGGCAGTTTCAGTGGAATGTTGTGGGCAGAAGCCGGACTGTAGAGGGTCGTAGGGACTGTAGGCAAATAAATAGGTATTAAAATGTGCACCGCCCCCCCCCCCTCTCCGCCCCTCCAAAAAAAAATACACACACTTAAAATAAATTTGAGAAAAAATGCAAACATGCCCCCCCCAAAAAAAAATAAAAAAAATAAATACACATACTTCAAAGAAATTTGAAAAAAAAACACAAACATGCCCTGTTTTTTAGCTTCTATGGGGTTTATTTACTAAAGGCATTTCAATTCCCTTTGCAAAGGAGGTTGTACTTTGCAGGGGAATTTTGGTACTATGTACCCCTTACACATTCACATGGGAGGGCGGTACTTTGGTACCCCCTTATTCTTAAAATTCTGATAAGCTCCGTGCTTGCAGATCCCCACAAACACCTGGACACGGTTGTGGGGAAGAGGATCTTGTGCTCAGGGGCGTATTTACTGCGAGGTAAACAAGGTGTTTGTCTGGGGCACCATTTTTCATGGGGGAAGCATCTGTACTGGGATGCAGGCATCACCCCAGTATCGTTTTTTTAGAGCCGGCGGACGGCTCTCTTAATAACAATTGGAGTAGCTTACTAGCCATTTGATTGCTATCACAAGCAGTGGGAGAGGACGTCCCCCCTCTGCCACCTTCCGGAGCTCTCAAGGGGCTCTCCCAGCTCTCCCATCCAACCGGGATCGGCTGTTCATAACAGTAAACTGGATGACGTGACAGCATTTCTGGTTTATTCGGTAACCATTGGCGCCAGTTTTGAAAAATCTAAAGCATTCAAAAACACAGATCTTGGAGGGCATTCAAAAAAAGGGCCTTTAAGACCCCAGATCTTTCCAAACAGAGTACCTGTCACTTCCTATTGCTGTCAAAAGGATGTTTACATTCCTTGTGACAGCAATAAAAGAGAGAAAAAAAAATATGAAAGTAACAGTGTAAAAATAAAAAATAAAAATTAATAATAAAAAAAAAAAAAATTAAAGTGCCCTGTCTTCTCATGCTCACATGCAAAGGCAAACGCGTGTGTCAGTCCTGCACACACGCAAACAGCGATCATCCCACACATGTGAAGTATCATCATGAAAGTAAGACCATGGGCAGTAATTCTAGCACCAGACCTCCTCTGTAAATCTAAAGTGGTAACCTGTAAAGTGGTAACCGCAAAAAGTGGCTCTACAAAGTATTGACTTTAGGGGGGTGAATAGTTATGCACATTGACTTTTTCTGTTATTTTATCCTATTTGTTGTTTACTTCACAATAATAAAAAAAAAAACATCTTCAAAGTTGTGGGCATGTGCTGTAAATTAAATGATGCAAATCCTCAAACAATCCATGTTAATTCCAGGTTGTGGGGCAGCAAAACACGAAAAATGCCAAGGGGGGTAAATACTTTTGCAAGGCACTGTAGTCACTCTGTATTGCTATACATTGAGGCAATTAACGCTGGAATATTTTTCTAAGAATCTTGCAATGTTTTGGTGATATAAAGACTGCTATTGAATCAAAATTTGTCATTTTTATGTATAGGTAGAGTTAATAAAGTTTCTAGTGTGTATTATGTAATAACTTGTGTAGTGTGTGTTTTTTGCACCTAAAAAATATCCAATCTAAGGATATATGATGTATACAGGGATGCAGTGCCCAATGGTTACCACCCGCACCAAGAAGCTGTTTACCTAATTACAGCAAAAATCAAAAAAGCCATGGGGTACACAAGGGGTGTGGCCTGTTTGGAGTCCAGGCTGAGGTTGCCACTCCATTCATTGCAGCAGGACACCATAGATGTGCAAATTTCAGGGGTCACCCTACTTTCATGAACCTTTGCAGGAGCCAGGACAGGCTCCATCCCCTGTCAGCACTCTAGCAGCAGCTGTGGATGCACTGTCTACATACCCCCTCCATATCAAGCCTGAGCGGTCCACACATTTTTCTCAGGTCACATGGAGTACACAGACCTGCTGAAGAAGCCCATGGGGAGGGCGTAACCCGTACAGGTGGAGGAAGCCTATGATTTGCCATATGAGTCAGCGTGGTGAGCTAAATACATGCTTGGTTTTTATATGTCCTTGTGAGTGTTTTTAATTCTTTGTTCACCTATAGTAAATATTTGGAAGCAGAGAGCACTATGGTTCCTCTATTTGTATCCTATAACATGTTTTACTGATGATCAGGAACCAAAAAGTGGAGTAGCGGGATTCAGGGGCAATAGCAGAAGGAGCACCCCAGTACCATCTAGTGTGGAATCCACTAAGGCTAATATGACTCTGTAGTGGGGTCAGATATTGGAGGTGAGCAGGCAGTTTATATGAAGGTGGTGGGACCGAACACATTGGAAGATATAATTAAAGATCAACATATGAACTGACACTTTATGTTTATACTGCGGTGGAGCACTTGTATATGCGACTCTTATGCCGCGTACACATGATCGGACATTCCGACAACAAAACCGTGGATATTTTTCCGACGGATGTTGGCTCAAACTTGTCTTGCATACACACGGTCGCACAAATGTTGTCAAAAATTACAACAAGAACGCGGTCGCGTACAGCACGTACAACGGCACAATAAAAGGGAAGTTTAATACCAAGTGCGCCACCCTTTGGGTTCCTTCTGCTAATCTCGTGTTAGTAGAAGTTTGGTGAGAGACGATTTGCGCTTTTCAGCCTCTTGCTTTTCAATCCGTGACGTGTTTGCAACGTGCCGAATGTGCTATCTCCATTACGAACGCAAGTTTTACCAGACCGAACGCTTCCGTCTCGTACTTGATTCAGAGCATGCATGGAATTTTGTGCGTCGGAATTTACGAGAACGGAATTTGTTGTTGGAAAATTTGAGAACCAGCTCTCAAATTTTTGTTGTCGGAAACTCCGACAGCAAATGTCCGATGGGGCCTACACACGGTCGGAAATTTCCGACAACAAGCTCCGATCGAACATTTGTTGTCGGAAATTTAGAGCGTGTGCAATATTGTTTTTTATTTAAGTCTTCACTTGATACTTTTTTTAAATATTATATTTTTTTAATTTATGTCATTTTACTATGTGATTGCACTGCACGTTTTATTTGTACCTTATGTTTGTTAGAAGAGTTGGGTAGACACACTCTAGTTGGTGTTAGCATCAGTCATAGCCATGTTAGAAGGCAATTTATATTGAATGTTAGTGTGCACATAAATTCTAATTGTGGGTTGCGCTGATTATATTCCGTATCAGTACACAGCATGCGTCTCTCATAAAATGTACAGAAACAAAAAGACTATTGACTATGGTCCCAGAGGGTTCCTATTAAGGCTAAATGTTTACTTCAGCAGAGTTCAAATGCAAAATATTTCTTATACATTTCAGATGTCATACTCCTCAATCAAGAGGGAATAGGACTCCAATGTCTGGAACACATAAGGATCTTTTTTTTTCTTTTAACTCTGTGGTTCTAAACATGGCTTGCACAGGATGTAATGGTTAAAACCTTTTTACAAAATTGTAAGCAGGTTACATTTGGAGATGAAAACCATCCACCATGGTGTAGAAAGCTTGTTTAGACAAGAGATAATGAGATAAATTCTTGATGCATTAGAAGTAGTCAAACATTTTCATCTACTCTAGTCACATTAACATACCTACTGTATAGTGTTATATAGTTGAAATAATTACTTAGCTTTAAAGCTGTTTTATTGGGAGTTTTCACAGTCATTATTCCAGTTTAAGGAGCATTAGCAATTAAAAACATGGAATGGAATGGAATGTTCACTTAATAATGTTCGCCTGGATAATAAGCAATGCCAAAAGGCATTCGTGTCATTTGTGTTTTTTTTTTTTTTTTGCACAGAGCAATTGCACAATGCAGTTACATGAATTATAAGCAGGGAACATGAATACCCTGCGGATGGTACAAAGGATTCTCAGGTCATTTTCAATAAGCAGAACATTTAATTCTAAATGACTCAGATCGTCAGTAGTAAATGTTTGTATATGTATTAAAAAATATATATATATTTTTTAATAACTATAATTGATTTTACTGGGCAAAAGGTATAATTTAAAAAATGAAAGAGTTACTTAACCAATTTAATACCAGGCACTTTCCCCCCTTCCTGCCCAGGCCAATTATCAGCTTTCAGCGCTGTCATTTCTTAAATGACAATTGCGCTGTCATGCTACACTGTACCCAAACAAATTTTTTATCATTTTGTTCCCACAAACAGAGCTTTCTTTTGGTGGTATTTGATCACCTCTGCATTTTTTTATTTTTTTTGCTAAACAAATAATTTTCTTTGTTTCTGTTATAAAATTTTGTAAATAAGTACGTTTTCTCCTTCACTGATGGGCACTGATAATGCGGCACCGATGAGGTGGCACCAATGAGGTGGCACTGATGAGGTGGCATTGATAATGGACACTGATGAGGTGGCATTGATGATGGGCACTGATAGGCAGCACTGATGGGCACTGATAGGCGGCGCTGATATACAGCACTGATGGGCTTTGATAGGCGGCACTGATAGGTTCTCATACTTGGCACTGATGGGCACTGATAGGCGACACTGATGGGCACTTAAGGGTGGCACTGATGGGCTGCACTGATGGGCACTAATGGGCGCTGATAGGTGGCACCGATGAACACTGATGGGTGGCACTGATGGAAACTGATAGATGGCACTGATATGCATCACTGATGGCACTGGCACTGGCAGGCATTGCAAATGGGCACTAATTGGCATCTGTATGGGCACTGATTGGCATCTGTCTGGGCACTGACTGTCATCCCTGGTGTTCCAGGGTGGCATACCTGGTGGCCATCCATTGTGGGCATCCTTGGTGGTCCTGGCGGCATCCCTGGTGGTCCAGTGTGGGCATTCTTGGGGGAGCTGCGCTAATAATCAATCAGCGCAGACCCTCCCTGCCAGGAGAGCCACCGATTGGCTCTCCTCTACTCACGTCTGTCAGAGGAACTGCTTCCTTAACTGCTTCCCCATTGAAATCCATACTTCCTGTATGACCCTGCATTCACTATATCTGGTCTTCCACAGTGGAAGTGCAATTATTTTAGTAAATATAAATTGCTAAATGCATTTTATCACCAGCAGTATAGAGCAGTCTTATGGCTTCTGTCAATGTCTGGTTAAAGCTTGTATGAGGAGTTTTCATTCTCCTCTGACTGTCCTATGAGGGTGTAGGACCCATGACCCTCCATCTGGACAGTGCTGATTGGCCCTTTGCTAATCACATGCACCATCCTAAGAAAAAAAAACTCTATTAATACACACAAAATAACTCAACACACAGCCATTAATGTCTAAACCGCTGGCAACAAAAGTGAGTACACCCCTAAGTGAAAATGTCCAAATTGGGCCCAATTAGCCATTTTTTCTCCCCGGTGTCATGTGACTCGTTAGTGTTACAAGGTCTCAGGTGTGAATGGGGAGCAGGTGTGTTAAATTTGGTGTTATCGCTCTCACTCTCTCATACTGGTCACTGAAAGTTCAACATGGCACCTCATGGCAAAGAACTCTCTGAGGATCTGAAAAAAATAATTGTTGCTCTACATAAAGATGGCCTAGGCTATAAGAAGATTGCAAAGACCCTGAAACTGAGCTGCAGCATGGTGGCCAAGACCATGCAGCGGCTTAACAGGACAGGTTCCACTCAGAACAGGCCTTGCCATGGTCGACCAAAGAAGTTAAGTGCACATGCTCAGTGTCATATCCAGAGGTTGTCTTTGGGAAATAGACATAGGAGTGCTGCCAGCATTGCTGCAGAGGTTAAAGGGGTGGGGGGTCAGTCTGTCTGTGCTCAGACCATACGCCGCACACTGCATCAAATTAGTTTGCGTGGCTGTCATTCCCAGAAGGAAGCCTCTTCTAAAGATGATGCACAAGAAAGCCCGCAAACAGTTTGCTGAAGACAAGCATACTAAGGACATGGATTACTGGAACCATGTCCTGTGGTCTGATGAGACCAAGATAAACTTATTTGGTTCAGATGGTGTCAAGCGTGTGTGGCGGAAACCAGGTGAGGAGTACAAAGACAAGTGTTTCTTGCCTACAGTCAAGCATGGTGGTGGGAGTATCATGGTCTGGGGCTGCATAAGTGCTGCCGGCAATGGGGAGCTACAGTTCATTGAAGGAACCATGAATGCCAACATGTACTGTGACATACTGAAGCAGAGCATGATCCCCTCCCTTCGGAGACTGGGCCGCAGGGCAGTATTCCAACATGATAACGAACCCAAACACACCTCCAAGATGACCACTGCCTTGCTAAAGAAGCTGAGGGAAAAGGTGATGGACTGGCCAAGCATGTCTCCAGACCCAAACCCATCTGTGGGACATCCTCAAAGGGAAGGTGGAGCAGCGCAAGGTCTCTAACATCCACCAGCTCTGTGATGTCATCATGGAGGCGTAGAAGAGGACTCCAGTGGCAACCTGGGAAACTCCAGGGAACTCCATGCCCAAGAGGGTTAAGGAAGATAATGGTGGCCACACAAAATATTGACACTTTGGGCCCAATTTCGACATTTTCACTTAGAGGAGTACTCACCTTTGTTGCCAGCGGTTTAGACATTAATGGCTGTGTGTTGAGTTATTTTGAGGGGACAGCAAATTTTCACTGTTATACAAGCTGTACATTCACTACTTTACATTGTAGCAAAGTGTAATTTCTTCAATGTTGTCACATGAAAAGATAGAATAAAATATTTACAAAAATGTGAGGGGTGTACTCACTTTTGTGAAATACTGTACATACTCAGCCTCTTCAAGGCTATTTTGATACATCATGTAATTGTGAAGTGTACAACGTCACCATTAAACAATAATTTGCCTACACAGTGCCTTAGTTAACCAAACCCCAAGAACCTAGCCATTCCTCATAAATCAAACTCTATTTCCACTAATGTGATTGTTGTCTTGTACACTGCTCACGTGGTGTGGTCCCGATAGATGAAGTTACATTTGGTGAGTTTATCTTCACCAATTATATAGATTAACTGCTTAACTGCTCTGCTCATCAGAAGGTGAAAAAGGTGGGTATGGGAAATTATTTGCAATATCAATAGGCACTGGCCCTACTAATAGGATACAACTTATCTGGTCTTTAATATAGTTATCTATCGTTAACTAACAGATTATCTGGACCCCTTCAGGTTTCTCATTGTGGATGGGATATTGAAATCAGCAATATGTTGGTCATCATATGATTACTATTCTAATTCCCTCTCCTGAAGGGGGTTTGCTTGGTGAGATAGAGGTTTCCAACCCTTCAATTACTCAATGCTATCAATATTATATGCGCAAATAAATGTTTTTTAAATTGTGGATTGTTTTTTATGAATTTATGTGAGTTTTGGTACTATGTAACAACCTTTATGTCCACCATCTTTAATGTAATAGATTAAACACAGATACCTGAAGAAGTGGGTCTTGAAATCCACAAAAGCATTATATGTATCTACCTGGACCTCACCACATGACCAACGTACAAGACAATAGTGACATCAGTGGAAATAAAGAATCTGATTTATGAGGAATTGTTATGGTGTGGTTAACTAAGGCACTGTGTAGTCAAATTAGTTGATGTTGCCAACTTTGCAGCTACATGAAGTACTGAAATTGCTTTGAGGAGGCAGAGTATTCATTTGTATTTCATGGTGTTCTAAAGAAATTGTTTTATACACTGTGAATAAATTAATTGATATTTTAGATAATGTTGTTTTACGTGTTTGAATTAGCATCTTAAAAGTCCCAGTGATTAAAGAGCCTTTTTCTAAAAACTTGGAAATAAATTGACAATTGTAATATACAGTAGGTTATTCAAACACCAAATTAAAGATGGAAAAAAAAAATACTGCAATGTCTTTGAAAACAATTAGATTTTTTCACTAGGTTCAGTAAGAGCCATGTCTATCCCATCTCTTCGAAGTCCATTGAAGCCAACCTGATTGCTTTGCAATTTTGACAAAAAAAGAATAGAAAGTTCTGTTGTTCTATCAAATTGCAATGTGTTTGGCCATTTTAAAGGGTAGGTCCACTTTGGTGGAAAAATAATATAGTAAATATAAAAATGAATAATATAGCATATACAATTGCTACACAAGCCATGTTGTAATTTGATGTTATTAGAAATTACCTTTTTTCATTTTCTGTAAAATTCAATCCAATATGACAACCTGGAGGTGATATGTACACTGTTGGTAATATAAGCATAAATCAGATCAGCAGGTAGTAATGCATGGAGCTTCTACTGTATACATGCATTGGTATTATAGGCTGTAGATTAGCTTGCAGGCATGTACAGGCTTGTATGACAATAGCTTCACTGTCCTAAGCTGCTATTTATCCAGGGTCCAAATCACATCTCACAGTATATTCCAGATTTTTGAGGGTTCTTCCTCTCCAAACTAAGCGCTGAAAGTGTGATCTCTATATCTGATCCAGTTGTGGCAAGATAGCTGTAACTTACAGTCTCAGTAGAATTATCAGACAGACTCGATCCAAGTGACATCTTGCAGATCATAGAAAGCTTTAATTCCAAACAAAGCATCTCCTAGCTATGGAGTGAGGAAAGGACTAAAATTATTTAAAGATAAACAAACCAAAATGCATGTCTAAGATGATACTGGTTTTGCTATTTTATCATTTAATGGGCTATTCATTTTTATCTTTTGTTTTTGATACCCCTGGGATTGACAGCTGTGTGCAGATAGCTCCAGAGCCAATACTGCACAATAACAGGCTGTTGACAGCCACAGCTATTTGTGACTGTTCGCCCATCTAATGATTACCTGCAGTCAGGGCTGGACTGGGACAAAAATTTGGCCCTGGGCTTCATCCAGACTGGCCCACTTTAATTTTGCAAACGCACAAAATGGCCAGTACATGCCTGCCTGTAGTGATCGTGACTGGATGCACTTTGTGCACAGGTAATCGCTGGCTTTGTGAACAGCCATGAATAGCTGTGGCCGCCAACAGCCTGTCATTGCGCTGAATGGATTTGGCAGCCATGGCTATCTGCACACATCTGTCAATCCCTGCTGAGGAATCATTTGATTTTCACTGCTAAATGCCTATGTGAATGTGGCTTTAAAGTCCAACAATGTGGCACTGATCCTCTTATGTTTTGATTGACACCCACCGAGCAGTATTCTGCCTACTTTATTTAAGCATGGGGTGTCAAGACTCTGACCCCCCCCCCATAATGGTCATGCACATTGGGCCTATAAAAAGCTGTATGCAGCGGTCATGTTGTTCAGGTTCCAAGTCCTCCATGCCATTTTGTCATGGCATGCATTGACCTTCCCCTCACTCCATAAGAGGACACATGCAGACGCTCTATTATCTGAATCCACACTTTAGTTTAAATGCCCTTATAAAACCAGCAAATTCGCAAGCTTAAGCAACATGGAAAACAAACAGATGTTCTGCCAGATCACCCCCATCATAAATACCTTAGCTGGAGTCTTTAGTAATATACATTTCTGTCTTGGTAGAATCAATAACTCCAGGGTGTTTCATAACTCATGAAATAATAACAGTACAGCCAGAATAAGGACATATATACCTCTATCAGTTAAATTATAACAATTTAAGTCCAAACACCACTATCTTACAATATCTCCTATGATATGTGGAGCAAATTAGACACATTAGCCCTCCTAGGTAAAGTAGACGTTCGAAACATGTCATATTTATATCCATTCTAAAGGTAATTGCTCACTGGACCATATTATACAGGTTAGAAGACTGTAACTGGTAGGTATTCAAAAATTTGAATACCTACAAACTGGATCGGTGGCATGATTGTAAACATGGAGGCATCCCATGGTCACCCCCCCTCTTGACTGGTCAGATAATTTCTGACAACACCCCTCTCATGGACAAGAAAAGGAGGCTGCCCTGCAAGTTGACCGCTCTCGTTTTAACATCAAACCAAGGAACACCTGTCAAGTAATTTGAGAGAGCCATTGTACCATGCTTATTGATTTGGAGTCTGCTGAACCAGAACCTGAAATTGTTTACCTTTTTATTATTAAACAATATTTAGAAATGTGTAAATTGTATCTAATGCCCTAACACAGTACTCAAAGAATCCCTGTCTCTTGAAGACTGCTACTACCTGGTAAATCTCTGAATATACCTGTCTGCGGTAACAGCGTGTGTTACAGATGTATCCTAAACTCATAGCTGCTATTGCTAATCTTGTGAATGTTTACTACTTCTCGATAAAAGTAGTTGGTAGCAGTTTAAAGAGTAATTTGCTTAGTCAACTAAACCCAGTGACAATCACTCTCAGTCTGTTGGCCCCTAGATTGTGGCCCCGCAAGCTGGAAAACCTTTGTGCTGCGTCAGGTAGAGTGTGTCAGTTTTGCGTATGAGTGAGAGCGCGATGTGAGGTTGGCCAGTCATTTGTCACAAGTTGGTGAAGAGGGCAGTGGTCTGACCCGTGTTTGTCACAGTCATCATCATCTTCTACAAGGAGATGATTCAGAGTTTCAAGCAAATTCCATAAAAGTTATTGAGTCCGGCTAACCTATAGGGTGCCCATTTGTTATGGGTTGTAGATTGCTGATGTTGAACTTAGCAATCTGGTGCATTTGCAACCGGTAATTCTCTACAACCCCAAAATTGTCAACTTAAGCTTTGGTTAGAAAATTGGATGCAACGTAAGGACATTTTTTTCTTTCCAATTCTTTAAACCTGAGTGATTCCGGGATTTGTGTAATAAAATGCAATACAGAATTTATGTACCGTATTTGCCGGCGTATAAGGCGACTGGGCGTATAAGACAACCCTCTAATTTTCCAGCTAAAATGTTGGTTTTGGGATATACTCGCCGTATAAGACGACCCCCTTCCGACTAGTCATGCCTCACCTCACTGTGCCATTACATGCCTCACTGTGCCATTACATGCTTTGCCGAGGACGAGAGGGCATCCGTGATAGGCAGAACACTGAACAGAGGTTCTGCTGGGAAACTGAGTGTTCCACCTATCACGGAACAGCACGAGGAGGAGGCGCGACTTTTGAACAATGGACGGCCGCAGTTTGACTGAGACTCTGCATATAGGTACCGGCGTGTAAGACGACCCCCGAGTTTTGAGGCATATTTTTAAGTATAAAAGGTCGTCTTATACGCCGGAAAATACGGTAGAAGTAATTGTAATATACGATATTGCTTGTGGACAAATTCTTTGAGTTCTCATTGGCTGCCTCAAGGAACACCAGCATTTTCCTTTAGCTAATGTTTATAAAGCCACCTCAAAAGTTTAGGCATGCCTGAGCTTCTCTGGAAAAATCGGGGACACAAGAGAATCAAAATAGTTTTATGTGTAAGAAGTAAATCATACAATCTATTTAGAAGGTTGTTTGAAAATATATATCTATGCTATGTTATGCTGTGTGGTATTTGTGTTGCTTTCCTCATGTCTCTGTTGACCTTTGTCGGGAGCGTCCTACAACATGATATGAATACAATCCCCAGGTTGTGATGCAGGCTCTCTTTCTCTCAGGAATCAGGATATAATCCGCTATGTTAATGGCTGTTGAGTGCTTAAGTCCTAATTCTCAGTTAACCAGCGACTGAAGGTCCACCAACTCTGGCGAAGTTTCATGCTGTTCAACACTAAGCATTAGATATAATCCGTCCAGCCATCAATGAAAGCACTAATTAAAGTGCTTGTATCATATCTTAAAGGTACCCACACACAGTAGCTGACAGTTTTTCAACATGAACAGATTAGGCCACCTTTGAGTATCCATTGAGAAGCAAATGATAGCAAATGATAGCTATGAATAAGTTTTCTTAGGGAACTAAAAGGTTAGAAAAAGCATGCTCCATTGTTTGTTGCTTCCAGGTTATCCACTTGAGCTCTGGAAGACCTTCCCCCTTTTTAACCAGGCCATTTTTTGCTATTCAGCACTGCGCTACTTTAACTGGTTATTGCGCTGTCATGCAACGCTGTACCCAAATACATTTTCTATAATTTTTTTCACACAAATAGAGATTTCTTTTGGTGGTATTTGATCACCACTGCACTATAAACGAAAAAGAAGACCAACAATTTTGTTAAAAAAAAGAAAAAACAATAATTTTTTATTTGTTATAAAACATATCCAATAAAAAAAATGTAAAAAATCTAATTTCTTCATAAATTTAGGCCAACATGTATTCAGCTACATGTCTTTGGTTAAAAAAAATAAAAGTTTAGACCCTCTTTTCCTCTTTTATGTAAAAAAAAATGTAGAAAACAAACTTATTCAAGCTACCGTACTGCCCAGAATTAGGCTGTGATCTAAAAGCAGGCCGAATACCGATTTTCTTTTAAAAAAAGAAAGAGCAAGTAAGAACAATGGGTGTAAAAAAAAAGAATGGAAAAAGGAGAAAAGAGAGGGGAAGAGAGGAAAAAAGAAAAAAAAAGGGGGGAGGGGGAATGCTATGTTAAGCAAGCATGTACAGGACCGTGAGGAGGTCAGGGAGAAGCCAATCCCCAGAACAGTTTTCCATTAGGGCCTCAGAATACACAAACATGTTCCAATGGAGCCACATTTTATCTCTCTCGTCTATTTTGAGCAGTAACCACTAAGTCCTCCATTCTCTTAATATCCTATACCTTGTTGAGCCACAACAAGATAGAAGGAGGGTTAGGGTCCTTCCATCTTAAGCTGATGCAGGCTTTGGCAGAGTTAAGGAAATTACTTCTTGTAAGTCCTAACAGGAATGTCAGAGCAGTGAAGAAGGAAGAAAGCAGGGTCATTTGGGACCGTATAGTCCCAACAAACACGATCAAAAAATGTGTAATAACATCACTCGTCCCTCCTGGCATCTCCAATGCGATCTGAGGCCTCTGGGAAGCAATGTTGGATAACTGACGGAGTATGATACCATCTGGTTAGCAACTTAAAGAGGAAGTAAACTTCCTCTGCTGACATTTACCTATAGGTAAGCTTATAATAAGGCTTACCTATAGGGAGTGTAAATATGTCCTAAATGTGCACCGTTTAGGTGATATTTACATTACATGCAGCCAGTGACATCACTGGCGCATGTGCTCTAAAGGAACGACCACGGGTGCCGTTGCTTCCAAGCCCTGTGCCGTGAACGGCGGCTCCTGCGCGCATGCCACTCACAGCGCCAGAGCTCGTGAACCCGGAAGAAACTCCAGGGGAAAATGTCAGCCGCCTCAGCCTCCAGTTCCCCCGATATCCTTTTTGGTGCCCAAAACTGAACTTTATATTACAGATGAGGTCTTACTAATGATTTGTACAGGGGCAAACTCCTCAAAATCATCAGGACCTGTGCTAGCACTCATACACTGATGACACTCAACTCTACTTTCGCATCACCGGAAAAAAAGACCAATATCATGGACTGGAAAATTGCCTCACATTGATCGATAAATGGATGACTAAGAGTTCCCTCAAACTCAATGGATCCAAAACAGAACTTCTTCTCCTCCACGCAAACCGAAAGACAAAAGCTAAGACTTCTTGAACACCACCCACCATTCTTGGACAGCCCATTACCCCCAGCACCAAAGTCAAAAGTCTCAGAGTCATCTTTGACTCGGAAATGACGATGGATGCACAAATAGGATCAGTAGTCAGCGGATTGCACCATCTCCTCCGCCTGCTGCATAGACTCATCCCCTTCATCCCAGAAGAGGACATACCAGTAGTAGTTGGAACAATCATCCCGACTCGACTCCGCAAACTCCCTCTACATGGGACTACCTAAATACCAGATTTCGCACCTACAAGTCGTCCAGAACACGGCAGCCAGACTGGTAACGGGGAAAAAACCCTGGGAATCCATCACCCCTTCACTGAGGACCCTTCATTGGCTAACCGTAAAGGATCGGGTCACTTTCAAGACCCTCTGTCTCACCCATAAGTGCACACAAGGAAACGCTCCTCAATACTTATGCGAGAAGATAAAACACTACACCCCCAATCGCATTCTCTGATCAACCAACCAAAACCTCCTCCACATCCCCAAGTCCCACTACAAATCGAAGGGAGAACAAAGATTTGCAGTCCAAGGACCACGGCTATGGAACGCTCCACCCACGGACAT
Source organism: Rana muscosa (assembly GCA_029206835.1). Classification (NCBI taxonomy): domain Eukaryota; kingdom Metazoa; phylum Chordata; class Amphibia; order Anura; family Ranidae; genus Rana; species Rana muscosa. The sequence goes on along the minus strand of CM055127.1, from coordinate 419,675,136 downwards.
CCGCATGGAAGAAAACCATCGGGCCTTCAGGAAAAAACGTAAGACCCACCTCTTCTGATGGATCAGGACGTCACTAGAAGCAAATCGCCTTTAGGCGATTTAGTTTGCATTTGTAGCGCTATACAAGTTATTCACTCACTCACTCACTCACTCAAAATTATATCTATCTCCCTGCAGTCGATACCTCTCTTCTTTTTTTTTTTTCTCTTTTAATACTACTTCAGAGAACTCTATCGAGAGACTATTCAGCTTAACCTTCATTCACTGTCTCCAACACAGTCTCACACCATTGTGGTAGTCCATACCTCTCTTAATACAAGAAAGGACTTTGCTCGCATTGGAAACCGCAGCTTGGCATTGCATGCCATTATTAAGCTGATCTACCAAAACCCCCAGATCCTTCTCCACTATGGATCCCCCCAGTTGTACTCCTCCTAGTATACATGATGTATGCATATTTTTAGCCCCCAAGTGTTTAACTTTACATTTATCAACATTAAACCTCATCTGCCACTTAGTTGCCCAATTAGACAGTGCATTGTATGGTAAAGATCACAACAAAAAAATTTTGTTAGTGTACTTACTCTTTATGAACCAATTTGCATTTTTTGCTTTGTTTCCGTGTTTAATCTATTGCAAATAGACTTGGGATATGTAAAGAAGGTTGTAGTTTTGCACTACTTTCAAAAACAGTTTACTCCACTAAAATGTTCCATTCACGTTTATAGCTTTGGTTAAATAACTGCTCCCTTATTTTGTCATTATTTTATATCTTACTGTGGATGTCCCATTTTTTCTTTTTCATGCTGTAAAAGATGCTGATTTCTAGCAAGGAGTCTGACTGATTTTTTTCAAATAACCGCACTGTTTTTTTTCACCAACGGCCTCTGTCTGTGGTCTAAACAGTATGACTACATCTCTCACCCTCCTTCCCTTGCACTGCTTGTCTCTAATAAGGAGATTCAGTTAAAACCCACAAACCAGAGTCATATTCTGAGTCAGGGCCTCTTGTAAGCAGACATGTTCACTAACCACTAATTGACAGTTTAAAGCTGAAGTTTAATCTGCTTATATTTTGCTGTACCTGGTTCCTCCCTCCCTTCTTCATCATAAACATACTAATTACATTTTTAGGTACCGTATTTTTCGCTCCATAAGACGCACTTTTTTCCCCCCAAAAAATGGGGAGAAATGTCCCTGCATCTTATGGAGCGAATACTGACAAGGCACCCCCGCCGCCGAGCAGCATGGCCGCATAGATCCAGAGCACCGCTCTGCACCAGGGAGTTGGCTGCAACATCACAGCCCAGGACCTCTCCAGCAGCAATCCATCTTGCCTCCTAGCATGCTCATACCTTGCTGACCCTCCGGACATGCGGAGACACCGCCAAGACCCGCCACCGCCGGTGAAAAAATGACCGGCTTTCCAAGCGACAATGAAGCGCAGGCTTCACCAAAATGGAGGCAGGAGTCACAATGCACCGCCAGCTGCTGGAGCTCTAGAGCCTTCTAGAGCCTTCCTACTTGGCTCGAGAAGCAAGTGCAGGCTCAGAAGAACCTGTCATTACAGGCAGGGCCGCCATCAGAGGGGTACAGGCAGTACACCTGTAAGGGGCCCGGAGGTCCCCAGGGGCCCGGATGGCAACCCCCCTTTTTTTTTTTTGTAAGGGGCTTAGACAATCGCGGCCGCCGGGCACGCGCACCGGGGCCTTGTGAACGCGCCGCGCGCCTCCTAGCTCCTTTTAAAGGGAGGACGTCATATGACGTCCTCCCAGAACGAGAGTATCCTCCGCCCGCCGTCTATTGACAGTGGGCGGGGGACAAGTGGATATATATTTTTTATTATTTTTTTAAATTATTTTTTTGTAAGGGGCCCAGAGGTCCCCAGAGGCCCGGAGGTCCCCAAGGCCCCGGATGGCAATCCCCCCTTTTTTTTTCTTTTATAAAAATATTTTTTTATTATTTTTATTTTTTATTTTTATTCTTTTTTTGTAAGGGGCCCAGAGGTCCCCAGATGCTAACCCCCCTTTTTTTTTGTTGTTCTTTTTTTGTTCGTGGCAACTCCCTCTTCTCAATTCGCGGCTGCCCCCCCCCCCCCCCGCTTCTCAATTTATGGCGGCAGTTCTCCTCTGCTCCAGGGGGGCCCATGCCCGAAGCTGTGTAAGGGGCCCGAAAATTCCTGATGGTGGCCCTGATTACAGGTGAGAAAACTTAAACCATGCCCTGAAGGTTAACCCCTTATCTCCCTCCACACATAACCAGTGAAATCTAGACCCAGCATAGATTCTGGGGAGCCAGATGTATATTCTCCTCTTATGGATGTGGCAGACCTCTCTCCTTCACAGAACCCTCCTGCCACTCTCCCAGACCCCTTTGCACAATTTCCAACTACAGGCCAGCTCATCTAAGATATGTCACTATGAAAGACATGCTCATGTCGCTGAGGGCCTCTATACAAGCATACGGCGGTGGAATGCACCCCATCCTGTCAGCGCGAGCCAGGTGGCTATCGCCTTCTCGGTCAACTATTTTAGTACACCAAAATTATTTTAGTACATTATGTGGTTCAGAATATTTTTTTTCTTGTTTTCCTCCTCTAAAACCTAGGTCCGTATTATGGTCAGGTGCGCCTTATGGAGCGAAAAATACGGTAAGGGGGCGGCAGGGTGCTGTGTACATAACATCCAGGAAAACATCACAGCATGGTGCCTCAGTACACCTCTCCAGAGATCTCAGTTCTGATGCAAGCTGTGGGCTGGAGCTTTACAAATATCAAAATACCTTGATGGATGGATGTCAGTCGGGAGGATTAGGTGCTCCTAGGCAGGCTGCGTTTGCACACAATTCACCCTAGGTAATGTCCACATGTGATGCTGAGCCTCCATGATTGAAAGAACTGAAATTCAATGAATGGAAGGGGCAGACCAGGGACAATCAGGTTGGAGAGAAAAGAGCTAAGTCCCCTTTCACACTGAGGAGTTTTTCAGGCGTTTTGCGCTAAAAATAGCGCATAAATAACGCCTGAAAAAATCCTGCCCCAGTATGCTCAATGTGAAAGCCCGAGGGCTTTCACACTGAGGCGATGCGCTGGCGGGAGGAGAAAAAATCTCCTGCAAGCTGCATCTTTGGAGCGGTGAAGGAGCGGTGTGTATACTGCTCCTTCCTATTGAAATCAATGGGACACCGTGGTAGTAACCCTTTTTCGGCCGCTAGCGGGGGTTAAAACCGCACTGCTAGTGGCCAAATATTGCGGTAAATACGACGGTATAGTGGTGCCAAAAATCGCGCGGCTATACCGCCACGGCACCTGCCCGCCCCAGTGTGAAAGGGGCCTAAATGATGCTGGATGGCTCTATCTGAATTGCTGCAACTTCTAATGCATATTTTGAGACACTCACAATGTGCTATGAGTAAGCAATTTCAGTACATGGGGGGAGCCTGTACAACTGTGCAAGACTGAGGCTGGGTTCCTACTTAATTCAGATGCGGCTCACAGCAGGGGTCCGGTGCATCACTGTTCTCCGTTTCAGGCCAACATTTTTGCCAGAATTCGGACCTGAAAGGCAGCCAAAGACGCTCAGGACACCTGTGCAATCTGCTTCGCAGCTGCCCCGGAGATGTGTGAACCAGCTCCATTGAGAGCCGGTCACACTTTCCTGTCATGCAAATTTGATGCGGGTCAACCCGCATCCAATTCACATAAGTGTGAACCCAGTCTCAAGGTAAGGTTAGAGTTTAGCTTTAAGCGGATGTGCAATTGTTAGAAGAAAGAACAAAACAAATAAAACACACTACTATATATAGTCAGGCGCTGAGCACCTCCCTCTAGATAGAGCTTAGAAGAAAATGCAATAAATGTCAATATATAGTGCCAACAATAAATAGCCCATGCTCCTGCTGCTGTATAACTCAATGGAGTTAATTGAAGAACGAGGAGATGTAAGTCCCTTGGTAAACAGAGTCTAGGCAATGTCCAGGCACTTGACCATGAATACCAGGCCCATTGAACCCAATCTAATCGATAGAACTAGCAGTCCTCAGAAGGCCCCAAAAATGGATTAACTCCAAAGATGGTGCTCCCTAAATGGAAACCAAGGAAACCCACTTGTATGTCCAATGGGCTTATAACCCACAATAAAAAGTCACACGTAGGCACAACCGTAAAGTGAAAAGGCAAATTAGAGTGTCAAATTCATTGGTAAAAACACTGCTGGATAGTGGATGAAGACCTCGCTGAGTGGGCTTATATGCTCTCCTGCTGGCCCCGTGGTGTTACAACATTACGACTTCCTTATTCCGATCCTATCATCAACCTGGAAGCAATATCAGATTTCATGGTTTAACCGTTTTAGCTCCAAAAAAGTAACTTTCTTCCCAACCTTCTTGACCACTTCCTAGTTCCATCAAAGTCCTAAAGTCTGTGCTACCGTCCTTTCGAAATTCAGTATTTAAATTCATACAGGGACCCATCTGAACTGGAGTTAAACAAAACAACCCTATATCATCAAAAGTTGAATGGCTGTCTGTGGATCCAGCATATATTGCGATACTATGAGGCAGCACATATCGCTCCTCTAGCACTTTTACATGTGAAGTAGGAGGTCCCCATTTGGGTTCTCCTAGATGCGATAGCATGTGACCCTATTGCTATTTCCCCATTACCCTGGTTGCCTCTGAATTTGAGAACCTCAACAATAGCTTAGCACATTCTCTTTGGGTTGGGATTCTCTTTGGGAAGTTGGGACTTTTAAAAAATATCCTGGGGGATTAATCTCTTCTCCTCTGCCCTTATTGAACATAATAAAATGTCCCCTGTTCCCTCCTGGTATGGATTCACCAGCCAGATTTTAATAGTGGCTCAAGAAATGGTTTAATGACATTTACTCGCTGCTCATTTTCACACTTTAAAATATTTCCAAGAGGTCTAATCAGCTAAAGCAAAATTATACCAATTTATACAGTTGCACCACTTTGTTACTTCCTTACTGCAAACAAAACTTCACCCCTTCCGTTTTACCAGCCTTCGAGAGTAAATGCTGCACCAATCTCCATTCCCCAGGCATCATTTCTCTAATAACTTCCATTTGATCTGTAAAAGCTTGTCCCAAAACACATTACATGCTCTGATGGGAGGAGGAACTTGGTAAGATTTTATCTGAGGAAGACTGGGAGGAAATATGGTCAGTCATGGCAAAGACTTCATTTAAAGCAGAAGTAAACCCATCCATAAAACAGTTTCATTTTCGACACGTGCCGGAAATGTAACACTCCCATTGGTTGTGCTCTCAACCAAACTGTCAAACCATCCAATGGCTGGTGTCATAACTGATCACATGTGCAGCATCATGGCAGTTGTAGATTAAACAGAGGCAAAGATGACAGCTTCCTTGGCTGAAAACGATAGGGGGGTTTGCTTACACTTTAATATACTAGTTATAGAAAATTTGTACAAAGTCTTTTTCCGATGGTACCTCACCCCTTCAAGAATTGCCAAATTTTTACCCCCACTACTCGCTGTTTTCAAGCCTGTGAACAGGAAGGTACAAAGTAAAATTTTTGGTGGACATGTCCAAAAGCCTATAGACTTTGGATTCCAGTCTACACCTTGATTCATGCAGTGCTTGGTTGTAACCTGTGCAAAAACCCAATAGAGGAGCTTTTGATCAAACCCATAGAGAGTGTACCACAATAAATTTGTTTTATTTTCACAAGAACTAAGCAAACAATTGCCCATGGAAGTCCCCCATGTTGAACTCCTCTGAAATTCACTCCTGACTGACTGGAACCATTGAAAACAAAAAATTATAAGCTTTTTATTCGAACATCCACAAGAAGTTCCTGAAAGTATGGTCCCCGTGGATCTCATACACCCAACCCAACCAGAAAGCTTTGAGCCTTTGAATTGCTAATTTACTTTCATAGTCTGTGGGGGGAGGAAACTCCTTCTCCCCTCCTCCCCCTTACTCTCCCACTCTCTGCCTAACTTTCCTCCCTCCTTTCCTCTCTAAAGCCCTGTACACACGATCGGTTTTACCAATGAAAACAGTCCGATGGACTTTTTTCATCGGTCAAACCGATCGTGTATGGGACCCATCTGTCTTTTTTCCATCGGTTTTAAAAAATAGAACATGTTTTAAATTTTTCCGATAGCAAATTCTGATCGTCTATGGGCAAGTCCATCGGATAAAAAACCCACGCATGCTCAGAATCAAGTCGACGCATGCTCAGAAGCATTGAACTTAATTTTTATCGGCTCATCGGAGTGTTTTACGTCACCGCGTTTGGAACGGTCGGTTTTTTGACTCATGGTGTGTAGGCAAGACTGATGGAAGTCAGCTTCATCGGATTTCCAATGGACAAAATCATCGGATTAGAATCCATAGGATATCCGATCGTGTGTACAAGGCTTTATTCTCTTATTTCCTAATCACTCACTGCTTTTCGAACTCCTCTATTTCCTAGTGAATTAGGAGAGCTGTGATGATAACTCTAACTTGCCAATACATGCCAGTGTCATTTCAAACCTTCAATTCTTCCTGTGAATTGCATGCTTCTTTGGAGAATCACAAGTTTTTCTATACTGCACAATGTATCAAAAGGCGTCTGTAACAGTGAATTTTCATAAAATTACTGTAAAATATAGAACTTGACAATTCCCAGTACTCTCTCTTATGTAAAAGATTATTTTGGGGCTTTGCCCTCATTGTGCTTGTATTAACAACTTACAGACCACAATGTAATGCGGTACATCGCCGGCCTCTTCCGTGTATAGGGAGCCGCGCTGACACCCACTGTGATTAGACACAGCAGGGTTTTGTTAGCAGGTCCCAGCCAATGATTCATAACAGGGACCTGCAGATCGGCCTTGCCCAATCCCAGCCCAGAGCCCTGTGTTGACAAACAACACAGGGCTCTGTACAGAGGGAACAGTCTTTTTCTTCTTTCTCCCTGCAAATCAGGGAGAAGGAACAAATAGATTTTAGTAAAAAGTAGCACATATTACACACATTAACATTTGTTGGGAGGCGTGTCCAGCGACGTGAGGAGAAGGACGTGTTCTGGCTGAGCTCCGCAGCCTGAGCCCTAATCTATTGCCATCCGGCGACATAGGAGAAAATAAAAATAGTACGGGGTTACACCCTGTTGCTGCAAAGCAAAAGACACAGATACGGGGGTCTGAGGGGTCTGGAGGATAGTTAGGCTGGCCCTCAGGCCTGTGGCTGACCCTGACCAGTGCCGCGCCTCCGCCATCTTGGGGCCTGTACCTGCACCGGATCCATCCTGACCGGGTAAGCCTGCGGACCAAACGGCGACACCTCCGGATCGCAGCACGGAAGATTGCCTGTCCCCACGGCAGGATAACTGATCTGGAGAGGTCTGTAGGCCGGCCCTCAGACCTGCGGCCGAATCCATCCAGCGCCGCGCCGCCGCCATCTTGGGACCCGTGACTGCCTCTGAACCACCCCGCTCCGGTAACTAACGCTGCAGATCACCCAGCGACAGATCCGGAGCGCGGCCCGGACGACCACATTATCCCACATCAAATCTGAAGGCAGGCAGAAGGTGGGTTACCTAACTAGGACCGGAGATAGACTGCAGGGTCCGGCGGCCATCTTGCTGCACCCAAGATCAGACGAGGACACCCACCCTGCTACCAAACGGCTTGGAACTTCTCTGAAAAGTGGAGGAACCACTACATCCAAACCACAGGTGAGACGACCTGACATTCAGATCAAGGTGACTGGCCAGTTATATGATAGCCTTGTCCCTGTGATCCTGAACGGCGGCCATCTTGCTACACCCTGGGCCTAACAGTAGTAGAGACTCAGGCATGCCTGCCCCCTACCGATAAACCACTATACTGCAGGTGCAATCAAACAGAGACACACAGTCGGCTGTAATAAAATCCTGCTATACTGAATGGCAACCGGTCTTTCCCACTTTACCACTTGATGCAAGAGAAGTCCCTCCCTCACCGCAACTAATGCACTAATCACACCTACCCCTCCTATTGTGATTATATTCTCACAAAAATTTTTTGCTTCCTACTATCCTCACCTAGGATTTAGGGATAGTGGCTTGGCGCACGGCACCGATGGCAGATGTGTGAGTGAAAACTGAGCTGCTGTGAGACCTGGGCCTGAAAATTAACCGTACACATAGTGAATATGACCACACAAATCAGAAAGGGAACACATGACCACGTTCTCCGCTCTCTGACTACCCCCAAAAGAAGGATAACTTCAACAAACCTGAACAAATACAGATACAGCGGGGGAAGGAGAAACTCCAAAATGACGACACCTCACAAGCAAAATATGGAGGAAGAATTAGAAGACGACGAAGTTTCCTTACCGCCATCTGAGGACTCGGCAGCGGGCCACGATGAAGGTGACAGACCTCTGACCTACGCTATCATGACAGATATAGCTGCGGATATTAAAAGATCATTCACCTCCGCCATTACGGACATTAAAACGGAGCTGCTTAGGCTCTCCGAACAAATGGCTGTAACGGAACGAGCGGGAAAAAGGAGAGACAGGGCACTGGTCAGACTGGATGACATCACTACCTCCCACTCTCAACACTTGATTGAAATGAATAGACATTTGGAAGACTTGGATAATAGAGGAAGGAGACATAATATAAGAATCAGAGGTGTTCCTGAGACTGTTCTACCAGACCAAGTCAAACCGGCGCTGACTTCCATCTTCAACAAGCTCCTAGATAGACCTGAACAATCTCCCATTGAATTTGACAGGGCTCACAGGGCTCTCCGACCTAGGGCACCAGATGGAAACCCACCCAGGGATATCATATGTTGCCTACCCAAGTTTGGTCTAAAAGAAGGCGTTCTCCAGAAAGCAAGATCCAATGACCAAGTCCTATTTAATGAGACCACAGTGCAATTGTTCCAAGACCTGTCACCAATTACCCTAAAGAACAGAAGAGCACTGAGACCGCTGCTGGAAGTCCTTAGAGAAAAAGGCATAATCTATAGATGGAAATTCCCATTTGCACTACAAGCCTCTCATATGGGCAAACAATACTTGCTCAAAATTCCTGACGATTTGAAAAAATTCTGCGAAAATCTACAAATAACCCCAATAGATCTCCCTGATTGGTACGCGGAATTCTTGCTGCCGCCGGAAATCAACAATTACCAATCTGGATCTGGTTCAACACCCACCCGTCCTCCTTCCCAACAAGGACCCTACCGCAGAAATACCAACAGGAGCAACTCCGACTCTCCCTCTTCCTTCAAAGGAACTAGAAACCCAAGATCCAAGTAAACAATCTAATATTCACTTTTACAGAACTCACTGACGCAAGGGAGGAGAACAAAGAGAGAGGGGGATGTCCCCCCCAAGATTTAAAATTTTTTTTTTTGTTCTCGCAGCAGGAAACTTTAGATCGAAACTTCTACATGAGAATTCAGTCTGTTTAGGTGTTATGTTATTTTAAGATAACCCTTTTACCCTAGTAAAATATTACCTGGTTTGTTTCCCGGGAGATATCCGCACACCCCTCTCGGATTAAAAGTAGGGCAGTTGAGCACAGATGATACGCTCATGAACATGCCTTATTGAACCTACCCTCAAGGTCTAACAAAATAACTCCTTCTCCCACGAACACCGTAGGGGGGATACCAGATCTCTTGACCCTAAACGCCTTACATAAGTGTTACAATCTAAGCCCATGGTATCCATAGTGTTTGAAGACTTAGGAATAAGATCTCATAAGCGACTAACTATGCTGCTTTTGATAAGGTTTAACTTGCATAATCTCTCCACTTGGAGGCAGGACGAGTGACAGACCGACATCAGACGAATAGTAAGTGCATACCCTCATCTACCCTTTACAGCAACCGGATCTGTGAGTATACAAAATAACCGCATTAATGATGCAAGGAGAGTGCGCTCCCTAGACAAACGAGAGAGAACAAAAATGCATCTGCTCTGGCACCTGGATTTTGAATGTCCTCACATGTACCGGTATGTACTGAGGGAGACAGACTTGTTCTCAAGCCGGTCTAACTGTAACCTGTCAAAATGTAACCATTTATCGGAGATCACCGATTTTTGGTAATGAGGGTCTTGTATATGTGACTATTGCTCTATGCTCTGTGCCAACCCACACAAGCACTTATTGGGGTATGTCTGACCTCTTAACTGTATGTTCCACATGGGGCACTAGGCTACACGCACGGTGCGGGGTGAGGGGAAGGGGCTTCCATATGCTGCTAATGCCTACAGAATCTCACTATTTTCACGTCAGACAAGAATTTTTTCAGAAAATCTGGTAGATCTGTGAGGACTCTCCTCCTTAGACCCCCTTTCGAGAGGGGGGGTTTGGGTTTTTTTTTTTTTTTTTTTTTTTTTTCAGGTCTTTTTGCCTCTCTCCTCCCTTGACTGCTGTTACGTTGTTAAAGTTATCGGTTTGAGTTTATATTACAATTCTATGATGCTCACTTCCCCCCAGGTCTCCCAGTTCTGCTCTCATTCTATATGAGAGATAACCTCACACACAACACATTCTAGTGATACATTTTTGGTAAACATCATTCCACTGCCAAATTTGTGCCGCTGCGCCTCCCTTATATCCCTCAGAGTTGACATCGTTGTCTCGTTTTAAAGACAACTTACTTGCTCCCCACCTATCAGGTGTAACGTGAGCATTCACTCAACCTCCCCTATCTGTTCACCCCCCTTTCACTCTCACTACCCCTACTCCCTTCCTTAACCTACCCATAACCCACCTAATAACCAGATATTGCCCTAACCACAAACCCCTCGACTATAAGGCAAACCGTACCGGAATCTCAATCATACGATACGTAATTACACAAATTAGATCATGGCTTATACCCATCTAGGAAAATCCCCGACCCTGATATCCCACAATGTCAATGGCCTCAACATCCCTGAGAAGAGATCCAAACTGTTAAAAGAACTTAAAAAAGTCCATCCGTCCGTAGTCTTCTTACAAGAAACACACTTCAAGAGCAAACATGTCCCTACATTCACTGATAACATGTTTACAAAAATGTACCATGCCACAAACCCTCTAGCCAAAACAAAAGGAGTTTCTATATTGATTAACAAGGATTCCCCCTTTGAAGTCAAACAACTCCTTTCAGACCCAGAGGGCCGCTTCCTCTTCCTCAAAGGCGTTTGGGCAGGCTCACCTGTTACACTCGCCAATGTTTACTTCCCAAATGCCGCCCACATCACATTCTGTCATAGGATAATAGACGAGCTAAAATGGTTTGCAGAGGGGTGTATCATCTTGGGAGGAGATTTCAATATTCCCCTCTCTCCCCTCAAAGACACCTCCACGGGACACACAGCTGTAACATATAGAATCCTCAAGCGAATCAAATCACTTTTAAGATCCCTATCTTTGGTAGATACTTGGAGATCTATACACACCACTGGGAAGGACTATACCTTTTTTTCCTCCCCACATAAACGATACTCACGAATTGACTTGATCCTGATCTCACAAAGGGATTTGTGCAACCTACAAAGGGCTGAGATAGGTATAATCTCCCTATCCGACCACGCACCCACATCCATCTCACTGACTTTTGACCCTCCGAAGCGCACTACTTTTAGCTGGAGACTCAATGCGTCACTCTTGACTGATCAGACCATAAAAGACGACATTCATGGAGCGATTAATGAATACTTTAAAAGCAATGTAGACGCAGATACTAATCCCCTAAATAACTGGGAAGCTCACAAAAGTGTGATAAGGGGAGAATTTATGAGATGGGGCGCCAGGAAAAAGAAAGAGAAGGAGAAAGAAATAGTCAATTTGTCCTCGCAAATAGCCACATTGGAATCACAACACAAACAATCACTCTCCATCAAGGTAGAAGAAGAACTGACGCGCTGTAGGGCCACCCTCAAATCTGTACTTGACCTCAAAATTAGAAAGGCCCTCTTTTTCAAAAAAAGTATATATTTCGAACACGGAGATAAAAGTGGCAAACTACTAGCCAAAGCATTAAAAGATACCACCATGGCAGGACACATACATGCCATAAGGGATAAAGATGGTACTCCTAGACATAAGACTACTGAAATAGCTGACCTTTTTCAGAAGTATTACTCAAAACTTTACGACCTCCCAGAACAACATAAGCCACCACATTTGACAACCACAAAACAAGAAACGATATCTGATTTCCTTAAGGATAGCCAACTTCCCACGCTCACTCAGGAAGACGCAGCGAAATTAGAAGAACCCATTGATACCGAAGAAATTTTAGAGGCAATCAAAGGCCTTAAAGCAGGGAAAAGCCCAGGTCCAGACGGTTTTACCTCATAGTACTACAAAGCCTACACACATTTACTTATAAAGCCCCTTAGGTCCACATTTAACTATCTAGCTAAGACTGACCATAACTTGGAATACTTCCTTATGGCACACATTGCAGTAATACCCAAACCGGACAAAGACCAGACGGAATGTGCAAACTATAGACCCATCTCCCTATTGAATATAGATCTGAAACTTTTGGCCAAAATACTAGCTAACAGACTGAAACCCCTACTGTCAAAAATTATAGGACCAGAACAAGTAGGATTCATGCCGGGCAGAGAAGCACGAGATAATATCACCAAAGCACTAAACTTAATACACTTCTCCCGACACTCTAAAACAAAGGGATTGTTGCTTTCTACTGATGCTGAGAAGGCTTTCGATAGGGTCTCCTGGGACTATATGATGGCCACATGCTCCCATATTGGCTTAAATAAAAATATGCTTTCTTGGATCACAGCCCTCTATCGAAATCCGAGTGCAACGGTCAAGGTCAACAATACCTTTTCTGAATCCATTAAGATCCACAATGGTACACGACAGGGATGCCCCCTTTCCCCCCTTCTCTTCATCATCTCTCTGGAGCCTCTGATAAGGAAAATAAACCTAGTAGAGGATGTCTCAGGCTTTAAGATAGGGAAAAGAGAATACAAAGTAGCCGCCTATGCGGATGATTTATTATTTTTTCTATCACAGCCGCACATATCCATCCCTAACTTAAAAAGAATTTTTGAGACGTTTGGATTTATATCCAATTTTAAGATTAATCAATCCAAATCTGAAGCCCTGAATATTAACCTTCCTCCTGATCAACTAAAATTAATGAAGGACAACTACAATTATAGATGGGAACGAGACACATTGAAGTACCTAGGAATACACCTGACTAACGATTTAGACTCTCTTTACCGATACAACTACAAGCCACTACTCAACTCACTGACTAGAGAACTCCGAAAATGGTCCTCCAAGACCTTCTCGTGGTTTGGCAGAGCTTCAATTTTAAAAATGACGGTTCTCCCAAGACTGCTCTACCTCTTCAATGCACTTCCCATTAAAATCCCAGAGGCTTTTTTCACAAGCCTCCTCAGAGCCCAGAGACGCTTCCTATGGGCAGACAAGAAACCAAGAATTAATTTTGATTTGCTGACACGCCCCAAACATAGGGGAGGAATTGGTCTACCTGACTTTAAAAAATACCACCAAGCCACCCACATTACTAGGATACTAGATTGGCACTGCCACGGTCAGGATAAAGACTGGATCCAACTGGAACAAAGCTTAACTCCAAACAACCTACTTTTCTACCCTTGGACACAACACTCCAAAACAGACAAAACTCAGACACATCCTTTAGTAGCAAACACCCTTCAGGTCTGGCACAAAATTGCAGGCAGATACAATATTGCCTCCATACCTGGGCCTCTGACCCCAGTTACTAACAATCCCGATTTTATTCCGGGCCAACGCCTGAAAGAAATACACACATGCACAACCTCCCAATGCCTATCAGACTCAAAAGTCAAATCTTTGGATACTATGCAGGCAGAATGGGGAGGGCCGTTCCCGGGCCTCTGGTTTTACATGCAACTAAGAGATTTCCTGATTAACAGCAAATTTAGGTCATCGTACTGTAGGCCAATGTCCCCATTTGAGAAACTTTGCTTCAAGAGATCCTCAGTAGCTCATACCACTTCTCTAGCCTACACCTGGTTAACCCAGGCTCAGCACACAGACGACTCGAAACATAAGGCTAAATGGGAAAACGACCTCAAAATTACGATATCGACACAACAATGGGAGAAGGCATGTATTATGACACACAAATGCTCCTTAAGCGCTAAATATCAGGAGGTCTCTTATAAAATTCTTACCCAATGGTACATTACACCCCAGAGGTCTGGGAGATGGTCCACCACAGCCTCAAATACATGCTGGCGTTGTGATCACGCTATTGGTTCCTTCCTCCATATATGGTGGGAATGTCCAAAAATTCTAGAGTACTGGGATGAGGTCAGGAAATGGGTCCAATTCATAACTGAAACCAGTCTCAATCTTACAGCAGCAGCTTGCCTGATTAACGTTAACAATTTCACCATAAGCAAATATAAGAAATCCCTCACTAGACATCTCCTCCTTGCAGCGAAAACACTTATACCCCTTCACTGGAAGACCAAACAGGTGCCAAAAATTAGGGACTGGTTGGATAGAATACACCATATATACAAAATGGAAGAAATTGCAGCTATGAAGAGGGAGAGTAACACCAATTTTGCCGAAATCTGGCAACCTTGGGTCGTATTCTCATACTCCTCTGAATTCCAATCACTTACTGCATAAGCCCTATCATAGAGAATGTATACATGTGACGGAAGGTTGTTGTTTCCCTTCTACCTATACTGCCATGCTTCAATCATTCCACTTCTCCCACCCCTTCCCTCCCTCTTGCCCATTCTTTTTACCTTTCCCATTCCCCCACCATTACATTTACTCAAATATATGTTCAATTTATGTTTGTTTTAGGTTACCCTATTACTATCATCAGGGCTTTATATTTTGTTATGCCTATGCCTATTGACTCTGCATATTACTGAGCCCTGAATGTTCAATTCTGTATTTTATATGCCTGATTTATTACTTGTTATCTGTAACAAACTTTAATAAAACTCTTTGATTGTGAAAAAAAAAAAAACATTTGTTAGGCACACAGTTAACCCCTTGATCGGCCCTTGATGTTAACCCCTTCCTAGCCAGTGTCATTAGTACAGTGACAGTGTATATTATCATTTTTCACTGTGTTAGTGTCACTGCCGATGTCAGTGCCCGTTAGTGTCACTCCCAGCCAGCATCAATTATTGTCAGATTGCCCACTGCACTATCACAGTCCCACTATAAGTCGTTGATCACCGCCATTAGAAGTACAGTTGTGCTCATAAGTTTACATACCCTGGCAGAATTTATGATTGGCCATTTTTCAGAGAATATGAATGATAACACAAACACCTTTCTTTCACTTATGGTTAGTGTTTGGCTAAAGCCATTTATTATCAATCAACTGTGTTTACTCTTTTTAAATCATAATGATAACAGAAACTACCCAAATGACCCTGATCAAAAGTTTACATACCCCAGTTCTTAATACCGTGTATTGCCCCCTTTAACATCAATGACAGCTTGAAGTCTTTTGTGGTATTTGTGGATGAGGCTCTTTATCTTCTCAGATGGTAAAGCTGCCCATTCTTCTTGGCAAAAAGCCTCCAGTTAAAAAGAGTAAACACAGTTGATTGATAATAAATGGCTTCAGCCAAACACTAACCATGAGTGAAAGAAAAGTTTTTGTATTTTGGTTCATATTCTCTGAAATATGGCCAAAAAAATCATGAATTCTGCCAGGGTATGTAAACTTATGGGCACAACTGTATTAAAAAAAAAATCAAGTATATATACTATAGTTTGTAAAAGCTATAACATTCACACAAACCAATCAATATACACTTATTGGGATTTTTTTTTACCAAAGACACGTAGCAGAATAAATTTTGGCCTAAAGTTATGAAGAAATTTGATTATTTTCATTTTTTTTAAGTAGAAAATATAGGGTTTTAATAAAAAAAAAAAACTCTCGATAAAATAATAAAAAATAAAAATCCCAGTGGTGATCAAATACCACCAAAAGAAAGCTTTATTTATTTATTATATAAATTGAATTTGGGTACAGCATTGCATGGCCGTACAATTGGCAGTTAAATCAGCACAGTGCTAAATAGCAAAAAATGGCCTGGTCATGAATGATGTAAAACCTTCAGGAGCTGAAGTTGTTAAAAAACCTATTAACCACTTGCCGACCGCCGCACGAACATTTACGTTGGCAGAATGGCACGGGCAGACAAATAGGCGTACATGTACGTCCCTTTAAACTTGCTGCCATGTGGGCGCGTGCGCCCCTGCCGCGAGCTCTGTGACTGTGCAAGCGGGACCCGCGTACTCTATGTCTGCCGGTGACCCGCGATCGGGTCACGGAGCTGCAGAACGGGGGGATGCCTGTGTAAACAAGACATCTCGCTTGTTCTGCCTTGTGACAGGACACTGATCTTCTGCTCCCTGTCATAGGGAGCAGTGATCAGTGTTGTGTCACAGGTAGCCCAGCCCCCACACAGTTAGAATCAATCCCTAGGACACACTTAACCCCTTCCTCGCCCCCTAGGGTTTAACCCCTTCCCTGCCAGTGCCATTTACACAGTAATCAGTGCATTTTTATAGCACTGATCGCTGTATAAATGACAATGGTCCCAAAATAGCGTCAAAAGTGTCCGATGTGTCTGCCATAATGTCGCAGTCACGATAAAAAATCGCTGATCGCCGGCATTACTAGTAAAAAAAAAAAGAGGTGATCAAATACCACCAAAAGAAAGCTCTATTTGTGGGAAAAATAGGACGTCAATTTTGTTTGGGAGCCACGTCGCACGACCGCACAATTGTCAATTAAAGCGACGCAGTGCCGAATCGCCAAAAGTGCTCTGGTCATTTGGCAGCCAAATCCTCCGGGGCTGAAGTGGTTAATAAACATGATTGAACAAGAAAATGTTTGTAATCAATAAACTGGGTGTCTATTGTGATACAGAATATAGGACCTAAGCCTCGTGGTGAGGAGCCAGAACTACTAGGTGTTTTTTTTTCCACCAGACATATAACAATAATAGTGTATGCGGGGGTCCCTGTGATTGTTCTATAAGGGTCTCTTCAGTCTCTGTATTCATAAACTGATTTACTGGCCCACTAACACCATACGCAACTGTGTAACACATACACTCTGGAAGTACATACTCTTGTATTGCGTACAGACAGAAGACCATGAGTGAGAATGAAAAGGCAAGTTCTCAGAATGAGTACAGTATATTTTATACATTAATCACTCCATATTTACAATAGATATATACAAAACACACATAAAAATATATTTTTTAAAGTGCACCTGTCAGCTGTACACAATGAGGACAGACATTTTGTGATTTAAGTATTATTGGCATTAATTTGTAAATCAGACAGAATTGTGCAAAATGAAATAACCAATACCAATCAACAAACAGCCTACAATCTAAAAAAAAAAAAAAAAAATGAATGAAAGGAGAATATTGAGTGCTATGAATTTTGCACATTATTATTATTGCTCTTTTCACTGTCTTATTAAATAATAACTAACTATGTGAGAGCTTAAAGGACTTTCCCTCATTAAAGCAAGCTTAAATTTAAATAACACTGTCTTCACATCACCTTACCCAACAACATTAACCTTTGACTCATGCATACTTAAAATGGACCTGGACTCAAAAAGTGAAGATTTTCTATGTTGAAGGGAACAGTTAGAAATGTTAAAGAATATGTTACCCCAACATTTCATATTCTTGATATGTGCCTACTGTACCATTCACTTGTGTTAAAAAACTATCCTTTTCTCTTTGTATTGCTTCCTTTGTGTGTCCCCCTGCTTTCCTATTTCAAACTGACCACACTAGGCCTGAGAGCACATCCATTCCAGTGTGGTCAGTTTCTGACTGTGCTGGGAGAACAGCCTGCCTGTCCTCCGAAGATCAGGCTTGTGCTGACACGCTCCCTGCACAGACATTTTACTTGGAAAAAACAGTGTAGTGCTGTTTCTCCACCCCCAGCTCTCTAAGCCACTTATGCAGCTGAAAACAGAAATGATGTGATCACATAAAAAAATTAATGTATTTACAATGTTTTTTATATGTACAAAAATGTTTTGTCTTTCATTTCTATTACTGACTGCATTGTTTTACAAGGTGATGGTTCACATATACTTTAAATGTGCACTCTGCAGGGTTAACTTAAGCAGGCTTATAAGCTCTGTACAGGTTGCTTCTCTGAACTCTGAACTGTTTAGGATGAGAAGGGGGAGGTGTTATGTAGTCCCAACACACTTTCAGTCTCAAGGTGACAATGCTGCTCCTCTATACATACAGTGTAATGAGTGTGCATCGTCATTCTAGAGAGCAATTGTCTCCAAACTGCGGCCCTTAGTGTGCTTTTATCCAGCCCTTGGAACACCATTTAATCCAATGATGCTAATAGTGGGGCATCATTCCTCCCAATGACACCAATGATGGGGTCCAATGTCTCCCAATGATGTCAACGATGGGGCCCAATTCCTCTCATTGGCACCAAAAATGGGGCCCAATGACACTATTGATGGGGCCCAATTCCACCCTATGACACCAACAATGGAGCACAATTCCTCCCAATGACACCAACAATGGGGCACAATTCCTTCCACTGACACCAAATATGGGGCATTGTTTTTCCCCACTGACATAAGGATCTTTTCTATGCCCAGTGACCACAGTCTACCCCCACCCAATGTCTGAAGGACCATAAACTGGCCCTTTGTTTCGAAAGCATAAAGTATGTGACTTACAGGTTAAAATAAAACAATTTAAAAAGCCTCTCTTTTCATCCTTTGTGACATGGCTGCGTGCCAATAGGTACCAGCACAATTACGAGAAAGGAAGAGGGGGGAGTCACAAGCTTTCCATATCCAGAAGCAAATTATTAGCTCCAAGTGACCAAATAAAGTGGTATGGCAGTGAAGGAAAGATTTGTATGTGTCTTGGTAGTTGGTAGTGGTACCCACGTGCACCATTAAAGTGAATCTGTTGCTTTACCTGTATGGGCAAAGTAAAGGATCACGTCAAACCTTGCAACTTTGGTATCATTGTCTGCGTAAACAAATCACACATTTGGAATTCATTTCTGCTGGTTTGAAAGTCATGCTTTTCTCTGTCATGTATCATTGACCACAAAAGACAAAATAATAGGACTTTACATATGCCACCAAGAGCAAAGCCTCGTACACACGACCGAGTTTCTCGTCAAAAAACGACAAGAAAACTGCAGAGAGAGCTTTCTTGCCGAGAAAACTGTTCGTGGTTATGGTTTCTCGTCGAAAAAACTGCCGGGAATCTTAACGAGAAAAATAGAGAACCTGCTCTCTTTTTTCTCGTCAGGATTCTTGTTTTTCTCGTCGGCCTGTTTTGTGACGAGAAAACCGGTCGTGTGTATGCTTTTCCGAGTCTTAAAAAATCGTGCATGCTCAGAATCAAGTATGAGATGGGAGCGCTCCTTCTGGTAAAACTAGCGTTCGTAATGGAGATAGCACATTCGTCATTCTGAACTGAAAAGCACGAGGCTGAAAAGCGCGAATCGTCTCTCACTAAATTTTTTACTAACACGCGATAACACAAGATCAGCAAAAGCAGCCCAAGGGGTGGCGCCATTGGAATCGAACTTCCCCTTTATACTGCCGTCGTACAGCACGCAGAACAACGACGAGATTTGGAATTGACAGTGTGTATGCAAGGAAAGCTTGACAAGAAGCTCGTCAAGCTTGACAAGAATCTCATCGAGAAAATCGACAGTTTTTTTTACGAGGCTTCACTCAAACTCAGTTACAAGAGAAAACAAAGATCACGCTCAAAGGTTGTCAAAGGAATATACAGAGCCATTACTGTTTAAAAAGTAGATGACACCCCAAAAGGAGGGTCATATGACATCCTGCATCCATGTGCATGGCAGAGGGATCTTTCAGGGTTTGGTTGTTGATGTGACTATGACCTCAAATATGTATTAATGGATTATTTTAATATCTGTTGGAATGTTTTTGATGTATACATTTAATAAAATGTGATATTTTCTCTTTTAACTGAGTTTGAGTTACTATTGGAGACATATGTAAAGTCCCACTATTTTGTCTTTTGTGGTCTCTGATATATATAAAGGGATGATGCCTCCTCTGATAAACTTCTATGTAATATGAAGGTCACCACACACATACTTACTCCTTTTGTCATGTATGGTTGATTTTGCATTCAAATATAAATATAAATGCTGGGTATGGGTTACAGCACTTTGCTGTCATATAACCTCCTCACTGCACCGCCCCATTGGGTAATGCTGGAACATATGCCTCTCGAAAAAGCGAAATGTGAGGAGCTTTGTGTTAGAGCGTATGGCAACCTTAAACAAATTAAACAGGCTTTCTGAGAAGTGATACTGATTGATCTTCCAATGAAGGATTAACGGGGGGGCTGGAGCATTTGTGAAATGAAATGAAAATGAAAGTTCCCATGCCTGGGATGAAGGACAATGATGAGTTTTGCATAGACTGTTGGACAAGTCCTTTAGCAATTCCAGTTTGCTGGGATCAACCTCATGGGAGTGTTCTGAGACTGGACCTTCTTGTTACCTCCTCACCTTACCTCCTTGTTAGGAACCTCTTGTCAGCCATCAGAGAGATTGTGCTCTTTTTCATGCAAATATGCATGGAAGCCTAACTAAGCATGCAAGGATGCGCACGCACAATCCTGTGTCCATCCACCACAGATTTTGGTGCCTAGTAGAATTTTTAAACCTGAAGCCTGCATGGGATCATTGTTATTTTTTTTTAGCTTGCATCCCTGTTATCCTTGATCCTGAAACCTGTTTGACTCAATTATTGACCTGCCTTTGGACTATACCTGCCTGTTAATGTTTGTTACCTACCTGTGTTATTGACCTCAACCAGGACTCTTGACCAAGATTCTGACTATCAATTTTGTACCTCATTGCCTGCAGATTGCTAACTTTTGCTTGTTTCTGGCCTTGATCCTGCTCATGAATTTAGTGCCTTCTTGCGCAGTTGTTACCGAACTCAGCTTCTGACCCAGCTCTGCTCTCTACTAAACTGGGTGAATTTGGGGTGCCCTTAGCACTGTGCTCCTGCTTGCCTGACACTAGCACTCCCAAGTTTAAGTCGGCTGTTCCAGTTTTTTGCACCTCCGTCCTTCCTTTGCCCTAGCAGTCCCTGTCTCCAACTCCAGAGGGGCTCGGATGGGAATTGTGCAAGAGGCCACCTTCATCATTTTGGGCTCCTCATACAGGTATGTGACACCCCTCCTTCCTCTAGTGTGTGATTAGAATTTATGTCTGTCCCTGTTTGTAATTAGAAATGATGTACTGCATAGCCCTTTTGTATATCCACCCTTATTTTAAGATACAGTTGTCCTTCCTTAAAATCAAGACACCTCCAGAGTACAGTCTTCAGATAAGTACATGTAATCACTTGCTTTAATTTATTAATGCTGGTTTTCTGTCTATTGTACAAGAGTCACAATGGAGATTCTTCCTCTTCCACCGATCTCTGGAGACCCGGGATGAACTTCAGGAAATGTTTTCTGATACTCCCTCGTCTGGCTTTCCGAGGTAATGTCCCAAAAAAATTGGAGAGGCTTAAAGTGTCCCAGTTTGGTGACATTGGTTCACTTTCACTGCTAGTTATGCTAATGCTTCTATGGCGTGCTAGTGAAGACTTCCTTAATGAGAGCCCATTGAACTTTAAGACGAAACAGTCTTCTTCAATACTAGACTGCCGACTGAAGGCTTCAGTTCCTGAATCCTCCTCGCATTCAGACATGGACCACAAACCATCCTCGCTAAGCGTTATGGAACCAGCGTGGCTCTTGGTGCTGCTTGAACTGGACATCCGATGTTTGTTCAAGAAGGAACCTGGTGTGGGGTTCTCAGACATTTTGGAATGAAGGCAGTTAATCTCTTCCCGTATTTTGCGCTCATTCACAGACCCTGAAAATAAAGGATTAAAGACATTACAGTCATGAAGTGCTAGACAGATACTTTCCCTAACTATTTCCTTACTTTTCCTTTAAAGTCTTTCTAAACCTCTGAAAATATAAATGAACATAATATATCCTCTTATAGTGTGTACTTGGCAGTGTGTAGGAGCACACTGTTGACTCCCACCCTTAAACCCCCCAAAAAGCAACCAGGAGTGGCCCAACCAGAACTCTGTGGCATATCCAACCCACTGCACCAACAGCTAGAGACCCCACAGCCACAGGACACATGCCCACTATACAGGGGATATCCCCTATGGTCAGAAGGCAATGTCCAGTATGCTTTTCCACTTGATGCTTTTTCAACACATTTACTTATAATCAAGGCATAACAGAATTCCATCTAATCAGCCACGCTCCCACAATGGTGGCACATTTCTCAATAAACAGAGACAATTAATGGAATGCAACAAGTCAGAGAGCAAATGCTAAGACATGAGCCCAATGCGAAGGGATCAAAGTCCATCTATTCATTGATAGGAGGAAGGATAAGCCACATTCCTCTTAACAGCATGAGAGACAGTCCTGATGCTCCCCCCCCCCCTCTAAAGGGGAAGCCTGGTGGTTAGAAAGTTTGCCCACTACATGATTCCATTTGACCAGTTCCATTCAAAATAAATGTTACTTCACTATGCGGCAGCTTCTACCAGAATCCTCCATCTCTATTTATATTCCTATCTTGCAGTACCCCAAGATGGACAGGTCAAAGGGGTTGCTAGTGCTACCCAACCCCTGGCAGCTCTCAAATTTCAACCCTGCTAACAAACTAAAGACACCTTGTGGCCAGCTGGTGTATTATATTGCTGCCTTACCCTATAGGTGTACTGCATTATGTGTGACCATGGGTGGGGCTTTAAGGCCAAACTCCAGGTTTACTTTTACTTTAAATAGTAAATTTGGGCCATGCTGGTCCAAAGAACCTTTTCCTTTACTAACAGATGTGACCATTGGGAGCGCTGTATAAAAACTCTATGTAGCATGAGGTACACTCAGTATACAGCACTTTGTTTTGGCACCGATACAGGGACTTCCTGTCCTGTTCCTGAAACTAAATTAATTTGGGCTGAGAGCTGCTCGGCCATTCACAGAAAGCCTTGTATTTTTATCAGTGAATGCAAGTCTTCCTTTCATTGGCTTATCTGGAAAGACAGGCAGATGATGTTCGAATCTCTACCTCAGCTAATCAGAGGAAGTCTTGTATTTATTGACAAAATACAAAGCTTCCTGTGAAGGGCTGAGCAGTGCTCAGCCCAATTTAATTTTGTCCTGGCATCAGACAGGAAGTCCCCATGCTGCCGGATCACAGCAATGCATTCTGTATGTAGTTAATGTTACATACAGCTTATACAGCGTGGACAATGGCCACATCTGTTATTAGTAAAGGAAATAGTTTGTTTGGGTCAGCTTGACCCACTTGGTATATTCACTAATTCTTACAGTAAGGCCTCATGCACACAGGTCGATTTGCAAACTCTCCTAGAAGCCTTTCCTCCTGGCAGCAGCGTTTTGGCAGAAAAAAAGCCTGAGCCCTCGTACACACGGCCGAGATTCTCGTTGAAAAAAACATGTCGTTTTTTTCAACGAGATTCTTGGACAAGAAACTTGTCCCGGCCGAGTGTACACACGCTCGTTTCAAAGAACCCGCGGTTCTTTGAATGGAGCGTACGCGGTGACGTCAGCGACTACGACGAGCATGCGCTCGTCACATTCGATGCCGTCGCCGCCATCTTGGTATACCCTACGTATGCCTAGGAAGCTACCGCGCATGCGTCAAATTCATTTCAAACATGCGCGGGCTTCCGGGAGGACAGGTAAGTGTACACACACTCACTTTTCTCGTCGAGAAACATGCCGACGAGAATCTCGACGAGAAAATAGAGAGCAGGTTCTCTATTTTCTCGTCGAGGTTTCTTGTCGGTTTTCTCGACGAGAAACCCGATAGCCGCGTACACACGACCGATTTACTCGGCAAGACTTCTCTGCCAGCAAGTTTCTTGCTGGTTCTTGCCGAGAAAATCGGCCGTGTGTACGAGGCCTGACACTTGTAAAAGTGTCTAAAGCTTTTACAAGCGTTTAGGCATGTTTAAAGATGTCAAGAGCTTGGGCGTTATATAATTTCATTGGTCAGATTAATAATTTTATCTGGCCTTTGAAATTAATTAAGGCTCAAGCGCTAAACGCGCCTAGTGGTAATGCGGGTTTAGCAGCGTCAAGCGTTTTTTCTGCCCAAACTCTGCTGCTCCTGGATTCACTGGTAGTGGGTTTTTTTCCTGTCCCTAAAAGCCTCTGCCACTAAAAGCTGCTAAAAGCCTATGTGTGCATGGACACATGGGCTAACATGGAGGGGAGTTTAGAGGCCAGAAAAAAAAAAACGCTGAAAGCCCCTAGAAGCAGCTGCAAAAACGCCCTGTGTGCAGGAGGCTAAGTAAATGTTTCCTTTTCCTACTGTAGTGATTTATTAAGCAAATGTCTCATAATAGTTTTAATGATAGAATTGTGGCTTACGGTTACAAGTTTTTATTGCGTAAACTAGGCTTGCGGTTTGAGTTGTAAAATGTTCTGTTGTTCTTTCCAGGTCATGTAATTCATTTTATTGGGATTATTAATTTTTATTATGAACATGAAACTGCTAAATTTCTCCAGCAAACATCATCCAAACCTGCAGCAGTATGTGCAGTGTGTGGGGAACATCGGCTGCAGTGGGGAGCTGCCCTGGACTGGGACAAAAAATAGGCCCGGGCATATTAGACTGAGCAACCCATTTTTTTATTTTTTTTAACAAATTACAAACAATGATGGTTTCTCAATCTCTTTTAGTTATATTTAGCCTGCTTCACTCCATTGGTGTCAGTAGTTTATTTTAAAGTTTTTTATTTTTTTAACCACCCCTTTCATGATCAGGCCATTTTTTGCGATAGAGCACTGCGTTACTTTAACTGACAATTGCACGGTCATGACATATTTACCAGCCTCTTCCCTGCCCTCCATTCTGACAGATCCCCCGCAGCAGCTAGTGGGAGAGGAGGGAAGCTGGCAGAGCTAAGGGCTGGGGGAGAGGAAACAGCGAAGTCGGGAGAGATCAAAACGGGGTCGGGAGAGCGGATAGCGGAACCGGGAGAGAGGAAACAGCAGAGTTGGGAGAAATCCAAGCGGGGCTGGGGGAGAGGAAACAGCGGAGTCGGAAGAGATCAAAACGGGGTTGGGAGAGCGGATAGCGGGACCGGGAGAGAGGAGAGGAAACAGCAGAGCTGGGAGAAATCAAAGCGGGGCTGGAGGAGAGGAAACAGCGGAGTCGGGAGAGATCAAAACGGGGTCGGGAATGCGGATAGCGGGACCGGGAGAGAGGAGAGGAAACAGCAGAGCTGGGAGAAATCAAAGCGGGGCTGGGGGAGAGGAAACAGAGGAGTCCGGAGAGATCAAAACGGGTCGGGAGAGCGGACAGCAAGGCCAGGAGAGAGGAAACAGGAGTCTCTGGGCACTACTGTGCCTAAAAAATCACCCAGCATGCACCTCTCCCTGAAAACCAGGAAGAAAAAGGAACTGGGCTTCACATGCCCACACATATGATGGATACGGCCACAACCTGAGCTGGAGGATATAAGGCAAGTGTTTTCAATGATTTCTGGAACGATTTGGGACCTATTAATATGTTTTAGGGACTATTTAATGTGATTAAATTTAGCTTGCAAAAAAAAAAAAATATGCCCGGAACCCCGCTTTAAACGTGTAAAGCCCCATACACACGGTCGGACTTCCATCAGACTTTTCCTGGATTTTTGTCCGAACGGAGTTGGCCGGGCACACCCATAGCATACACACCACAGGACTTTTCTGCAAACTTTCCCAAAACTTTTTGCAACATCACGTGGTTTTTCTGCTCTTTTCTGCTCTTTACCGCCACCCTTTGGTCAACTTCTGCTATTGTTGGTTGATTTTAACATTAGTTGTTTTGTCCATCAGACAAAAGTCCGATGGTTTTCTGTACACACGGTCAGAACTTTGCTCCATCGGACTTTTGTTGGCCAAAAGTTTGTCCGTTTGTAGACCCAACATTAGTCCGATGAAAACACAAAAAAAAACAAAAAAGTTTGTCCGATGAAGCGTACACACGGTCGGTTTGTTGGTCCAACTTGCTCAAAATGAAGTTTGTTGGCCAAAAGTCCGACCGTGTGTACAGGGCTTTAGCTGGAGTTTGGCTTCAATTCGTTAGTCAAGTCCATATAAATCTTCTAGCCTAAAACCCCGTACACACGGTCTGACTTTTGGCCAACAAACTTCATTTTGAGCAAGTTGGACCAACAATCCGACCGTGTGTACGCTCCATCGGACAAACTTTTTTTTTTTGTTTTCATCGGACAAATGTTGGTCTGCAAACGGACAAAATTTTGGCCAACAAAAGTCCGATGGAGCAAAGTCCGACCGTGTGTACAGAAAACCATCGGACTTTTGTCCGATGGACAAAACAAATAATGTTACAATCAACCAACAATAGCAGAAGTTGACCAAAGGGTGGGGGTAAAGAGCAGAAAAGAGCAGAAAAACCACGTGATGTTGGAAAAAGTTTTGGGAAAGTTTTCAGAAAAGTCAGAGCGTGTTTATGCTATGGGTGTTCCCGACCAACTCCGTTCGGACAAAAAACCACGGAAAAGTCTGATGGAAGTCTGACCGTGTGTACGAGGCTTAACACTACCCTCTCCCCAGACTGACAATACTGCTGTCGAAGGTTGGGTCCATTGCTCCTCCAGTGGTACGGGGACAACCTAAGACAGGAGGTGTGTTGCTGGCCAGATCACCAGGTGCAAATAAAGGACAAAAAAAAAAAACACCTAAACAAAGAAAACTGATGCAGCCACCACATTTAGGCTCCATGCACACTAGCATTTTTTTTTTTTTTTAAACTCCTAGAAGCCATTAAAAAAAAAATCTGCTCCTAGAAGATAAATAGTGTTATCCTAGGTGTCCATGAACACTACTTTAGGCTATTAGCGTTTTCTTTGAGCTTCAGTGTCTAGGAGCAGACAAAAAATTGTTTTGTGGAGTTTCTTGGAGCATTTTTCCAGCAGAAACACTCCTAAACGCTGCTAATAGTGTTTTTTGAGCTTTTTCCTTTCTATTTACTGCAAAACGCTAATAAAACTCTTAAGCCCTGTACACACGATCGGTTTGACTGATGAAAACCGTCCGATGGATGGTTTTCATCAGACCAACCGATCGTGTATTGTACCCATCGGTCTTTTTTCCATCCGTTGTAAAAAATAGAACTTGTTTTAAAATTTTCCGATGGATAAAAAACCGATGGGAATTTCCGATCGTCTATGGGCAAGTCCATCGGATCAAAAACCCACGCATGCTCAGAATCAAGTCGACGCATGCTCAGAAGCATTAAACTTCATTTTTCTCGGCTCATCGGAGTGTTTTACGTCACCGCGTTTGGAACGGTCGGTTTTTTGACTGATGGTGTGTGGGCAAGACTGATGGAAAACAGTTTCATCGGATATCCGATGGACAAATCCATCGGACGAAAATCCATAGGTTATCCGATCGTGTGTACGGGGCTTACCACTCCCAAATGCTCCTAAAAAGCTACTACAAAAGCTATTATCAGCATTTTTTTATCCAGCTTTTTTTTCAGCTTTTTTTAATAAAGAAAAAAAAAAAACTAGTGTGAATAGAGCCTGAAAGCAGAGTTCCACCCAAAAATGGAACTTCCGCTTTAAGTGCTGGTGACCCCCTGACATGCCACATTTGGCAGGTCGTTTTTTTTGGGGGGGGGATACCCTCTTTTTAGAGGCATCCAGCTCCCACTTTCTCCCGAGGCTCTGCGGCAATGGAAGGAGGTTCACCTCTCCCTCCTCCCTCCCTGCAATCTTCTGGGACACGTCACAGGTCCCAGAAGATTGCCCCGCCATTCACAGCGCGCATATACACAGTGCGTGCCCGGCGGTGAAGCAACCACCGGGTGCCCACAGTAAGAATGCCGGCGCCGTGGAGAGGAGGGGGGAGAGGAGCGAGGCTTCGTATGCCCACATCGCTGGACCGTGGGACAGGTTAGTGTCTGATTAATAAAAGTCAGCAGCTACACTTTTTGTAGCTGCTGACTTTTAAAAAAAAATAGGCGGCACTCCGCTTTAAGGGTTGGTAAGCTGCAATACAATACGTTTTTGCTCTTGGATTTAATACCAATCTGTTATCTGTATCATTCTTCTGTAAACCCCGGTGGGTTGATGACACACCCCCAGGAGGTATCCATGACATCCTGGGCTCACAGGAAGTGAGTTAAATGACAACAGACATTGTTTAACCCAAAAAAGGACTAGTGCTAATGCTAAACCACAGAGGAAAACTCTGAAGACCGTGTTGGAGCATCTTATAAAATTTGGTTTCTGTCTGTGTCCAACAAGGACATTTAGTCTCACTAAGTTAAGGTGACCAGATTTTAAAAATTAAATCCGGGGACATATTATTTTTTTTTACTAGTAATGGCGGCAATCAGCGACTCTCTGCCCGTCGCCGCTGCCGCCAGCCTCACAGCCTGTCAAGTCTTACTCTCCGGCCCCGGCTACTACTGGGTGGGGTGTGGAGGAAGATCACTCTGCCAGGGAAGGCAAGGAGATAAGCAGGCAGGCGTTTGGCCGGGACTTGAGCCAAGGCAGAAGAACATGCGAGCGGAGCGGAATGGGCATATACCCGAAACTGAAGAAATATTCCCTCCGCCGCTCCAACCAGCACATGATCATCAGAAAGGGGCACAGGTAATGGGAAAAAAAATACACCCCCTTAAGCTAGTAATAGCGGTGGAGCGGGGGGGGGGGGTGTGAAACAGAATTTTTTTTTTTAATTCTGCACTGACTGTCTTTGAAATTGCCCCAGCCCCTGTTCAAATCCAATCCGGGGAGAAAACCGGGAACAGACTTGGTCCGGGGACAGTGTCCTCAATCCGGGGACAAAAGCGGGGACAGACTTGGTCCCGGGACAGTGTCCTCAATCCGGGGACAAAACCGGGGACAGTGTCCTCAATCCGGGGACAAAACCGGGGACAGTGTCCTCAATCCAGGGACAGTGTCCTCAATCCGGGGACAAAACCGGGGACAGACTTGGTCCGGGGACAGTGTCCTCAATCCGGGGACAAAACCGGGGACAGACTTGGTCCGGGGACAGTGTCCTCAATCCGGGGACTGTCCCCGGAAACCGGGGATGTCTGGTCACCCTACTAAACTAAAGGTGAAGGAAAATCCAAAAATTTGAGTTGTCACCAGAACAGGAATAGAAGTGAGATCTTCCAAAGGGAACACTTGGTGTGAACTGTCTAAGAAGGGATTTACCTCACCTAAAAGAGTAATAAACCCAAAAACATAAAATGTAAAACATTGCAGCTTACCAATCCTTACATGTGGTGGCTGCATTTGTTTTCTTTTTTAGGCTCCACGCACACAAGTGTTTTTTTAAGCTCCTAGAAGCTATTATTAGCATTTTGATTCTGTTCTTAGAAGCTTCAAGCTAAATAGTGTTAACCTATGTGTCCATGCACACTACATTAGGCTAGTAGCGTCTTTTGAGCCTCAGAGTCTAGGAGCAGAAAAAAAATGGTTTGTGTAGAGTTTTTTGGAGCGTTCCCCCCCCCCCCCAAAAAAAAAGGTAGAACACTCCTAAATGCTCCTAAATGCTTCTAAACGCTACTAAAAGCTCCTAACAGCTTTTTTGAGTATTTTTTTTTTCTTCATGTACTATAAAAATGCTAATGCTCCTAAAAGCTCATAAAAACTACTTAAATGCTTCTACTAATTGCCTACAAAAATGCTATTATAAGCATTTTTCATCCATCTAGCGTTTTTTGAGCTTATAAAAAAAATGCTAGTGTGCATGGAGTCTTAAGTCCCGGACACACAGGCTGAATGCCCGCCCCTTCAATAAAAACCAGCCGACATTTGACCTGTGTGTATGGCACCCTGTCCAACAAAAGCCGGTCATTTTGGCAGAAGCCGGGCCGTTTGGCCGGCTTCTGTCAGACAGACATGCTGGAAAACCAGCAGCCAACCGGCTCCCGATCAGCGCTCTCAGCCAATGCCTGAGCGCACTGACCGGAGTGTTCTGGCACGGGGGGCTGTCCCCCTGTCAGAACACAATAGCTCAGCAGGGGATATTGCTGTACTAATATTGGATTGTTAGTACATCCGCTCAGACTGGAGCTGTCAGATATGTTTTTGTTCAGCCCAAAAAGAGAACTCATGTAGCCACTACATCTGATCTAAGGATTAGTAAACTTCAATATAATGTATAACATTTTTATATTTGAGTTTAATACCATTTTAATGTTGGGTCCACAGGACAGGAAGTAAAAGGACATCTTCCACAAAAAAATGAGAGGGGTTTTGATAGTTCCCTACGATATCTCATATAGGAAAAGGGTTTAGCTGAAGATATACTTCTAAAAAAATCGACATTATTATAGTTAGACATAAAAATCACAAGCAGGGGACTAATTAATAACTGATTTTATTACCATAAAGCAGTTGATGCTCTTTTCTTAAGAGGATCTGTAGCTCTTTCCATTTCGCCCGGAAGTCTTGCTGTGAATATAAAGAAGAGTTCTGTTTAATTTTATTACCAAATTTAAAGAGCGTGCCTGTAACCTACAGAAAACGGAGGAGAGGAAGGAGAACCCCAAAGTTGTCCTTGTCTCCAGCAAAAAGGGGAGAGGGAACTAGCAGCAGTTAAACCTCAATTAATCTTTATTAAATAGTAAATGTGGTAGAAAAATTGTTTATCAAGAAAGGCATAATCAATAAGTAATTGCACACAGTAGACAATTAAAAAATGACAACGTTGTCAAACTAATAACGCTTGCCCATGGGCTCAGCCAAAACCAAAGCCAGTCGCACGTGTCACTCAATACAGATCAATAATGAAGGCTCCTTGACCCACCCCGCACTAAGGAAAGGGAGCCTTGACTGCTGGATGCTTGGCAACCTGGGCGTCTTGTTTACCTTTATTGTATTTTTACTTGCTGGTGACACCGTGGTGGAAATCAGCCGTCTGTTCCTCTGACTTCCGGCTTTAGCATTTCCGTTTCTATGGTTACCAGCTGGGTATATCAGTTAGCCGGGTGACACTGAAGCTCCACCCTCGCTGACGAAGTCCTTCTGGACGTAACGCCACGTACGGGGGGAAGAGCTTATGCACGGACGTCACCCGCTGCCATCTCTCTGCTGGATAGTTGATCCGGCTTGCTGTTCATTATCAGCCTTTTATGCATTGCGCGATAGCGCTGATTTTATATGAGAACCTATTTTAAATAAAGTACATACGGAGTACACTTAGATTGTCCCCTTCATCTTTCTCTTGGCACCTGCACTTTACGGAGATCCATTCAGCATCCTACAGTGGAAGTTTGTTTGCTCATTGGAGATAGTATCCGGCTTTTCCTCACTCCTGACATTGGAAGGATTCATCTGCAGCAGCCACATCCCATTATCCCAGGGTGGATACATACTCGCATAACCTTCTCTTAATTGAGAGGTCCACCAATTCTGGTAAGCACATTGCATGTGTGGGGGAGGATTGTATCGTCATCCCAGTCGGCAGAGATTTCTTCTCACTCTCTTCTATGAGGAATTTGTCTTATCATTATCCAATGGGACATTTGAATATCTGTTTTATTTGATTGGACTGTCACATTTTATTTTGTTTTATCTTAGCTATTGCGCTGCACATACCATTTATTTTACAGATTATCTTTGGGCTTGTGATTACCTTTTGTGTTCAGCTGGCATTTTTAGGTTATATTAGAGGTTGTTTGCGCTGATTGTTCCCTTATTCTATAAACCTGGGCGTCAACCTAATCAGGGAGAAGGAGTGGCTGCTTTGGGATTGGCTAAAATGGCACAAGGTGACGGGGTGGAGCCTGAGTTGTATAATGGTGAACATAGCTGCCTTCCAAGCAGTTGAACCGGGTTCGGTTCCCAGCCAACGCCCAGTACCCCCTCAGTAGGGAGGCATCGATCCTTCGGGGCAGTTTTTTCCGGGGATTTTGGATTCCCTTTGTGCCGTCGAATGAGCCCACGATGTCCAATAATTTGAACTCGGCTGCGCAGTTCGAGTTTGTGGTTGCTGACAAACTTGAGAAAGAGTTACTAATGGGCCGCATGGCAGGTCCGTTTGACCTCCCTCCCTATCACAACTTGCGGGTTTCCCCGCTTGGCGTGGTGCCTAAAAAAGATTCTGGCAAATTCCGACTGATCAATCACCTTTCTTTCCGTCGGTATTGACAAGGAGGAGTCCCGGGTGCAATATGCCTCTTTCGATACAGCGCTTGGTCTGCTTAGGTCTGCAGGTGCTTCTGCCCTCCTGGCCAAGTTGGACATTGAATCTGCCTTTCGCCTCCTGCCCATCCACTCGGACTGTTTCCATCTCCTGGGTTGTTTTTTCCGGGACAGTTATTGTGTGGATATGTGCCTCCCCAAGGGTTGTGCCATATTGTGCTACTATTTTGAACTTTTTAGCTGCTTCCTGGAGTGGGTTTTGATTCAGCTCTCTGGCTTACACTCGGTTTTACACTACCTGGACGACTTTTTGTTTATTGGTCCTGCGGGTAGTGATGCTTGCCTTCGCATGTTGTCCGCTTTTCAGGAGGTTTGTAGTTACTTGGACATCCCACTGTCGATTGCTAAAACCGAGGGCCCGTCCCCTGTTTTGTCCTTTTTGGGTATCGAAATTGAGTCGGTGGAAATGGCCTTTCGGCTCCTGGCGGATAAATTGGCTAAGCTTAAGGCATTGGTGCGATTCGCTAGGGACGCCAGGAAGCTCCGGCTCCAGCAGCTTTAATCCCGGTTGGGACATCTTGTCTTTGCTTGCCGGGTGCTTCCCATGGGTAGGGCCTTCTGTCGGAGGCTGTCGTGGGCCACGAAGTGCATAGCGGCTCCTCATCATTACGTATGCACGACTAATGCCCTGTACACACAAGCAGAATTCCCGTCGTAAAAATTTTGGATGTTTTTTACGTCGGAATTCCGCTCAAGCCTGCTTTGCATACACACGGTCACACAAAAGTTCGGTGAACTTTTGACTGCCAAGAACGTGACGTAAAAGACTATGACGAGCCGAGAAAATTAAGTTCTATGCTTCCGAGCATGCATCGATTTGTTTCCAAGCATGCATTGAAATTTAGTGCGTCGGGATTTGTACACATGATAGGAAATTCCGATCTGATTGTTTTCCCGACGGGAAAATAGAGAACCTGCTCGCTATCTTTTTACGGCAGTTTTTCCATTGGAAAAAGTCAGATGGAGCATACACACGGTCGGGATTCCCGACCAAAAGCTCTCATCGGACTTTTTCCGACGGAAAAACCGACCGTGTACGGGGCATAAGCCTATGCGTGATGATTTGGAGGTGTGGCTTTCCTTCCTTCAGACCTATAATGGTCATTCCTGCTGGCAGCTGGAGGAAGTGCCAAACTCGCATTTGGAATTCTACACGGATGCATTGGGCTCCTGGGGTTTTGGTGCCTTCTTCCAAGGTGCTTGGTCCGCTGAACCCTGGCCGGCCTCATGGGCCCAACTAGATTTGTTACGAAACATGACATTGTTGGAACTCTTTCCCATCGTGGTTACAGTGGAATTGTGGTGGGAGGAATTGCGGAACAGGCGTGTGATTTTTTGGACTGATAATATGAGTGTGGTACAGGTTGTTATCTGCCAATCCACACTTTTTCCCCCGTAGTCTCACTGTTGCGTTTCTTGGTTCTTAGATGTTTACAATTGAATGTGTGGTTTAGGGTGAAGCATGTCCCTGGTGTTTCTAATGCTATCGCTGATTCCCTTTCTCGTTCACAGTTCGACTGCCCTGATGTAAAGGGGAGCACTTCAGGCACTGATGGTGGGGGGGTGGGGGATTGCCTGAAATGCCGCGCGGCGCCACCTCCCTGAAATGGGTTTGCCACCTCCCTGAAATGAGTTTTTGCAGGTTGGAATGTCTGTATGTAGCACACTCTACTTTAGGTAGGTGCTAGAAGTAGATTTTGTAAGTGCAGGTAAATTTAATCAAACCTAGCAGTAAGCTAGGCCAGTTTGTTTTGATCTGTGTGGGCTGGGAGTGGCTCAGTGTAGGCTGGTGATTCACAGATAGCATCATCTTTTGGTTACCTCCCTTCTGCTTCTAGAGGATTCTAGAAGGAAGGAGGGGAAGAGAGGTGGAGCTGTCTGGGGTGTTCTATGGAGCCCCGACCAATCTCCAACCTGGATTGGCAGGGGGCAGGCCTCCTTAAATACGTAGAGTCAGCCCAGCTGGGGAGGAGTTGTTGGGTGGAAGAAGCTGGAGATGGAGCACTAGGTTGTCGGGACCTTTGAGGCACTCCCCAGTCTGGGGGGGGTGTTACCTTGTGCCTGAGGTTTTGGGTCCTTGCTGAGAAACAAAGAAGGATCTGGACAGGAGTCACAGAGAGGAACGGAGAAAGACAACGGGAGCTAGTGTTGCCGGGCAAGTCTCCAGGAGAGATTCACCACTGCAGTGCAGCCAGGAGGGCTGGTGAGTGACAGGCACAGTTGGGAGAGCTGGGGAGGCATGCCAGAGCGGACTTGGAGAGTGCAGTCTGAGATGGATGTAGAGCCAGTGAGCGAGACTGTGATGTCATGGGAAGTGAAGTGGTCAGCTGCAGCCAGGAGGGTTGGCAGGGCCTGGAGAGGACTGACTGGGAGCAGTAGTCCACCAAGATCAACTAGCACTAAAGACTTTCCTATTTTTGTTGCTACACTAAAGGGTCCCTGCCTGCAGATGGCAGTTCCTAAGGCTTGCTAAGGCTTGGCCGGTACCAGAGTCAGGCCTAACCATGTGCTAGCTGTACCAGGAACCAAGTATTGTACAGGAGAGAGAAACAGTCTACAAATAAGCATTGTGCTGAAGGAGACTGGAACTCTAGAAGTGTAAATAGAGGTTCCATCTGATCTTATTGATTCTACTATTGACTTTGGGCATCCCATAATTTCCCTTACCCTATCCAAGTTCAAAACCCCTCAATAAAAATACAAAACAAACATACGGACTGTTCATTGTCTCAAGGGTGACTGGGAAGTGAATTCCGGGCTGGGCAGGGTGACAGGTGGACCACATTATCCAGCAGCCCCTACGGGGGTACCGCTACATATATAATTTGTTCATATATTATGTTTAGGAATAAATATAAAATGCTCACTTAAATTGGTAAATGTTAAAAATAATAATAACTATATTGATTATAGAGGAGGGAAGGGGGAGGGGGAGAGGTGGGACTTTATATGAAGCACACAGCAGTAAATTGAATAGTCAAGCGAGTAGAAAAAGTGGGATTTATTTTGCATTGTACAATCATTTATAGCATACATTGGGCATACAGCCTCTCAACCATGAATGTTCCGACGTTTACAAAACAAATACATAAAACCACATAGCTTGATGTACATTTAACATAATGAGTACAGAAATCGGAACATTCATGGTATAAAGTCCCACCTCTCCCCCTCCCCCTTCCCTCCTCTATAATCAATATCTGATTAGGGATGGAGGCAGTGACCCCTTTGATCCCTGCCTCATTTAAAGTCCCAAAAAAACTCTTTCTTTTATATGGAATAATAACTATATATTTTTTTGATTTAGTGTTCACCTTTTGCTTTAATGCTAGACTTTTCAAGCTCGGAGACAGAGTGAATTTAAAACATGTGATCTATAGGATATGAAACACTAACGCAATCTTATGTAACCGTCTGCAAATTGAGCACAGGAAACCAAACTAAGACACACTCTTCTACTTTGTATTTTTTTGTAACTCTTCAGATTTAAAGTTTGTAGCAGAGAAAATATGTACGGTATATATTACCTGTGCAATGAATCTTGTAAAGAGATTGTACCAACCTTTACTTAGATGTATTTAATTAGTAAATTAAGAATACAACTACCTTGACTGTAGTGCAGTGGAGCGATTGCCTGTCTTCACACCTAGCAAATCTGTAAAATCTAAATAACCACAATGCTCGGAAATACAGACTCGACGTTTCCTTTGGTGAGGATCTGTCACGCAGCACTGAAATGTAGACCTAGCAAATGCAAAGTGGGGAATTTGTCTTTTTTATTGTCAGTAACCCCCTTTCCCCAGTGTGCTGTGTACTTGACATTGCTCTGAATTCTAAAGACAGTCAACCTCATTTATCAAGGTATATAAAAAAAAACTGCAGAACTTATTGATCAAAATGTCTCACTGAAAAAAATGGTTCTTGTCTCTCCCAAAAGTCTCTCCCAAAAGTCAGGCAGATTCTAATTTGCATTCTCCAACTGCAACATGGGAGGGAGGGAAAATCAGATTGGCTGCTAAGGAAAAAGAGGAACCCTTGTTCAATTAAAAAAAAGGTTTATATTTGTACAACCAACAGCCACCAATCAGGTGCTTCTATTCCAACGAGTTCATTCGGACTGGTGGCTCGGACAGATTTTATTTGGCATATCTTGATAAAGGAGACTCAGTGGGCTTCGGTGGAGTTACTGCATGTGCAGTCTTTAATGCTGCACCATCAACCACAAAGATAAAGAAGTCCAAGAGGGGGGCAGGAGGTTAAGATGAAAGAGTGGCATTCTTTCTACTTCTGATCAAATAGACCCCTCTGTAGAAGGACCAGACTTAAATATACTGTATGTTGCAATGGTAACAATAACATTACAGGAAGTCAACGTTTCTGGTGATTTCATCGAACCAACAAAAAGCATTTATGAAGATGCAAATGCCAAGAGGGAACAAATATAAAATGGGTAGTTGGGCTTTAGGGAACAGCATACCGTAGGGTCCTCCAAATGTCTGATTAAAGTGGAGTTCCACCCTCAAAAAAAAATTCCCCCAAAAAATTGAAAAAAATAAATTGAAAAAAAAATATATTTTTTACTCACCAGAAATAGCGGTTGCTATGCGGAAGTCCCTAATCTTCCTCTTCATCATCCGCGGCAGGTCTCCTTCCTCCATCCTACTCGCGGTGTCTTCTGGTGAATGGGGCGCGCTGCCTTCTAAGAACTGTGTGTATCCCAGAGAGCAGCTGGCCCATTCACAAAACGCAGTGCGGCTCGCACATGTGCAGTAGGAAACAGGCAGTGAAGCCGCACGGCTTCACTGCCCGTTTCCCTTACTGAGGATGGCGGCGCTGGGAGCTGCCAGCGCCGAGGGATCGGCCTCGGGGGGGCTGACATCGCGGGCGAGTAGGACAGGTAAGTGTCCTTATTAAAAGTCAGCAGCTACAGTGTTTGTAGCTGCTGACTTTAAAAAAAAAAAAATTGCGGGTGGAAGCCCAGGCCACAGCATTACTAGAGGCCATACCGTACACATACAAGAGGCAACAATAAGTGCCAAAGTTGGGTCCACTTTCACTGCACAAGGTGGGGTTCCTTGGTGGTGACCCGAATTGACAAGGTCTGTGTGCTATGCTGCTCGTCACCTGTATTGTGAGAGTGTGTGAAAAGTTGACAACTATTCTGGAGCAAGGACAAGAACAGACTCCAGCAGCTGACTCCAGCCCACCTCTGGTTCTCCTCCAGACCCTGCACATTCTGTTTCCCAGCTCTGTCCTCAGCTTCTTCCCAGCAGCAGCACAAGGTAAGCACTGTGATATAAGGGAGGGTGGGGGACTACTGACTTCTGATGATGGGAGGGCTCTTTACATCTGATGTAAGGAGGGTGGGATGCTCTGGACGACTGCTTTAAATTATGATGAGAATAAAACAATTCTATGCCAGTTGAAAAGGAGGGTCGCACACTGCTGGCATCATAAATAGTAGATACATTTATATAGTCTCACAGAGACAACCGGCCCTTTGAGGGCAACTATAATGGCTAATGCAGTCCGCGTGAAATTGAGTTTAACACCCCTGATTTATGAAAAAGAAAAACACTGGAAAGAGACACTAAAATGTTTTTTTTTGTCTTTTACCTGCAATTTTTTAAGTTGGTAACAGGGTCTATTTAAAGAGGAATTAAACTGAACGAAATACTCACCTCCTCATTCCAGCCATGCGGCAGTTATATGCACACAGGATTTTGTCATTTTGTCATTGCGGCACAGCAGGAGCGTGCCGAGAATGCACGCTGCGCATGCGCAGCTTAGTGTGCATTCAGTAGAAGACAAGCATGCAGGTAAGTGTTTGTTATTGCAGAAGAGACTTTGCAATAAAGAGCTGCCTATTTGGATTTTTTTAGTAGTTCCCTTTTAGCTCCACTTTATGTAGCTGCTAGCCATTTTGCAAATGTCAGTAACCAAAGGAAGACTTTCTTTATGTCTCTTACAGTAAGTAAAATAACCCTAATGCCCCATACACACAATCGTTTTTCATGCCGTTAAAAATGCCATTTTTAAAAATGGGCATTAAAACCGATCGTGTGTATGCTCCAGAGTATTTTTAACGACGTGAAAAACGGGCATTAAAAATTTCGAACATGCTCTATTTTTTCACGTCGTTTTTCATGTCGTTTTTTTTAACGACGTTAAAAACGGCCGTGTGTAGGCTTTAACGACGTGAAAAAAAACGCGCATGCTCAGAATCAAATATGAGACGGGAGCGCTCGTTCTGGTAAAACTAGCGTTCGTAATGGAGATAGCACATTCATTACACAGTAACGGACTGAAAAGCACGCGGCTGAAAAGCGTGAATCGTCGCTCAAAAAACTTTACTAACATGAAGGGTGGCGCCATTCGAACGGAACTTCCCCTTTATAGTGCCGTCGTACGTGCTGTACGTCACTGCGCTTTGCTCGAGCGTTTTTTTAATGATAGTGTGTACGCAAGACAGGCTTGAGAGGAAACATGAAAAAAAACGACAAGAAAAACGTTGGTTTAAAAAATGGCATGAAAAATGATCGTGTGTATGGGGCATAAGGCATGCATCTAGTTCCAGCTTTTCCTAATTCTTACGGTAAATGTTCTAGAAATCATGCAATGATTCCAAAGGCAATAATTATTAATATTATTATTATACAGGATTTTTGTAGCACCAACAATTTGAGCAGCGCTTTTAAAATATAAAAGGAGAGAGTAGAATTACAATACAGTTCAATACAGAAGGAATAAGAGGGCCCTGCTCATGGAGTTTATAATCCAAAGGATATAAATCATTATAAATCATTATTGGATTGGTGCTTTATCAGAACATTGCAGGGCAAAAAGGGGCACGCTTTCACTTAGTTTTTCAGACAATAGGCCCAGCAATAAATGTGCAGGAATATCATTGCTCCCACATTTCTCCCCTTCCCATAAGAGCCCATTCACACAGGGGTGGCACGACTTGTGCCACGACTGTGCTGGGCGATCTCAAGACGACTTCAAAGCAGACTTCCAAAATGACTTCTGTATTGAAGTCAATGGAAGTCGCCTTGAAGTCGTCTTGAAGTAGTACAGGAACCTTTTTCTAAGTCGGAGCGACTTCAGTCAAACGGTTCCATTGTACAGAATGGGACGCGACTCTTCAGGCGGCTGAGACGCCTGACGAGACGCCCCTGTGTGAATGGGGTCTAAAGCCTTGTTGTTGTAAATGTGATGGTGACCACAGATCACTCCTCTCTGATGGATCCCACCAGTAGCCTTCCCACCACAGAGTAATTTACCTTTAAGAGCAGCAGTCTTGCTTGGAGTTCTGATCGTTTGATATCGGTACTGATTTCTGTTTCAACTCTGCAAACAAAAACGAAACATGTAAGACATTGCCAGTCCTCGTTTCTCTTCTGTTTTTACTGTTAAAGCAGAACTCTATTGTTTTGGATAGAGTGGGGCAAGCTCATCCCCTTACTGTGTCTGCACTAACTCCACTGGGAAGATCTCCCACCCCACTTTTGTCACTGCTGTAATAGCACAGAGGATAACAAGCCTGGTCTCAATTCCAAAGCATTGCTACTCACTTTCTAGCTACCCCTGACTGCCCAAGCAACGTTCGAAGTCAGAAGGGCTGACGTCTCCATTGTCCCTGTACTCTGACACCAGACCACCTTGGGTATTTTGGTGCTGGCTGCAACGGAGGAAGAGGTAGCAGTAGCAGGGGGTTGCTGGAGAGGAAAGTATCAGTGGGGCAAGGAGTTTCCTTTTAACATTACATTAATGCATTGCCCTAAATGTCAGTTTCACAGATAGCAAGCAATTGTTCTGCAAGCTTGAAAATGACTTGCTAAGCTATTGCTAGACTTGCCAGGC
The DNA here is from genome assembly GCA_029206835.1 of Rana muscosa. NCBI lineage: Eukaryota > Metazoa > Chordata > Amphibia > Anura > Ranidae > Rana > Rana muscosa. Next base: position 419,634,941 of record CM055127.1, on the reverse strand, counting down.
TTTACAAGTTTTCTGCATAATTGCAGTAAGTCTGACTCCAGAGCAACTTTCTTTGCAAACATTCTGCAAGTCTGCTGCAAGTTCTGGTTCAGTTATGTTGTGCAATAGTCATCCCACCACAGGGGTCACTGTGACTGAATTTTCATGCTGTAGACTTGTAGAGTTCTTTCTGTAGACTCACCATTGCAACTTTGCTCTTGCTAGAGACTTGCCACGTAAATTTGCTACGAATTGGAAAAGCGTCAACTAGAACGTGTGCTTCAATTTCTCTTCAAATGAACAACTTGCCAGTGAAAATGTGCAGCAAGTTAACAGACTTACAATTCAACACTGCCACAAATTTGTGGCAAGTTATCCTTGCTATCTGTGTTATAGTGTATGTAAACCCTGACAATAAACCTTGCCTATTTGATCACTTTTGGTCTGTTAAAGGTACTATTGAATGCATTTTGTTATATCTGTTTGATAAGTGTGTAGCACCCCAACCAATATTTGGGGGCGCTATGTGTAAATTTAAGGGTAGTCTGAGCCAGTAGTTGGGCTCAGACCAATTGATTGTTCTGGATTTGCTTCTCCTCTGGGTGTGATGCTGCCTGGCAGTAATGTTCCCTGTTCGCCTGTAGGTGGCACAGTCATCACCGGCATAGGTTGAACTACAGGGGGTATCACAACACCTTGCGTGTCCTTTATCGGCAGCCATGCAGTGGGCGTGGTCTACCTGCTGTGCATGCTGGGAGAGGGTACATAAGGGGCAGATGCCATTAATGTGGGTTCTTGTGTGCCTCATGGCCCTCCAGGCCAGGGGTGCGTGTGTGTGAAATAGTCCCGGGCACCTTCAGCCCGAGGCTACATCACTACCTGGTAGGCCCAGCACCTTCAGCTAGGGCCTACACCTGAAGAAGGATCCCAGGCTACCCACCTGAGGGAAGCCCACTCCAGAAAGAGGAAGCCGGGGGAGGATCGGTCCCATGGGGAGACTGGCGATGGTGTTGCTGTCTCGGGAGAGGCATGGCACCTTATCTGAGGAGAGATCCAATATATCGGAGGCTTCGCAATGCGCCAATCTGGCATAAAGGTTCTTTTTCTTCCATTGCTTGGCTGGGAGGTTCGGAACTAACAATCCTGTGGCAGAGGATTCCTGATCGCATCCCCTAAAAGTTCACAATTTATTCGTGCTCCATCCCGGCTGCTAGGACCGCTCACAAGGGGACTATCCGGGTGAGCAATACCCACTCAGGCTTGAGTGGCGACGAAAGAGTTGCACTGTGTTTTAAGTGCTGGGTACCTGAACTTTTCCCTTCTTCTCTCATTTCCCTACTCTCTCTTCAAGTTTACTGCAAATATAAAGAATAAAACCTTACTGCTTAGGTTTTACTCCTGTGTGGACATTGGACTTATTCTCTACATAGACAACGGAGCAAGGGAACCATTAGAAAGAGGTAATTGCTACAAGGCCCAAACAACAACACCGCTCGCCCCTCTACACAAGGGGGGATACCGGGCAAGTAGTAGGTGTGCCCGACTGCGGACGGAGGACGGCAAAAAAGGGTTTGTGTGCTACAAGTGCAATGACTTGTTTACTCCTAGGGTGACTATGCTGCTCGAAACACAACGAGTAAACACTGTCACCCTAGGATTAATGGCAGGATCACTGGGTTAAGACAGAACTCTCTCAATCGGTGATAACTATTTTTAATACTTATGCTACTAGCCTTAGTAAATAGATAGGAAGGTATATTATTTTTACTTATTTTAAAACTTTTTTTTTTTTTTTACATTTCTTCAGTTGCTTTCTGGATCATGGCCTAAGCCAAAATGATCTCTTACATCCCAAGTCTTTATAGGCATTTTTTTTATTTTTTCCTGAAGGAGGGGCTTTCTCAGCTAAGCACACCCTCCTGCTTTCATGCCTGAGCTAAATAAATGCTACATGAATCTGCCCTTACTCAAGATGGCTGTGGCTAGATATGTCATAGGAGTGTTTTTCAAAGTGATTTCCCTACAAAATAAAGGATGGAGACATAAATGGATGGGTGAGTTTGCTTTGAATATTAAAAATGAATTAAATAGTATGTTCAGTTTGTGGTGCTTATACACCGTTAAATTCTGCTTTTAAAAAAAAAAAAAGCTTGAAAAAATAAAGAAAACAAATGCCACCACATCTAAGAACTGGTAAGCTGTGCTTTAAGGTTTTTAACACTAGATGCCTTGTAATATGTGTATTTTTCAGGAGAGGTAGAATGCACAGACATGAGAAAATGTATTGTTTTCAACCCAGGGGGGTGTCACACCAATGTGCTAGGCTGAAGAGTATTGGAAACAAATTTACCAAATAAAATTTCTCTTTGATCTGCATTATTGTATCTAACTGCTTATCTCATTTCAGAAATGTGTCAAACCAATTGCTGTGAGGTGTGGACTAGCAGAGAGGTTTGTGCTGTCATGTGAGCAGAATAGAATTCCACCGTGGGGATGGCTAAATCCCTAAATTAGATGGTGGATCTGCTAACAGGGCAGAAAAGGGGTCTCTTAAAATTATATATCATTCATTTGCAAATGTATCAGGTAGGTATAATGTCATGTCACTTACCTGAGGAAGTTTCCTGAGGATCGGATAAGCTCAACAGTCTGCTGGTGGTAGAAGCCTTCCATGCTCACTCCATTGACGTTGGTCAGCATGTCCCCTGACAAAGCATCACAACATTAGAATTCAGTAAGCTGCCGTAATTACATACAGAGAGCCTTTTTTGTAATGAAGATGTGAGTATTATATTGAGGAGAATCATAAGTAACTTCAAGCAAAAAGCTAAATTAACAAAATATGTTTACTATTACCTGTCAGTGTCAAAGGATCTTTAATTCAGTAAAGACGATCTTAGCATTTACACACCTCTACCACACTGTACAGCCAAACAGATCAATCCACTACTTCCCAGTTTTCTCTGTGGCTTATCTCTGTGCTCTCAGGCCTGTTTTTAGAAAGAGACCTCCCTGTTCCTTGTGTCTTGGCATTTGGGTGTTTGCATTGCCAACCACGGTGCCACTGGCCAATTTTACACATCATTTCAGAGAATTGTAGCTGTAATGTTTTTAAAAAGATGGTGGCCCATACCCTGTGTTCGGACCTGTTGTCACTACATCCAAACATAAGGGCTGTAGCAGAATTTTTTTGAAAGACCCCTCTCTGTGGCTTACAGGTGAAACTCGAAAAATTTGAATATCGTGCAAAAGTTCATTTACTGTACAAATGCAACTTAAAAGGTGAAACTAATATATGAGATAGACTCGTTACATACAAAGCAAGATAGTTCAAGCCGTGATTTGTCATAATTGTGATGATTATGCCTTACAGCTCATGAAAACCCCAAATCCACAATCTCAGAAAATGTGAATATTGTGAAAAGGTGCAATATTCTAGGCTCAAAGTGTCCCACTTTAATCAGTTAGATAAGCCATAACACCTGCAAAGGGTTCCTGAGCCTTTAAATGGTCTCTCAGTCTGGTTCTGTAGGAATCACAATCATGGAAAAGACTGCTGACCTGACAGTTGTGCAGAAAACCATCATTGACACCCCCCATAAGGAGGGAAAGCCTCAAAAGGTATTTGTAAAAGAAGTTGGATATTCCCAAAGTGCTGTATCAAAGCACATTAATAGAAAGTTATGTGGAAGGGAAAAGTGTGGAAGAAAAAAGTGCACAAGCAGCAGGGATGACCGCAACATGGAGAGGATTGTCAGGAAAAGGCCATTCAAAAGTGTTGGGGACTTTCACAAGGAGTGGACTGAGGCTGGAGTCAGTGCATCAAGAGCCACCACACACAGACGGATCCTGGACATGGGCTTCAAATGTCGTATTCCTCTTGACAAGCCACTCCTGAACAACAAACAACGTCAGAAGCGTCTTACCTGTTCTAAAGAAAAACAGACCTGGTCTGTTGCTCAGTGGTCCAAAGTCCTCTTTTATGATGAGAGCAAATTTTGCATCTCATTTGGAAACCAAGGAGCCAGAGTATGGAGGAAGAATGGAGAGGCACACACTGCAAGATGCTTGAAGTCCAGTGTGAAGTTTCCACAGTCTGTGTTGATTTGGGGAGCCATGTCATCTGCTGGTGTTGGTCCACTGTGCTTCATTAAGTCCAGGGTCACCGCAGCCGTCTACCAGGAGATTTTGGAGCACTTCATGCTTCCTTCCGCAGACGAGCTCTATGGGGATACAGACTTCATTTTCCAGCAGGACATGGCACCTGCCCACACTGCCAAAAGCACCAAAACCTGGTTCAATGACCGTGGGATTACTGTGCTTGATTGGCAAGAAAACTCGCCTGATCTGAACCCCATAGAGAATCTATGGGGCATTGCTAAGAGAAAGATGAGAGACATGAGACCGAACAATGCAGAAGAGCTGAAGGCCGCTATTGAAGCATCCTGGTCTTCCATAACACCTCAGCAGTGCCACAGGCTGATCGCTTCCATGCCACGCCGCATTGAGGCAGTAATTGCTGTAAAAGGGGCCCAAACCAAGCACTGAGTACATATGCATGCTTCTACTTTTCAGTGGTCCAATATTGTTCTATGTACAATCCTTGTTTTATTGATTGCATGTAATATTCAAATTTTCTGAGATTGTGGATTTGGGGTTTTCATGAGCTGTAAGCCATAATCATCACAATTATGACAAATCACAGGTTGAACTATCTTGCTTTGCATGTAATGAGTCTATCTCATATATTAGTGTAGCGGGTGTCAAATTTAGGGGGGTGTATCTGGGCAATAGATGGCTCAGATACATTGATTTTAGGGATTTATGGACACTTTGGAGTGTGGGAGGTATGAATGGTGTCATGTTCCCTGCGGTCCCTGGGTGGCGCTGTCGCCTGGGACCGGGGTTGAACTACCATTCTAGAGCTGTGCCCTTTTTGTCCTCTCGCGGCAGTAGTACGGCGGGTGGTAAACCCGCTGTGCCTGCTGGGAGAGGATATAAAAGGGGCGGACATCTTGCACACAAGGTCCATTCCCCAGGCACATTCAGCCTGGGGGCTGCTGCGGTTCGTCTGTGCCCGGGCGCCCTTGGCCTGGGCGCGTGGAGTCGAGTTCCATCCCAGGCACCTTCGGCCTGGGGTGAGGTACTATACCAGGAGGCCTGGGGCCCAGTACCTTTGACTGAGTCCCGCGAGGGCGAAGCATTCCTAAGGCGCCCCCGGTATTGGATGCCTGAATCCTGGGCGTAAGGGACCGGAGACGTGACCTCCCCGTAGAGCCAGCGCAGCATTTGCTGGTGCCGGTGCAGGCCTCTGGTGACCGTCCGGATGGATGTCTTCCTCTGACAGGGGCCGTTTGTTCTAAAGAAGGTACTTCATGTTCTCATGGTCTGTGGCAGAGACCCATCTTTCTCAGGTCAGTGGCAGGCCTCATCCAAGGCCTGTGGCAGGGGCCTCAACGTTCACCCAGGTCAGTGGCAGTGACCAAATTCACGGTCGGTGGCAGCGACTGTGCGCCAAGCCGGTTTGCACTAAATGGAACAGGAGGAACTTTAATTCATCAGTTGTGCCTGGACCTACTCTTCCCTACGCCTTGTCTGTTCTTTTAAAAGTCAACCAATTTCGAGTCAATAAAACTGTGTTGGACTTTTCTTGATGTGGAACTCGTGTTACTGGAAGCTAAGTGTCCCTGTCAGTGACAGTGGCAATCATCCTCCATAGGAGAAACTGAGGTTCCGGCCTAAAATGCAGACCCGAGGGTAAATGGTTTAGCTCATATCTCTGCATCCTACATCAGAGAGCCGAGCTGGTGGTGTACATCTTTCCCCCTTCTCCCAGATACCCCTAGACGAGTAAAACCAGCCGTGAAGAGAGGGGAGAAGCTGGGGCAGGACCGCTACATTAGTTTTATCTTTTAAGCTGCATTAGTGAAATAAATGAACTTTTGCACGACATTCTAATTTTTCGAGTTTCACCTGTATTTTCCGACTTTTAGGCGCGTTTGTGATGCCATCACATTATGGTGCCACTGCGCAATTTTAACCCACCCATACCTGAGGGGTTTGGCTCACATTTTTTTTTTTTCCGCATGTCCCTTGTTTCTCCATATTTAAGCCTGCAGCTGCTGCCAAACTGTGGTGAAAGTGGGCAATTTGTACCCATCCATACCTAAAGACTGTAGCTCTACTTCTCTTAACCACTTGACGACCGCTCACTGTATATATACGTCATTTTTTTGAAGAGGGATATCTCGGTAACGGCAGCAGCTGCTGCCACAACCGAGATATCCATCTCTTCAGTGAGCGGTTGTGTTTACGATAATGGTGGTCTTCGCGGCGGATTCACCGCGAGATCACCGTTATCGGCGGTGGGAGAGGGCCCCCCCCTCCCGCCGCTCTCCCGCGCCCTCCGCCGCTTACCGGAGCCGTGGGTAGCGGCGGAGGCGATCGGGTCCTTCTCCCTCTGTGGTATGGATAAGAGTGAGGGCAAGATGGCCCCCACCCGTCTCCATACCATAGCAGGGCGGAGCTGACGTCAAAACGTCAGCTCCGCCCATACGTCTTAAAGGGACATTTTTTTTTGTCATTTTTTCAAATGACATTTTTTTTTTTTATTATTGCATTTTAGTGTAAATATGAGATCTGAGGTCTTTTTGACCCCAGATCTCATATGTAAGAGGACCTGTCATGCTTTTTTCTATTACAAGGGATGTTTACATTCCTTGTAATAGGAATAAAAGTGATCCAGTTTTTTTTTTTTTTTAAAACAGTGTAAAAATAAATAGAATCCAGTAAAATAAATAAGAAAACAAATTTTTTTTTTTTTAAAGCGCCCCATCCCGACGAGCTCGCGCGCAGAAGCGAACGCATACGTGAGTAGCGCCCGCATATGAAAACGGTATTCAAACCACACATGTGAGGTAACCCCGCAATTGTTAGAGCGAGAGCAATAATTCTAGCCCTAGACCTCCTCTGTAACTCAAAAGATGCAACCTGTAGAATTTTTTAAACGTCGCCTATGGAGATTTTTAAGGGTAAAAGTTTGACGCCATTCCACGAGTGGGCGCAGTTTTGAAGTGTGACATGTTGGGTATCAATTTACTCGGCGTAACATTATCTTTCACAATATAAAAAAAATTGGGCTAACTTTACTGTTGTCTTATTTTTTTATTTAAAAAAGTGATTTTTTTCCAAACAAAGTGCGCTTGTAAGACCGCTGCGCAAATACGATGTGACAAAAAGTATTGCAATGACCACTAATATATTCTCTAGTATGTTAGAAAAAAAAACAATATATAATGTTTGGGAGTTCTAAGTAATTTTCTAGCAAAAAAAAAATGTTTTAAACTTGTAAACACCAAATTTGAAAAACAGGCAAGGTCCTTAAGTGGTTAAGAAAAATACAAATATGGGGGTGCAGGGAGGGAAAGTGGAGTAATGGTGTAAAGTGTTTTTGGTGCACACTATTTTTACATTTTTCTTCTCTTCATTTTTCAAGCCATACAGTGTAGTGCTGTGAAAAAAGGAAGCTCACAGGACAGTCAGCAACAACTGACTGCTGTTCTCTAATACACCCCAAACCAAATACCCTGCAAAAAATATGCAATGACTAAACTCTATGCTGTCCTCAAATTCACCCCAAACTAAAAAATAAAAAAAATAAAAAAAATAAGAACAAATAAAAAAAGGTATGTTATTAATTTATAGATGATGTCTAGTAGGCTGGTGTATCAGCTGGCTTGGGGACTCCCTGCTATAATTTATGGCTCTTTTCCTCCTAATTCTGGGGTTTGGGATATTCCCAACTATCTTTATATATTTCCACTCTTCCTTTTGTATTTCCATAATTCACACAAAATTAAAATACCATCAGGACTGGAGAATCCCAAAACTGCATGTGAGTACACAGACTTTACCCTAAAAGTCTCTAAACCCCTGGTGCCCAACATGTGGCTTGCTGGCTGTCTATGTGCAGCACGACATGTCCTGGGCTGGGGCATGACCTGTTGGTTACCTTTTCTCTGAACAGATATAAGAAAAAGAGGTTTAATAATCAACAAACCTAGAAAATATTAGTTTTGAAGTAACTCAATTCAAGAAAACATGTAATGAGAACAATTGTTGATCTCCCTCTGAAAATGATAGTTGCCTTGTGACCTAGAACAAGCAATGCAGCCAGTGACGTTAGAACTGATCAAGGTCAATTACCTAATGGAAACCATTGGATCTTAAAACATCTATGGAACTGGCATATTTAGAGGGACTGCCAAAAATACCAGCCTTTTTCTTTCAGAGTAATGTAGCGGGGTCTACGTTACCCAGAACCCCGTTTGGCACCCAGGGTGCATTGGGCTGCCGCAGAGACTCATGGGTGGGGTATAAAAGGGGAGGGCGAGGCTAAGCTCGGCCTCTTTGGACACCGCGCGGCTGGCAAGAGGACTTCCTGTGCAGACCTGCTGCGAGTGCAAGGCCCGAGGCCTGGGCCTTGCGCACTTCCAGAGAGCCTTCCACCTCGCTGCGGAGCCTGTGCGGCTGCAGACATCTGCCTGCTTCGCGGACGTCAGTGGACCGGAGATCAGGCAGTGGTAGATCCTGTGTGTGTGGACACAGCCGTGGGAGTCCCGGACTGGGATCGAGTCCGGAGGGGTGAGAGAGCACCTGCTCACAACTATAACCGAGTGCTTTATTAGGCCTATTGACTGCCTTGGCCCATCGGGTTACACTTTCCTTTTTCCTGTCAGGAGACTAGTTGCAGAACTGAGTTACATAGTCTCTAGGGAGTTGCTTCCATTGCCTTAGACCATTATTGGATTACAAATATTGTTCCTGTATGTGCACCACCGATCATCTTGCATGCGAAGATTCCTCCTTTAAAGACTGAGCTTTAACTGAGTAAGGCCTGACTGGGAGTTTATAGCATTGCTGGGCGCCATATTGCTAACGGGGACGCTATATGTCAGTGTGTGATAGAACTGTTTGTGCACTATAGTTGACTAGTGTTAGTATTACTGCAGGGCTCTGCATGAATGTGTTATATATGATATTGATCGTTAACCTCTATATACAAGTAAACCCTTTACAGTTAATCATTCTGGTATTGGAGTCTATTACTACATTCTACCACTGTTTAAATGTATTGAGGGATTGTACATGAACTGGTATAGAGTTATACAAGCATACCACCCCTAGACTAGCTGTGCCAGAGAAGGGTTGAGTAGATTGCCGGGGGTTGGCTGTGCTGTGTACAGGGCCCGAAACAAAACCAGTGGCTCTCTTAGTTTGGGGGTATCGCTACAGTAAGAATACCAGGGAATATGGACTTCCACTGGCAACCACATAAAGGCCAAGTAGCTTGGAGCCAATTATTTTATTTTTTTAATTCTTTATTTTCTTAAAACAGGGTATACAGGTATAACATTGCCATTTAGAAAAAACAACGGGTGCTTCGACCTCTCTTTTTTTTTCCTTCTGATTATCGCCATACATAAATCAAAAAGAAAACCTTATTTAAACCATATTATTTCACTTTTGTTATAATAATATCTTATTCTGGCCTCTTCTTCCCATTACCCCCTTTTTTTTCCTCTATGTCTCTGGAGCCAATTTTTTAAGGAATATTGGCCACATGATATCTGGGATTCTTCCAGCTCTGTATATAAATAAAAAACAGATCATCAGAAATATTAAAAAAGGAATTTGATTCTCCTCCGGTGGAAATCTGAGGAGCCTCCGTCACACACTGACTGGGTAAAGAAAATGGGTGAGATGCTCAGGCTGGATAAATACATTTATCAACATAGGGGATGTGCGGGCAAATTCCAGAAAGTCTGGTCCCCTTGGTTGGACACTCTGGGGTTGATTTACTAAAACTGGAGAGGGCAAAATCTGGAGCAGCTCATAGTAGCCAATCAGCTTCTAACTTTAACTTGTTAAGCTTTGACAAAAAAATAATAATCTGGAAGCTAATTGGTTTCTATGCAGAGCTACACCAGATTTTGCACTCTCCGGTTTTAGTAAATCAATCCCACTGGGACTAAGCCCTCTCGACTTAGTGGCGGACAGGTTATTGCTCTAATTTGTAATGCATGCTGTGCAATTCAAATTATGTATTTTTTGAAGATATGCAGTGATGTTTTTACGTTTTGTTATATGATCTCACCAGGGATGGACTGGTCATAGGGACTACCGGGAGTTTCCCGGTGGGCCGATGGTTCAGTGGGCCGTTTTATTTATTTATAAAAATATATATTTTTTTTTTGGTGGGCCGTTTTTTTATGCAGTTCGGTGGCAGCGGGAGCGTGGCAGCAAACAGCGGCCCACAAAATTTTTTTATTTTTATTTTTTATTGTGGCCCGTTTTTTTATGCAGTTCAGCGGCAGCAGGAGCGTGGCAGCAAACAGTGGCGGGGATTCGGGGAAGGTGGCCAGCGAGGAGAGCAGTTGGATGTAAAATTCAGAGGAGGGAGAAAAGCTCTACCCCCTCCCTGACCACCGAAGAGGCGGACAGTAGCGAGCGCGGCCACCCCGGCGCTCCCAGAACCTCGATTCCTCCACCTCCTCTCTGCTCCAGGAACCATGCGGCCTGGGCCGGAGGGCAGGCTGACTGGGAGCCCGGAGGAAGAGAACATGCGCCGCTGTAAGGAGCAGAGCAGTGAGAGCACCCCCCGGATCAAGAGGGAGACTCGGCACTGCCGCTGCTGGCCATCAGGTACCTGGCATCCTACACAAACATGCCAGAACACTGAGACAGTGGGGAGGTGAGCAGAGGAGGGACTGCAGAAAGGGACAGTGCTATGTGGTCTGTCTCAGCCCTCCCCTCTGTCTCTCTGCCCCCTCTGTCTCTCATTCCCCCCCTCTGTCTCTCAGTCCCCACTCTTTCAGCCCCCTCCTCTGTCTCTCAGCCCCCCCACTATCTCTCAGCCCCCCACTATCTCTCAGACCCTCCTCTGTCTCTTAGACCCATCCTCTGTCTCTCAGACCCCCCCTCTGTCTCTCAGACCCCCCCTCTGTCTCTCAGTCCCCTCCTCTGTCTCTCAGACCCCCCCTCTGTCTCTCAGTCCCCTCCTCTGTCTCTCAGCCCCCTCCTCTGTCCCTCAGCTCTCCTCCTCTGTCTCTCAGCTCTCCTCCTCTGTCTCTCAGCTCTCCTCCTCTGTCTCTCAGCTCTCCTCCTCTGTCTCTCAGCTCCCACTCTGTCTCTCAGCTCTCCTTCTGCCTCTCAAACCCCTCCTCAGTCTCTCAGACCCCCACTGTCTCTCAGCACTCCCCCTCTGTCTCTCAGCTCTCCTTCTGCCTCTCAAACCCCTCCCCTGTCTCTCAGACCCCCACTGTCTCTCAGCTCTCCCCCTCTGTCTCTCAGCTCTCCCCCTCTGTCTCTCAGCTCTCCCCCTCTGTCTCTCAGCTCTCCCCCTGCCTCTCAGCTCTCCCCCTGCCTCTCAGCCCCCCTCTGTCTCTCAGCTCTTCCTCTGTCTCTCAGCTCCCCCCTCTGTCTCTCAGCTACCCCCTCTGTCTCTCAGCTCCCCACTCTGTCTCTCAGCTCCCCCCTCTGTCTCTTAGACCCCCCTCTGCCTCTCAGTCCCCCCTCTGTCTCTCAGTCTCCCCTCTGTCTCTCAGTCCCCCCTCTGTCTCTCAGTTCCCGTGTCTCTCAGTCCCCCCTCTTTTAGCCCCTCCTCTGTCTCTCAGCTCCCCTCTATCTCTCAGACCCCCTCTGTCTCTCAGACCCCCCCTCTGTCTCTCAGACCCCCCCTCTGTCTCTCAGACCCCTCCTCTGTCTCTCAGACCCCTCCTCTGTCTCTCAGACCCCTCTATCTCTCAGCTCTCCTATCTGTCTCTCAGCTCCCCCCTCTGTCTCTCAGCCCCTCTGTCTCTCAGCCCCCTCTGTCTCTCAGAACCCTCCTCTGTCTCTCAGACCCCTCCACTGTCTCTCAGCTCCCCCCTCTCTCTCTCAGCTCCCCCCTCTGTCTCTCAGCTCCCCCTCTGTCTCTCAGCTCCCCCCTCTGTCTCTCAGCTCCCCCCTCTGTCTCTCAGCTCCCTCCTTCTGTCTCTCAGCTCCCCCTGTCTCTCAGCCCCCTATCTCTCAGCCCCCCTCTGTCTCTCAGCTCCCCCCTCTGTCTCTCAGACCCCCCTCTGTCTCTCAGCTCCCTCCCATTGTCTCTCAGCTCCCCCTCTGACTCTCAGCTTCCCCCTCTGACTCTCAGCTCCCCCCTCTGACTCTCAGCTCCCCCCTCTGACTCTCAGCTCCCCCCTCCTCTGTCTCTCAGCTCCCCCCTCCTCTGTCTCTCAGCCCCCTCCTCTGTCTCTCAGCCCCCTCCTCTGTCTCTCAGCCCCCTCCTCTGTCTCTCAGCCCCCTCCTCTGTCCCTCAGCCCCCTCCTCTGTCTCTCAGCTCTCCTCCTCTGTCTCTCAGCTCTCCTCCTCTATCTCTCAGCTCGCCCCTCTGTCTCTCAGCTTGCCCCTCTGTCTCTCAGCTCACCCCTCTGTCTCTCAGCTCGCCCCTCTGTCTCTCTGCCCTTTCCTCTGTCTCATTCACTCCCTGACTCTTAGGTTGCTTTCACACTGGGGCGGGCATTGACGGTAAAACGCTACTAGTTTGAGCAGCACTTTACTGTTGTTTTAGCTGCGCTATTCGGCTTCTAGCAGGTGGTTTTAACCCCCGCTAGCAGCCAAATTAAAGGTTAAATGCGCCCGTGTAGCGCTGCTGCCGAAGTGCTTTGCAGGCGTTTCAGCAGCGGTGGCCATTCATTTCAATGGGCAGGAGCGGTGTGTACACCACTCCTCCACCGCCCCAAAGATGCTGTTTGGAGGACTTTTACACTGGGACTGCAGCGGAGGCATTTTTCAGGCGCTTTACAGGCACTATTTTTAGCCCAAAAGTGCCTGAAAAACGCCTCAGTGTGAAAGGTGTCCTACACTCACCCCCTCTCTCTTACACTCACTCCCTCTCTCTTACACTCACCCCCTTCTCTTTTACACTCACTCCCTCTCTCTTACACTCACCCCCTTCTCTTTTACACTCACTCCCTCTCTCTTACACTCACCCCCTCTCTCACCCACCCCCTCTCACCCCTTTCCCTCAACCCTCCCTCTCTCTCTCTCTCATTCCCCTCTCGCTCACCCTCTCATGATATACAATAATGGATGTAAGGGCCTTTTGGTGAGCGTGATTTTTTTGGGGGGGTGGGGGGCAGCATTTTATTGAATTAAAGTGGGCCGGTCTGGATGAAGTCCAGGGCCAAATTTTTGTCCTAGTCCAGCCCTGCATCTCACCGATCTGCTATGCGTGCTCAACAACCTGCAGTTTTATGGATGTTGTTAGTTGTGCTCTTCTGTATAATGCTATGTCATAACTGACTTGGGAACTGTGAAATTTCTTTTGTTGTTTTGGATACTTCGTTTTCCTTAATAAACCTTTTCTGATTAAAAAAGAAAAAAAAAAGAAAAACTTACCTGCTTTCAAACCAGCCTTACTGGATGGACTGTTTTCATGCACTTTGCAAACATAGGTCCTCATGTCTGTGCCGTTTTCATACTGTAATTTGTACGTCTAAAAAGCAAACAGTGGCATTTAGTTTATAGTCTTGCATATCTATCATATCAGTTGTTTATTTTATATAATTTTATATAATAATAAAATTGTGATAATAAACTGTGAGATAATAATATAACCATACAGGCTATGCTGAGAAGGGACTAAAGGAATCAAAAAGCCCTCAAATACAAGCAATGCATAGTACAGCAAAGCCTTTATAGAACAGAAGTATCCACATATTTTATTGATCGCATATCCCAAAAAATTAAGATTATTTTCCATTTTAGGACAGTGGGCGGAGCCATGCAAGTAATTTCCTTAGCCCCATCAGTCAAATTTACATCCAGAACCACTGATGTATAGTACACATATAGTCTAATGCCGCGTACACACAACCGTTTTTAATGTCATTGAAAAAAACTGCATTTTTCTCGACGTGATTTTTCGTGTTTCCTCTCAAGCCTGCCTTGCCTACACACTATCGTCGAAAAAAAATGTTCGAGTAAAGCGCGGTGACGTACAACACGTACGACGGCACTATAAAGGGGAAGTTCCATTCGGATAGCGCCACCCTTCATGTTAGTAAAGTTTGTTGAGCGACGATTCGCGCTTTTCAGCCTCGTGCTTTTCAGTCCGTTACAGCGTGACGAATGTGCTATCTCCATTACGAACGCTAGTTTTACTAGAACGAGCGCTCCCATCTCATACTTGATTCTGAGCATGCGCATTTTTTTTCACGTCGTTAAAGCCTACACACGGCCGTTTTTCATGACGAGAAAAACGACGATGTAAAAAACGACATCAAAAATTAGAGCATGTTCCAATTTTTTCATGGCCATTTTTCACGTCGTGAAAAATGCTCTGAAGCCCACACACGATCATTTTTAATGACCATTTTAAAAAATTACATTTTTCTCATCATTAAAAACGGTCCTGTGTACACGGCATTATATTATAGAGCCATTTATTCCAAACTGCATACCGCTGTTTCGTTCTTTTTCTTCTTGGCTGTGATAAGTGCAGCGTTTGAAAACCATGGCTTCTATGTAATAGGGCTTGGAAGTTGGAACCCAAACAGACAATATAATATAGTTCCTTCTCATCATACAAGGTATGATGAGAAGGAACTGAAGGAATCAAAAGTCCTCCAAGACCTTCTCTGTATAAAATGACTGTGCAGATCAATAGACAATAGAGCTGCACGATTCTGGCAAAAATGAGAATCACAATTTTTTTGCTTAGGATAAAGATCACGATTCTCTCGCCTTAAAATCTTTCATATTATACAAAAAAAATTTGGGCTAACTTTACTGGTTAGTTTTTTCTTTTTAATTCATTAAAATAATTTTTTCCCAAAAAATAGCATTTGAAAGACCGCTGCGCAAATACAGTGCGACATAAAATATTGCAACAACCACTATTTTATTCTCTAGGGTCTCTACTAAAAATATATATATATATATATATATATATATATATATATATATATATATATATATATATATATATATTATGTGACAGCAGGAAGGTAAAGTCACCTGGTTGCATCCAGGGGGGTAGGTATATTTCTCCCAGATTCAGGCTTTATGCCGACTTATACAACTAGGGAGAGAGTTGATGAAGCCCAGCTGAGGCTAGTGGGCTCATGGATGATTCATACCTCTAGGGAGAGTGCTGGGCGTCATGCAGGCAGGGAGTTGATGAGACCAGCTGAAGCTTGTCAGCTCGTTTAAGGCCTCTATAAAAACTCCCAGCTTCATTAGGTGTTTGCTCATGCCTGGACCCAGACCTGTGTGGACTGTCTAGGGAGAGTGAACCCCTGTGCGGTGAGACAAAGCCTGTGTGGCTATTTGTTTGGACATTTACTAAACCAGGGACTTAGGGACTAGGACAGCACCAGGCTGATCCCAGTTGTTAGTTAGGGAAACCTGCATGTTTAGTCAGAGGTCAAGCTGACCAGGATTTATTTTGTTTATGTTTCTTTTTGCTTTGCTGTGTTTTTGTCACTGTAAATAGAGAAATAAACCGCACCTTTTGATCTTGAAAACCACAACCTCCGTCTGCTGGGCCTGTTTTTGTGTGGGGAGCCCATCCAGGGGGTCACACACACCCGCTACCGAGCTAACCCCCTCACAGTTGGTGGAGAATGCAGGCAGTTTTTTTTTAAGCCAGCATGGAGGAGATACTGAAACAGCTGGCTCTAGCAAATGCCAATCAACAGCAGACAAATGCAGGTTTGCAAAAGAGCCTTGCAGCTCAACAACAGAGCTTCGCAGCCCAGCAACAAGCCCAGCAGCAATCTGAGGCCCGCTTCATAGACCTGTTGCAGAAGCAAGAGCAGAGACTACAACAACAGATGGAAGCAGTAATGCAGCAACGTCCGCAGACCAGTGAGGAAAGCCGTCCCACTAATACCGCGTCCTTTGGGGTGAGTCGTTTATTGACAAAAATGACTGGAGAGGATGATCCAGAGGTATTTTTGACCACATTTGAAAGGACTGCTGAAAGAGAAAAGTGGCCTGAGGAGCAGTGGGCTGGACTGGTGGCTCCTCTGTTAACTGGTGAATCGCAGAAAGCTTACTATGACCTAGAGCCTGACCAAGCAAAAGACTATGTGATGCTAAAAGCTGAAATATTGGCAAGGCTGGGTGTCACCCTGGCTGTCCGGGCTCAGCGTGTGCATAACTGGACTTTCCAGCTTGGAAAACCCCCCAGGTCTCAAATGTATGATCTCATTCACCTGAGCAGGAAGTGGCTACAGCCAGAGACTTTGTCCGCACCGGAGATTGTGGAACGTGTTGTGATGGATCGTTTCTTGAGAGCTCTTCCTACCGCCATTCAAAAGTGGGTAAGCCATGGAGACCCAGAAACGGCCGGTAAACTTGTGGATCGTGTAGAGAGATACTTGGCTGCAGAGAACCTGACGGCCTCTTCCAGAGACTCTCGGACTTTCCACCCTAAGACCAGACCATCCCCAGGGGCGGATAAGATGATTCCAAGGGGTGAGGGTGGAGAGAGTGAGAGGTTGGGAGCTCTGCCCAGGGTTTGGCGAGAACAGCCTGGGAAGTCGGGGGCTCAAGAGGCAGCCAAAAGGATTGTTTGCTACCGCTGCCGGAAAGCGGGACATATTGCAGCAAATTGCCCGGTTGTGGAGGAACCCATGCAATGTGACTTTCTGACGGACAGACGTCAGTCGCTGTGTGCGACAGTCGCATGCACTGCCATTCGGGGAACTGAGAAACATTTATGCAAAATGTGTATTAATGGTAGAAATGTTGTGGTATTACTGGATTCAGGTAGCCTTGTGACCCTGATAAAGGCTGAATTAGTTAAAACAGAGGTCTCTGGGAATAGCAAGGTAGCTGTTATTTGTGTGCATGGGGACACCCGAGAGTATCCAGTGACTACAGTGTGTTTCAAGACCCCCAAAGGTACCCTCTCTCATCCAGTGGGGTTAGTATCTCAACTACCGCATGATGCCATTGTGGGAAGGGATTTTCCGAAGTTCTGGGAACTGTGGGATGATCCTGAGCCCCCCACTGGTGCCCCTATGTACCAGGAAGGTGATAGCCAGAACTCCTCTGAGAGTGGTGAGGACTCTCCAGAATTTCCCTTGTCAGTATTGGCAGGCGAGACTCAAGAAACTGGAGAGGAGCCCACCTCCTCAGACGAAAACCTACCGTCTGTGGAGTTTTCTGATCTTGAGGTTCACAGGGAAAATTTTGCCACAGAACAGTTAAAAGACCCCGCCCTAATAAAGGCACGGGAAAACGTAGTGGAAATAGATGGCGAGTTAGTGAACCCAGATAATACCTGCACTTACCCATACTTCAGCGTAGAGAAGGACCTACTGTATCGGGTGGCAAAAAGGGCAGAAGAAACCGTTGAGCAGCTTGTGGTGCCCAAACCTTACAGGAAGTTGGTGTTGGAGTTGGCCCATGGGCACATTCTTGGAGGTCATCTGGGGACAGAGAAAACCCGAGAGAGGGTATTACAGAGATTCTATTGGCCTGGGGTGATGAAGGACATAGAAAATTATTGTTCCTCCTGCCCTGTGTGTCAGAGGTCGGCCCCGATGCCACATTTCCGTAGCCCGCTGGTCCCTCTACCCATCATTGAGGTCCCGTTTGAGAGGATCGCAATGGATTTGGTAGGTCCTATAATCAAGTCCGCTAGGGGGCACCAGTACATATTAGTTATAATGGACTATGCCACCCGTTATCCAGAAGCGATCCCTCTCCGAAATACCTCGGCCAAAACCATAGCCAAAGAGCTATCTCTTGTTTTTAGCCGGGTGGGTATTTGTAAAGAACTGCTTACGGACCAAGGTACACCCTTTATGTCCCGGGTTATGAAAGAGCTGTGTAAATTGTTCAAAGTGACACAATTGCGTACGTCTGTGTATCACCCCCAAACCGATGGGCTGGTTGAAAGATTCAACAAAACCCTAAAACAAATGTTGAAGAAAGTGGTGGATAGAGATGGAAAGGATTGGGACTGTCTACTTCCTTATTTGATGTTTGCTATTAGGGAGGTGCCCCAATCCTCTATGGGATTCTCCCCCTTTGAGTTACTGTATGGGAGACACCCAAGAGGGCTGTTGGATATTGCCAAGGAAACTTGGGAAAGTGAGAGTTCTCCCCACAGGAGTGTGATTGAGCATGTCGCCCTGATGCAAGATCGAATTGCACAGGTAATGCCCATCGTGAAGGAACATTTGGCCCAAGCGCAGTTGGCACAGCAGAGAGTGTACAACCGTGGAGCCAAGACCCGTACCTTTTCCCCGGGGGATAGGATATTGGTACTTGTCCCTACGGTTGAAAGTAAATTCCTTGCCAAATGGCAAGGCCCCTACGAGATAATGGAAAAAGTGAGCGAAGTGAATTACAAGGTCAGACAACCAGGAAGGCGAAAGCCCGAACAGATCTATCACGTTAATCTGTTGAAAGCCTGGAGGGATAGAGAGTCCCTAGTCGCAGAAACTTGGTCACCAGCTCAAACTGGTTGCGTGATTCCGGAGGTTGGAATAGCAGCCACCTTGTCACAACCCCAACAACAGGAGGTTAAGGAGTTTGTGCTTCGCAACAAGGAGGTGTTCTCTGAGCTGCCGGGACAAACATCTGGGGTAGAGCATGATATTATTACCCCGCCCGGTGAAAGGGTGAAGTTAAAACCCTATCGGATCCCAGAGGCCCGATGGGAGGCAATACGGGAGGAAGTACAGAAAATGCTGAACTTAGGGGTGATAGAGGAGTCCCAAAGTGATTGGTCTAGTCCCATTGTGTTGGTGCCTAAACCGGATGGGAGCTGGCGATTTTGTAACGATTTTCGTCAGTTGAACAAAGTTACAAAATTTGACACCTACCCCATGCCACGTATAGATGAGTTGATCGACCGGCTGGGAACAGCCCGATACATGACGACACTTGACCTCACAAAAGGGTATTGGCAAATTCCCCTGGCCAAGTCGGCCAAAGAGAAAACCGCATTTGTAACCCCAGACGGGGCGTTCCAATATAAGAGAATGCCGTTCGGGTTACAGAATGCGCCGGCCACATTCCAGCGGAAAATGGACCAGATACTGAGGCCCCATCGGAAGTATGCTGCGGCTTACCTGGATGACGTAATTGTCCATAGCACAGATTGGGCCTCACATCTGCCAAAAGTGCAAGCAGTCCTAGACTCTATCCGGGAAGCGGGGTTTACGGCTAACCCCAAGAAGTGTACCATTGGGCAGGAGGAGGCCAAATATCTTGGGTACACCATTGGCAGGGGAGTAATAAAACCCCAACTCAACAAAGTCGAGGCCATCCAGAGTTGGCCACGTCCCAACAGCAAGAAGCAGGTACGAGCCTTTCTGGGAATCGTGGGTTATTATCGGCGCTTCATTCCCCACTTTGCTTCTAAGGCTGTGCCCCTAACCAACCTGACGAAAGGGAAAGGGTCGGTCATGATTAAATGGACCCCCAAGGCTGAGGCAGCATTCCAATTCTTGAAACAAGCCTTATGTAGCCAGCCAGTGTTGTACTCACCCGACTTCTCTAAAGACTTTGTCGTACAAAGTGATGCGTCAGATGTGGGGTTAGGAGCAGTATTGTCCCAGGTCTGGAACGGGGAAGAGCACCCAGTCATTTACCTCAGCAGGAAGTTGAAGTCCCATGAGGTAAATTGCGCCACGGTTGAAAAGGAGTGTTTAGCGGTGAAGTGGGCTCTAGATTCCCTTCGGTACTATCTGCTAGGTAGGCACTTTGACATGGTTACGGATCACGCTCCGTTAAAGTGGATGGCTCAAAACAAGGAGACAAATAGAAGAGTAAATAGGTGGTTCCTGGCCCTACAGGAATTCAACTTCACAGTAAAGCATCGCCCTGGCGTTCAAATGGGGAATGTGGATGCTTTGTCTCGAGTACATGAATGCCTGATTGCTGGTGTTCCAACCCCAAGGTTAAAACAAGAGGGGGGGTATGTGACAGCAGGAAGGTAAAGTCACCTGGTTGCATCCAGGGGGGTAGGTATATTTCTCCCAGATTCAGGCTTTATGCCGACTTATACAACTAGGGAGAGAGTTGATGAAGCCCAGCTGAGGCTAGTGGGCTCATGGATGATTCATACCTCTAGGGAGAGTGCTGGGCGTCATGCAGGCAGGGAGTTGATGAGACCAGCTGAAGCTTGTCAGCTCGTTTAAGGCCTCTATAAAAACTCCCAGCTTCATTAGGTGTTTGCTCATGCCTGGACCCAGACCTGTGTGGACTGTCTAGGGAGAGTGAACCCCTGTGCGGTGAGACAAAGCCTGTGTGGCTATTTGTTTGGACATTTACTAAACCAGGGACTTAGGGACTAGGACAGCACCAGGCTGATCCCAGTTGTTAGTTAGGGAAACCTGCATGTTTAGTCAGAGGTCAAGCTGACCAGGATTTATTTTGTTTATGTTTCTTTTTGCTTTGCTGTGTTTTTGTCACTGTAAATAGAGAAATAAACCGCACCTTTTGATCTTGAAAACCACAACCTCCGTCTGCTGGGCCTGTTTTTGTGTGGGGAGCCCATCCAGGGGGTCACACACACCCGCTACCGAGCTAACCCCCTCACAATATATATAATGTTTGGGGGGTTCTATGTGATTTTCTATTAAAAAAAATGATTTTAACTTGAAAACAACAAATGTCAGAAAAAGGTTGAGTGTTTAAGTGGTTAAACTTTCCTAATTTACATACAGAAGTCTATTGCTTTGATGTAGAAGATAAATTGTTCCACTGAGAGCCGGTTCACACTGGGGCGGCACGACTTGGGGTGGCGACGCGGCAAGGCGACCTGAGCGCGCACCTCAGCGCGACTTGGGGCGACTTAGAAGGCGACTTCAAGTCCCCTCCAGGACAGGCGACTTTCCAGTAGCCAATAAAAGTACAATCAGCTCTGTGGGAGGGAGGGGTTTGCCTGAAAAATGTATGTTCTCTTCCTGTATTGTTGCTTCTGTTAAGACGGGTACAAGTCGCCTAGCAGTCGGATTGAAGACGTACAGGAACCTTTTCTAAAGTCAGAGCGACTTCAGTAGTGTTCATTAAGACGGCTCCATTCACTTTCATTGATTCTCTCAACAGCGCGACTTGGGGTAACTTGGGGCGACTTCAAGTCGGATCCAAAGTCGCCCCAGTGTGAATGGGCTCTGATAAAGAATGTTGTGATACTTGGCAGACTGCCCAGATTTTTTCTTCCTTTCTTTCTTTGACAGCTGAGAGCAGAGAGAATTCTCTGCATACAAAAGATCGGGAAATACTTTGTCAAGATTGCAACGGGAGAAAATCACGATAACGGTTCTTGACGATTAATCATGCAGCTCTAATAGACAACAGAGTTTGACCCATCCGACCTCCTCAATTTGTAAGCTAACAGACTTGGTCAGACACGTCCCGTTTCTTCCTTGGCACACATTTGTTATGATGAGGGGTGTGACCATTACTTCACTATGCCAGCACAAAGCACTAGAGTTGGGGGGGGGGGACATACCCAAACTAAGTGTACTTAAAGCAGAGCTCCACCCCCCCCTCCACTGCCACATTTAGCACTTTTTTGGGGGGGATGGGTACCTGGTATTGAGCGGTACCCGTTCCCTAAAATCACAGATTGGCAATCTAGGACATATCCAGCCCCTCCTCCTTCCCCCCGCTGCCTTCTGGGACCTGTGTGTGTCCCAGAAGATAGCAGGACCATTCAGAAAATGCAGCATGACTCACACATGCGCAGTGGAAACCAGTTGTAAAGCCTGAAGGCTTCACTGCCAGTTTGCCTTACATACAATGCCAGCGTCTGCATCCGAAGTCAATGGACGAATCAGCGGCATTGTGGGACCCCTGGACAGGTAAGTGTCCTTATATTAAAAGTCAGCAGCTACAGTATTTAAAACTGTTGACTTTTCTTCTTTTTTTTTTTTTCAGACAAAGCAGTATTAAACCCAAAACCAAAAATGTATTGTATTGCAGCTTACCAATCATTAGATGTGGCGGCTGCATCCGTTTTTTGGCTTATTGCCCTCTGTTTTCACTTACTGATCTGCCCAGTAGGGATGAGCCGAACACCCCCGGGTTCGGTTCGCACCAGAACCTTCGAACGGACCGAAAGTTCGCGCGAATTTTCGAACCCTATTCGTTATAATGGACGCGAACGTTCGAAATCAAAATTGCTAATTACAACGGCCAATATGCATGTTAATGTCATAAAACAGGTTTGGGGACCCGGGTCCTGCCCCAGGGGACATATATCAATGCAAAAAGAAATTTTAAAAGCTAAAGTTTTTTCGGGAGCAGTCATTTTAATGATGCATAAAGTGAAAAAAAAAAAAGTGAAATTTTCCTTTAAATATGGTACCTGGGGGGTGTCTAAAATATGCCTGTGAAGTGGCATGTGTTTCCCGTGTTTAGAACTGTCCTTGCACAAAATGACATTTGTAAAGGAAAAAAAGAAGCCATTTAAAACCACTTGCGGCTTTAATGTCATGTCTTGTCCTGGCCGCCATATGGCTGAAAATCCTTGAGAAAAATGGCATGGCTACCCCATCACCCCCCCCCCACCCCAGCCCCTTTGGGTCTTGTATGGATACTAAGGGGGACCCCGCACCCAAAATAAAACCCTATACCTACAACCCTATATACTCTGAACAGCAGTATATAGGTGGTGCAAACAAGACATGGACTGTAGGTTTGTTCTTAAGTAGAATCTGAACAGGTACATTATGAAGTGTAGCTACATCCCAAAAAAATCAATTTTTAAGCTTTTTGGAGAACATAGGGAGGGGTTATCACCCCTGTAACATTTGCTGTCTTTGCACATCTGTTCAGAACATGTCACCTCACTTTCCGTCCCAATGACAAATGTTTTTGGAAAAGTGGGGTTTTAATTGAAACAAGGATTGGTGATAAAGCATCAGTAGAGAGGAGATACCTTTTTCCCAAATTAAATCTAACAGGATAGAATTTTCCTTCCTAGGGGTAGATTTCCTCTCACTTCCTGTTTTCTCTTGCCGTTTGCAAGTAGGAGTCGTTTGTAAGTTGGATGTTTGAAAGTAGGGGCCTGCCGTATATACTCTGCAGAAATTTGCCCTATTAGATGTTGGTGTAGCCACAAGACTGGTGGGCACAGGAATGGGCCCTGCTGTGAGTTAATAGATCAAGATTTGTACTTGCATGCACCTGTTGAACCGGGCAGAAAAATTGGGCCTTTGGTGGTGGTGGTGGTGGTGGTGGACGGTGTTGCCACAAGACTGTAAGCCCTCACAGTTACTCTTGGTGGGTGCAGGAATGGGCCCTGCTGTGAGTTATTAGATCAAGATTTGTAATTGCATGCACCTGTTGAACAGGGCAGAAAAATTGGGCCTTTGGTGGTGGTGGTGGTGGTGGACGGTGTTGCCACAAGACTGTAGGCCCTCATAGTTACTCTTGGTGGGCGCAGGAATGGGCCCTGCTGTGAACTATTAGATCAAGATTTGTAATTACACGCCCCTGTTAAACAGGGGCTGAAAAATTGTGCCTTAGGCATTGGTGCTGGTGCCACAACACTGCAACCCCTCACAGATACTGTACTTGGAGCACAGCAGTCACACCTGCTGCGAAGCATCTTTTTAAAAAATTGTAATTACACGCCCCTGTTATACAGGGGCTGAAAAATTGTGCCTTAGGCACTGGTGCTGGTGCCACAACACTGCAACCCCTCACAGATACTGTACTCTGAGCACAGCAATGAGACCTGTTGCAAAGCATTGCCTAAAAATTGTAATTACACGCCCCAACAGGGGCTGAAAAATTGTGCCTTAGGCACTGGTGCTGGTGCCACAACACTGCAACCCCTCACAGATACTGTACTCTGAGCACAGCAGTCACACCTGTTGCGAAGCATCTTTTTAAAAAATTGTAATTACACGCCCCTGTTATACAGGGGCTGAAAAATTGTGCCTTAGGCACTGGTGTGGTGGCATGGATCATTGAGGAGGAGGAAGAGGATAGACAGTGAACATAACAGGACAGTCACTCAGCATCAGCATAGGCAGTCTTGAAGGGATGTGACATTATAAATTATTCCGTTATATCCGCTTCAGGTGTCTGGTAGCTGGTGGTGATCCAAGACTGATTCATTTTTATGAAGGTCAGTCGATCAACCGAGTCGGTGGACAGGCGCACCCTATGATCGGTGACAAATCCTCCAGCAGCACTGAATGTGCGTTCGGAAAGAACGCTGGATGCAGGACAGGCCAGTAGCTCAATTGCATACTGTGCAAGCTCTGGCCAGTGATCCATCCTCAGGACCCAGTAAGCCAGAGGATTTTCGGTGGGAAAGGTGTCCAAGTCTGACCTTGCCCCTAGGTATTCCTGCACCATGTATATCAGACGCTGGCGATGGTTGCTGGAACCGATCATACCTTGGGGCTGCGGACTAAAAAATTGTCTGAACGCATCGGTCAGACGTCCACCTTCCCCACCGCTCCTTCTGCTACTGACCGAAGCCTCAGCAACTCGTCGTCCAGGACCAGGAGTTTGTAACCTCCCAGTTTCTGGGAACGCGTTGCACAGACCTTTCTGCAAGGCCTCCCTGAGATGTCTCATCCTCTGCTCCCTCTGCGACGGCAAGATAAGGTCCGCAACCTTACCCTTGTACCGTGGATCAAGGAGAGTGGCCAGCCAGTAATGGTCACTCTCCTTGATCCGAAGAACACGAGGATCCTTCCGCAGGCTTTGCAGGATCAGGGAGGCCATGCAGCGTAGGTTAGCTGAGGCATTCGGTCCGGAGTCTTCTGGGTCACTGAGGATGACATGATCGCCAGCCACCTCCTCCCAGCCACGTACAAGTCCACTGGTTTGTTGGGACTGTACATCATCCCTAAAAGACTGCTGCTGCTGCTGCTGAGTGCCAGGCTCCACCTCCATGCTCACACAATCCTCCTCCTCCTCCTCCTCCTCCTCCTCTTCCTGTGTGATGGGTGGGACAGAAGGAACATTGTCTGGATAAAGGGGGCCTTGAGAGACAAGGAAGTCCTCCTCTTCCTGCCTCTGTTCTGCCTCAAGTGCCCTGTCCATTATCCCACGCAGCGTATGCTCCAACAGGTGGACAAGAGGTACAGTGTCACTGATGCATGCACTGTCACTGCTCACCATCCTCGTGGCCTCCTCAAATGGTGAGAGGACAGTGCATGCATCCCTGATCATGCTCCACTGGCGTGGGGAAAAAAAGCCAAGCTCCCCTGACCCTGTCCTGGTGCCGTAGTCGCAAAGGTACTCATTGATGGCCCTCTGCTGCGTGTGCAGTCGCTGCAGCATGGCCAACGTTGAGTTCCACCTGGTGGGCATGTCACATATTAGGCGGTTCTTGGGCAGGTTCAGCTCCTTTTGCAGCTCAGTCAGCCGAGCACTGGCATTATAAGATCGGCGGAAATGCACACAGACTTTCCTGGCCTGCCTCAGGACATCCTGTAAGCCTGGGAACCTGCCCAAGAACCGCTGCACCACCAGGTTGAGGACGTGAGCCATACAGGGCACATGGGTGAGCTGCCCCTGTCGCAGGGCGGAGAGGAGGTTGGTGCCATTATCAGAAACGACCATTCCTGGCTTAAGCTGGCGTGGCGTCAACCACCTCTCGGCCTGCCCCTGCAGAGCTGCCAGAACCTCTGGCCCAGTGTGGCTCCTGTCCCCCAAACACACCAGCGCAAGCACGGCATGGCATCTTTTTGCCTGCGTACTCGCGTAGCCCCTTGTACGCCTACGGAGCACCGCTGGTTCCGAGGACAGAGCACTCGAAGAGGACATGGAGGAAGAAGAGGAGGGGGTGGAGGAGAGAGGTGTGTCACAACCAGTAGTAGCATTTTGGAGGCGTGGTGGCGGAACAACCTCCAACACTACTGCACCTTGTCCTGCATCCCTCCCAGCTGCCAATAGAGTGACCCAATGGGCCGTGAAAGAAAGATAACGTCCCTGTCCATGCCTGCTGGACCATGAGTCAGCGGTAATATGCACCTTACCGCTGACCGCCCTGTCCAGCGAGGCATGGACATTGCCTTCCACATGCCAGTAGAGAGACGGAATCGCCTTCCGTGAGAAAAAGTGGCGTTTGGGAACCTGCCACTGAGGAACCGCACATTGAACAAACTCACGGAAGGGGGCCGAGTCTATCAACTGAAAAGGCAGCAGTTGAAGTGCTAGCAATTTAGCCAAGCTAGCATTCAACCGCTGGGCATGTGGATGGCTGGGAGTATACTTCTTTCGACGGTCCAGCAGCTGGGGCAGGGAAATTTGCCTGCTACAATCGGACGTCGGTGTACTGCAAGTACTTGGTTGTGACACACCTAATTCTACACCTTCAGTCCTCTCAGAGCAGCTTTCAGAGAGGACTGAAGATATAGTGGGGATGGAGATCCCAGCTGATGAGGAGCAAGGAGAGGTCCGCTTTGTTCTTTGGTGTGGGTCTTTTATGTGTGCTTGCCAACGAGCTGCATGGCAGGTCGACATATGTCTGCTCATGCTTGTGGTGCCCAAGCGGCTGATGTTTTGGCCACGCGAGATACGCTTGAGACAAATATTGCAAATAGCAGTGGTGCGATCTGATGCACTCGTCTCAAAAAAGGCCCACACCAAAGAACTTTTGTGATAACGTGCAGAGGCAGCGCCCTGCACAGGCGGAGCTCTGCGGTGTGGTACAGTTGCTGTGCTGGCCTCTAGCTGGCCTCCAGGGGGCATCCTGCCTCGTTGGACATGTGACGCTGCATCCTCCTCCTCCTCCTCCTCTCTCCCTTCAGGCACCCACGTGGAGTCAGTGACCTCATCATCCCCTCCCTCTTCACCACTAGAGCAAACCTGGCAGTAAGCTGCAGCTGGTGGAACACTACTGCCAGATTGCTGTCCTTCAGCATCCCCTCTCTCTGCGCGCACACTACTGACTTCCTCAAGCTGGGTATCATCATGCGAGCCTTCGAATCGTTGGGCATCCTCCTGGAGCATGTACCCAACACTGTGCTCAAACAGTTCGGGGGACTCCTCAGGAGGACATGGTGGGTCTAGGGAAGGGGTGGCTGATGATGCCATTGAGTACGCGTTGGCAGCTGCTCTGCCAGTACCCTGAGCCTGGGTGAGAGAGGATGAGGAGGATGAGGAGGGCTTGGTCATCCATTCTACCAAGCCTTCGGCATGATGCGGCTCCACATGTCCAGCTGCCGAAAACAAAGACAAGCGTGTCCCATGGCCACGTGCTGATGACGATGCACGACCACGTCCACGGCCAGCACTGTTGTCTCTAGAAACAGAGCCTGCCTGCCCTGTGTTCTTGCCTCGGCACGCTCTGCCTCTCCTTGGCGGTCTTCCAGCCATTGTAGTCGGTAGTGTATATAGTATAAAAAATAGAACTCCTATGTGTGCTCACAACACACTGTAGGTCCTATGGGTGCTGACACTAACACACTATAGGTACTATGTGTGCTGCTGACAAGAAAATATAGGAGCTCTGTTTGCTGCCACTAACACACTAGAAGTCCTATGGGTGCTGCTGAGAAGAAAATATAGGAGCTCTGTTTGCTGCCACTAACACACTAGAAGTCCTATGGGTGCTGCTGAGAAGAAAATATAGGAGCTCTGTTTGCTGCCACTAACACACTAGAAGTCCTATGGGTGCTGCTGAGAAGAAAATATAGGAGCTCTGTGTGATGCCACTAACACACTAGAAGTCCTATGGGTGCTGCTGAGAAGAAAATATAGGAGCTCTGTTTGCTGCCACTAACACACTAGAAGTCCTATGGGTGCTGCTGAGAAGAAAATATAGGAGCTCTGTGTGATGCCACTAACACACTAGAAGTCCTATGGGTGCTGCTGAGAAGAAAATATAGGAGCTCTGTTTGCTGCCACTAACACACTAGAAGTCCTATGGGTGCTGCTGAGAAGAAAATATAGGAGCTCTGTTTGCTGCCACTAACACACTAGAAGTCCTATGGGTGCTGCTGAGAAGAAAATATAGGAGCTCTGTGTGATGCCACTAACACACTAGAAGTCCTATGGGTGCTGCTGAGAAGAAAATATAGGAGCTCTGTTTGCTGCCACTAACACACTAGAAGTCCTATGGGTGCTGCTGAGAAGAAAATATAGGAGCTCTGTGTGATGCCACTAACACACTAGAAGTCCTATGGGTGCTGCTGAGAAGAAAATATAGGAGCTCTGTTTGCTGCCACTAACACACTAGAAGTCCTATGGGTGCTGCTGAGAAGAAAATATAGGAGCTCTGTTTGCTGCCACTAACACACTAGAAGTCCTATGGGTGCTGCTGAGAAGAAAATATAGGAGCTCTGTTTGCTGCCACCAACACACTAGAAGTCCTATGGGTGCTGCTGAGAAGAAAATATAGGAGCTCTGTGTGATGCCACTAACACACTAGAAGTCCTATGGGTGCTGCTGAGAAGAAAATATAGGAGCTCTGTTTGCTGCCACTAACACACTAGAAGTCCTATGGGTGCTGCTGAGAAGAAAATATAGGAGCTCTGTTTGCTGCCACTAACACACTAGAAGTCCTATGGGTGCTGCTGAGAAGAAAATATAGGAGCTCTGTTTGCTGCCACTAACACACTAGAAGTCCTATGGGTGCTGCTGAGAAGAAAATATAGGAGCTCTGTGTGATGCCACTAACACACTAGAAGTCCTATGGGTGCTTCTGAGATGAAAATATAGGAACTCTGTGTGATGCCACTAACACACTAGAAGTCCTATGGGTGCTGCTGAGAAGAAAATATAGGAGCTCTGTTTGCTGCCACTAACACACTAGAAGTCCTATGGGTGCTGCTGAGAAGAAAATATAGGAGCTCTGTTTGCTGCCACTAACACACTAGAAGTCCTATGGGTGCTGCTGAGAAGAAAATATAGGAGCTCTGTTTGCTGCCACTAACACACTAGAAGTCCTATGGGTGCTGCTGAGAAGAAAATATAGGAGCTCTGTGTGATGCCACTAACACACTAGAAGTCCTATGGGTGCTGCTGAGAAGAAAATATAGGAGCTCTGTTTGCTGCCACTAACACACTAGAAGTCCTATGGGTGCTGCTGAGAAGAAAATATAGGAGCTCTGTGTGATGCCACTAACACACTAGAAGTCCTATGGGTGCTGCTGAGAAGAAAATATAGGAGCTCTGTTTGCTGCCACTAACACACTAGAAGTCCTATGGGTGCTTCTGAGATGAAAATATAGGAGCTCTGTGTGATGCCACTAACACACTAGAAGTCCTATGGGTGCTGCTGAGAAGAAAATATAGGAGCTCTGTTTGCTGCCACTAACACACTAGAAGTCCTATGGGTGCTGCTGAGAAGAAAATATAGGAGCTCTGTGTGATGCCACTAACACACTAGAAGTCCTATGGGTGCTGCTGAGAAGAAAATATAGGAGCTCTGTTTGCTGCCACTAACACACTAGAAGTCCTATGGGTGCTGCTGAGAAGAAAATATAGGAGCTCTGTGTGATGCCACTAACACACTAGAAGTCCTATGGGTGCTGCTGAGAAGAAAATATAGGAGCTCTGTTTGCTGCCACTAACACACTAGAAGTCCTATGGGTGCTGCTGAGAAGAAAATATAGGAGCTCTGTTTGCTGCCACTAACACACTAGAAGTCCTATGGGTGCTGCTGAGAAGAAAATATAGGAGCTCTGTGTGATGCCACTAACACACTAGAAGTCCTATGGGTGGTGCTGAGAAGAAAATATAGGAGCTCTGTTTGCTGCCACTAACACACTAGAAGTCCTATGGGTGCTGCTGAGAAGAAAATATAGGAGCTCTGTTTGCTGCCACTAACACACTAGAAGTCCTATGGGTGCTGCTGAGAAGAAAATATAGGAGCTCTGTTTGCTGCCACTAACACACTAGAAGTCCTATGGGTGCTGTTGGGGTGCAATGCTGTGCTAACAGCACTGCGGTTGGTACTACTGCAATACTGTACTAACAGTAAGCACGCACCAGACTAATCCCCAGCAGCAGCTAATAACACACTAACTGTGCAATCAGCAGCAATGAACGATCAATGACTTAGGTAGCAATGGTTTAGCAAAGAAATAGCCAATGGTTTAGCAAAGAAGAGCAAATCTTTCAGTATCAAGCAAAGACTGAATCAGCAGACTAATCTCTCCTAAAGCCGGAACTCATGTGACCGGGGCCGATGGCGTGGCGGCCTTTTAAATGGTGGGGCGTGTACTAAAGCCCCTGAGCTGTAATTGGCTACAGGCGTCCTGCCTGTAGCCAATTATTGCTCTCCGAGTTTCGGGCGCTGTGATTGGCCAAGCATGCGGGGTCACAGTGCATGCTTGGCCAATCATCAGCCAGCAATGCACTGCGCCGGCCGCGCCGGCCGCAATGCATTGCGGGGCCGCTCGCATCACACGAATGTGATGCGAACGGCCCAAATAGTTCTGGGCTCGACGAGCGAGCGAACGCCCGATGCTCGATTCGAACATGGGTTCGAATCGAGCACCGGGCCCATCCCTACTGCCCAGTAACACATTTCCTGTATTCGTGATACACAACTCCGGAGGTACTTGTAAGTAACCCACAGCAACCAATTTTAATTCACTCCTCACATAAAATAAAAAGTAATTATTAGTAGTGTGTGTTAAGATGAGAAAGCAGCTGGCAGTATAATACTCTGCAGCAATATTCAGCAGATTATTTAGGGTGCTTCTGGAAGGGTTGCATCCTCTTGTCATATGATCCTGTGACTTTTTTGAGATATATAGGGCCTTGCTTTACATTGTCCTGTATTTTAAAGGCTTAAATTGTGAGTCATTAAGAATACAGGGATGCTTGCAGCCATAGGGGTTTGGTGGGGAAGGCAGCTGTGTGTTTGAGTACATTACATGCAATATATTTATGTCCAACCAATTTAGGTCTTTTGCTGTTCTCCTAACAACAACATTCCAAACAGGAAAACCTTAAGCAGTATTAAACCCAAGTATAAAAATGTATTACATTGCAGCTTTCAAACTCGTAGATGTGGTGGCTGCTATCGTTTATTTCTTTTTTCCCAAAAAGTGTCAAAAGTGTAACTTAGTGTGATCGATTTTACTGACGCAATATCGTAGTCCCGCTATAAGTCGCTGATCACCGCCATTACTAGTAAAAAAATAAAAATAAAATAAATAAAAGACCTTATAACTTCTGCTTACACCAATCAATATACACTTATTACGATTTTTTTAACCAAAAATATGTAGCAGAATACATATTGGTCCAAATTGAAGAAATTCGATTTTTTCAATTTTTTTATTGGATGTGTTTTATAGCAGAAAGTAAAAAATATTTTTTTTTTTTTTTTCAAAATTTAGTTTTTTTTTTTTTGCTTCTAACGCAAAAAATAAAAGCCGCAGAGGTGATCAAACACCACCAAAAGAAATCTCTATTTGTGGGAAAAAAGGATATAAATGTTATTTGGGCACAGTGTCACACGACGCAATAGTCAAAGTAACCGTATCTCAAAAAAATGGACTGTTCATGAAGGGGGGCAAGTGGTTAAATAAGGGATCCCACGTCATTCAGGTGTACTTTGAGTGAGTGACAGGTCAGGTCAAGGAGCCCGCTGGTTAGTGATAGTGCTTAGTAGACTTGTGCACAACGGAAAAATTCGTTCCGTTTCGGTTCGTTTCTTTCCGGTCCTGTTGATTCGTAATCATTCGTAATTTTGCTAGACGGGATTTTTCGTGTTCGGACTCATTCGTATTTTTGCAAGCGACATTTTTCGTTGAATTTTTTGTTGCTTTATAATTCGTACTTTCGGTAGAGTACGTTGTTTTTCGTTGATTCTGGACACAACTCCTACTTTCGTAACTTTTTTTGGGTTCGTACTTTCGGTAGAGTACGTTGTTTTTCGTTGATTCTGGACACAACTCCTACTTTCGTAACTTTTTTTGGGTTCGTTGATTCGTAATTTTCCGTGTCTCTCTCACAACGACGCTGCCTATTATGCCTAATGTGCTTCGAATGGATTTGTACTTTTCTAAATACATTGCGGTTATTTGTAACGATTCGAAATCTCGTATTTTACTTTCGTTTTTTACATGCGGCTATAGCCTCTGCCCCTGTACACCATTTTGAGAGGGTTCAGCACGGTGAGGGAGAAGCAGAGAGCAGAGCAGAGTGTTATTGTGCTTCGAATGGATTCGAAATCTCGTATTTTACTTTCGTTTTTTACATGCGGCTATAACCTCCGCCCCTGTACACCATTTTGAGAGGGAGTTCAGCACGGTGTGGGAGAAGCAGAGAGCAGAGCAGAGTGAGTGTTATTGTGCTTCGTATGGATTCGTACATTCGTAACTTTTTCATAACTAATTATGCCGAAGACATTCGGGCATTCGCTATTTGCGGTATAATTTATTTCGGATTCGGTCTTATTCGTAATTGCTTTGTTCGGAAATTCGAATGCTTCCGAATGTCCGAAAGTTGCTAAATTCGGACGAATTTCAATTCGTTACGAAACGAATTGCACAAGCCTAGTGCTTAGCACAGAGAAAGGTTCCTCAAGAGTAGGGACAGTAGAAGGAACACTCTCCGGTGCCATAAGAACTTTCTGAGGATTCCTCCTAGTGAATCAGTACAGTTGTGTTTATACAAGATACCGCCAACCAGTGGCGGTGCATCCATAGTGGGCGCAGGAGCGCCGCCCCCTCTCTCCCCTGCAACAATACATACATTCATGCATTGCATGAATGTATGTATTGTCGCCGGCGCCGCTGCCGCCCACTATTCAGATGGCTGGCCCCCTGGCAAGCGTCGGCCATCTGAATAACAGCGGCTGGTTGGTTTTTGGAAGTGCCTATCAGAGCCAGCGGCTCTAATAGGGTTCCTGATTACAGCCTGTGGGCTGTAATCGGCTTCCAAATAGTTAACCAAGGGACGCACGGGCTGTGCGTTCCTTGGTTAACACTGACACGCGTCTCAGCCAATCAGGTTCACCGGGTCTGGTTACCGGTAACCTGATTGGCTGAAGCGACATCAAGGGCGGGAGAAGACATCGAGGACGGAAGAAGGATGGCGCTGACCCGAGGAAGGTAAGTGCAGGGCTGGGGACAAGCTTGCTGTATTTGGGGGGAAACTGGCTGCATTTGGGGACAAACTTGCTGTATTTGGGGGGAAACTGGCTGTATTTGGGGACAAACTGGTTGCATTTGGGGACAAACTGGCTGCATTTGGGGACAAACTGGCTGCATTTGGGGACAAACTGGCTGCATGTGGGGACAAACTGGCTGCATTTGGGGGGGAAACCGGCTGCATTTGGGGGGGAAACCGGCTGCATTTGGGGGGGAAACTGGCTGCATTTGGGGGGGGGAAACTGGCTGCAATTGGGGACAAACTGGCTGCACCTGGGGACAAACTGGCTGCAATTGG
The DNA here is from genome assembly GCA_029206835.1 of Rana muscosa. Classification (NCBI taxonomy): domain Eukaryota; kingdom Metazoa; phylum Chordata; class Amphibia; order Anura; family Ranidae; genus Rana; species Rana muscosa. The sequence continues at coordinate 419,601,572 of CM055127.1, read as the reverse complement.
GGACAAACTGGCTGCACCTGGGGACAAACTGGCTGCACCTGGGGACAAACTGGCTGCACCTGGGGACAAACTGGCTGCATTTGAGGGGGCAAACTGGTGGTGTTTGGGCACAGTGATTGCGTTTAATGGGCACAGTGGCGGCAATTGATGATTTTTTTTTCAGTTTGTTTGTGCCCCCCCAAAAATTTTGAGCACCAGCCGCCACTGCCAGCAACTCTTTCAGCAGAGGCCATCCTCTGGTAGAACTACTATGAATTACACTACACGGAGGTGTGTATTGAAACTATTTTGGTCTCTAGTATGCATAAAGTTCCTCCATTGTTATTACAATAATGCCATTGCTGAACAATCACTATTAATCTACTTAAGTGCTGAAGACCGTGTGTGTGTGTTTCCTCCTGAACTGGTACCTTATTCAAGTCCCCACCTACAGACCTTCTGTGAGAAAGTAAATGTGATCCAATAAGATTTGGGAAAGTACAGTACTTCCTTTTAAGGCTATTGACATAAAAAAAAAAAAAATACCTGCCCCATAATCCACCTGTACACTCTGGGGTTGATTTACTAGAAAAAAAATTACTTTGAAAGGTAAGCCACACTTTGCAAGAGAATTTGTCCCAGAGCTTAGCAAATGAGGGGAAGTTTTGCTGACTTCCATCATGTGCAAGCAAAAATGTGTTTGTTTATATTTTCCTTGCATGTGATTGGGTATTATTTGCAATGTAAAACTTCACCACATTCACTAAACACTGGGGAAAATTCCCTTAGAAATTGTAACTTCCCTTGCAAAGTGAACAGCTTATTTGCCTTTAATAAATTGACCCCACAGTAACTGTAAAGCAGGGGTCTCAAACTGGAGGCCCTCCAGCTGTTGCAAAACTACAAGTCCCACCATGCCATTGCCTGTGGGAGTCATGCTTGTAACTGTCAGCCTTGCAATGCCTAATGGGATTTGTAGTTCTGCAACAGCTGGAGGGCCACCAGTTTCGTAGGGAATTACTTTGATCAACCCCCCCCCCCCCCCCCATGATCGGATAAAGGTTCCCAAAGCAAGCTGATTGTCATCTTAATAAAGCAGGCACTTTACAGACCTACATGATATAGCCAAACCAGCTTTTCCCCAACTAGTGCTTCATCGGGGATACCAGTTGAGTAAGGCTACTTTCACACTGAAGCGCTGGATGCGCTGGCGGTATAGCGCCGCTATACCGTCGTTTTTGCCGTGATTTGCAGGCACTAGCGGCGGGCGCTACCCCATTGATTTCAATGAGCAAGGGCGCTATATGAGCGGTATTTTTACCGTTCCTATCGCGCCTCAAAGATGCGTTTTTTTTTACCCTCCTGCAAGCGCAACGCTCCAGTGTGAAAGCTCTCGGGCTTTTACACTGGATACAATGGAGCGGCTTTTTCGGGGCGCATTGCAGGCGCTATTTTTAGCGCAATAGCGCCTGCAAAGCGCCTCAGTGTGAAAGGGGCCTTAAGGCACGCAAATATGTGATGTATCTGTCTGCATGCGAGACACAATAGGCCTTAATATGTGAAAAACACACATCTTATCCCGTCATGCCTACCTTCAAATCTCTATTGTATTTATCAGAAAAGTTATGGTTGTCACACAGGCTGAACTTCAAACATGAAGAAACTTTACCCAAGCTTAATTGGTCTGTTACCACATAGATTGCTGAGGGCCGGTGCTCATGGCTGGAGTGCGTTCTCCCAAAGCATCAATCCATAGAAGAAATTAGCCAACAACTGTACCGTTTGGTACGTTCCAAATTCCAAAGTCTTGTTTAGGCTACATTAAAAGCAGCACAAAATAGCTAACATGTTTCGGCCATGACGGCCTTCTTCAAAGCTTTGAAGAAGGCTGTCATGTTAGAAATATGTTAGCTATTTTCTGCTGCTTTTAATGTAGCCTAATAAGGAATTTGGGACGTGGAATGTACAGGGTTGCAGGCTAATTTCTTCTATGAACTTTAAACCTGTCTGCCTTTGTTAATCTCCATTACATGGCAAATGTAATATATACATGGATATGGGAAATGATTTTCTACACACACACACCTACACAGGTTGAACTGGATGGACTGTTGTCTTTATTCAACCTTACCAACTGTGGAACTATGATGGGAATAGTAGTTTAGACAAGATAGATACAGTTTTGTGGGCATTCATTTAAGCTCACAAGAAATGACAAGGACACTGCTTTTCTATCTGGCAAAAAACAGGTATTTTCTGTAGCTGCTGAAAATATTCTTAGCCTAAAAAGTGAAAACGAATGCAGTCACTACATCTAAAGACTGCTAAGCTGCAATATATTACATTGACGTTTTTGAATGCAGTGCTAATAGAGAAGTTGCATAACATCCATCCCCTCTTATCTCTTGTTTCATAACCAGCTTAAAAATAAGTGTTTTTCCATTGACTGCCCACACACTGTGTTAAGATCTAAAGGGGAGCAGGTTTGAATCCTTTTCACAGATAAAGATGTTTTTCTGCACTGATTATTATAGATGACAAAACCAAGCCGGGACATTCCCTGCATACTCCTAAAGCTTATTAAGTGATCCTTGATTCTTGGCATACCAAAAATATATTCAGCTGAAGGGCTCAATGCAAACTCTTCCTCAAAGAAGCATCCAAATATGCAATATTTATGTGACTGGCAACAAAAAGAAAATTGATGTTATTCTATATTACCTGAATTTCAAATCCAAATGGCTCATTATCTTGTTTTGCAATAACTACTATTCTCCTGAAATACAAAGTGAAAGAGAACTAAATAAATAAGCATTTAAAGTAACTAAATCGTTTCGCTCCCAAACTGAAATGTTTAGTTTTGTTAATAGCAAGTCAATGATTTACAAATAGAAATTCAATCTTCTGCAAGGTATTTTATGAAGACTGCAAATGTAGAAAGTGCTCAAGGTCTTCCCAGCAATCCATGTCATCATTTCAAAACAAACTATTATTCATAGCATGGCATAGTTGTGGTTTCTCACATTAAACTGTCAGGGAAACCACATAGAATCCTACACTACATATGTGTTGTTCAGTTTAACACTTTTATTTTGGTTAGTTTTCTTTTGTACAGATTACTATCGCTTACTACCTCATTTGTGTGGATGGAGGAATCCCCCCCCACCAGGACATTTCATTCTGACAGCGGAACCCAATCCTTGAAAGTTGTCCATCGTGTCCTTTTGACAGAAGTTGAGAAAAAGATTGTCTTGTGCTGAGCAGGGATGGCCACATACTGATCAAAATTCGGACTGTCCTTGCTGAACCGGCCAAATTTTGATCAGTGTGTGGCCAACTTAAAGTGGAGTTCCACTTTTTGGAATCCTCCCCCAGCTCCGGTGTCACATTTGGCACCTTTCAGGGGGGAGGAGGGAGCAGATACATGTGTAATACAGGTAATTGCTCCCACTTCTGGGTATAGATCACCTCGTGATCGAGGTGACCTACGCTACTTCCGGCACCTACTTTGTCCTCCCCCGCTGTCTTCTGGGAGACACACAGGTCCCAAAAGACAGAAGGGACCAGTGAGGACGCGCAGCGCAACTCGTGCATGTGCAGTAAGGAACCAGGAAGTGAAGCCGCAAGGCTTCACTTCCTGATTCCCTTACCGAGGATGGCGGCGGCAGCAGCCGAGAGTCGACTGACAGATTGGCTTCGGCTGACGACATTGCGGGCGCCCTGGACACGTAAGTGTCCATATATTAAAAGTCAGCAGCTGCAGTATTTGTAGCTGCTGGCTTTTAATATATATTTTTTCGGCTGAACTCCGCTATTTTGGTAATCTTTCTTCTGTTATCAATTCAGTAAATGTTATTTTTTATTCTTTTTTTCTTATTAGGTGTGATTGTTGGTCGGTGTAGTCAGTGGCGTCTCCAGCTTTCATATTTAGGGGGGGCACATGGGGGGACAGGGACAAAAGTAGGGGGGCCAACTATAAAATGCAAATATATATATATATATATATATATATATATATATCTTGGGGCCCTTTACTACGATCCCACAACGGGCCCTTTCACATGTTCTGCAGTGAGCTCCCTTCCTACTATACTGGGGCCCCACCAGGGTGGCAGAAAACAAGAGATATATGTCACCAGCACACCAAGAAAATATAAGGGTCCAAAGCAGTGGGAGAACTATCAGGGTTGCAAAGGTTGTCTTGCCACCTGGCCCTGGTGTTCTGCCACTGTGGGGTTCCCCAGCTGTCCTGTCCCTGTTATTGACAGCGCTGGTCTGGCATCTGTCTCCTTGGCAGCGGCGGCAGTCTATTAGGACTTTGTGCTGGTGACATTATGCGTGCATGTAGGGGAAGGCTGGCACTATTGGTTATAGAGAGCCGAGCCCCCAGCTGGTCACCTAGGAGCAGTAATGCTGTATAACCTTCTCTGTTGACATGTTGATCGGGATGTGATCCTAGTGATGCTCCCAGTCAGATCTAATAAACACAGTATTTATTAGCATCAAGAGTACAACCACATATATATAATCAACCGTATGTTCAGCAGCCATGTGGGCTCTATGCCTGTAAAGTGTGGGCTTTGATCAATAAAATCACTGATATTTAACACTAGGATTTGACTAGGAGCATCACCTGGATTGCAACATGATCAGCATGTCAGAGAAGGCTCCGCTGCTGCTAAGCAACCTGCAGGAAGCTCAACTGTCTACAACCAATAGAGATGGGCTCGGGTGTGTTTGAAATCCCACATGCCCGATCCCGCCAGGAAGCCGACACTCCACAGTGCTAATCACAGCCAGTGAGACATTTCCTGATCTGTGGAGCTGCGGACCGGGAAATGTCTCACTGCCTGTGATTAGCGCTGTGCAGTGTGGGCTTCCTGGCAGGCTCTGGCATGTGGAATTTTGAACATGCCCAGCCCATCTCTAACAACAAATTGTGCTGGCCCTCCTGTACATCAGCCCCATAAAGTAACCAGCACTGGGTTCCAATATGCTGCCGCCGCTACCATGGAGACAGAGACCAGCGCTGTGAATAGCCGGGACAGGACAGCAACTCTGGCTGTTCCAGCACTGGTCCACACTGGGAGGATTCCCCCATCCACCTATAATGTGTAGATGGGGGAATTGGATCATTTCCTTTTTTTTTTCATTCAACCTAATAGTTGAATGAAAAAAAGTGATCAATGTATGGGCTGCCTAAGAGCCAAGACCAGCCATAGACGGTTTAAATCTCAGCTGGTTCAGCAGGAACTGGCTGAGATTTGAACCATTAATTAGCAGATTCTCTTATGATTATCACTAGTGGTTGCTATAGCCACTAGAGATAATCACTGTTTGTCTGGAGAATACAATTGCTGGGCAGGAGGGATATTCCCCTGTCAGCACTGTCTGTGTTAATGGGGGAATCATGCAAGTTTCTTTCCTGCAATCTGTGGATGCAGGAAATAAATTTGCACCGTATATTACCTGCCTAACTGAAAGTGAAAGTAAATTGTGAATGTCTTGAAAGAACAGGAGAGGGGAGGGAGACAGATGGGGGGGAGAAGGGATGGAGATAATGCAGTTCAGTGATTACAGTGTACTGCAGTCTGCAGTGCACACACTTACCCACGGTCCAGGCTAGAATCTCAGGCATCATTCACATACAGCCAGGAATGCTGCTGATTTTCATATTTCCCGCCCACACATCCCCTCTCTTCAGATACAGCACGCCGGGATAGTATGGGCAGGACTGGAAGGAGGAGGAGGAGCTGTATTCCTCCCTGCTCGTATGTGAGGAGAGTGAGGGGGGGTGGCTGGACTCGCTGGGCTGTGAAAGAGTGTCATAGACTGACACTCGGCTCAGCTTGCAGTCACCACTCTCGGAATTTACAGGCTGGTTCTCCTGTCCTAAGGACGGGAGAAATCAGTCTGTTTTTTCAGTAACTGAGATGAAGGCTTGGGCCCCTCTCCCCCCCTCCCACAGTGCTCGTGGAGTCCTTCCTGAACTCGCTCTTCTCCGTGCCAATGAGGATGCAGGGAAAGGAGCAGATCGGGCAGCTGTGGTTGTGTGAGCGCTCGCATTATGCAGTGTCAGCGAGCAGAGGGAGGGGGAGGAATCCCCCGCAGGAGCTGACTGGGGACGCTCTCCCTCTCAGGAGAGACTATGTTACCCCAGCAGCAGCCCAAGCGAAGAAAAAAAAAATATTTTTTTTTTTTTTGGGGGGGGCACATGGTAGGGCACAGCATAATGTTGGGGAGGCCAGGGCCCCCTCTGGTCCCCCCCCTAGGGACGCCATTGGGTGTAGTGTCTTGTTAGTGATGCAGTGGGTGCCCCTTTCTATGCCAGCTGTGGGTGGTGTCCAGGGTTCTTGGAGTATGGGTGATGGACCTCCTGATCAGCAAGAAGTAGTGCTGTGCTAGAGGAGAAAGAAAGATCCCTCTGCAGGATAAACTGCCATGTGGTCGATGAGGACACACTGGGGACAGAAAGAGAAACCTTGTCACTCCTGACCCTCAGTTAGCAGGTCCTGTGGCTTCGTTTTGGGGATCTCCAAACTACGGCCCTCCAGCGTTTGTGGAACTACATTTTTCATGAGGCATTGTAAAACCCTGACATTCGCAGACATGACTAGGCATGATGGGAATTGTAGTTCCTGAACAACTCGAGGGCCAAAGTTTGGAGACCCCTGGTTTAGGACAGCCTTGGGGCTTAAGTGAGGAACACCTCATGTGTGAGGCTCACCTGTGGAACATTAACATTACCCACTTGCTGACTCCCTAACGTAGATATACGTCGGCAGAATGGCACGGGCAGGCTAAGCAACGTACATGTATGTTGCTTTGAATCTGCAGCCTAGCGGGCGCGCGCCGCAAGCTCCGTGACTGTGCCCGCAGGACCCGTGGACTCGATGTCTGCCGGTGTCCCGCGATCGTGTCAGGGAGCGGAAGAACGGGGAGATGCCTATGTAAACAAGGCATTTCCCTGCTCTGCCCAGTGACAGGGGTTTAGTGGGGAAGGCAGCTGTGTGTTTGAGTACATTACATGCAATATATTTATGTCCAACTAGTTTGGGTCTTTTGCTGTTCTCCTAACAACAACATTCCAAACAGGAAAACCTTAAGCAGTATTAAACCCAAGTATAAAAATGTAATACATTGCAGCTTTCAAACTCGTAGATGTGGTGGCTGCTATCGTTTATTTCTTTTTTTTATTTCTTTTTTCACAAAAAGTGTCAAAAGTTTAACTTAGTGTGATCGATTTTACTGACGCAATATCGTAGTCCCGCTATAAGTCGCTGAACGCCGTCATTACTAGTAAAAAAATAAAAATAAAATAAATAACAATATCCCATAGTTTGTAGACCTTATAACTTCTGCTTACACCAATCAATATACACTTATTACGATTTTATTAACTAAAAATAAGTAACAGAATACATATTGGTCTAAATTGATGAAGAAATTAGATTTTTTCAATTTTTTTATTGGATGTGTTTTATAGCAGAAAGTAAAATATATATATATATATATATATTTTTTTAAATTGTCGTTTTTTTTTTTTTTTTGCTTCTAACGCAAAAAATAAAAGCCGCAGAGGTGATCGAACACCACCAAAATAAATCTTTATTTGTGGGGAAAAAGGGATATAAATTTTATTTGGGCACAGTGTCACACGACCGCGTAATAGTCAGTTAAAGTAACCGTATCACAAATAAATGGACTGTTCATGAAGGGGGGCAAATCTTCCGGGGGGCAAGTGGTTAAATAGGGGATCCCACGTCATTCAGGTGTACTTTGAGGGAGTGACAGGTCAGGTCAAGGAGCCCGCTGGTTGGGGATAGTGCTTAGCACAGAGAAAGGTCCCTAAACAGTGGGGACAGTAGAAGGAACACTCTCTGCGGTGCCGTAAGAACTTTCTGAGGATTCCTCCTAGTGAATCAGTACAGTTGTGTTTATACAAGATACCGCCAACCCTTCCAGCAGAGGCCATATGTGACAGGAGGGTCACTTTGGACACAGGGTGAGCCAGGAAATAATGGACATTAAGAAATATATCTTGGACTACCTAAAATGGGTCTGTAATATTTATCCACCATATTCCCAAGGATATCTGTAAAGGATATCTGCCCAGTGACAGGACAGTGATCTACTGCTCCCTGTCATCGGGAGCGGTGATCACTGTCATGTCACTTGTAGCCCACCCCCCCACAGTTAGAATCACTCCCTAGGTCACACTTAACCCCTTCGTCGCCCCCTAGTGTTGAACCCCTTCCCTGCCAGTGTCATTTACACAGTAATCAGTGCATTTTTATAGCACTGATCGCTGTATAAATGACAATGCTCCCAAAAATGTGTCAAAAGTGTCCGATGTGTCCGCCGCAATATCGCAGTCACAATAAAAATCGCTGATCTCCGCCATTACTAGTAAAAAAAAAATTATAATAAAAATGCCATAAAACTCTCCCCTATTTTGAAGACGCTATAACTTTTGCGCAAAACTATCAATTTACGCATATTGAGATTTTTTTTTCCAAAAATATGTAGAAGAATACGTATCGGCCTAAACTGAGGAAAAAATTATTTTTTTATATATTTTTTGGCGATATTTATTATAGCAAAAAGTTAAAAATATTGCTTTTTTTTTCCAAAATTGTCGCTCTTTTTTTTTTATAGCGCAAAAAATAAAACCTGCAGAGGTGATCAAATACCACCAAAAGAAAGCTCTATTTGTGGGGAAAAAAAGGACGGCAATTTTGTTTGGGTGCCACGTCGCACGACCGCACAATTGTCAGTTAAATCGACGCAGTGCCGAATCGCAAAAAATGGCCCGGTCATTGGGCAGCCAATTCTTCCGGGGCTGAAGTGGTTAAGGGAAGATGACTGTAACGGTATTGAGTGTTCTGCACTTAGAAACTACTGTCCTGTCACAAAGTCATGTAATAGAGGTGTATTGTTCTACACGTTCAGTGAGTCGTGTTACTGTAAAGAAGAAGAAATGTCATGTGCTAGAGTGATTGACAAAATGTTGCAGTAAAACTTTGGAAAGGCTTTTGGACTGGATATTCTATTATTCTGAATAACAGGCCTCAGGCTGGGAATATGGAGGAGCCAGGCCTCAGACCAGTAGGAAAAGGTGAGTGACACGGTATGGTGGAGTATCTCACCAGACCCCTTGTAGTTCATTGAGAACTTCAAGCTGTCTGCAGTGGCTGATGATACTCGTAATACATTCATATGTTTTTAAATAGTGACAGCGGGGATAGGAAGAACATCCCCCACTTTCTGTCATTGGAGGGGGATCGGGGAGTGTGGGCAAGTGCTGTATTGTACCGGTGTACGGGTGTAACATGTAGCATATAAAAAAGAACAAAGCTGCTTTTGGTGCTGTCACACTATTGCTGCTGCCTATTTTAGTTTTCTTAACTTAAATTTTTGTACTAGCGCAGTTCTATTCCCTTAACATGTAACATGTTAGAAAGGTGAACCTATCCTTGTCAGGTACTGTAGCCACCCTGGCGGTATGATTAGGTCAGATTTTTGCGTCTCAAAGCGGTACATTGTTTTGCATAGAAATTTGGCGTTTTATATTGTAGGCCTGTAATTCTTAGTAATAACACATTTAAATCTGTCCAAACAGGAGTCTAGTAGACATCTCGGGTATGATAAAGTTTGAAACACGAAATCATAAATAATAATATAATAAATAACTTAATATAATAATAAAAAAATAATAATAATATAATAATAAAATTAATTATCTCACGATTCACTATCGCTCAATTCTGAAGGAGCTCTAATTTATTATCGCTGTTTTCTAGCTGGTCTAAAAGCACTTTTGACGTAAAGGGACGCTTTTTAGTTGCCATTGACAATCTCAAGTTTCCAAGCAGAAAGAACAGTATAAATAATATGAAAGTGCATGAAGGGTACTGGAAAAAGCATTAGGGACAAAAGGGACGTGAAATGATTTGATACAGTAATATAATCTGTAAGATTACAGTGTACTGTATGTGTTATGTTTTGTGCACTTTTTGAATTTGCCGCCGGGCTCCACCCCCTATGCGTCGCGACGCTCGCAGGGAACGGAGCCCGGCACACAGAGGCATCGGGCGGAGGACACAGCCAGTGCACACAACGGGGGGACATCACAGGATCCTGGGGACAAGGTAAGTACACTGCACTAGGATACTGCTATGCAATCTCGAGTGTGGCTCGGGGTTACCGCTAATGGTACTGAAATTTAACCCCAAGCCACACTTGGGAATACTGCCAGGGAGGTTAAGGGTGTCAATGTTAGAATTATTTATTACAGGTTGTGAGATCAGGCACCAAGCACTACAGTGAGGCCCGGAGTGGACAGAAACAAAGTGACAAATAACGTAGGGCCGGGCATGACAAGGTGTTAAAGTCAAAATGGTGTTAAGGGGAGGTGATAGAATGGAAAATGGTGTGGAAGGGGGGGAGCAGTATAAATTAAGGGGCGGGGTCTCCCAGGAGTCAGTTCAGCAAGAAAGGCACATGAGGAGTAATTGGCACTGAGAGACTGGAGAGATCCGGAGTGGGTGCGCCTTGTTTTGTATCGATACGATAGGAAGGACCTAAACATCCAGTCGATCTGCGTTTTGTGTTCCTATTAACCTCCCTAGCAGTAATCCCGAGTCCGGCTCGGGGTGAGTTTTCAATGCTAAGAGCGGTAACCCTGAGCCAGACTCGGGCTGCATCGCAGTATCCAGGGGAAGTAACTTACCTTGTTCCCTGGATCCTGCGATGTCCTCCCGCAGTGTCAGCGAGCCGTGTCTCGCTCGATCCTCACTGCCGAGTGCCGAGCTCCATTCCCTGCGACGTTGCGGCGCACGGGGGCGGAGTTCGGCGCCAAATTCAAAAAAGTAAACAAATAGTATACATACAGTATACTGTGATCTTACTGATTACAGTACTGTATGTAATAATTACACATCTCCTTTGTCCCTAGTGGTCTGCCCAGTGTCCTGCATGCACTTTTATATAATAAAAACTTTTCTTTCTGCCTGGAAACTGGAGATTGTCCATAGCAACCAAAAAGTGTCCCTTTATGTCAAAAGTGATTTTAGACCAGCTAAAAAACAGCGATAATAAATTAGAATCACTCGCAGAATTGAGCGATAGCGATTTGTGGGGAAATTCATCATCAAACAAAAATCTAATGACAGCGACAATTCTGCAACTGAGCAAATTTCAGTGTTTTTGATTTGATTACATTATTGAATAATTTTTATTATAATTACATTACTATTTGTTATAATTATTTATAGTTATTTATTATATTATAATTTATTATTTTGTGTTTCAAACTTTATCATACCCGGGTTTTCTACTAGACTCTTGTTTGGTCAGGTTTAAGTAAGTAATTACTAAGAATCGCAGGCCTACAATACATAACACCAAATTTTCATGCAAAATAATTGTACCGCTTTTGGTACATAATTCCAGACAGAATCATACCGCCAGGGAGGTTAAAGGTACTTGATGATTTTACCGCATACGTGGATTTACGGTCCCAGCTGGGAGACTCCATCTCCATCCCTTTACCATCTGAGTCTGCAGTTAACCATAGGATCCTGATCTAAAATCGTCACCTATATACATCAAGCTTTATAGTGGTGTCCATCTGGTAAGAAGACTGTATGAGAGGTGGCGGATCACAACCTTTGTGTTTGGGGTGTTTTTGCCTTATATCGGCTTAAGGTTTTTATTTAGTGCAATCTGGTAAGGAGATTGATTGTGAGGTGGTGGTTCACTCCTGCATGTTTCTCACACTGGGTGTTGTCCATAACACTGATCCCCATAGATCATTTATTGTGGCAGGATTACGCTATGTGCTTTTCTTTTTCTTTTTGGGCTGATTAACATCATCATCATCATGGAGTCATAGTTCCAGCTATCGTATTCATTATTTTCCTGGTGAAGCGGCTATCTTGGTGCTAACCAAAGGCCTTGGCTGGGCTAAAGCCATCTGCTTTATTGGCTTACTTATCTGGTAATGAATGAATTTCTCAAGGTCCATTTATTAATTGGGAGTTTTTGCGTTTTTCCATAACAGCCTGCCATATTGGACTTTATTCAGTATATAAACAATTTCCATGAGGACTCTTTAGCGCGATTTTCTTTCTTATTAGGCACAGGAGGAGACAGTTTTTTCCCACCCACCCTCCCTGTTTTTTGTGGTTTGGTGTTGTGCGTTTGTTTTCTTTTATTTCAGGTTCCCTGGACGGCGGTCGTCATAACAGCTGGGTGGCGGTGTACTTGGTCTTTGATGGTGGCAGATAACAGATGTGATGGAAGTGGTGGGGGGCTCATCTGTGGTATGGGCCCCTCTGGGGTTATTCCAGTGGAACGGTGTCTGCTGGAATACGGTTATGGTTGCACTGCAGGAAACAGGGGTTGTCTCCGAGCTGGTTATACGGCTGGAGGCCTGGTACGGTAAAAAGGTCCCGCAGTGTAGTGGTGGAAAAAGGTTAAGCCGGGATGCCGTCAAAGACCAACAGGCTGGTGTTAAAGAAGTTGTTTTGGTTAAAAATTTTATTTAAAAAGTATTGGAAATGATTTAATAATTTAATTATTTAATTATCTAATAAATAGGCTGTTATGGCCATTTATACTCCAAAATCTGTGTGACACGTCATTGGTAATGGTTAAGGGGTTAAAAGGGTATGTGTAAAAGGTTATAGGGAAAAGGTTGGGTTATCTGGACTACACTGGTCAAGTCATGCGGACTTGTGCCATCAAGATTAACGGGTTACTGTTACAATCTGAACACTCTGGGATTGACTTACAAAGGCAAATGCACTGTGCACTATAAGTGAATATGAAAGTGCAGTCCCTGTACATCTAAGGGGAAGCTCTGCTGATTTCCATCATCCAATCATGTGCAAGCAAAAATGCTGTTTTTTTATTTCCTTGCATGACCCCCTCAGATCTACAGCGACTGCACTTCCAAGTACACTTGTAGTGCAAAGTGGATTTGCCTTTCGTAAATAAACCCTAAAGTGTCCTAATGCATTTTATTAAAATAAAGTCAACTTTTTCAGAGGAAGTATTACAGAGATCTCATGCAAAGGTGGAAACTTCCCATATGGCTAAACATTCCGAGAATACCCCATATGGAACCTCTAAGCAGAGCAGATGTTGGGAATGGACAGACAAACCCCAAGGGCAGTGTTTTTTAACTTTTTTCCAGTCAAGGCACTCTTTAAAATTATGCACAATCTTGAGGCACCGCATTTTAAAATGTAACTAATGAAACTACTCGTTTTACATAACACAGCAACATCAACACATGTAGGACACCCAGGGGTGATTTGTTCTTCCAAAGGGAATATAACTTTGCATACTGATACTGACTAGTATTCCAATGTTCGTCTTTTTCAGTTTCTTTCCCTCATTTGGCTAATGTGACCCCAGTACTGATGAAGAGGTACAGGGGACGGGCAAACAAGGTTTCTGTGTAGGTACGTCCTCCTTATCAACCAATGACATCATTGGTTGTTACAACACCAGCAACTAGAATGTTGTAATAGTGCACAATGAAAATCAGAGGCTTATGCCTTGTACACACGATCGGAATTTCCGATGGAAAAAGTCAGATGGAATTTTTTCATCGGATATTCCGACCGTGTGTGTGCTCCATCAGACTTTTTTCCGTCGGAATTTAGAAAGAGAACAATGTTCTCTTTTTTTCTGACGAAAAAAATTTCTATCAGAAATTCCATTCGTCTGTAGGGAACTCCGACAGAGAAAAAAACACACATGCTCAGAATCAAGTCGACGCATGCTCGGAAGCAATGAACTTCATTTTTCTCAGCTCGTCGTAGTGTTGTACGTCACCGCGTTCTTGATGGTCGAAATTTGGTGTGACAGTGTGTATGCAAGACAGCTTGAACGGAATTCCGTCAGAAAAATCAGTCAGAGTTTATCCCAACGGAAAATCCGATCGTGTGTACAAGGCATTAGTGTAACTATAAAATACAGGCTTCATCCACTTGCTGGCTTGCATGCAATTTTTGGGCAATTTTTAAGCATTGTGCCAAGGCACTACTGCAGACACCTGAAGGCACCCCAGGGTGCATGGGCACCCTGGTTGAAAAAGGCTGCCCTAGGGTTTCCAACATGGATCTAGCACTAGATTGCACCTTCATACCACTAAGAATTTTTCAAGGAATTCACTATACAATCTGTTTAAAGCGGAGGTCCCGCGACCATTAATTTTTTTTTTTTAACTCATTCAATTGCTTTTCCCATCACAAAAGCATACTCACTGTTTTTGTGTAATATAGCATCAGCTGTGCGTTTTTGCACGTAAGAAGAATTTATAAAAAGCGATGCTGGCCGTTTCCATTTTGCTTGTGGGCATGTGAAGCCCACAAGCACTGATTTCCTGGATGCAGTGAATGCTGATCTCCCAGCATTCACTGCTCGTTCCCGCGCATGCTCTGTGCTTACAGTGAGCAGCGCCTAGTTACCACTCAGATGCTCCCCCTAAATATGACACCCCGCTACACCTATAGTTCTACTTTAAGCACAAATTTCTGATAATTTTATGGAGAGGACTAAGAAAATATAACAATGCCAATGATGCAGCAGAAAACTTATAGCACAGTGAGGAAGGTTTGTGGTCCAGGATGATAGGACAGTCAAAATTAGAAGCAGCCCCCACACAGTTGTGGAATGCCAGTCACCCGCATACTGGAAGCAGTGCGGCCACTTTATGGGGGCAATAGACTAATTTGCCTCTCAGCCCAGTCCGCCCCATAAAACTGGCGCTACACTAACAGAGTATCGCAAACAGGCGGGGACTCTTTCTGTGCTGCCCCCCTGCAAAGTGCTGCCCTAGGCCTGGGCCTTGTTGGCCTAGGCCAGGATATAGCGTTGCTACTCCCACGGGAGTAATAGACAGGAAGTCACACTACAATCAGAAAATAAAAGGTATTTACAGCGCATAAAAAAAATTCTTGTGGCATTTGCAAATGTATGCATTGAACTGAAGGGGATAGGATAAAGTTGTAAATTTGTGTGGTGTGGACCTCCTCTTTAAGTTTTGCTAGTCATCAAATGTATAGGATATTTAAAGTACAAAGCACTAAATCCCGTTATAAAATGCACAGCTTGGCAGTAAGGCTGATAATCCACATGAGAATTCAGCTCTGCAAAACTCCTATAGCCTGCTTTGTGACACAATGGTTTATACAGATATTCTACACAGCATGCGCTATTGCAGATTTGAACAGATTGGGATGACGCAAGCAGTGATAGTAATCAGTAGTAAATTCAGTTGTAATTGATTTAAGAGCTGAAAACTGGTGGGTGATGGTGACTTTTGTTTTGACTAAAGTTCCCTGTTAAGGCAATAGCAGGTGTCAGGGTGTGTCCCCTTTGGAGGTTTCACTTCTTTCATTTACTAGTAGGTTTACTGCAAGAAAAATGATACATTTTATTCCCACTTAAATTCAGCCAAGGCATTGATCAGGTTATGGAAATTTCACAGACTGAAAATAATGCAACGGTCAAACTGCATTCCTCTAAGACCTGCGTGTTCTCCTGCCAACCAGGGGCGGGCTAACAGGGAAACCACTTATAGCAGGGTGAACAAAAAGCATAAAGGGATAGGTTTTCCAATATGCCCATTTGATTGATACCCCAGGCACAAAAGGGCTGGCAGGATTGGGGAGTTCGTTCCTTTTGGCAAAGTACAATTGGCATAGTAGTGATCCGAACCCATAAATGTTACTCTCAAAGTGGAACTCCAGCCAACCTTTTTTATTTTTAGCTTAAATAGACTGGAGAAGGGTGAGAAACTCTGTCATGTTTCTTATGGTTGTCTATGATCCTGTTGGAGGAATGTTCTCTAAATTCCTGTTTCCATGGGCATCAACACAGGCATAGTAGTCACCATTCCAAGATAAATTAGCAGGACATTTGTTAGGATCAGGAAACACTTTCAGTGCACTACGCCTCTCAACTACCATAGGAAATTGTGTGCTGCCTCCTGCCTTGCAAGATTTGCCAAAGGACATTGGGATGAATGATGTGGAACAACTTAAAAAAAAGAAGGGACGGTTCCTCAGAAAGACTTGCCAACTATGCACTGGAATGGGAAGCGAGAGAAATCCTTCCCAATGGGGAGAAGGACAGCAGTAAAAACCAGATAGACAGTTTAACCTTTTACCAACCTATAGAGAAAAAAATCCTGTTCCATGAAGACTGTAACCAATCCTAAGCATAACCCTTAACCCACCCTTTAAGCAACTCTTCAAGTAACTCATTTGCCAAAAACTGGGAATAAGGCCTCGTACACACGGCCGAGATTCTCGTCGAAAAAAACATGTCGTTTTTTTCGACGAGATTCTTGGACAAGAAAATTGTCCCGGCCGAGTGTACACACGCTCGATTCAAAGAACCCGCGGTTCTTTGAATGGAGCGTACGCGGTGACGTCATCGACTACGACGAGCATTCGCTCGTCACATTCAATGCCGTCGCCGCCATCTTGGTATACCCTATCTATGCCTAGGAAGCTACCGTGCATGCGTCAAAGTCATTTCGAGCATGCGCGGGCTTCCCGGCGAAAAGGTAAGTGTACACACACACAATTTTCTCGTCGAGAAACAGGCTGACGAGAATCTCGATGAGAAAATAGAGAGCAGGATCTCTATTTTCTCGTCGAGATTCTTGTCGCTTTTCTTGACGAGAAACCATACACACGAACAAATTTCTCGGCAAAAAATCTCTGCCAGCAAGTTTCTTGCTGGTTCGTGTGTACGAGGCTTAAGGGCTGTAACTGGAAAGAAGATTGTAAATGCTTACCTTTCCCAATGCCCATGCTGCTTGTAGGCGCACCCTAGCTTCTCCAGATGGCGGAATCTTCCAGCTAGAGGCCTACAGTAAAATGGGTCACCCAAGGCCTGGATTGTTTAGCCAGTTTCCGGCCCAGGCACTCCATGCAGACCTCCATGTCTGCTACATGTGCAATTGCCCCTTATGCCTGGAGCACACTCTCACGCAGGGCCCTACATTCTACATGTGGCTATAGGTAAAGGCTCTGTAGGTCCTGCCAAACATCTGGGGCCAATGGGGCAAAGGGGCTGAGGTCACCTATTTCATTGTGAGGTTCTTCTCTCACCGACCTCTTCCCTTAATCACCAACAGCTCTTAGGCTGATCAGGCTTGCTCACAAATTCTCCAGGTATTGACTGTACACAGTAAATTACATCTTCCACTCTGCACATCACTAAGCATTAACTCTGCCATGCATTCCACCTCCAAGAGGCACCCCAAGTGCTCTCTCACACAATTATGAGGTGTTTCTTCTGTTTAAAACTCTCTTTACTAAGTAAACTGACCATCTGCATCATTAGGAAAAGTTCCATATATTGCCAATAGTGATCTCCCATATTTAATAGTTCTAAATAATGGGTGGTAACTAACAATTCTAGTATATGGCATATTCCAGTATATGGCATGGTCACCTTATGTAGTGCTACAGTTCACATGCAGTGGTGGCAGTACTGTGACGCTTGTACTGTTGTTTTGAATCTTACATTCCTGACACCCACTTCTCTAAGATCTTGGACTAACTATGCCACCCCTGAGGGGAGTGAAACCTAGTAACAGCGCTTCATGATGACTTCTCACTTCTGGGAAGCAACGCCGCACCCTGGACAGGTCAGCTACATGGCACTGCATAGTGACTGATGGCTCCTTTGTCTTCCATGCAGATCTCATTCCAAACAAGCTGGGTACATTATGTAAATACCATGGGTGTGCCAGGTAGGCAACTTAAATCTTGCTGGATTTCAGTTCCAATAACAGGCACTGGCTTTCCCAAGATGGCTGACTGGAGCCCATAGCAGTGGACAAGTTAGACCCCAATGAGTTCCTGTCAGCCTGGAGAAGTGACACAGTGCCATCTTTAGGTTGGCGGACACACTGCAACATTACAATTGGCTACATGCCACCATTCTTTTGATGAAAAATCATTTGCTGAAGTTGGTGCAGGAACCAACCCTTTTAATAGTGTCAGTCTCCCTTGGTGTGCTCAGTAGTTCCTGTCGCTGACCTCCATGTCAGTAAGGGAAACAGTAGGGATGCAGGGGTCGGCAGGAGGAACCACTAACAGCACCAGTGGATACAAGAGATTTACACTTTTGATAAATGTTAGTGTAGTGACCTCACCTCTGCTTCCCTCTTCTCTTCTCGGTCAATGGCTCTCGTCTAGGGGACCAGGGAGGAGAGTGTGGCGCACTACCAGCTCGTATCCTCTTGTGTGCAGAGGTGTGAGCTATAACCTTTTTTTTCCTTCGGGCCTGTTCCCCTGTCCAGAGCCAAAACTTCCCTTGAGAATGACCCTTTAACTCCCAGAAAGTCAAGTTCCTCGCCACTGAAAGTCCAACACTTATTTATTTTTCAGAGCAATAAATAGTCCTTTAAGAGCGACTGGTTAGACATAGAACAGTTCAGAACACAGTGGGGAGGAGGTCCAGGCACAAACTTGAACTTGGTTTTTCTCCTGTTCCATTATAGAGCGAACAGGCTTGGCGCACAGTCGCTGCCACCGACCGTGAGGGGGTCTCTGCCACAGACCAGATGAATAAGGCCTCTGCCACAGACCTGGTTGTTGGGTCTCTGCCACCGACCTGATTCACGATGGGTCCCTGCCACAGACCATGAGAACGTGGACTACCTTCTATAGGAAATGGCCCCAGTCAAAGAGAGGACATCCATCCGGACAGTTACCAGAGGCCCCGCCGTCACCAGTAAATGCTGCACTGGATCTTCGGAAGGGTCACCTTCCTGACCTCCTCATCCCAGATTCGGGTGTCCAAACCGGAGGACACCCTAGGAGCCCTTGATCCCTTGCGGGACCCAGTCGAAGGTACTGGGCCCCAGGCCTCCAGAGAGTACCTCACCCCAAACTGAAGGTGTCTGGGGTGGAACCACAACTCCGTCCCCGGGCCTAGGGCACCCGGAGACCACACGCACATGCACCCAGGCTGAAGGTGCCAGGGCGCGGACCTCGTGCGGAAGATGTCTGCCCCCTTTATACCCTCTCCCAGCATGCACAGCGGGTTCCCCACCCCGCTGTACTACTGCCGCGAGAGGACACAAAGGACACAGCCCTCCAATGGGGGTTCAAACCCAGCCTATGGCAACAGTGCCACCTATAGGCCGCAGGGAACTGGACACCATTGATATCCTCTACTGGCAAAAATTGGTCCAGGAATCCTACCAATTGCATCTGAGCCTGATACCACTCAGATGCCTCCCCTAAATATGACCACCCGCTACACTAGTTTCTGGAAAGACTTTAGCAGAGGATTTCTTATAAATAGAGGGTCATTCCATGGCAGTGGCCAGCAGGAGAGGTAAGTATTTACAATCTTCTTTCCAGGAATTTCCAGGAACAGATTTTAGTTCACACTTTCATTGAAGTAACATGTTGTATTTAAATAAACTCCAAACTAACTTAAAGCGGAGGTCCGCCGAAAAAAAATATTAAAAGCCAGCAGCTATAAATACTGTAGCTGCTGACTTTTAATGTTTGAACACTTACCTGTCCAGGGCGCCCGCGATGTTGGCAGCCGAAGCCGATCCGTCCATCGGCTCTCGGCTGCTGCCACCACCATCTTCGGTAAGGGAATCAGGAATTGATTACCTACTGCGCGTCCTCACTGGTCCCTGCTGTCTTCTGGGACCTGTGTGTCTCCCAGAACACAGCGGGGAGGACAGAGTAGGCGCCAGAAGTGACGTAGGTCACCGCGGTGATCTATGCCAGGAAGTGGGAGCAAATACCTGTATTAGACAGGTATCTGCTCCCTCCTCCCCCCTGAAAGGTGCCAAATGTGACACCGGAGGTGGGAGGATTCCAAAAAGTGGAAGTTCAATTTTTGGGTGGAACTCCATTTTAAAAGAGAATTATGGGGTTAACAAAAAAGCAACCTAATTCTCACCTAGGTGTTTGCAGCATCAATTTGATGCTGCATTTGTCCTCTGCAGCTGGGGGCTCTCTGCTCTGCCCCGTCCAGTGCTCACTCCCAGAAGTAAAGTCATGTTCTTTCCCCAGCCTGGATTGGCTTTCGCCCGCTGTCGGCTGAAAACGGGTCATAGGAGTGCAGAACGAACTGCACACCTGTGATTCATAGGAGAAGTATAGCCAAAAAAATACTTCTCCTTTAATCTAACTGTAACCTTAATTTAACCATTGTTACTACAATTACAGCAATACTCATTAGTAAATTGTATGAATAGACAAAACTTTTTACTTTCAGATTTGGATAGTGCAAAGATTTTACTGTTTGTGTCCCATAAGCAAATTTCCCTTAGCCTAGGTTCACACTGGTGCGGTGTGGGGAACCGCATGTGATTTGGACAAGAATCGCACCGCATTCCAGTTCAAATCACATGTAATTCTTTACAGTGCAATTTGAGCCTATTCATTTTGTATGTATTTTTTATTTTTTTTTGCCGCACTGGAATCGGTTCGCACACATATGCAATCAAATTCTGCCAATCGCACTGTGTTTTGCGAACCAATTTTGGGGAGTGCAATTGTAATGCAGTGCGGGAAACACACAGGAATTGCTTAAAATTACGCACAGGATCAGTGTAAACCAGAGCTCAGAGATACAACAGAAAGTGACAGGAAATCCTTAAAAAGTGAGGTGAATTCTCCTCTTCGTTATCACCAGACAGGTGTCCCCATTGAACACATTACACTCACCTATTGTGCTAAAGACAACTGTAAACTTTTGTCTTGGTATTCTGAAATGTTTGAAGAGATGGGTGACCTCCCATAGACATGAGATTATCACCCGATCTAAAAAAACAGCCAGGTCAAGTGACTAACCTCATGTCTGTGGGCTGCTTCTGACCTACATAAGTTCCTTACTCTACGTATGTCTATTCTGAGATTTTTAACAAATCATTGCTCTGTTTTGGTGTTACTAGAAAGACGCCCCATTGGTTATTGATGGATATGAGAAGTTTTCCTGGCACACGTAGAATGGTAGATGTGTATGTTGGTGTAAAAGCAGGATCGTTCACAGGAGATTGCTTAGTTTTGAATAATAAGACCCCCAAGTTTATAACAGTCTTTAGAGTGGCGATAGGCAGGGCTTTTTTCTCAGAGAGTGGGTGCAGGAACTCCCCTCCTTTAAGTCAATTTGTGATTCTGCCCCCTACCCACCTCGGAGCACTGACCCTTGGTTCAGCCCCTATCCACCTCCGAGCACTGACCCTTGGTTCAGCCCCTACCCACCTCAGAGCACTGACCCTTGGTTCAGCCCCTACCCACTTCTGAGCACTGACCCTTGGTTCAGCCCCTACCCACTTCTGAGCACTGACCCTTGGTTCAGCCCCTACCTACTTCTGAGCACTGACCCTTGGTTCAGCACCTACCCACTTCTGAGCACTAACCCTTGGTTCAGCCCCTACCCACTTCTGAGCACTGACCCTTGGTTCAGCACCTACCCACTTCTGAGCACTGACCCTTGGTTCAGCCCCTACCCACTTCTGAGCACTGACCCTTGGTTCAGCCCCTACCCACTTCTGAGCACTGACCCTTGGTTCAGCACCTACCCACTTCTGAGCACTGACCCTTGGTTCAGCCCCTACCCACCTCAGAGCACTGACCCTTGGTTCAGCCCCTACCCACTTCTGAGCACTGACCCTTGGTTCAGCACCTACCCACTTCTGAGCACTGACCCTTGGTTCAGCCCCTACCCACTTCTGAGCACTGACCCTTGGTTCAGCACCTACCCACTTCTGAGCACTGACCCTTGGTTCAGCCCCTACCCACCTCAGAGCACTGACCCTTGGTTCAGCCCCTACCCACTTCTGAGCACTGACCCTTGGTTCAGCCCCTACCCACTTCTGAGCACTGACCCTTGGTTCAGCCCCTACCCACTTCTGAGCACTGACCCTTGGTTCAGCACCTACCCACTTCTGAGCACTGACCCTTGGTTCAGCACCTACCCACTTCTGAGCACTGACCCTTGGTTCAGCACCTACCCACTTCTGAGCACTGACCCTTGGTTCAGCCCCTACCCACTTCTGAGCACTGACCCTTGGTTCAGCCCCTACCCACTTCTGAGCACTGACCCTTGGTTCAGCACCTACCCACTTCTGAGCACTGACCCTTGGTTCAGCCCCTACCCACTTCTGAGCACTGACCCTTGGTTCAGCCCCTACCCACTTCTGAGCACTGACCCTTGGTTCAGCCCCTACCCACTTCTGAGCACTGACCCTTGGTTCAGCCCCTACCCACTTCTGAGCACCCACCCTTGGTTCTACCCCCTACCCAGCTCCCAGTACAGCCCCTTTTAGAGAATATAGGGCTAAGTATCATTTTGTAGTGCTAAGTAATTTGTATTGAATTTGATAATGATAACAAGAAAAGCAATACAATAGATTCCCCACAGCCAGCAGAAATAGACCCCCCCCCAGAAACAATAGACCGCCAGCAGCAACAACAGATCTTCCAGCAGTCAGCATCAATAGACTCTCCAGCAGCCAGCAACAGTAGACCATGCCATAAACAGTAGATCTCTTCCAGCAACAACTGACCCCCCAGTAACAAAAGATCCTCCACCAGCAACAATAGATTGCTACGCAAAAATAGAGATACCCTCCAGTAACAATAGAAACCCCAGCAGCCAGCATCAGTAGTCCCTCCATCACATCCCAGCACCCCTTGCTATTGCATACATTCAGTGATGGATGTGGCGGAACTGCGTTCCCCCGCGTTCCCACTAAAAAAAAGCCCTGGCGATAGGTGACAAGATTTCTCAGTGAGAACTATAGATACTGTGAGAAATACATTCTGGTGTTTTCAACCAATCAGCCCAGAGTCAGGATGCAGCTAATGCATGGTAACGTTTTTGTTCCCTTTTTGTTGAAAAGAGAACAGTTGACATAACTTAGATTTCTAACGCACCAAAAACATTTATTATTACACCCCAATCATTGACTCAAATTTGTCTCATAATGTTAATCAGGTCTCTGGTAACTACTTTTAGATGCAACTAGAGACCTGAAAAATATTTTAAAACACCCTTGTGAATGAAATAACTACGTTCATTAGATCTAGCTAATACTGCCAAAATACATGTAGTTGTAATTGGGTAGGCATGAAGATACTATCACTACCTCACAATGACCCCAATGTCTAGGGTTACTTTTGATTCTGTGCTATTCTTCAACATTATAATAAATATTGCCAAGACCCTGAAACTGAGCTGCATCATGGTGGCCAAGACCATACAGCAGTTTAACAGAACAGGTTCTACTCAGAACAGGCCTCGCCATGGTCGACCAAAGAAGTTGAGTGCACGTTCTCAGCGTCATATCCAGAGGTTGTCTTTGGGAAATAGACGTATGAGTGCTGCCAGCATTGCTGCAGAGGTTGAAGGGGTGTGGGGTCAGCCTGTCAGTGCTCAGACCATACGCCACACACTGCATCAAATCAGTCTGCATGGCTTTCATCCCAGAAGAAAGCCTCTTCTAAAGATGATGCACAAGAAAGCCCGCAAACAGTTTGCTGAAGACAAGCAGACTAAGGACATGAATTACTGGAACCATGTCCTGTGGGCTGATGAGACCAAGATAAACTTATTTGGTTCAGATGGTGTGTGGGCAACCAGGTGAGGAGTACAAAGACAAGTGTGTCTTGCCTACAGTCAAGCATGGTGGTGGGAGTGTCATGGTCTGGGGCTGCATGAGTGCTGCCGGCACAGGGGAGCTACAGTTCATTGAGGGAACCATGAATGCCAACATGAACTGTGACATACTGAAGCAGAACATGATCCCCTCCCTTCAGAGACTGTTACAGTGTGTAGAGAATATATATGCATCCTAGGTGTTGTATATATATTGTGACAGCAGGAAGGTAAAGTCACCTGGTTGCATCCAGGGGGGTAGATATATTTCTCCCAGATTCAGGCTTTATGCCGACTTATACAACTAGGGAGTTGATGAAGCCCAGCTGAGGCTAGTGGGCTCATGAATGACTCATACCTCTAGGGAGAGTGCTGGGCGTCGTGAGGCAGGGAGTTGATGAGACCAGTTGAAGCTTGTCAGCTCATTTAGGCCTCTATAAGAACTCCCAGATTCATTAGGTGTTAGCTCATGCCTGGAACCAGACCTGTGTGGACTGTCTAGGGAGAGTGAACCCCTGTGCGGTGAGGCAAAGCCTGTGTGGCTATTTGTTTGGACTTTTACTAAACCAGGGACTTAGGGACTAGGACAGCACCAGGCTGATCCCAGTTGTTAGTTTAGGAAACCTGCATGTTTAGTCAGAGGTCAAACTGACCAGGATTTATTTTGTTTATGTTTCTTTTTGGCTTTGCTGTGTTTTGTCACTGTACATAGAGAAATAAACCGCACCTTTTGATTTTGAAAACCACAACCTCCGTCTGCTGGCCCTGTTTTTGTGTGGGGAGCCCAACCAGGGGGTCACACACACCCGCTACCGAGTTAACCCCCTCACAATATTTATACACTGTATTCAGTTTAGCTAGATCCATTCCTGTTATTCTCTTCATAATATACTGACAGGCAGGCAGGTGATTGTGCTAGCTGCAGTATTTTCACTTAGTGTACTGTGTCCTTTGCACAGTGTGCACCTAAAGCTTACCTGAATACAATTGCTGGTGTTCTCATACAAATACAGGCAGGGAGCTGCAGTATTTTGTTTTAGTGTCCTTTGCACAGTGTGTATCTAAAGCTTACCTGAATACAATTGCTGGTGTTCTCATACTAATACTACAGGCAGGGAGTTCAAAATTACAGATTCTACGTAACAACAAACCTACAGTCCCTCTCTTGTTTGCACCGCCTGTATACTGCTGTTCAGAGTATATAGGGCCTGGGGGCGGGATTCCCCTTAATATCCATACAAGACCCAAAGGGGCTGGTAATGGGCTGGAGGGGGGGGGGTACCCATGCCATTTTTCTCAATGATTTTCATCCATATTGCCGGGACCAGACATTACATTAAAGCCGCAAGCAGTTTTAAATGACTTTTGTTCCTTTAGAAATGTAATTTTGTGCAGGGACAGTTCTAAACACGGGAAACATGTGCCACTTCACAGGCATACTTTAGACACCCCCCAGGTACGATATTTAAAGGAATATTTCACTTTTTTTTTCACTTTATGCATCATTAAAATCACTGCACCCGAAAAAACGGACGTTTTTAAAACGTATTTTTGCATTGATACAAGTCCCCTGGGGCAGGACCCAGGTCCCCAAACCCTTTTTAGGACAATAACTTGCATATTAGCCTTTAAATTTAGCACTTTTGATTCCGAACGTTCAAGTCCCATAGACTTTAACAGGGTTCGATAGTTTGCGCAAACTTTCGGTCCGTTCGCAGGTTCTGGTGTGAACCAAACCGGGGGGGTGTTCGGCTCATCCCTACTCAGTAACACACAGTATGATAGGTTACAGCCTTATAAATGCAAAGCATTTTAATATAAATGCATATAAATATAGTATTAATTTAATGCATTTAATATAAATGCAAACCAGTGCAACGTGTAAGTGTCCAGCAGTGCAGCTTATCAGTGGCCACCAGTGCCGAATGTCAGGGACCACCAGTGCCGAATGTCAGGGAACACCAGTGCCGAATGTCAGGGAACGCCAGTGCCGAATGTCAGGGAACGCCAGTGCCGAATGTCAGGCAACACCAGTGCCGAATGTCAGGCAACACCAGTGCCGAATGTCAGGCAACACCAGTGCCGAATGTCAGGCAACACCAGTAGCCAATAGTGATGAGCCGAACACCCCCGGGTTCGGTTCGCACCAGAACCCGCGAACGGACCGAAAGTTCGAACGAACATTAGAACCCTATTAAATACAATGGATGCGAACGTTCGAATTCTAAAGTGCTAATTATAAAAACTATTATGCATGTTATTGTCCTAAAAAGGGTTTGGGAACCCGGGTTCTGCACCAGGGGACATGTATCAATGCAAAAATAAGTTTTAAAAACGGTCGTTTTCCGGGAGCAGTCATTTTAATGATGCATAAAGTGAAAAAAAAAAAGTCAAATATTCCTTTAAATATCGTACCTGGGGGGTGTCTAAAGTATGCCTGTGAAGTGCCACGTGTTTCCCGTGTTTAGAACTGTCCCTGCACAAAATGACACTTCTAAAGGAAAAAAAAGCCATTTAAAACTGCTTGCGGCTTTAATGTAATGTCTGGTCCCGGTAATATGGATGAAAATCTTTAAGAAAAATGGCATAGCTACCCCATGACCCCCCCCCTACCCCAGCCCATTACCAGCCCCTTTGGGTCTTGTATGGATATTAAGGGGAACCCCGCACATAAAATAAAAAAGGCCCTATATACTCAGAACAGCCGTATACAGGCGGTGCATACAAGACAGGGACTGTAGGTTTGTTCTTATGTAGAATCTGTTTGTAATTTTGAACAGGTACATTGTTGAAGTGTAGCTCCAGACCAAAAATCTATTTTTAAACTTTTTGGAAAACATAGGTAAGGGTTATCACCCCTGTAACATTTGTTTTGCTGTCTGTGCCCCTGTTCAGAACATTTCACCTCACTTTCCGTCCTAATGACAACTGTTTTTGAAATGTGGTGTTTTTCTTGAAACAAGGATTGCTGATAAAGCATCAGTACAGAGGAGACACCTTTCTCCCATATTTATTCTTACAGGAGAGAATTTTCCTTCCTAGTGGTAGATTTCCTCTCACTTCCTGTTGTCTTCTTGCGTTTGCAAGTAGGAGTCGTTTGTAAGTTGGATGTTTGAAAGTAGGGACCTGCCGTATATACTCTGCAGAAATAGGCCCCTTAGTTGTTGGTGTTGGCACAACACTGTAAGCACTCACAGTTACTCTTGGTTGGTGCTGGAACGCCCTGCTGTCAACTATTATATCAGGAATTTTAATTACATATAATTGTTGAACAGTGGTAGTAAAAATTGGGCCTTTGATGGTGGTGCTGGTGCCACAACACTGTAAGCCCTGACAGTTACTCTTGGTGGGTGCAGCAATGGGCCCTGCTGTGAATTATTAGATCAAGAATTGTAATTACATGCCCCTGTTGAACAGGGGCTGAAAAATTGGGCCTTAGGCACTGGTGGCACAACACTGCAACCCTTCACAGATACTGTACTTGGAGCACAGCAATGAGCCCTGTTGCAAAGTATTGCTTCAAAAATTGTAATGACACGCCCCTGTTAAACAGGGGCTGAAAAATTGGGCCTTAGGCACTGGTGGCACAACACTGCAACTCCTCACAGATACTGTACTTGGAGCACAGCAATGAGCCCTGTTGCAAAGTATTGCTTCAAAAATTGTAATTACACGCCCCTGTTAAACAGGGGCTGAAAAATTGGGCGTTAGGCACTGGTGGCGGCACCCATAAACAAAAATGATCTTCCAAGCTATCATCATCAATCGTATCATTGAGGACTCGGAGGAGGAGGATAGCCAGTCAACATAACAGCACAGGCACTCAGCATCAGCATCAGTCTTGAAGGGATGTGACATTTTAAAATCAATTAGTCTGTTATATCAGCATCAGGTGTGTGGTAGCTGGTGGTGATCCAAGACTGGTTCATCTTGATGAAAGTCAGTCGATCAACCGAGTCGGTGGACAGGCGCACCCTGTGATCCGTGACAAATCCTCCAGCAGCACTGAATGTGCGTTCCGAAAGAACGCTGGATGCAGGACAGGCCAGTAGCTCAATTGCATACTGTGCAAGCTCTGGCCAGTGATCCATCCTCAAGACCCAGTAAGCCAGAGGATTTTCGGTGGGGAAGGTGTCCAAGTCTGACCTTGCCCCTAGATATTCCTGCACCATGTTTATCAGACGCTGGCGATGGTTGCTGGAACCGATCATACTTTGGGGCTGCGGACTAAAGAATTGTCTGAACGCATCGGTCAGACGGCCACCTTCCCCACCGCTCCTTCTTTGACTGGCCGAAGCCTCAGCAACTCGTTGTCCAGGACCAGGAGTTTGCAACCTCCCAGTCTCTGGGAACGCGTTGCACAGACCTTTCTGCAAGGCCTCCCGGAGTTGTCTCATCCTCTGCTCCCTCTGCGACGGTAACATAAGGTCCGCAACCTTACCCTTGTACCGTGGATCAAGGAGAGTGGCCAGCCAGTAATGGTCCCTCTCCTTGATCCGAAGAATACGAGGATCCTTCCGCAGACTTTGCAGGATCAGGGAGGCCATGCAGCGTAGGTTTGCTGAGGCATTCGCTCCGGAGTCCTCTGGGTCACTAAGGACGACATGATCCGCAGCCACCTCCTCCCAGCCACGTACAAGTCCACTGGTTTCTTGGGACTGTAAATCATCCCTAAAAGACTGCTGCTGATGATGCTGAGTGCCAGCCTCCACCTCCATGCTGACACAATCCTCCTCCTCCTCCTCCTCCTCCTCCTCCTCCTCTTCCTGTGCGATGGGTGGGACAGAAGGAACACTGTCTGGGTAAAGGGGGCCTTGAGAGGCAAGGAAGTCCTCCTCTTCCTGCCTCTGTTCTGCCTCAAGTGCCCTGTCCATTATTCCACGCAGCGTGTGCTCCAACAGGTGGACAAGAGGTACAGTGTCACTGATGCATGCACTGTCACTGCTCACCATCCTCGTGGCCTCCTCAAATGGTGCCAGGACAGTGCATGCATCCCTGATCATGCCCCACTGGCGTGGAGAAAAAAAACCAAGCTCCCCTGACCCTGTCCTGGTGCCGTAGTCGCACAGGTACTCATTGATGGCCCTCTGCTGCGTGTGCAGCCGCTGCAGCATGGCCAACGTTGAGTTCCACCTGGTGGGCATGTCACATATAAGGCGGTTCTTGGGCAGGTTCAACTCCTTTTGCAGCTCAGCCAGGCGAGCACTGGCATTATAAGATCTGCGGAAATGCACACAGACTTTCCTGGCCTGCCTCAGGACATCCTGTAAGCCCGGGTACCTGCCCAAGAAGCGCTGCACCACCAGGTTAAGGACGTGAGCCACACAGGGCACATGGGTCAGTTGTCCCTGTCGGAGGGCGGAGAGGAGGTTGGTGCCATTGTCGCAAACCACCATTCCTGGCTTAAGCTGGCGTGGCGTCAACCACCTCTCGGCCTGGCCCTGCAGAGCAGACAGGACCTCTGCCCCAGTGTGGCTTCTGTCCCCCAAACACACCAGCGCAAGCACGGCATGGCATCTTTTTGCCTGCGTACTTGCGTAGCCCCGTGAACGGCTACGGAGCACCGCTGGTTCATAGGACAAACCACAGGAAGAGGCCATGGAGGAAGAAGAAGAGGAGGGGGTGGAGGAGAGAGGTGTGTCACAACCAGTAGTAGCATTTTGGAGGCGTGGCGGTGGGACAACCTCCAACACTACTGCACCTTGTCCTGAATCCTTCCCAGCTGCCAAAAGAGTGACCCAATGGGCCGTGAAAGAAAGGTAACGTCCCTGTCCATGCCTGCTGGACCATGAGTCAGCGGTAATATGCACCTTACCGCTGACCGCCCTGTCCAGCGAGGCCAAGACATTGCCTTCCACATGCCGGTAGAGAGCCGGAATAGCCTTCCGTGAGAAAAAGTGGCGTTTGGGAACCTGCCACTGAGGAACCGCACATTGCACAAACTCACGGAAGGGGGCCGAGTCTACCAACTGAAAAGGCAGCAGTTGAAGCGCTAGCAATTTAGCCAAGCTAGCATTCAACCGCTGGGCATGTGGATGGCTGGGAGTGAACTTCTTTCGACGGTCCAGCAGCTGGGGCAGGGAAATTTGCCTGCTAGAATCGGACGTCGGTGTACTGCTAGCAGAGTGGGCGCAAGTACTTGGCTGTGACACACCTAATTCTACACCTTCATTCCTCTCAGTGCATGTTTCAGAGAGGACTGAAGTTATAGTGGGGTTGGAGATCCCAGCTGATGCGGTGCAAGGAGAGGTCCGCTTGGTTCTTTGGTGTGGGTCTTTGAGGTAGGCTTGCCAACGAGCTGCATGGCAGGTCAACATATGTCTGGTCAGGCATGTGGTACCCAAGCGGCTGATGTTTTGGCCACGCGATATACGCTTGAGACATATGTTGCAAACAGCAGCTGTGCGATCTGATGCACTAGCCTCAAAAAAGGCCCACACCAAAGAACTTTTTGAATGACGGGCAGAGGCAGCGCCCTGCACAGGCGGAGCTCTGCGGTGTGATTCCGTCGGTGTACTGCCCTTACGCTGGCCACCAAAGGGCATCCTGCCTCGTTGGAGATGTGCCTCCTCCTCATCCTCCTCCTCCTCCTCTCTCCTATTAGGCACCCACGTGGAGTCATTGACCTCATCATCCCCTCCCTCCTCATCACTGGAGCCAATCTGGCAGTATGCTGCAGCTGCTGGAACATGACTGCCAGATTGGTGTCCTTCTTGAGCATCCCCTCTGTCTGCTCTCACGCTACTGCCTTCCTCTAGCTGGGTTTCATCATCAGACCCTTCGAAACGCTGGGCATCCTCCTGGAGCATGTACCCAACACTGTGCTGAAACAGTTCGGGGGACTCCTCAGGAGGAGGACATGGTGGGTCTAGGGAAGGAGTGACTGATGATTTGTCTGACATTGATACCAGGGAAGACGACGCTTTGGCAGCTGCTTTTCCAGTACCCTGAGCCTGGGTGAGAGAGGATGAGGAGGAGGAGGAGGGCTTGGTCATCCACTCTACCAAGTCTTCGGCATGATGTGGCTCAACATGTCCAGCTGCCGAAAAGAAGGACAAGCGTGTCCCATGGCCATGTGCTGATGACAATGCACCGCGTCCACGACCAGCACTGTTGCCCCCAGACACAGAGCCTGCTTGCCCTCTTTTATTGCCTCCTGACTGTCTGCCTCTCCTTGTTTGCCTTCCAGACATTCTAATAGATGGCCTGCAGGGAGATGGGAAAAAAGCAATAAGGGCTACCTTCAGGTGTCCTTCTCTGTCCCTTGAAACAAGGACTTTCACAGTGAAAGAAACTGACACTGTCCCTACCTAGAGTTTTCTGTCCCTAGAATAAATGTTTTTTTTAATCACAATATAGCACAAGGACAATTCACTCAATGTCTCTCCAGGTCCCTGGAAACAAGGACTTGCAGAGTGAAAGAAACTGACACTGTCCCTACCTAGAGTTTTCTGTCCCTAGAATAAATGTTTTTTTTAAGCACAATATAGCACAAGGACAATTAACTCACTGTCCTTACAGGTCCCTGGAAACAAGGACTTGCAGAGTGAAAAAAAAAAAACACTCTCCCTACCTACAGTTTTCTGTCCCTAGAAAAAATGTTTTTTTTAAGCACAATATAGCACAAGGACAATTAACTCACTGTCCTTACAGGTCCCTGGAAACAAGGACTTGCAGAGTGAAAGAAAAAAAACACTCTCCCTACCTACAGTTTTCTGTCCCTAGAAAAAATGTTTTTTTTAATCACAATATAGCACAAGGAAAATTAACTCACTGTCCTTACAGGTCCCTGGAAACAAGGACTTGCAGAGTGAAAGAAAAAAAACACTCTCCCTACCTACAGTTTTCTGTCCCTAGAAAAAATGTTTTTTTTAATCACAATATAGCACAAGGAAAATTAACTCACTGTCCTTACAGGTCCCTGGAAACAAGGACTTGCAGAGTGAAAGAAACTGACACTGTCCCTACCTAGAGTTTTCTGTCCCTAGAATAAATGTTTTTTTTAAGCACAATATAGCACAAGGACAATTAACTCACTGTCCTTACAGGTCCCTGGAAACAAGGACTTGCAGAGTGAAAGAAAAAAAACACTCTCCCTACCTACAGTTTTCTGTCCCTAGAAAAAATGTTTTTTTTAATCACAATATAGCACAAGGAAAATTAACTCACTGTCCTTACAGGTCCCTGGAAACAAGGACTTGCAGAGTGAAAGAAACTGACACTGTCCCTACCTAGAGTTTTCTGTCCCTAGAATAAATGTTTTTTTTAAGCACAATATAGCACAAGGACAATTAACTCACTGTCCTTACAGGTCCCTGGAAACAAGGACTTGCAGAGTGAAAAAAAAAAAACACTCTCCCTACCTAGAGTTTTCTGTCCCTAGAAAAAATGTTTTTTTTAAGCACAATATAGCACAAGGACAATTAACTCACTGTCCTTACAGGTCCCTGGAAACAAGGACTTGCAGAGTGAAAGAAACTGACACTGTCCCTACCTAGAGTTTTCTGTCCCTAGAATAAATGTTTTTTTTAATCACAATATAGCACAAGGAAAATTAACTCACTGTCCTTACAGGTCCCTGGAAACAAGGACTTGCAGAGTGAAAGAAACTGACACTGTCCCTACCTAGAGTTTTCTGTCCCTAGAATAAATGTTTTTTTTAATCACAATATAGCACAAGGAAAATTAACTCACTGTCCTTACAGGTCCCTGGAAACAAGGACTTGCAGAGTGAAAGAAACTGACACTGTCCCTACCTAGAGTTTTCTGTCCCTAGAATAAATGTTTTTTTTAATCACAATATAGCACAAGGAAAATTAACTCACTGTCCTTACAGGTCCCTGGAAACAAGGACTTGCAGAGTGAAAGAAACTGACACTGTCCCTACCTAGAGTTTTCTGTCCCTAGAATAAATGTTTTTTTTAAGCACAATATAGCACAAGGACAATTAACTCACTGTCCTTACAGGTCCCTGGAAACAAGGACTTGCAGAGTGAAAGAAAAAAAACACTCTCCCTACCTACAGTTTTCTGTCCCTAGAAAAAATGTTTTTTTTAATCACAATATAGCACAAGGAAAATTAACTCACTGTCCTTACAGGTCCCTGGAAACAAGGACTTGCAGAGTGAAAGAAACTGACACTGTCCCTACCTAGAGTTTTCTGTCCCTAGAATAAATGTTTTTTTTAATCACAATATAGCACAAGGACAATTAACTCACTGTCCTTACAGGTCCCTGGAAACAAGGACTTGCAGAGTGAAAGAAACTGACACTGTCCCTACCTAGAGTTTTCTGTCCCTAGAATAAATGTTTTTTTTAAGCACAATATAGCACAAGGACAATTAACTCACTGTCCTTACAGGTCCCTGGAAACAAGGACTTGCAGAGTGAAAGAAAAAAAACACTCTCCCTACCTACAGTTTTCTGTCCCTAGAAAAAATGTTTTTTTTAATCACAATATAGCACAAGGAAAATTAACTCACTGTCCTTACAGGTCCCTGGAAACAAGGACTTGCAGAGTGAAAGAAACTGACACTGTCCCTACCTAGAGTTTTCTGTCCCTAGAATAAATGTTTTTTTTAATCACAATATAGCACAAGGACAATTAACTCACTGTCCTTACAGGTCCCTGGAAACAAGGACTTGCAGAGTGAAAGAAACTGACACTGTCCCTACCTAGAGTTTTCTGTCCCTAGAATAAATGTTTTTTTTAAGCACAATATAGCACAAGGACAATTAACTCACTGTCCTTACAGGTCCCTGGAAACAAGGACTTGCAGAGTGAAAGAAAAAAAACACTCTCCCTACCTACAGTTTTCTGTCCCTAGAAAAAATGTTTTTTTTAATCACAATATAGCACAAGGAAAATTAACTCACTGTCCTTACAGGTCCCTGGAAACAAGGACTTGCAGAGTGAAAGAAACTGACACTGTCCCTACCTAGAGTTTTCTGTCCCTAGAATAAATGTTTTTTTTAATCACAATATAGCACAAGGACAATTAACTCACTGTCCTTACAGGTCCCTGGAAACAAGGACTTGCAGAGTGAAAGAAACTGACACTGTCCCTACCTAGAGTTTTCTGTCCCTAGAATAAATGTTTTTTTTAAGCACAATATAGCACAAGGACAATTAACTCACTGTCCTTACAGGTCCCTGGAAACAAGGACTTGCAGAGTGAAAGAAAAAAAACACTCTCCCTACCTACAGTTTTCTGTCCCTAGAAAAAATGTTTTTTTTAATCACAATATAGCACAAGGAAAATTAACTCACTGTCCTTACAGGTCCCTGGAAACAAGGACTTGCAGAGTGAAAGAAACTGACACTGTCCCTACCTAGAGTTTTCTGTCCCTAGAATAAATGTTTTTTTTAATCACAATATAGCACAAGGACAATTAACTCACTGTCCTTACAGGTCCCTGGAAACAAGGACTTGCAGAGTGAAAGAAACTGACACTGTCCCTACCTAGAGTTTTCTGTCCCTAGAATAAATGTTTTTTTTAAGCACAATATAGCACAAGGACAATTAACTCACTGTCCTTACAGGTCCCTGGAAACAAGGACTTGCAGAGTGAAAGAAAAAAAACACTCTCCCTACCTACAGTTTTCTGTCCCTAGAAAAAATGTTTTTTTTAATCACAATATAGCACAAGGAAAATTAACTCACTGTCCTTACAGGTCCCTGGAAACAAGGACTTGCAGAGTGAAAGAAACTGACACTGTCCCTACCTAGAGTTTTCTGTCCCTAGAATAAATGTTTTTTTTAATCACAATATAGCACAAGGACAATTAACTCACTGTCCTTACAGGTCCCTGGAAACAAGGACTTGCAGAGTGAAAGAAACTGACACTGTCCCTACCTAGAGTTTTCTGTCCCTAGAATAAATGTTTTTTTTAAGCACAATATAGCACAAGGACAATTAACTCACTGTCCTTACAGGTCCCTGGAAACAAGGACTTGCAGAGTGAAAGAAACTGACACTGTCCCTACCTAGAGTTTTCTGTCCCTAGAATAAATGTTTTTTTTAAGCACACTATAGCAGAAGCACAAAACACACTGACACTCTCCCTACCTATCCTTCTCTTTCCCTAAACTAAAGGAATCCAGGTTAAGCAAGAAAGAAATAACAGTCACTGTCCCTGCCTATGCTACTCTATCCCTGCTCCGGAACACACTACACTAGGCCGCCGTGCTGGCGGCCTTTTATAGTGTGGGGCGTGTACTAAACACCCTCAGCAATAATTGGCCACAGGCATCCTGCCTGTGGCCAATCATTGCTCTCCTCGCTGCCGGCGCTGTGATTGGCCAAGCATGCGGGGTCACAGTGCATGCTTGGCCAATCACAGCGCCTGGATGACACTGCGATGGCGTAGTGCATTGTGGGCCGTTCGCGTCACTCGAATTTGGCGCGAACGGCCCAAATCGTTCGATCTTCGTCGAACGATCGAACAGCCAATGTTCGAGTCGAACGTATGTTCGACTCGAACACGAAGCTCATCCCTAGTAGCCAATGTCAGGGAACACCAGTACCCAATGTCAGGGAACACCAGTACCCAATGTCAGGGAACACCAGTACCCAATGTCAGGGACCACCAGTACCCAATGTCAGGGACCACCAGTGCTGCATGTCAGGGACCACCAGTGCCACATGTCAGGGACTACCAGGGCCTAATGTCAAGGACCACCACTGCCGAATGTCAGGGACCACTACTGCCGAATGTCAGGGACCACCACTGCCGAATGTCAGGGACAACCAGTGCTGAAGTTCAGCCTCCCGCCGGTATTGTGATAACAGCGCACTGTTCCAATACCGGCAGGAGATCAGTGATCGGTGTTCTTGTGTACAATACCTGACACAGTGGGAGATCCCCGCTGTGTCATATAAGTGATTTCTGATAATAATCCCCGCTCTGCACTGAGATAGTAGGTGGGCGGGCGGTGGCAGGGGGGTGCAGTGCGGCGGGGACAGAGTGGAGGGGCTGTGACTGGCAGGAGCAGAGGAGGGAGGAGAGAGGAGAAGGAGGACACCTCCTCCATGGGTGGCACAGACCGGGGGCTGTGAGACCCCCTCCACCCACTACATCTCTGCTTCCTCCCTGCTCGCTTTCAGAGGACTACAACTGGGCATGTCAGACCACTGGCTGAGTATACAGGAGGACTTGCAGCCAACGGTCTTACAAACAGGAAGTCACCAGGAAATTATGTTTTTTTCAGCAAGATGAGCAGCCTATTGCAGAGGAACTACAGAGCTCAGAAAAACATGGGTGACGTAGTTGGTGAAGGTAGGTGATCAGCAACATGGACATGTAAAAAAAAAATGCCCAGAGTTCTGCTTTAAAATAGGGGATCCCGCATCATTTGGATGTGCTTTGAGTGAGTGGTAGGTTAGGTAAAATGACCCACTGGTTAGGAACCGTGCCTAACACAGGGAAAGGTTCCTGGTAAGTAGGAACAACCCAATACCTCCTGAACAACTGCACTGTGCTCGGAATTCTCCACCTGATACGCCCTGGATGTCCACTATGCTCACATCATCAAGGTTCTTCATTAAAGAAGTCTTGAAAACTCTAATGCCCCGTACACACGATCGGATTTTCCAGCAAAAGTCCGATGTGAGCTTTTGAACGGAAATTCCAACCATGTGTATGCTCCATCGGACTTTTGCTGTCGAAATTTCCGCAAACAAAAGATTGAGAGCTGGTTCTCAATTTTTCCGACGGAAAAAATTCCGATCGGAAATTCCGATCGTCTGTAGCAATTCCAACACGCAAAATTCAGACGCATGCTCGGAAACAATGCAACGCCTGCACGGAAGCATTGAACTTTATTTTATCGGCTCGTCGTAGTGTTGTACGTCACCGCGTTCTTGACGGTCGAAAGTTCAGAGAACTTGTGTGACCGTGTGTATGCAAGCCAAGCTTGAGCGGAATTCCGTCAGAAAAACCATCCAAGGTTTTTCCAACGGAAAATCCGATCGTGTGTACGCGGCATTAGATACTGCCAAGAGTCCCCTTCTACCCTAACACACTTTTCCAGAAGAGATCCCGTCCCTGAGTAGCAAGGTCTGCCCACCTGTCAGATTTTTCGTTCATTCCCAACATCAGGAACTTCATAGGGAAGCTTCTTTCATTCGAGTCCCCAAAACATAAGTGATCCTTCCCACCATCCTTCAGCCAATTCTTGAAATATTAATTTGCTTTGGCCATGAATCTGATATATTGGATGGGCAGTGATGTGCAGTAACATACAGCAACTAATCATCAACTCTGTCATCTCCAAGATGATGAAATTTCATTTGGCTGTTATGGGTTACAGTACAGCATTTCTTGTTAAATAACTCCAATCTTTTATAAGATCTGGAAGATGTACGTTTCTTCCCTTGAGGTCTATGTTCTGCTCCACTGCTCTGCACACATATAAGTTGGATCATCAAGTATTTCTTTTAAAGGGTAATGGTTTCTCAATTCAGTCTTCGTCATTTATTATCACCAAGTACAAGAACTGCAGGTCCATATTTCAAATCACAATTGCATAACCCACACCTGAGGAGGTTTACTTAAAGTGGACCCAAATAATACCATTGGATCTAAACCAATGCCTAGTACACACAAACGTTTTTTCCGTCAGATAACAAACCAACGGTTTTCCTGACAGAATTCCTCTCAGCCTGCCAAAAGTCCGCCCGTCAAACGTGCGGTGACGTACAACCCGTACCACGGCACTATAAAGGGGAAGTTCCATTCCAACGGCGCCACCCTTTGGGCTGCTTTTGCTGATCCTCGTGTTAGTAAAAGTTTGGTGAGAGATGATTCGCGCTTTTCAGTCTTCATGATTTTCAGTCCGTTACAGCGTGACGAATGTGATATCTCCATTACGAGCGCTAGTTTTACCAGAAAGAGCGCTCCCGTCTCATACTTGATTCTGAGCATGCGCGGTTTTCTGCCCGTTAGAAAACCATGCAGACGAACGGTTTTCCCACTCGGATTTTTGGGCCAACGGGAAAAAAGAGATCCTGATCTCTTTTTTTGTCCGCCAGTTTTCCCGTCAGAAAAACTGTGATGGAGCATACACACGACCGGGATTCCAGACGAAAAGCTCTCATACCAGTTTTCCCATTGGAAAAAACGGTCGTGTGTACGAGGCACAAGGGTGTTTACATGTGCTTAAATGTACCTGTCATCTGGGTCTATTCCACATAGTCTGAAGCTACTAAGGCAGCGAGCTGGGGCAGTGAAAACTGAAGAATAAGTAAAACAGAAGATTCTGCTGATGCCAGCACCCACAATGCACTGTGGATCACATGATTCTAAAAATGTCAACTTTGGGTCATGTGACCGGGAACTGTGGTGCCATAGGATCCATTTTTCATCTATGACAGGTATGGTTTTTTTCGGGATTATATTTTTTAACCACTTGCCGACCACGGCAGATTGACGTATACATACGTTGCCTTTAAGATGCGGCATTGTGGGTGCGTGTGCGCGCCCGCCGCAAGCTCCGGGAGTTCGACCGTGGGTCCCGATTCGATTTCTGCTGGGAGTCCCGCGATCGTCTCACGGAGAGGAAGAACGGGTAAATGCTGATGTAAACAAACATTTCCCCAATCTTCCTAGTGACAGGAAACTGATCACAGCTTCCTGTAATCGGGAGCAGTGATCAGTGTCATGTCACACGTAGCCCATCCCCCCTACCGTTAGAACACATCCCTAGGACACACTAAATTCGTTTTTTTTATATATATATTTTGGAGATATTTATTATAGCAGAAAACTAAAACAATATTGCTTTTTTTTCAAAATTGTCACTCTAATTTTGTTTATAGCGCAAAAAATTAAAACCGCAGAAGTGATCAAATACCACCAAAAGAAAGATCTATTTGTAGGAAAAAAAATTGTTTGGCAGCCACGTCGCACGACCGCGCAACTGTCAGTTAAAGTGACGGAGTGCCGAATCGCAAAAAATGCTCTGGTCTTTGGCCAGCCAAATGGTCCGGGGCTGAAGTGGTTAACACTGCTAGCCTACCCTCTCTCCCAGTGTGTGGTCGAAACAAACAAAATGTTACAGATTGGGTCTGCTTTAAGGAACCACAATATCCCAAAATAGAAATGTGGAAGATCTACTAATAGCATTCTGTACAGAATTTGAAAAGTTTCACTTTTAGTAACTTCTTTGACCTTTTGCTCTTTTTGCTGCTTTTTGAAACAACAAAATGACAGCAGATAGTTTTTTTAGTGCTGCACCTGCCTTTAATCTCATTCCATTTACATGATCTCATATCTGCTTTAGACATCTTCACGTAATTGCCCTGTGGGCAGTTTCCAGTTTTATGACTTCTCTGGTGCTGCACCTAAACTCTAGAATTGTTTCCCTCGCTCAGATTGTAAATTGATAAGGCATGTTCCCTGAAAACATACCTCCTAATAATCCTGCCGTATTCCAAAATCATCCCTTGATTTGGTTATATCACATGCCATTCCATCCTCTGACTTATTTACTGGTCATATTCCTCTATCATGCTTGCTAATTGGCTTCATGCCATTCACTTACCTTAACTGTCCATAGACATAATATGGAATATACACTATATTACCAAAAGTATTGGGACGCCTGCCTTTACACACGTGAACTTTAATGGCATCTCACTCTTAGTCTGTAGGGTTCAATATTGAGTTGGCCCACCCTTTGCAGCTATAACAGCTTCAGCTCTTCTGGGAAGGCCGTCACAAGGTTTAGGAGTGTGTCTATGGGAATGTTTGATCATTCTTCCAGAAGTGCATTTGTGAGGTCAGGCACTGATGTTGGACGAGAAGGCCTGGCTCGCAGTCTCCACTCCAATTCATCCTAAAGGTGTTCTATCGGGTTGAGGTCAGGTCTCTGTGCAGGCCAGTCAAGTTCCTCCTCCCCAAACTCACTCATCCATGTCTTTATGGATGAATTTGAGTGCAGACTGTGAGCCAGGCCTTCTCATCCAACATCAGTGCCGGACCTCACAAATGCGCTTCTGGAAGAATGGTCAAATATTCCCATAGACACTCCTAAACCTTGTGGACAGCCTTCTCAGAAAAGCTGAAGCTGTTATAGCTGCAAAGGGTGGGCCAACTCAATATTGAACCCTTAGGACTAAGATTGGGATGCCATTAAAGTTCATGTGCGTGTAAAGGCAAGTGTCCCAATACTTTTGGTAATATAATGTACTTACGTTGGTCCAATGTAACTATGTAAATATTGTCAGACCTGAAATTTAGCTTTAACCAGGTAAATATATCCTTTACAATTCAGGGGTCTCCAAACTATGGCCCTCCAGTTGTTCAGGAACTACGATTCCCATCATGCCTAGTCATGTCTGTAAATGTCAGAGTTTTACAATGCCTCATGGGACCATGGGACGTGTAGTTCCACAACAGCTGGAGGGCCGTAATTTGGAGATCCCTGCGTCTATATCCTCCAAATACCCTACTGAAAAACAGTACAGAAAAGGATGACTGTGTGTGTGGATAAAAGTTGATAATCAATCCATGGTGAGTATTGTGTAATTTTATATTATATTATTGTAATCTGTTGGAGACAATTTATCACAGCACTTATGTGAGATTATCAAATTCCAACGTAGTAAGTAAGTTTGTTACTAACCGATGTGGTTCTGATCCAGTAGAATCTATTAAAGAGTTTGATCTTGACTTGCCAAGCTGTAAATAAAGTAAAGCGAGTTACTTACACAGTACAATTATAATACCAGCTTTATAAAAAGTCATCACTTGAAGCAGCAGCATTATCATGACTGGGAAACAAATTGCCAGAAGACTGGTTCAAATTTTGTAGCAGAAACCCAAAGTGACCATTGTTACCTATAACAAAGTGGTGGACTCGGGACAGGTACACTATTTATTACACCGTATCACAACCAAGGATGGATGATTGATGTGTTTTACAACGAAAGAACCAACATTTCATGATATACAAATGTACAGACCGCACAAATAATACACATCAACGATCGCCTTCTACAAGAGGATATAATCTGTCAAACGCATCAACCTTTGGTTGTATCACAGTGTAATACAGTAAAACCTTGGTTTGAGAGTAACTTGGTTTGAGAGCGTTTTGCAAGACAAGCTACATTTTTTAATACATTTTGACTTGATATACAAGCGATGTCTTGATATACAAGTAATGTCATGTCACAACTGAGTATAAAAGAGAAGAGAGGTGCCTCTAAGTGTAGCAATATGGTTACATTTATTGAACGTACAACATTTAGCAACATATTGCTACACTAAAGCCTCG
Organism: Rana muscosa; assembly: GCA_029206835.1. Lineage (NCBI taxonomy): Eukaryota > Metazoa > Chordata > Amphibia > Anura > Ranidae > Rana > Rana muscosa. The sequence goes on along the minus strand of CM055127.1, from coordinate 419,560,641 downwards.
TACACACGGTCGGACTTCAAACAAACTTTTCCGTGGATTTTTGTCCAAAGGGAGTTGGCCGGGCACACCCATATCATACACACGCTCTGACTTTTCTGCAAACTTTCCCAAAACTTTTCCAACATCACGTGGCTTTTCTGCTCTTTTCTGCTCTTTACTGCAACCCTTTAGTCGACTTCTGCTATTGTTGGTTGATTTTAACATTGGTTCTCGGCATGCTTATTTGTCCATCGGACAAAAGTCCGATGGATTTCTGTACACACGGTCGGACTTTGCTCCATCGGACTTTTGTTGGCGAAAAGTTTGTCCGTTTGCAGACCGAACATTTGTCTGATGAAAACCAAAAAAGTTTGTCCGATGGAGCGTAGTACACACGGTCGGATTTTTTGTCAAACTTGCTCATTTTGAAGTCTGTTGGCAAAAAGTCCGACCGTGTGTACGAGGCTTTAAAGCAGTGGTTCTCAACTCCCGTCCTCAGGACCCACTAACAGGCCAGGTTTGCAAGATAACTGAAATACATCACAGGTGATATAATTTGCTGCTCAGTGATTGCAGTATTCTAGTCTGCATCTCTCCAAGGTAATACTTAAAACCTGGCCTGTTAGTGGGTCCTGGGGACAGGAGTTGAGAACCACTGCTTTAGAGGCGCCTCTCTTCTCTTTTATACTCTGTAGCTCCTGCTGGAGTTTGCTTCTAATCCCCTTGTGGAGGCTTCCATTTGTGGATGGACATTTTATGGTTACACAACCTGGACACATTGCTATAATCTTTTTATATTGACTATAAACAGAAGAACCTATGAGTAAATGGTTGTGGAACGAATCATCTGAGTTTTCATTATTTCTTATGGGAAAATTTGCTTTGATATACAAGTGCTTTGGATCACAAGCATGCTTCCGGAACAAATTATGCTCGCAATCCAAGGTTTTATGCTGGGATTTGAAATGATTCTATATACGATATACATGTTTTTGTTTTCAGAACAGTTATAAATATTCAAAGTTGGTTTGACCAATGCGTCACCATTGCACATGCAATAGTCCTTTGCCGCACCTCTGAAAGGTGATCTGCCATGGATCGCTGGCCGTATGTCACCTTATCACCACCTGTTTTAACCCTAAAAGACTGCACCATGCTACAACCATGTGCATTGCATTGTAGAGTGATTGCGGCACAGTCCTATTCATTCACAGCAACAGTACTGCCTGCTGAACACCACTGTAGTAGTCTGAACTAGTACAATGATAGCCACAATCTTACAATTCCTGTACAAGCAACTGCTCCACAGCACACTGAACACAGAGGGTCTCTCTCTTGGCACCGCTGCCATTTAAAGAACACCTTGAATTTTATGAAAATTTTAAGACTCTGCGTGGACAACTAGCAAAGGCTTCTAAGTATTTCTCTCTGTGCAGTGAAACTGTGGAACAGCTTAAAGCGGAGGTCCACCCTAAAAAAAAAATTAACATCAAAAGACTCCTTACATTTTTTTAAAAACATTTGAAAAAATATATATTTTTTTTACTTACCGGAAATGGCTGTTGCTAGGCAGTCTTCCTAATCTGCCACTTCCTTCTCCGTGGAGCTCCTCGGTCTCGTCCTCGCGTTGCCTCCTGGGACCGCCCATTCACAAAGCGCCGCGCGACTCGCGCATGTCCAATAGGAAACAGGCAGTGAAGCTGCAAGGCTCCACTGCCTGTTTCCCTTCATTAGGATGGCGGCGCTGGCAGCCGATCCCATGGATGGATCGGCCTCGGGGGGCCGACATCGCTAGCTCCTTGGACAGGTAAGCGTCATTATTAAAAGTCAGCAGCTACAGTGTTTGTAGCTGCTGACTTTTTTTTTTTTTTTATCGCGGCTGGAACACCGCTTTAAATGTGGAGCTAAATAAATGTCTTAAGCCCTGTACACACGATTGGATTTCCTATGGATTTTAAACCGATGGATTTTTCCATCGGAAATCCGATGAAGCTGACTTCCATCAGTTTTGCCTACACACCATCAGACAAAAATCTGACCGTCCCAAACGCCGTGACGTTAAACACTCCGACAAGCCGAGAAAAATGAAGTTCAATGCTTCTGCTGTTGTTATCTGCTTTAGCCTTCCAATGCTACTTACCGTGATAGCCAGCTATAGATGGGGGCGGTGGACATGTTTTTGTTTTCACCTATGGTGCTTGTATTGGTCCAGCAGCGCACCAACACCTTTGCTGCCATTGTGCTACGCTGGGTGTTTGGTGTGCTCCTGTACCTTTAAGGAGGGGTGGCTCCCCTTCAGTCCACCTGCCCTCATCTAACCATCAGAATGCATGTGCCTCCATTGTGGGGACACTCAATGTTAGTGTAGGACCACAGACTCCAGGGGGCCTTGGCGTGGCTCTGTGGCTCACGCATGCGTTTGCAAATGCGTGCGGACAAACCCCTGTTTTTAACGCATACTGTTAGACAGGTTAATTGGTTGTCAGCGAGCTGGTCGGTAAGTAGGCTTGGTTTTTCCCTGGGCATTCCCCAGGCCATGTTGTTAGCTTCTGAGCATGCGTTGACTTGATTCTGAGCATGCGTGGGTTTTTTATCCGATGGAGTTCCACACAGACGATAGTAATTTGCTAACGTTTTTTTTTTTCCATCAGATAATTTTAAAACATGTTCTATTTTTTAACACTGATGGAAAAAAGACCGATGGGGCCCATACACGATCGGTTTGTCCAATGAAAAAAGTCCATCGGACTGTTTTCATCGGTAAAACCGATCGTGTGTACAGGGCTTAAGCATAAACCAATTTAAAAAGGGGTATAAATAAAATAAAAATTCAAGGTATAAGAATGAAGGTGTTTGAAATATTATTGTCTGATAATTGTTTGTTTATTAATATTGTTAATGATTTATTTATTTGTTTTGTATTATTGTTAGTTTGTTTGGGTGTGTATATGCATGTATGTATGTATGCATATATGTGAAGGATTGTGTAGATTATTGGTAATTAGTATATTATATTTGAATTATTAATTATTGTATGACTTTATAGCGATGGGACATTATTACCTATGGAGAAGGGGTGGGATTAGATAAGTTTGTACTTCTTCCCACTCTTTTTTGAATATGTAAACAAAATTATTGTTTATAGCTCTTTTTTTTTTTGTCTTGTCTTGTAACTAGTTGTTTTGTGATTGTCTACTACTGAATGATATATAAATAAAAACAAACGGGAATACAGTTTGCTAATGTTGAAGTCACTTAACCATTCTTGATACATTAATAAAGCTCATTATTATATTAGGTATACCGTGGCTGATTCTCCATATGGTTTTTCTGGGGCATTTCTTTGCCCCACCATCCTATTTTTCTACTACTGAATGATTTACTTTTTTTTTTTTACAGGTTCAAAATAAACTAAAACTAAAAAAAAAAGTCAATGAATACAAACAGTTCTCTGATTGGATGAGGTGGGGAGGAGCAGTTGTGACATCATGATCTCCACCTCTTCCTTGTATTCACTGAAAAGGCATTCTGTGAATGGTGGCAGCACAGGACCCAGAAGATTGTGGTGATCACTGTAGTATCACCAACTACTACAAATTTTGTCGGCTTCCACATCAGTCCATCAGCTATGCGATATGCATACCTACACTGGTCCAACCTACATTAACGCATTTAAGTATGCAAATTTGAGTTTATCTTTAAGAATTGATATGCATATTTGTTATACAAGGTATATTATAATTGAATCAAGTAAAAAATGCACCACTTTAGAGCTAGCTGATGTTTTGCCCTTATAGAGTAGGCCAAAGTTTACATTTCAGCTATGGTCCTATTAATTTGATGGTAACTTTGTCATTCCCAGATAGCAAGCAATTGTGCTGCAAGTTGGAAAATGACTTGCTAAGCTCTTCCTAGCCTTGTCAGGCTTCACAAGTTTGTTGCACAATTGCAGCAAGTCTGCATTGCATGACTCCAAATTAAAGGAGAGTTCCAGACTTTTTTTATGTTTATTAAAAGTCAGCAGCTACAAAAAGTGTAGCTGCTGGCTTTTAATAAACATACACTTACCTGTTCCACTGTCCAGCGACGCGACGCCCGGAGCTCCGCTCCTCTCCCCCCTTCTCCGCTGGTGCCTCCATTCATAGTGTGGGCACCCGGCCGTGACAGCTTTCGGCTTCAGGGCCAGGCACTCACTGCGCAGGCGCGAACAGCGCAGCGCTCTCTGAGTGGACAGGCAATCGCCAGGGACCTGTCATGTCCTAGGTGATCGCCTACAGGGAGGGGCCACCAAAAGGCGATATGACAAATCGCCTAGGCGGCCCCAGGGCGGAAGGAGGAAGTGGGACAGGAAGTCCCACTCCTACTGAAGCCCCCACTCCCCCCCCCCAAAAAAATACATGCCAAATGTGGCTTGTAAGGGGGCGAGGAGCGGATTAAGCGGAAGTTCCAAATTTGGGTGGAACTCCGCTTTAACTTTCTTTGCAAACATTCTGCAAGTCTGGTGAGGCTCCATTGATGGGCGCTGGTGAGGCTACATTTGATGGGTGCTGGTGAGGCTGCATTGATGGGCGCTGGTAGGCTGCATTTGATGCGTGCTGGTAGGCTGCATTTGATGGGCGCTGGTGAGGCTGCATTGATGGGTGCTGTGAGGCTGCATTTAATGGGCGCTGGTGAGGCTGCATTTGATGGGCGCTGGTGAGGCTGCATTTGATGGGCACTGGTGAGGCTGCATTGATGGGCGCTGTGAGGCTGCATTTGATGGGCGCTGGTGAGGCTGCATTTGATGGGCGCTGGTGAGGCTGCATTTGATGGGCGCTGTGAGGCTGCATTTGATGGGCGCTGGTGAGGCTGCATTTGATGGGCGCTGTGAGGCTGCATTTGATGGGCGCTTTATTAAAAAAGTGGGGTTTACATGGGCAGGGGAAAGGGGTGGAGTCATGGGGGGGCCGCAAAATTAGGTTTCGCCTAGGGTGTCAAAAAATCCTAGCAGCAGCCCTGGGTGGGATTGCGCAGTAGTGAGCAGAAACTTCAGTTGCCTAAGGATGAATATGTATGGTGTGTGGGCATTAAAGCCATCCCTCTTTATCATGACACATAGGTGATAAGTGGACAGAAAGAGATTAATTTTCTATTAATTTTACAGGCAGATTTATTTATTGTAACAGTTGCCAATGCAGTGTAATACATACTATGCTCTGCAGGGGTCACTGTTGTCACTTACAAAGTCTAATAAAATTGATTTGAGCAGTGATGTTTACAGACATATTGACAATGGAACAGTGAATTTATTATTAATGATATACTGCCGTCTTGGTGGTGTCGCAGATATTGCTATAAAATTGAATGACAGCTTCAGGTTTACATTCACAATGTCCCCGTACCACCTAAGAAACTGTGTGTGCCAACTAATTAGATTGCATCTTATCACCAATCAGCATGTACTTCCTTGTCACATTAATTATCCTTTTAGTGCTGTCACTGCCTACTCAGCTGACAATTAAACGTATTATTACCACATTATAGACTGACAACGTCTGCCTACTGAAGAAGTAGAAAATATTTCTTCTTTCAGAAAACTTATCTGTTACAATGTGTACCACAGGAATGAAAATGTGTACAGGGAGCAGTTATTGGGAAAGGAATAATTAAAATGCAATGCCTACAAATCATTGTGCCCCATAGCAAGAGTTTCATGGGACCACCTGCTAACTTCCTCTGTAACAGCTTGCAATGTCAACTGTGACAATAGGGGGCTATTTATAAAAAAAAGTTGCTGTTTTCACACAGCCTTCGCCAATAATCCCTGAAATGTCGTTAATATGTTTATTTCCCATGATCGTTAGTGCCATCTAGTGGCCATATTGTTAGATTTTCCCAACTGAGGTATTTCAGGAAAATACTACATTATGGCCATTGGATGGAGCTGATGATTATAGGAAATACAGTAAAACTTTGGATTGTGAGCATAATTCGTTCCAGATACATGTTTGTAATCCGAAGAACTTGTATATCAAAGAACATTTCCCCATAAGAAATAATGGAAACTCAAATGATTCGTTCCACAACCATTTATTCATAAGTCCTTCAGTTTATAGTCCATATAAAAAGATTATAGCAATGTGATAGGTTGTGTACCCATAAAATGTCCATCCACAAATGACAGCCTCCACAATGGGATTAGAAGCAAAATCCAGCAGGAGCTCCAGAGTATAAAAGAGAAGAGAGGCGCCTCTAAAGTAGCAAATTTGAGTGGCAAGTCTCTAGCAAGATTAAAGTTGCAGTGGTGAGTCTACAGCAAGAGCTCTGCGAGTCACAGTGCCCCCTGTGGTGGGATGACTATTGCACAACACAACTGAACCAGAACTTGCAGCAGACTTGCAGAATGTTTGCAAAGAAAGTTGATCTGTCATGCAATACGAACTTGTGAAGCCTGGCAAGGCTAGCAATAGCTTAGAAATTCATTTTCAAACGTCCAACTCAATTACTTTCTATCTGGGATAGTCAGCACACTACAAGGGCCAGTGCTTTCAATAAAAGTTTAAGTTCTGCTAGCAAAAAAAATAATAATAACAAAAATAAATATTTCTATTATGACAAAATAATAAATGCTCCTGCACACAAGGAGATTGATTTACTAAAGGCAAATAGACTGTTCACTTTGCAAAGTTCAGTTTCACTCTACAAGTGCAGTTGCTCCAGAGCTTAAGGCTGCATTCACATCTGAGCGTTTTGTAGCTTGAAGCCTTAAGCTACAAAACGCTAGAGGGGAAAAAATCCATTATTCTCTATGGAGATGGTTCACATCTCCACTCCAAAACGCCTGAAGCCGAACGCCTAAAGCTCAAACAAGTTCCAGGCCCTTTTTTGTCGCGCGAATCGGGCAGATTTGGGCATTTTAGGAGTCATAGAATGTAATGGAAACGGTCGATTCAAGCGTCTAGCGCGACAACGAGCGTTTCTACAGGCGCAAATTCGCGCGACAAAACGCCGGTAAAAACGTCGGTAAAAACGCTCAAAGCGCTACGCTCAGGTGTTAATGCAGTCTTATAGCTGAGGTAAAGCTTCATTTGGAAAGAGTACCCAATAACGTGCAAGGAAAATGAAAAAAAAAACAGCATTTTTGCTTGCACATGATTGGATGATGGAAGTCGGCAGAACCTCTGCTCCTTTACTAAGCTCTGAAGCATCTGCACTTCCAAGAGTGCAACTGCATTTGCAAAGTGCACAGTCTATTTTCCTTTAGTAAATCAACCCCACTGACTCTATAACCCTAATACAGACTTCTGTAATCTCAAAGTTCTTTTAAAGAACTAGAAATCTCAGCTGACCTATTAGGTTTTAGCTGGGAAGACACTTTGGAATTTCTGACTGCTTTAGGCACTTAGGACTAATTTCAGTCCGTAGTAGACATTCAGAGGGCAGAGAAGGGCAATCAAACTAATAAGAGGCATGGAGGAGCTCAGCTATGAGGAAAGATTAGAGGAACTGAATGTATTCACTCTTGAGAAGAGGAGATTAAGGGGGGATATGATCAACATGTACAAATATATAAGTGGTCCATATAGTGGACTTGGTGTTGAGTTATTCACTTTAAGGTCATCACAGAGGACAAGGGGGCACTCTTTACGTCTAGAGGAAAAGAGATTTCATCTCCAAATACAGAAAGGTTTCTTCACAGTAAGAGCTGTTAAAATGTGGAATAGACTCCCTGCAGAGGTGGTTCTGGCCAGCTCAGTAGATTGCTTTAAAAAAAAGGCCTGGATTCTTTACTAAATGTACATAATCAGGGCCGGACTTACCATTGGGCTTGACTGGGCTCAAGCCCATGGGCCCCGCGCTTGCCAAATAGGGGCCCCTGCACTTGCGCACATTAGCCCCTCTAAACCGGCATTTAAAGCTTGCCGGAATGCAGTCTGTGAGAACTTCCCCTCTGTCCGGCACAGAGGAGAAGTCTTGCGGTGTTTAGCTCCTTCCACTCTTCCTGATACTCCCCCGTATGACTAAAGAAGACGTCACAAAAGGGGAGTGAAAGAAAACAGCAGACACAGCAACGAATGGTTACGGCGCAACCGCGCATGCGCAAGATTACCGACAGGGACACAGTAAGGGCGGAAGCAACGTCATAATTTAAATCACATAACAGCAGTATGAATGGCGATTGACATACCCGGAAATACAGAGAACGAAACCATCCTAAAAAAGGTATTTACAGGCCTCGTTTTTGGGGGATATATATACCATATATACTGGAGTATAAGCCAAGTTTTTCAGCCCTTTTTTTAGGGCTGAAAGTACACCCCTCGGCTTATACTCGAGTCAGTACCTGAAAATCTTCTTATACTGCGGCCGGCGTCCATTGTTTAAATATCACGGCTTTCTCCTGGTCCCTTCCGTGATAGGCGTTTCCAGCAAACACTGTGTTGAGTGTTCCGCCTATCACAGAGGTCCTCTCATTCTCGGACTCCGTTTCCCAGCAGACACTGTGTTCAGTGTCCTGCCTATCATGGACGTTCTCTTGTCCGAGGATGAAAAGACGTCCGTGATTGGCGGAACACTGAACACAGTGCCTGCTGGGAAATGGAGTCCGAGAATGAAAGGATCTCCGTGATAGGCGGAACACTCAACACAGTGTTTGCTGAAAACGCCTATCACGGAAGGGACCAGGAGAAAGGCGTGATATTTAAACAATGGACGCCGGCCGCAGTATAAGAAGATTTTCAGGTACACTCGGGCACAGGGAGGCTGCAATGGACACAGTGAGGTTGGGCACAGTAAGCTGGCAATGGGCACAGTAAGGTGGCCAGTGAGGTGGCAATGGACACAGTGAGGTTGGGCACAGTGAGGTGGCAATGGGCACAGTAAGGTGGCACAGTGAGGTGGCAATGGGCACAGTGAGGTGGCACAGTGAGGTGGCAATGGGCACAGTAAGGTTGGGCAATTGGCACAGTGAGGTGGCAATGGGCACATTTCCCCCCCCAAGGCTTATACTCAAGTCAATAAATTTTCCCAGTTTATTGGGGTAATATTAGGTACCTCGGCTAATACTCGGGTCGGCTTATACTCGAGTATATACGGTATGTATGTATATATATATATATATATATATATATATATATATATTGCATTGCGATGAGCTGTTATAACTTAATAATTGAAAAACTTCAAAAATCGGCCGGGGTTTACTTCCTCTTTAATTTTTCATTGAATTGTTCTATTTAAAGTAATGTTAAGAGGGTAGGGCCCGAAAGTGACTCAAGCCCAGGGGCCCCCACCACCCTAAGTCCTGCCCTGTACATAATATAACTGGGTACTAACATTTATAGGTTAAGTTGATCCAGGGAATATCCGATTGCCTCTCGGGGGATCAGGAAGGAATTTTTTCCCCTGCTGTAGCAAATTGGATCATGCTCTGCTGTTTTTTTTTGCCTTCCTCTGGATCAACTGTGGGTATAGAATTGTGTATATGGGATTGTACGATTTTTATATTTTTTATTGGTTGAACTAGATGGACTTGTGTCTTTTTTCAACCTGACTAACTATGTATAAAATCTACACTGCTAAGCAAACCCAATTCTTCTTAGTGTCCAGAAAGCCAGCCAAACGCAGAACAAAATTTGGCCGGTTCAGCAGGAAACATCCGAACATACTAAAGTTGAATTCTGATACTTGAGTTAGTCAATCCTTATGTCATAAATGCTTCTTCTAGCGGCATAGATACATCTAAAGTATAACTCCAAGCACACAAATAAATAGAGATCTGAAATATATGTACTTAAAGCGGAGCTCCGCCGGAAAAAAAAAATATTAAAAGCCAGCAGCTACAGCTACAGCAGCTGCTGGCTTTTAATATTTGGACACTTACCTGTCCTGGAGTCCAGCGACGTCCGCAGCAGAGGACGAGCGACCGCTCGTCGCTCTGCTGCTCCCTCCGCCATCCTCGCTGAGGGAACCAGGAAGTGAAGCCCTGCGGCTTCATGCCCGGTTCCCTACGGCGCATGCGCGAGTCGCGCTGCGCCGTTCTGATTGGTGCTCCTGTGTTCTGGGAGCCGAGTGTCTCCCAGAACACTACGGGAAGTCTACGGGAAGTGACGTAACTCCCGCAGATTCCCGGAGAGAGGACTCCCGGATGTGGGTGAAAATACCTGTCTTAGACAGGTATCTTCACCCCCCTCCCCCCTGAAAGGTGTCAATTGTGACACCGGAGGGGGGGAGGAATCCAAATAGCAAAAGTTGCTATTTAGGGTGGAGCTCCACTTTAAATTGTTTTACTTGTCAAGGATTTTGTCTTTCTGTCCATCTAGCCTAGAGATCTACAGATTCCTGCCAGGCAGCAGAGCCAGGTTGATGACCTGACTTTTCTGTACTGCAGCTAAACAACATAGTAAGGTCACCTTTTTTTTTGTTTGTTTTGTTTGACATGCGTCACCCTTCCATGTGCTACTTACTGCAAAGGCCAGTTATAGGTGGGGCAGTGGTCATTTGTTTGTACAGTTAGGTCACCTCCCTGCCCCCTGCCTGTGATTGGACAGTAAATGAGAAGCAGATTGAAAAGCTCATCTTCCTCCTCACTCTGCTCTTTTCTTCAGTCAGCATAGTCCTTCTTGGCATTCGCACACTGCATCACACCCCTCCTGATGTCCCTTCCTCTCCCAGTTTCATCTACAGGGGATTACAAGAAGCTGATGCCAATTTAAACACTAGTTGCATTAAAGAATACATTAACTATCTCTTTTAATAAATGCAATACTGCATTAATAGTTGAATTGCCGTATCTGAGCTCAGCTTAAAGGAAAACTATTCAGAGAGATATATGTAAATTGCCATTAACGACCTCTCTTTCCTAAATGCTAACTGCTTGGCTTTGAAGTGCAGTTAAAAGTACTTTTAGGATCTTCGCTCTAGAACAGGGGTCTCCAAACTTTCTAAACAAGGGCCAGTTTACTATCCTTTAGACTTTAGGAGGGCCGGACTGTTGCAAGTGGGAGTAGAAAATGTCCCGGCATCAGAAGGAGTAAACCTTCTTTGGTGTCAGTGAGAAGAATTGTGCCCCATTGTTGGTGTCATTGGGTGGGAAGAATGAGGTGCCATCGTTGGTGTCACTGGGAGGAATTGTACCCCATCAATGGTGTCATTGGGAGGAACTGTGCCTCTTCGTTGGTGTCAGTGGGGGGAATTATGCCCTGTTGTTGGTGTCAAAGAATGATACATTTTCCCCAAGGGCCAGATAAAAGCAATAAAAGTGCCACATTTTCCGCTGGGCGCCAGTTTGGAGACCACTGCTTTAGAACAAGTATGCTAATCATGCTAATTATGAGTTTTGACTTTACTTTACATGCTGCAGGTCACTGGTCAGAGGTGAGGGCAGTATTAAAGCCAAAGACAGCCAACAAACTAATATTTTCAGATGGAGGTCAATAATGGCAGACTGTATATTTCTGTTAGCAGAAAAACAGTACTGCTCTTTAACCACTTCAGCCCCGGACCCTTTGGCTGGCCAAAGATCAGAGCACTTTTTGCGATTCGGCACTGCGTCGTTTTAACTGACAATTGCGCGGTCGTGTGATGTGGCTCCCAAACAACATTGGCGTCTTTTTTTCCCACAAATAGAACTTTCTTTTGATGATATTTGATCACCTCTGCGGTTTTTATTTTTTGCGCTATAAACAAAAATAGGAGCGACAATTTAGAAAAAAAGCAATATTTTTTACTTTTTGCTATAATAAATATCCCCAAAAAATATATAAAAAAAACTTTTTTTTTGTCAGTTTAGGCGATACGTATTCTTCTACATGTTTTTGGTAAAAAAAATTTCAATAAGCGTTTATTGATTGGTTTGCGCAAAAGTTATAGCGTCTATAAAATAGGGGATAGTATTATGGCATTTTTATTAATATTTATTTTTTTACTAGTAATGGCGGCGATCCTCGATTTTTATCATGACTGCGACATTATGGCGGACACATTGGACACTTTTGGCGCCATTTTGGGACCATTCACATTTATACAGCGATCAGTGCTATAAAAATGCACTGGTTACTGTGTAAATGTGACTGGCAGTGAAGGGGTTAACCAGTAGGGGGCTAGGAAGGGGTTAAGTGTGTCCTAGGGAGTGATTCTAACTGTTAGGGGGGCGTGGCTAGGAATGACACGTCACTGATCGCTGCTCCCGATGAGAGGGAACAGACGATCAGTGACATGTCACTAGGAAGAACGGGGAGATGTTGTGGTTACAATGACATCTCCCCGTTCTTCAGCTCCGTGACACGATTGCGGGACACCGGCGGACATCAAGTCCGCGGGTCCCGTGGGCACAGTCACGGAGCTCGAGGCAGGGTCGCGTGCGCGCCGCCGGCGGGGCGCTACCACACAGCGGCAAATTTAAAGGGATGTACCTGTACGCCCATTTGCCTGTCCGTGCCATTCTGTCGACGTATAAGTTCGTGCAGCGGTCGGCAAGCGGTTAAGTGCTCTTTCACAGAGACAGCTTGGGAGGATTGTAAAAACAGGATGTCAAGCTTCAGTTTTAATGCCCCCGGCTGCCGATCCAAATGCTAAAAATTACAGCCTGACAGGGCTGTACACGCCCCAGCCACTGCATTTTTAACTCAGGCTGTAGAGTTTGATAGGCAGCACTACCTGTCAAACTCTCCCATTACGTTCAATAGGATCTCACCCCTGTGAGTTAAATTCTCAGCTTGATTTTTAGTACTAAATCCCCCTTGGGATTGAGAAAAAAAAACAGACATTCCATGGGTGGCAGGATCACCTACTAAATGCCTGCCAACTTCTTTCTATACCCCCCCCCCACCCCCCAACGCAGATCGCTTTTTAGAGGGCAGCAAATATGCCACCAGCATGAAGGAAGCTTACATCTCTTCTATCTGTTATCTAGAAATATTGGGAACTATCAGCATTACTCCTCCAGGGTGTCATAGATCTCCTCTAGACTCCTACAGGTCCATCAGCAAATAGAACATTCTTCAGAAATTGTGAAACTGCCCATAGTAAAAGGGTAGAGCTAGCCAGCAATTATCATAGTATAAATTATAAACACATCCGTTTAAAATGAGGTACAGTTTATAAATATTGGTTTACTGTTACATTAGGTCAGCCATTCTCATCCAGGGTTCTGTAGATTCCTAGCGTTCCTCCAGAGGTTGTTAGGGGTTCCTTGAGCTGTGACTGATTGACCTCCCATTTGATAGTGGCTGCATAGTTCTGGGACCAGGGCTACTTGGAAGAACCATTGGCACTAATGATTTTTTTAAGCCAGTAAGGTTGGCGTTCCTCCCACTGCCCATAATGTAACAATATTTTTCCCACTGCCACCCTATCATTTGTTTTTAGTGGGTTCCCCTAGACCTGAAAATGATTTCAAGGGTTCCTCTGGGGTAAAACGATTGACAAAGTAGCATTAGATGGAAAATAATATAAAACAATAAAAGCTAATATCTACGTCTAGTTTTGACAACTTACATTGTTTATGTTGCTGAGGACAAGTCCCAAACTGCCTCGTTATCTGGCCGTGTTGGCATTTATAGTCCTTCAGTAACTCCAGGGCATCCAATTTCCCATTCATTCCTTATGAAATATTAATATTGAGGATTAAACTTACCTGCTTGCGTCCCCGTGGGAGTGTGGCCAATGCACCTGCCAAGCTGTGACTTTGGATCCCATCCAAGGCAGGATTCAGCAAGGTTTTAGAACAAGCTTCTAAGTGACTGAGGACAAAACTGCCCAGCTTGGGTCCATCACCCTCCGGGGTCCTATGACCGGTGGTAATAGACATTTTGGGTCTTCAAGCTAATTTCTCTTAGAGACAAGACATGACTGCTGTAGAAAAAAAAAAAAATTACAACGCCTGCTGGTAATGAGAACGGAAATTTATTCTTTGTGGTTTCCTATGTAAAGCTAGTAGAACTTTAGTGATACCAGGAGAGCATTCTGTGTCACATTAACCCTTTCACAGCATTACCTGCCCAACATGCAACACGAGAAGTCTTCTGTCATTCTCCTATTGATGGATGTTTATGAGTCCCCGAGCTCTTATACCTTCCATGTGCTCTTCTTTTGCTGGTCACACAAATTTCAGGCAATTCTAACAACTTTCAATTACCATATATTTTCGAGTATAAGCCGACCCGAATATAAGCCGAGGCACCTAATTTTACCACAAAAAAATGGGAAAACGTATTGACTCGAGTATAAGCCTAGGGTGTCCATCTGCATGCCTCACTGTTTGCCTCACTTTGCCTCACTGTGCCTTACTGTGTCCATGCCTCACTGTGTCCATGCCTCACGGTGTCCATGCCTCACTGTGCCCATGCCTCACTGTGCCCATGTCTCACTGTGCCCATGACTAGACTGACGTTTAACATGGGAGTCTATGGAAGGGGTGCCTGGCTTTGAAAAATCGGTGCTCCCCAGCCGTAGGTTCCCCAGACAAAAAACTTTGCACACTTATAGGAGAAATGGGGCTACATGTGTGCCAAGTTTAGGGTCCAGGGGACCAACGACTGGCCGGTACCGGGTCCCCAAAGTCACCGGAGAAATTACCGTTTAATATGGGAGTCTATGGAAGGGGTGCCCGGGTTTGAAAAATTGGTGCTCCCCGGCCGTAGGTCCCCCGGACAACAATCTTTGCACACTTGTAGAGAACGAGTGAGGCTACATGTGTGCCAAGATTGGGGTCCAAGGGACCTACGGACGGCCGGTACCGGGTCCCCAAATTCTGGGAGATCAGGAGCGAAAAGGTGACTCGAGTATAAGCCAAGGGGGGCATTTTCAGCACACAAAAAAATGTGCTGAAAAACTCGGCTTATACTCGAGTACATATGGCTTTCTAATGCAAAAATTTCTGAAGAGGTCCTACACCCAACACATTAGATAATTTCAGGGTATATTTATAAATGTTGGTACTCAACTGTATTCATACATTTGTATTCATACATTTGGTTGTTTTTTGAGTGAAAGCTGTTTGCAATTGCCTGAAAACTGCCTTGTGATTAGACAACAATACTCTTCCATCTAGTATTTGGGGAGGTTAAAGTGGCTGTAATATTCTTTACCTTCATGATTTCTTTGTGTAGCGGGGTCTCCTTTTAGACTCTCTGGACTACCTTACCCAGAACCCCATTTGGCACCCAGGGTGCATTGTTGCCACCGCAGAGACTTATGGGTGGGGCTATAAAGGGAAGGGGCGAGGTTAAACTCGGCCTCTTTGGGACACGAGACTTCGATGAACAAGTCCCCCTGTGCGGATCTGCTTGTGTACAAGGCCTGAAGCCTGGGGCCTTGCGAAGCTACCAAAGAGCCTTCCACCCTACTGCGAGCCTGGGTGGCATCTGACTTTGTTATCCTCAACCTTTGTTGGATCGGAGACCCGACCGCTGCAGACGCTGTGTGTGGAGACACAGCAGGTGGAAGTCCCGGACTGGGATCGCGTCTGGAGGGGTGAGCGAGCACATGCTCAATCCATATACTTTATACTGTTGTTAGGCCTACAGACTGCCGTGACCCACCAGCTTATATTTGAGACCCCACTGGAGATCTATAGCAGAACTGAGCCAAAGGGTCTCCAGTGAAGTGTTCCGTGTTGTTACTTTGACCTGTGGATTACAAATGTGTTCCTGAATGTGCACCACCATTAAAGACCTGCATGCGAAGAAATCATCTCCTAGAGACTGAGTTTTAGAGTCTGGGTCAGGCCTGACCAAGCGTTAGAGTTTAGTTGTTGCGTCACAGGGCGCTTAGTTAACGGCCGTTCCACGTGGTATGCCATTATTGTATTTCACTAATGTGTAGTATGTTATTCAGTGCAGGGCTCTGCAAGTAATTCATGTGGTTTTGTTATAACTGTTCTTTTACTTATAGAAGAGTAAACTTGTTATACTTTACTACTTTTCATTGGTGTCTGAATTTTACCATAGAGTATAAGAGATATTACCCTAGACTAACTGTGCCAGAGTGGGTCGAGTAAATTGCCGGGGGTTGGCGGTGCTGTACTCAGGGCCCGAAATCAAACCAGCGGCTCTCTTAGTTGGGGGTGCGCTACATTTGCATGAAGGTAAAAAACCTTCTGTGTGTAGCAGCCCGCCCCAGCCCCCCCAGTACTTACCTGAGCCTGATCCCGCTCCAGCGATGTGCATGAGAGCCTCAGCTCTCCCGGGTCTCCCCCTTCTCATTGGCTGAGACAGCAGCGCTAGCCATTGGCTCCTGCTACTGTCAGTCATAGCCAGTGAGCCAATGAGGAGAGAGCGGGGCCAGAGCGGAGCAAAGCGCTGTGTGTGCATAGACACACAGAGCAGTGGTTCAGGAACAAGCCTGCTTGGGTGCCCCCATAGCAAGCTGCTTGTTATGGGGGGACTAGGCAGGAGGGAGGGGACAGGAGCTCCGATGGGGGACATGAGAAGAGGAGGATCGGGGCTGCTCTGTGCAAATCCACTACACAGAGCAGGTAAGTATAGAATGTTTGTTATTTTTTAGCAAAAAAAAAAAATCTGCCTTTAATATCTCTTTTAACCCAAAAGCAAATATTTATTATATTGCAGGTCACCAATTCTTAGATGTGGAGGCTGCATTCATTTTCTTTTTTTAAGGCTTTCTTTCTTCTATTTTCATCTGGTGATTCAGCCAGTAACTCTGCTGTTTTTTTAGAAGCTCAAGCTCTCCAGCAGAATGAATAAGTTTACATGGATGAGACCATTCAACACTGGCAGGGGTGCTTACAATGGCCAGCTTTTATTTAATAATTGTAAAACCTTTATCCCAAAAGGAAAAAAAAACAGAACTGTAACTGATTATAAAGTGTGAGCTTGAGTTTGCATTCAGTTTGTTATTGTATTGAAATCTGCTAGTACAGTGGAACCTTGGATTACGAGCATATTCCGTTCCAGGATGATGCTCGTAATCCAAAGCACTCGCATATCAAAGCGAGTTTCCCCATAGAAGTCAAGGGAAACTAAAATAATTTGTTCTGCATTGACTTCTATGTCATGCAATACCGCATGTGGCCAGAGGTGGGGGGCGCCGGAGAGCATCGGAAATACTTGGAAAGGCTCGAGGACAGCTCGGCTGAACACGGAAAACCTCGGAAAGGCTCGGGAATTGAGTATTTCCGAGTTTTTCTGAGTATTTCCAAACGGCTCTGGCATCTCTGGCCAAATGCGTTACTGCACACCGCTGTGGCTTGAATCCTGCTCGTTTTGCGAGACAACAAACCGAGTCAGAATTTTCCCCCAAAAAATGCTTGAATTGCGAAACGCTGGTTAACCGCGTTACTTGCAATCCGAGGTTTTACTGTATATTTAACACTCCCCTTCCCCCCAGACTGACAATGATGCTCTTTGCTGTGTCCTGTACTCATTCCTCCAGAGATGTGTCTCACTAATACAGGAGATGTGTTACTGGTCAGATCATAAGGTGAAAACAGAGGGGGAAAAGGCCAAAGAAAAGAAAACGATTGCAGCCACCATATCTAATTATTGGTAAACTGAACCATAATCCATTTTTGATTTTGGGCTACAGAACACTGTTAGTGAGGACACCTTCTGAGTTGTGGATGTAAAGTTTTATCAGCATTACATATTTAATGTGCTATTTTTCTCACTTGCTTCTTTGTATTGCTATGATCTATTTTATATACAATGTTGCACATTCTCCCTCTAGTGGCAACATGCATGTCAGGCAATGCAGCAGAACATATGTTGAACAAATTAGAATCAAAGCCAAAAGTGGAACTTCTGCTTTAAGCACTCCTCGCCCCCTTACATGTCACATTTGGCATGTCATTTTTTTGGGGGGGGAGTGGGGGTACCTGGTTTTGACAGGTACTTCCTGTCCCACTTCCTCCTTCCGTCGATTGGCCGCCTAGGCGACTCCTCCTCTCCCCTTCCCTCTCTGCAATCTTCTGGGACACATCACAGGTCCCAGAAGATTCCTGGCCACTGGGAGAGAGCAGCGCAACTTGCATATGTGCAGTGCACACCCGGCTGTGAAAATTATTTGAAGGGTTTCTTCTTGGTAAAAGGTTGAGAAGGGTGGGTCTACATAGTTTAGGATCAAAACACGCATAAAGCGATGCACACCTGCTACAATGTTACTTGTAGCCAGGTAAATTTAGCATATTTCTGCATTTACCTGGCAGGTTAAGATCAAAGCTATGTCTATATGGGCAAAAGATGCAGATGTGACTGAAAGCTCACCACACACATATACAATCTCCCTTAGATCTACCAACACCTATGAAGTGCAATGGACTGCTTGATTGGATACAAATTAAATAGACACTTTAGGTATTTGAGCCATCATGCCAATGGTCCTCTTGTATACTTAGGGTTGCCACCTGCCCAGGATTGATCCGGACAGTCCGGGTTTTGAATTGTGTGTCCCAGTTTCAGGCAGACTGAAACCCGGACACATTATTCAGACCGGGGCGGTGGTTCCCCAAGTAACCAAGATAGTCACACACACAAATCTGTTGCCATCCGGGAGCTTGGGGTGGCTGTCTGGGGGGCAGGTTTGGCATCACTGGGGGGCAGATGATGTCAGCAAGAGAAATTTAGCTGCACCCACTGTTTGCTGCGGCACGCTATGCGCACTGCATTACTACTCTGCCAGGCCGCTAAAGTGTTCGGGTTTGGCTGGAAGAAAAGGTGGCAACCCTATATATACTATAGTAACAAAATGACTGCAATGTCCCTAATGGAGAGCTGAGACACTCAGAAATATATTGTATATACTAGTGGTAACAGTGTAACCGGAATGCTATTAAAGTCATGGATAAAGCAAGGTCCATAAAGACATGGATGAGCGAGGTTGGGGTGGAGGAACTTGACTGGCCTGCGCCGAGTCCTGACTTCAACCTGATAGAACACCTTTGGGATAATTTAGCAGAGACTGAGAGCCAGGCCTTCTTGTCCAACATCAGTGCCTGACCTCACTAATGCGCTTCTGGAAGAATGGTCAAACATTCCCATAGACACTCCTAAACCTTGTGGACAGCCTTCCCAGAAGAGTTGAAGCTGTTATAGCTGCAAAGGGTGTGGCTGCATTACTGCTGATCTCCTGAGCTCCAGTGAGACCTACTGATCCAGGGAGCTTGATTACTCCCTATACCCAGAGTGGATGCAGGAACCTGGGGTGGACCCAGGGGAGGATCCCCCGGATGGCCAGAGTACTGGTCCTCCCATACCAGTGTTTGAGGACCTGGGAAATGGCCCAGCTAAAGGCGAAAGCCTGGCAGCCTACAGAAAGAAGGTTTGTGCTAGGAATGCGAGAATCGCCAAGGAGGAGGAAGTACTGGCGAAGTTGAAGATTGACTTCAAGCACAAAATTGCAAGTGACCGGCTGCACAGTTCCAGAAGAAGACAGATGCGGCCTGAGTTAATGGCTTTGGAGGCCAAAGTGGAAAAGCAGAGTCTGCTGGTGGCCACATTAAAAGAAACCAGCGGTGCTTTCAAGGAGAAGTATGGCAATGATGATCGCTTTCGTGCAATGCCCAGAGGGGCCATAGAGGCCAGTGGAGGGCAGGCATCACCAGAGTGTGAGAAGCCAAGGTCAGTGCAAAGCAAAAAAGTTTCTGTGGGCTCGGATTGTGTTTCTTACCAGCACGCTGGAAAATCTTTGCATCCCAAACCAATTATCAGTATGCCCGCAGAAAGTGGAGAAAGCTCTGGCACACAGGCTGCGGGTGATTAGCAGTCAGGTGTTATGACTGGCAGTATGTCATCGGGCCAAGGAAGTTCTGTGCCCTTACCACCGCATTCAGGAGGCTATGGAGCAAGATAATCCATCTAAACCTGTGAAGGGAGCAGGTATGCTAAAGTTCATTACAGAGATGGAATCACCTTTGCAAGTTTGCCATGTCTGGATCATCTGAGGATGAAGAAGAGGATAATAATGTCCCCCCCACCCCCAAACCTTTTGAAACATCGGGTGAAAGAAAAATAGGTTTTTGTTCATGACTTGCCTATACAACACAATGGAGGTGTAGTTCCTATGGATGGCGCAGTAGAGGGCAGCGGAGAGCAAGCTCATCTCCTGGCTGAGACTTCCACCTGTGTACAGCCAGCCAGTGAAGGGTGAGTGGAGGACTCTGCTGTGAAGAGTGCTGATAAGAATATCTCCAGTGTTGGTAACCCTTTAGTTACTGGTAATGAAGTAAGAATTACCAAGGGTAATGTAAATGACATTTCTGTGTCAGAAGTCTCTGCTCCATCTGTTCCTGACAATAATGTTGTTACTACCTTATCTAAAGAGGGGTCTGTACCTAAAAGTGATGTGCGGGATGTTGCAAGGAGTGCGGTTATTTCCTGCGCTGGCTGCACCTGTCCCAAGGGTGAGTAGGGCCAGTTATTATGCAGTCACTAGGAGCAATGTGAGTGAAGGTCAGGCCAATCTGACACCATCTGGTAGCTCCTTTAAACGCCACAATGTGGTCCAATTGAGGTGGACTGGAGAAGCCCCCCCCAAATAGGAGAGATGTGGTGGACCGTATTCTGGGAATGGGTTTTAAAGCGGAGGAAATTTTTGCCCTTATCAGCCCAGTTGGGTCATATGAGTATGACCTCTCCTTTGTCAAGGCAGAAGGTTTAGATGTCTTTTTGGGAGAGGTATGAGCAGAGGTGGAAGGAGTCCCCAAGATGGGCAGGTTTGTCACCTAAAGTAGTCTCCCGCCAGCCATTATATAAAAACGTCACAATTCTAGTGCGTAAGGAGTCCATTCCTGCTGTGGATCTGGTGGTGTGGTTGAGGAGATATGCGGATGTCCAAGCCCCATTGAGGAAAGTTGTAGATGATAGGGGGATATGGACAGGAGGATGGACAGTGTTAGTAAAACTACATGTCACGGGTAATGTTGTTAAGCACATCCCTTCGTCTGCCTTTAAAGGTCGTGACAGGATTATTACCTTTTATGCAGGACAACCAAAGCTGTGTCATCGCTGTGGTGAAAAGGGACATTTTTCAAGCTCCTGTTCTGTGCAGAAATGTTCCCTCTGTCAGGACTCAGGGCATGTTGCAAAGGACAGCAATAGTATTCGTTGTAATCTTTGTAACAAGTTAGGTCACCCCTATAGCCTTTTCCCTGAAGTCCTCCATAATCAGCCAGAGGTGGTGGAAGAACTGCTGAGGATGGAGGAGGAGGAACCTGGGGGGCAGCAAGGGGTTGGTGGAGCTTTTTCAGCTAGTCCTGAGGGGCCCCCCAGGTGTCAGTTTCCCAATCTGAAGGTGTGACCCCTCTTGTGTCTGCTCCCCAGTCTGTGCTCCCTACTGTATCAGTGTCTACTTCTGTTGTGTTCTTCCCCAGTGTTTCAGGTGCCCAGTGTTCCAAATGTAAATAAGTCATCCAGATTGGCTGAGGCTGCCAAAGGGGCAGATTCATGCAGATCTGAGGTGGCAGCTTCATCGGGGCCTTCCCTGAGGCAACGTAAGACCTCTAATAGAGTTTCTAAGGAGAAGAAGGGGGAAGTTGCCACTGCTAATGATGTAGATGAGGTATTTCAGGGTAATATTTCAGGGGAGGAGGGAGAGTGGACCAAGGTAGGGAGAAGGAGTAATAAGGTAGTCCTGACCTCTGCCTCCTCGGATTCATCTTTAGAGGTAGATGATCTGGGAAACAAGTTTGGGTCCTTATCTGAGGGGGAGAAGAGTCTTCTAATTCCGTGTCTCAGATGGAGTAGGATGAGGTAGAGTGTTCCCTAAAGAGGTCAAGGTCTCCAGTAAAGGGGGAGGGAGCTCAGGCTAAGAAACGCCTACCTCAATCATCCTGATGGCAGTTCCCACTCCGATAAAGGTGGCAACTATTAATGTTGCCAGCATAAAATCTGTAGGGGCTCGTAATATGGCCCTATTTTTGCTCAGCGAGATGGATGCTGATGTTTTATTTTTGCAAGAGACCCGGCTAAATAGCCTTGCCGATGTCCACCTGGCAAAGAGGGAGTGGAGGCGTGGGCCCTCCTTCAGCCGAGCCTTACAGCGGAGTTGCAGTACTTTTTACTGGCATGGTAACGTGTCGGCGGGCTATCGAGGTAGAGATTGGAAGGTGTCTGGTCCTGGACGTCTCTGTGAAGGGGCATGATCTACGTCTAATAAATATTTATGGGCCACAAACTAGATGGGAAAGGAAATGCCTCTTTACAAAGATAAAGCCTTTCCTTTTTACATCTCGGCAAGTTGTCTTTGGAGGTGATTTTAACACCGTTACTAGGCCCAACGACAGGAAAGGCTCCACTGACAGCCTGAGATATGATAGCGTCTTTCTTAATACGATAGCCAGGGAAGCAGGTCTGGAAGATGCACATATTAAGCGTTGCCCAGACAGCACGGGGTACACATTTAAGCGAGGCAGTTGTGAGAGCAGGATAGACAGTTTTTTTTTTTAAGGGGGACTCTGCCTTTTCGGCTCCTGAGTTTCGTATGGTTGAGTTCTCTGATCACCTTATGCTGTCTGTTATTCTCAATGCTTCAGATATGCCACCTAAAGGAAAGGGTATTTGGAGGATGAATTCGGCTCTGCTGGATGACGAGGAGGTAAGACAATCTTTTGAGGATTTTTTTCAGGCTCAGGTAACCATCCTGGATTTCTGCAGCAGTAATTCGGAGTGGTGGGAGCTTGCCAAAAGCCGGATTAGTGGGTTTTTCAAGGCCATAGGAAAAAGGACACGGCTTGGTAAGTACATTGCCTACCAGCAGCTGCGGAGAAAACTTGATTGCCTTGGTTTGAGTGGTGGAGATTTAGGGGCAATCTCTGAGGTGAAACTTCTCCTTAGGAAGTATCAGTGACCGGCACGCTTCTTTGGTTCTGGAAGGGGACTACAGGAAATATCACTCGCCCGTCCCTTATCAGAACTGCAAACAAAGCGCAGGAGTTAAGACGGTTGTTGGGCTAAGGGATAGTACAGGCTCTTTGACGAAACCCAGGTCAGGGATCCTGGAGGTCTCGAGGTCTTTTTATGTGGATCTTCTGGGGGAGAAGTACCTCGATTGGACAAAGATGTCGAGTTTTCTGGATTCTACAGCAGGTCTGGGAAATAACATTCCGCTGGCAAGTTTGACAAGGGAAATCACAGCAGAAGAGGTAGTCAAAGCTATAGACGGTCTGGCTATTAAGAAAACACCTTGGCCAGATGGATTGACGGCTGAATTTTATAAGACTTTCAAATCCAGCTTGGTACCTTATCTTGTGGGGGTATTTAATGGCTGTCTGCAAGAGGGTTCGCTCGCTCCCTCCATGAGACAATCTGCTGTGATTCTGTTGTCAAAAGGCAAGGATCCCTCGATGATTGAGAATTGGAGCCCCATTAGCCTTCTCAATGTCGATAGAAAGAGTCTGGCGAGGATAATTTTCTGCCGCTTGTCGTCAGTAGCAGACAGATTGCTTTCTCGTCAGCAGCACTGTTCGGTCCAGGGCAGGAGCACTTTTATAGCGGTGTTAGCTGTCAGGGAGGCTCTGGAACATTGCATGGCTGAAGGCTGGGGAAAGTATTTGCTGGCATTGGATCAGGCGAAGGCTTTTGATTGTGTCAATCATGAGTACCTCTGGCTTCTCCTTGACAAGTATGGCCTGGAGGGTGGATTTATTGGATGGCTTAAGACTTTATACAGAGAGGCAGAGAGCTTCATGCTTGTTAACGGTTGGGTTGGATGGCCCTTCAGGGTTGGATCAGGGGTGCGCCAGGGGTGTCCGCAATTGACCCCTTCATCAGAAGGCTAGAGAGCGGACCGTTGTGCGGGGTGCCGGTGGGCATAACTGGTGAGCCACCCTTAAGGGTTGTAGCCTATG
The DNA here is from genome assembly GCA_029206835.1 of Rana muscosa. NCBI lineage: Eukaryota > Metazoa > Chordata > Amphibia > Anura > Ranidae > Rana > Rana muscosa. The sequence continues at coordinate 419,536,880 of CM055127.1, read as the reverse complement.
CTGATGACGTTTCTGTCTTTATCTCTGGGAAAGAGGAGGCCCAGGAGGTGGTCTCAGTTATAGAGCAGTATTCCGAGGCATCAGGCTCCAAGGTCAACCGTGATAAAAATGCAGTTTTTTGGATGAGCGAGGGAGGTGAGAGCTGTGCACTTCCGGACACCTTTCCGAGGCCTCAGCAGAAAGTCAAAGTATTAGGCATCAAGTTTGGCCCTGATGATTACAGTAAGTTAAATTGGGAAGCCAGGCTGAATGATGCTGATGTCAAGGTGAAATGCTGGAAAGGGTGGCGGCTCTCCTTGAGGAAAAGGGTGGACTTGATTAAGACCTACCTGATTCGTACCTTTCTGTATGTCAGCTTTGTTTGCATCTTGCTAGAGTCCTGCTATACCAGGATTTATAGTTGTTTCTTCCAATTATTATGGGGGAACAGGCTGAATCTTGTGAAGTGGAATGTGACTTGCCTATCTAGGCAGAAGGGTGGCCTAGGCATGGTCAACCCGGTTGTGTTCTTCTCTCTGATGTTTTTGAAACACAATTTTGGTAACATGCTAGCAGAGAGATCGCCTGGATGGGTAGGTATTTTCCAGATCTGGTTTAGACTTTTTCTGGGCTTTTGGGAGATTGGCGGGCCAGTGAAAAGCCTAAGAATCAAGCATGGTAAGCTCCCGGCTTATGTTGCCCCGTGCCTGAAAATTCTTAAACGGTGGCATGTGACAGCGGAGGATATCAGGTCCCTCCCTAGGAGACTTCTAGGTGAGAAGATTGTGGGTACTGTCTTTCATGCGCCACTGGCCTTAAGGGATTGCCCAGGTCATATTATGAGGGAGGGTTTATGTTTAATAAATTCTGAGCGGATTCCCTTGAAATTTAGTGACCAGGCCTGGCTCGCTTTCCACGGTAGGCTCTATGTGAGGGGGAACGGGAAGTGCCGCTCTTTGGATAATCGTGGTTGTCCAAGAGCGGAGTGTCAGGGTGAAGTGGAAACCATGGACCACTTCTTGCTTCAGTGCCCTTTCAATATAGAAGTCTATAAAAAGGTGGGGAGGGCTCTGAATATTCCTTTCTTGCCTAGCATGTCTTATGCTGAGTGGGTGTATGGAGCATTGCAGAATTGCAAGGGATTTGATTTGGACACTCTCTTTCTAGTCAGCTTAGTAGTCCGATATTACACCTGGAATGCACGGTGTCAGGTATCCCTTCGGCAGAAAGTCCTTCCTGTTCCAGTGGTGGTGTGTGAGATTCTTGGTGAGGTAAGAAAAATTTGAGGTCTCGAGAAAGACAGATGGCAGCAAAGGGTCTGGATAAAGGCGTGGAGGAATATCAGGCCTGTAGCTGCTGTTTGTTAATCTCTGGGTGTTGGGTTCTTTCCCTGTTTTCTCTCTGGACACTCCCTTAGATTTTCAAGGATACACATAATTTTTGAAGAAAGGCTACATACACATGATAATCTATGTTTCTTGGTCTGAATGTTAATCAAGTTGAGTAATGTGTAGAATTTTTGAATATGTCTGTGCTATTTAGTGATGTGTGTGTGTATATGTGTGTGTGTGTGTGTGTGTATGTGTATATATATATATATATATATATATATATATATATATATATATATATATATATTAGTATAATTTAATGCAGTGATATTTCTCTTGGTGGGGAAAAAAAAACCTTTGTTCATATATTATAGGTTGAAGTAAGCCTTTATGTTTAGTCTTGTAATACAATATGTTGTGTGTGTGTGTGTGTGTGTATGTGTGTGTGTGTGTATATATATATATATATATGTAGCGGCCTCACCCCGTCCTCTTTAGCTAGGGGTATGTCACGCGTCAGAGTGAGGTGCGCTACGGCCCATGTCCTCCCCATGGCTGTGGGTGAGGTGAAGGCCAGTACCAATCTTTTCCTCGGGCCAAATGTGTGCTGGTTATGAGGGTCAGTCCTTCCGTGCCAGAATCTCCCTTTGCTCCCATTAACAGAGTCCATACACCCATCAAAGTCCAAACTCAGGTTTATTGCGTATCTCCACACACAGTCAAATGCAACGGCATGATACGATGGGGGAACAGGTCGAGGCACTGTACAGGTTCCTAGTCCCTACACTCCCTGTGCTATGACCAGGGGTTGCAGGAGTCTTGGTTAGAGCTCCTCCGCTGCGCTGTAGCCCCTATCAGGGGAAGATGTCCTCCAAGGGAGTTACCGAAGGCCCATCCGTCACCGGGTTGACACTGCACCGGGTCTTCGGACGGGTGACCTCCCCAGCCTCCTCACCTCAGATGCGGGTCCCCTCGCAAGGGGCGCCCTGGAGCAACTTCACCCTTGCGGGACCCAGTCGGAGTCACCGGGTCCCAGGCCTCCTCAATAGTACCTCATTTCAGGCTGAAGGTGCCTGGGATGGACTCCATCTTCATTCCGGCCAGGCCTAGGGCGCCTAGGCCAGAACCTTGAACCGCCCGCACCCAGGCCTAAGGTGCCTGGGTGCGTGAAGAGATGATCCCCGAAGAAAAAGAACCTCGTGGCGAGGGCGTCTCCCCCTTTTATCTCCTCCCATCGACACCACGGCGGGTTCCCCGCCCCAGCCGTACCATCTCCGCAAAGGGACAAAAAGGGTAGCACTGTGGTAGTGATTCTACCCTGAGCCAGTAGGTACACTGACACCCACTGGTCAAGGAGAATATCGCACCATCCAATCCTCCACGAATAACAAAAAGGGGTCTGAACCCTAACATAATTACACACTTGGGTCACACTACCCCCAGGTGTATCCCACTAAATTGAGGACCCCGCTACACACTCCCCCCTGTGATTTGACGCTGGTCCCCAGCGTCAGGTGCACACCCATGTCTCCCATTAACATGGTGACATGGAGTGAACCCCAGAGGCTATCCTCAAACTTTGAATACTGTACATGCCAAGACCTGTTCAACGGAAAAGGGAAATATAAAACGATAAACTCTCCTATAAAACTTCTGTTTTGTTTTTTTCACATTTACAATCCCTCCCATTCCTAATCAAAAACCACCCCACTCTCAGCAGTCTTGATCGATGAATCTCCTGCAGAAGGGAAACAAAAGAAACAACATCCTAACAATCTGTGTCATTTGGCATGAATGGGTCTGTCAGCCGAGAAACCCATTCACTCCAATAAGTAAAGTGATGTATGTGTAACATTTTCAAACAATCGTTGCACAACACTGCCACCTGGTGACAGCGCCGCGGTCACAACACTTGCCGAAGTCTTCATTCTTCCTGCTTTCCTACTCTAACTCTATCCCCAAATGTCTCTGCCTTTTGGCACATGAAGAAAAGGGAGAACAAAAAAACAACAGCTCCCAAGTCTCCAGTGAGTGAAAGAAAAGCCCAAATCAAAACAAAAGTAGGGCACAGTTCTAGGCGTCTGGGAATGTCTCTTCCAGAAAGTTTCAACAGCAACAAAATAGGAGTTCACTTCTCCTACAAGTAAAATCTTGGATCCGGCAGAAACAAGGGCTTCAGGTGTTTGTCAAATACTTCCACCGAATATTCGACGTCTTCTCCTTCTTTCCTGCAGATGAGCACCTTATCAGCATGGATATGGCGTCCCAGTCTCCAATCAGCTTTACAGTCTTTAAACTTTTTAGACACCGGCGGCGAACATGACAGGTATCGCCGGGCATGGGGCACTTTGAGTTTTTCCCACACAAACTCGTCATACCACCGTGGTCGCAAGACCTCGACTTCATACAATAAGTCCCGAGGCAAGTAGGGGTACTCCCACCCATATTCACGGGCGACTCTCTGAGAGAAAAGTCTCTGCAATCGAGCTAGAGGCAGCATCACATATCGCTCACCTTCTCCTGGCTGTACGATGGCCTCTGGGTGCCGAGGTACCTTCACCATTTCAGGCGGCTTTGCTCTTGGTGCCCGCAATGAAGCACGCTGCATCCCCACTATCAGAGCGGGTGATGTGGTTGAATGTGGAAGGTTATTTGGAGGACTAGGCTTCCTCAATAACTCCGGGGCTTGCACCCGAAGCGTACTGTCATCTATGGACATGGGGGAGTCCTGTGGCTTACTCTGCACGGGTAGCGGGCGTCTGTCCCAGCCCTTCCGGTGAAACAGCTTGTCTATTTCTCCGTCATCCCCACAGTCCGACAGCGACTCTAGATCGGAGGTGTCATACATCTCGGCGGGAAGGTAGTCCCTAGTGGACAGAGAACTACCCTCCCCTGCGGGCTCCACCAGATGTGAACTCCCGACACCTCCAACCACACACACAGTCCCAGCCCCTGGCTCACCTGGACCTTTTTCAGCACTGGGATGTCCAGGATTCTTCCGACCGGATCCATCCAGGTCCGGCAAGCAGTGGGGCGAAGCTCGACCACGACCACAGGAGGCCTGCACCAGGCCTATCTTCCTCTTTGGAGGTGGCAGCAGGGAGTCTGTGGTGACCGAAGCAGTGTCCTCGGATTTTTCTCTCTCAGTCTCTGGTTGGGCAGTCACTTCGCCCTGGTCAGCGCATACGGGAACCTCCGCAGAGGCTTTGATCTCTCCCTCCGGAGTGGCGGTTCCTGTGATGCAGTTGAGGCGTAGGGCCCGGGGCCTTTCCGTGTGTGGTTCAACCTCAAAAAGGAACTCCTTGCATGCTTTGCATCGCCCGAATGGCTTTAGTTGGACCACCAGTCCCGAGCATCCGGGACAGATCACACCGAGGGCCTCCGTGTCTCTGCATGAATACAGAGCCAACTGTCCTCGGGGCCTAAGTCTTATTCCCGTGTCTGTCAGGGGAGCAGCAAATGCAGTCATCTTGAAAGGATAAGGTACCGACATCCACTGGGAGCCTGAGTTCACTCCGACCACTTGCTGCTCCATCACGCGCTAACCACGCGCCGGAGTCTCCACATGTATCTCCACACGTGGCCAGACTCCTCCCACGACCTGCACACTTTTGCGGGCTTCCGCCAGCCTCCGCCCACGAATTGTACAGTCACGGGGTGCCTCGTGGCGCAGTGCAGCAAAAGTCCCCACATGTAGTTCGTCACACGGCTGGACTCCTCCATCTTCCCGCTCTTTCTGCATGGGCCTCTCCCGGTTTTTTAGAGAAATTTCCACGACTTCGAGCACAGGGATGCACTTTGGCCAATCACATGGCCGACCTGCTCGGACCTCCTCCGGGCAGCAAAGTTCAAACACAGCCGTTCCAAACCTCAGGGTCAACACACATTTCATCCCGGATGCACGAGCCCCCACGTGTAGCGGCCTCACCCCGTCCTCTTTAGCTAGGGGTATGTCACGCGACAGAGTGAGGTGCGCTACGGCCCATGTCCTCCCCATGGCTGTGGGTGAGGTGAAGGCCAGTACCAATCTTTTCCTCGGGCCAAATGTGTGCTGGTTATGAGGGTCAGTCCTTCCGTGCCAGAATCTCCCTTTGCTCCCATTAACAGAGTCCATACACCCATCAAAGTCCAAACTCAGGTTTATTGCGTATCTCCACACACAGTCAAATGCAACGGCATGATACGATGGGGGAACAGGTCGAGGCACTGTACAGGTTCCTAGTCCCTACACTCCCTGTGCTATGACCAGGGGTTGCAGGAGTCTTGGTTAGAGCTCCTCCGCTGCGCTGTAGCCCCTATCAGGGGAAGATGTCCTCCAAGGGAGTTACCGAAGGCCCATCCGTCACCGGGTTGACACTGCACCGGGTCTTCGGACGGGTGACCTCCCCAGCCTCCTCACCTCAGATGCGGGTCCCCTCGCAAGGGGCGCCCTGGAGCAACTTCACCCTCGCGGGACCCAGTCAGAGTAACCGGGTCCCAGGCCTCCTCAATAGTACCTCATTTCAGGCTGAAGGTGCCTGGGATGGACTCCATCTTCATTCCGGCCAGGCCTAGGGCGCCTAGGCCAGAACCTTGAACCGCCCGCACCCAGGCCTAAGGTGCCTGGGTGCGTGAAGAGATGATCCCCGAAGAAAAAGAACCTCGTGGCGAGGGCGTCTCCCCCTTTTATCTCCTCCCATCGACACCACGGCGGGTTCCCCGCCCCAGCCGTACCATCTCCGCAAAGGGACAAAAAGGGTAGCACTGTGGTAGTGATTCTACCCTGAGCCAGTAGGTACACTGACACCCACTGGTCAAGGAGAATATCGCACCATCCAATCCTCCACGAATAACAAAAAGGGGTCTGAACCCTAACATAATTACACACTTGGGTCACACTACCCCCAGGTGTATCCCACTAAATTGAGGACCCGCTACATATATATATATATATATATATATATATATAAATATTAATTTTTTGTATTTTTGTATAAAAAAAGTTGGAATGTGTTTCTTGTTTGCAAGATTCTCAAATAAAAAAAATTGCCAACTCAATATTGAACCCTACGGACTAAGACTGGGATGCCATTAAAGTTCATGTGCGTGTAAAGACAGGTGTCCCAATACTTTTGACAAATATAGTTTAGGTTAGTATTCAGCGTATCATACTGTCACACGCAGCTTCCGTCTACTCCCCCGGCAAACCACACAATTTCCCACCACATTACATTCATGTGCTCTTCTCACCCTTCACCGCAGATAGCAGATACTACACCTAAATTGTATCAAAAGCTGAAAACAAAAAAATGTAATATGTTACAGTTTACCATCTCTAAAATGTGGTGGCTGTAGAAGGTTTCTTTTTTCTTTTTCTCTTTTTTACTTGTTGATCCAGCCAGTAGCACACCTTCTAACTTAAGCCTCATACACACTATTAGATCTTCTGCAGATTTTTTTCTTCAGATTTACCAAAACCATATAATATGAGGTCAAAAGTTAAGCCTGCTTTCACACTGAGGCACTTTGCAGGCGCTATTGCGCTAAAAATAGCACCTGCAAGGCGCCCTGAAAGAGCCGCTTCTTTTCTATCCAGTGTGAAAACCTGAGGGCATTCACACAGAGGGCTTTCACACTCCAGCGTTGCGCTGGCGGGACGTTAAAAAAAGTCCTGCCAGCTGCATCTTTGAGGCGCGGTAGGAGCAGTAAAAATACCGCTCCTATAGCGCCCCTGCCCATTAAATTCAATGGGGTCGCGCCTCCAAACCGCGTGCAAAGCGGCGTTTTTGCAAGCGGGTTTAACCCTTTTTTGGCCGCTAGCGGGGGTAAAACCGCAACACTAGCGGCCGAAAATCGCGGCAAACACAGTAAAATGCCGGTTTACCGCCAGCGCACAAAGCGTCTCAGTGTGAAAGTAGCCTAATGCCGCGTACACACGATCGGTTTTACCGGTGAAAAGTCCATTGGACTGTTTTCAATCGGACAAACCGATCGTGTATGGGCCCCATCGGTCTTTTTTCCATCGGTGAGAAAAAATAGAACATGTTTTAAATTTATCCGATGGGAAAAAAAACGATAGCAAATTCCGATCATCTGTGTGGAACTCCAATCGGACAAAAAACCCACGCATGATCAGAATCAAGTCGACGCATGCTCAGAAGCAATGAACTTAATTTTTCTCGGCTCATCGGAGTGTTTTACGTCACGGCGTTTGGGACGGTCAGATTTTTGACTGATGGTGTGTAGGCAAGACTGATGGAAGTCAGCTTCATCGGATTTCTGATGGAAAAAAACATCGGATTAGAATCCATAGGAAATCCATAGGAAATCCGATCGTGTGTACAGGGCTTTAGAGTTTAAATTTGTATGCAATCAGGCAAGCCCTTGCATTACATGGTTTTAGGAAATCTGAAGCCTCGGTTCTCTCCCCTACCTCTCCTCTGCGCCGGCCCGAGTCGCGCTGCGCTGTCCTGAATGGCCAAGCAATGTGTCGTGTCCCAGATGATTGCCAGGGGGAGAGGAGAAGTTGCCTAGATGGCGCGGGTGGAAGTGGGAGCTGGGTACCTGTCAAAACTAGGTATATCAGGGGGTTAGGACTCCTTAAAGTGGAAGTTCCACTTTTGGGTGAAACTCCGCTTTAAATGTAACTAAATCCAGCACGCTGCCTTCACTATATCTGGTCTCCCACAGTACACAGAACATGGAAATGCAATTATTTTAATAAATATAAACTGCTTAATACCTTTTCTTATCAGCAGTATTAAGCAGTCTTGTGACTTCTATCAGTGTCTGGTTAAAGCTTGTAGGATGAATTTTCATTCTACTCTGACTGTCCTATGAGGCTGCAGGATCCCTGACCCTCTGTCGGGGCTGTGTTGATCACATAGGTGTGCACAGCCTATTGCATTAGGGTGTGCACCCCAAAGCTCAAACACACATGAACACCACCTGCTGCCACATGGAGGAGGCTCTGATGGTGGGAGACGGTTGATTAGGAGCATATTATGCTACACTCTAAATACAAGTGTAGCGCCCTCCCCAAAAGGTTGGGACGCTATTTAAAATATAGAGGGATGTCTGAACCAGTAGTTGGGCCCAGACGGTTGAATTACATTGAGATTTACCTCTGTTCTAGCTGTGGTTTGCCCGATAGCATTTTCCCTTATTGCCTGTAGGTGGCATTACTACCTCAGGCACCTGTTGGAACACGGGCAAACCATGGTGCATTGAGTGGCCCTTCTCGGCCGCGGTGCAGTGGGAGTGTTTGACCCGCTGTGCCTTCTCGGAGGGGATACTTAAGGGGCAGACGCAATTGTTTGGGGTCCGTTTTCACCCGCAGCCCTCCAGATCCTGGTCTTGGGGCCATGTTGGCCTGAGGCTGCATCGCTATCCAGTAGGCCCAGCTAGTCTGGCTGGGGCCTGCAAACTGAGAGGGGATCCCAAGCTGTCCGTCCAATTGGAAGGAAGCTGTCTTGATGAAGGAGACCAGGGGAGGACCTGCCCTGGAGGAGACCGGCAAAGTGCTGCTGTCTCAGGCGAGGCCTGGCAACTTTATTGAGGAGGGATCCACTATACTACAAGCCCTGCAATTCGCCGGATTGGCTTAAAGGCTCTTCAACTGTACGACTGGAAGTTTGGGACATTGAAATCCTGTGGCAGAGGATTCCTGGACTATCCATTTTTCTCAACTAAAAAAGGTCTGTGGCAGAGACTTTATTTATTCCAAGAGGTCTGTGGCAGAGACCCATTTCATCTTGGACAGTCTGTGGCAGAGACTGCCCATTGCTGATTCGTGTTTAATCCCAGCTGCTAGGCCATGTGAGAGGGGACTATTCGGGTGACCAATACCCGCTCTAAACACTGAGAGTGGTAAGTGACTGTGAGCTCATATTTTTTGGCTAGTATTACTGAGTGCCTGAACCTTCCCCTACTCTTCTATACCTTCTACTTTCTCAACGTTGATTGCATAAGAAAATAAAGCCTAACTGTTTGAGGTTTTACATCTGCGTGGACATTGCATTACTACAGACTTTCCTACCCGGACAACGAAGATGAAGAGGTAACGTGCAAAACCCAAAACTAACCAGCGGCCCTCTAGGGGGTATTGCTACACGAGTGTAGTGTGTTCCTATAGTTGAACCTAGCCTTTAATATAATGGGGGCATTTACACTGGCCACTGACACCCCAAATTACCCACCTGGTGCCACTCCTGCATAATGTTAATGCACATAGGGTGATTAGGGTGTGCCCAGGCACACCCAGCACACCCTGTGCGCACACTTATGGTTGATCACATGCACCCTCCCAAGAAAAAAAAACTCTCTAGCAATGCACACCAAACTGAGCATGTGCAGCTTTTCACCAAGGCTCTGTGCAATCAGCAGATAGATTTGGCACTATGGAAGAAGGGAAGGATCAGAGAAGAGAGGATCAAACAGCCTTTTTACACAATGCACACGATTAACCCCTTAGATTCCACAGTGAGTATAACAAGCATGCTTTACTGCATATAGAGACTGATTTTACTGTTGTGGATTTAGTAACACTTTAACTGAATAAGCTGAAGTTAGAAGCTGATTGGTTACTATGCACAGCTGCACCAGGATCCGAGTGTTCCAGTTTTATTGCTGAAGAACTTGGAGAGGGTATAGACTATAGGGTGATATGGGATACTCCAGAACTACTGAATTAGGTAAGTACACAGATCTTTTTTATACAAGTTAGGCAGGATAGGTAGGAGGAGGGAGGGAGGGAGAAAGGTATTTATTAATAGTTATAGTTGGGCTTTTCTTCCACATTAAAGTGGAATTCCAGGAATTCAGATACTTGGGCAGCACATTGGTTAAGTAGTTAGCACTTCCGCCTAGCACTAGAGTCGTCGGTTTGAATCCCAACTACGGCACTACCTGCATGGAGTTTGCATGTTCTCCCTGTGCCTGCGTGGGTTTCCTCCAGGTACTTCGGTTTCCTCCCACACTCCAAAGACACGCTGGTAGGTTAATTGGCTCCTATCTAAATTGGCCCTAGTATGAAAGAGTTAGGGACCTTAGATTGCAAGCTCCTTGAGGACAGGGACTGGTGTAAATGTACAATATATATAAAAAGTGCTGTGTAAATTTATAGCGCTATATAAGTACCTGTAATAAAACAATACTTTGTAATCAGAAGGTCCAGCATCAGGCTCCCAAAACTACAGTGATAGCTGACTTCCGGGAGTTCTATAAACCTGTGATTAGCAAATCGAAGAACCGGTTGCATTTCGAAAAATTCAAAGGATGAAAAATGTTTCTCGAATGAACAAATTTCCAACAGTGAATGTGGCTTTCGTTCAGGAAAGAGTCCATTCATTAGAAAAGCAAATTATTATTTTATTTTTTTATTCCATCAGCAAGTGAAACTTTTGAATTCAAGAAACCTTCGTCTAGTCTTCAAATATACTGAGAATTTTCGTGTGAATGTTTAGTGTACAGCCAGCTTTAGGCAGTTCATGTACACCCGAGGACCTCAGGGAGCACCCCAGGAGAAGTCAAAATGTAAACACCAAATAGTGAGCACCACACAAATAGATGTAGAGTCCAAAAACCTAAAGTTTTATTTATAAGTCCTTGTTTGGAATGACACCAGATCCCATAGCCAACACCAGAGGCTACAAAAGTCCTCCTTCATCAGGGCTTTGAAATCTGTAAAGTTAGAGACAGAAAATGTAGGTGGGTGGGATGTCCAACCCCTCCACTGAGATCTCAGATTATACTCAGATCTTTGTTGTATGTTATGCAGTGTGTCATCAGATCCCCACCCCCTGCCATCTGGAAGCTCAGAAATGCTGTGTAAACTGTTCACTTTGAACTGCTGTGGAGAAGAGATGGCTGCAGATAAACATGTACAACCTATGGTGGAGGATTTGTTTCATCTCTGTATATCACCTGAGGCTAGTTACTTGGTATATGTAAAGGTCAAAACCACTTTAACAGCAGCTAAATTAAGTGTAGCACTACCCCCGTAGAGGTTGCAGGTGACAGGGTTCTCCATTGCTGCAAAGTCAGGCACACAACTTCTGCTTTCATCTAGACACAGTGAACAGTCCTTGAGCTTGTTTTTATGTTTTTTTAGGGCGGTAATAACTTGGATGGAGATGGGAATTATGGGATTCCCAACTTGACAGTCACAAAACCAGGGACAACTTCCTCCCTATTTACAGCTCCGATAGATCCTCCTTTATCCTGTACAACTCCAGTTTCTTCCTCTGTGCTATCTAATGCCGCATACACACGATCGGAATTTCCGACAACAAATGTTTGATGTGAGCTTTTGGTCGGATATTCCGACCGTGCGTAGGCTCCATCGGACATTTGCTGTCGGAATTTCCGACAACAAATGTTTGAGAGCTGATTCTCAATTTTTCCGATGAGAAAAGTTCCGATCGTGTGTATCCAATTCCGACGCACAAAAATTCTACGCATGGTCGGAATCATTGTACTTCTTTTTGTCAGCTCGTCGCAGTGTTGTACGTCCTCGTGTTCTTGACGTTCAGAATTTCCAAGCAACATTTCTGCGACCGTGTGTATACAAGACAAGTTTAAGCCAACATCTGTCGGAAAAAAATCCACAGTTTTGTTGTTGGAAATTCCGATCGTGTGTACACGGCATAACAGTCTTTGTTAGATCAGCAACAATCCATTACAGGCTAGGAACTCTGTTCCTTTTTGAAGTAGCACAATGTGGTGTGAACTTCATCCTGGAGTACCTCCACTCCCCATAGACACTCGTTCAAGCTCTACCTCTGCAGGAAATGCTAGCCCACTTGGCTGCCTCTTTACCAGCCAACCTGGCTGCTTCTCTTCACCAGTCTACCCGACTGACACTCTTCATCAGTCTACTCAACTGATACTCTGAAGATCTTCCAGGGCAAGACTAGAAGACTTAAAGCGGAGGTTCCGCGGCCAATCGTTTTTTTTTTTTTCGTTTGCATACAATGGTTTTTAGATTACAAGTATGTACTCACTTGTACAGTGCCAAAAAGCATCCCCCGTCCGTTTTCTTAGATAAGATAAAGTTATAAAACCCGATGCTGTCATTTCCCATTTTGCTTGTGGGCATTGTGAAGCCCACAAGCACTGACTTCCTGGAAGCGGTGAATGGTTGCCATCACAACGGTCGACGCCGTTGAAAGTACACGCCCCGTTGTGATGGCATTCGCTGGACGGCGTTCCGCATTGTCTCCTGGGAAGCATGACGCCGTCCTCCCAGGAGACATTGCGGCGCTGGGGAAGAGTGGAGACGCCTACTCCCGCGGGAGAAAACCCCGGAAGTCAAACTTTTATACATCGAATATACGGTATTGTAAACACATAATAAAAATCTTTTGGCTTATGTAGATGTAAGTGGTGGGATGATCAGCATGATATAGTCTTGTAATTTAGGGTGAAACTCCGCTTTAAGCACACCGCTGTCTTCAAGAGGAACCTGCTATATGTGGCAGTCTCTCCCCTTGTAAGTCCCTGCATTGTGCTGATCTACTTACACTGTCCTCCTTGCTCCCACTGCCTCTCAGGAAAGCCTCCTCTAAATTCTCCAGTGGTAGGATCCTTCCAGGCCAGCCATCTGAGCCCCGGCCCAAGGTAGAGCTCCTACCCGGCAGGGGTCCCTCGAGGGCAACCGACAGTCTCCCTCAGCACTGCATCTCCATCTTCCACCTGACTCCCCTGCCAGCATGATTAATGTCTATTTAAGCGCTCACTTAGTCCCCTGCTAGGCACACTTCATGGGGATTGGCTAAGGGCTCCCAAATATATAGGACAACCCACCTAGCCTCCATCCTCTAGCTTCCGGAACATTCCCCAACCGGGGGGGGGGGGGGCGCAACAGAGAGCTGCCTGTATGAGTCATGCTGCCATGAACTCTAGTAATTTTGACCCAATTACAGACTCGCAGGGTTTAAACAGGGGTCAGAATATGCTTTTGCCCACTCTGACACTAGTAGCACACTAGGAGGTGCTACATAAGATATCAGCCATACTAGGAGTACTGTGTTTTCAGTGGGTCAGTTGACAGACACATACACTTTGATTGTGAATAGGAACAGTAAAGCACAATCACTGTGTAGCACTGCAAAATTGGAAAGTGCTGCCTGCAAGTTTTCCAGGTTGGTGACTCAGTTCTGAGGCCAATGAACCAGAATAAAAGCCAGGTAACTAGAATGTATATATTTACCTCGATACAGGTTTCCTCTAATTCAAGATTATAAATATATTCATCTTGTGTTAAAGCAACATGAAGAAATAAAGCTGTCCTCATCACTTATCACTAGGGCCAAACAGAAAGACGTTATATAAAATTGCGTGTTCTGCAGGTTCTCATCTGTCTGGATAATAAATGTGATTATGAGTAAGAACTTTCAATACTGAAATGAGTCAATTTCCAAGACCAATATTTGTTTTTATTTTTTATTTCTATATCTCCAGTTCTGATCATCATAATCTTGTTGAGTCATTAGTAGAGACCCCAGCCTCTGTTCCAGGAATTTATTCTGATTCATATAAATAAAAGCCATGGCTGATTAGAAGACCAGAATTGACAGATGCAGGAAATACAAGTTTGAGTTTATCCTGACAACAGTATTCATGGTAAATAAACACTTCAATAAAGATCCAAATGAAGGCAAAATGGTGATAGCGCCACAAAATTACCCTTAAGCCCAGACTGACAATTAGGCAATACCGGCAACTTCCATTAATACTAGAAATGATGGCATCTACCAATGTTGCCAAATCAGTAGTCTGAGCCATTGGGCTGTTTTTCTAGAGATAATTCTACAGGTCCAGACTGGCAATTAGAAAAGTCTGGCAGTTACCTGACGATGATGGCAACTATAACAATTTGCAGATCAGCAGTCTGAGCCAGGAGGGATGTTTTTGTAGGAATAATTTTACAGGCCCAGACTGGCAAGTAGACAATGCTGGAAGTTACCTTTATTGCTTGATAATGATGTAAGGTTGGTGTTTAAACTGTGTTTAGTGTTCCGCCTATCACAGATGCCCTCTCATCCGAGGCCAAGGACGAGAGGGCATCCGTGATAGGCGGAACACTGAACAGAGGCTCTGCTGGGAAGCTGAGTGTTCCGCCTATCACGGAACAGCATGAGGAGGAGGCGCGGCTTTTGAAAAATGGAGGGCTGCGGTCTGACTGAGATTCTCCATGTCAGGTACCGGCGTATAAGACGACCCCCGACTTTTGAGAAGATTTTTATGGGTTAAAGGTGGTCTTTTTTTTATAATCAAAGTTTTTATTTTAATTTATTATAAGCTTCAACATTTTACATTGTTGAATGGAAATGTAAAACGTTGAGGCTTATAATAAATTAAAATAAAAACTTTGATTATAAAAAAAAAAACAAAGTTAAAAAGTCGTCTTATAAAAACTTTGATTATAAAAAAAAAACAAAGTTAAAAAGTCATCTTATACGCCGGAAAATACGGTACAAAAATTGCCAAAATCAGCAATCTGGGCCTGTAGGCTTATTTTTGTACAAATTATTTTACAGGCCCAGAATGGTGACTTGCAAATGGTGACTTTAATTGTGATTAAAAGTCTAAGTGGATAGGGGCAGCTCCAAAGTTCTTGTTGAAGCAAAGCCCAGTTTGTTGAAAAAAAAAACAGCCTACTATTTGTTGCTCTAAGGCCCCTTTCACACTGGGGCGTTTTTCATGCGGTTTAGCGCTAATATTAGCGCTATTATACCGCATGAAAAAATCATGCCCTTTAGCCTTCAATGTGAAAGCCCGAAGGCTTTCACACTGAAGCGGTGCGCTAGCAGGACCGCTCCAAAAGTCCTGCTAGCCGCTTCTTTACAGCGGTAAAGGAGCGGTGTGTACACCGCTCCTTTACCGCGGTCTCCCATTAAAATCAATGGGACAGCGCGGTAATACCGCCCGCAAACCGCGGCAATAGCCGCGGTTTGCGGGCAGTATTAACCCTTTTTCGGCCGCTAGCGGGGGTTAAATTTACCCCCCTAGCGACCGCATACCGTGGTAAGAACGACGGTATAGCAGCGCTGAAAATCGCGCTGCTATACCGCCACCACTCCTGTCCGCCCCAGTGTGAAAGTGTTGGACTTTATTTGGTGTGGAACTCAAGTTACTGGGAGCTAAGTGCCCCTGCCTGTGACAGTGGCAATCATCCTCCACAAGAGAAGCTGAAGCTCCGGACGTGAACACAGACCCGAAGGTAAAAGGTTTAGCTCACGCTTCTGCATAACACACATCAGAGGGCACGAGCTGGTGGTGTGTCCCCCCCCCCCCCATTCTTCTCCCTGGTACCCCTAGACGAGTCAGCCAGCCGCAAAGAGAGAAAGAGGGAGAAGTGGGAAAAGGGGGTACCGCTACATATGTAATATGTTTATTTCTTATAATCGTTAGCACCATCTAGTAGCCATAATGCAGTATTTTTCTGAAATACCTCAATCAGGGACATACAGCATTATGGTCACTAGAGGGAGCTGACTGAAAAATTGTATTAAATCCAGTACAGTGATTATTCCTGAGGTCTGTGCAAATCCTGAAACATTCACACAGCAAATATTTTTATAAACAGACCGCTTAGTGTCATAATGAGAAAAGTTGCAAGGTCTGAACCCCCACAGGGGAGAATAAGCCTTATGCCGCGTACACACGACCATTTTTCTCGTCCAGAAAAATTAAATTTTTTCTCTTTGACGAGAAAAACGACCGTGTGTGGGCTTTTCATAATTTTTCCCGACGAGAAAAACGGCATGAATCACAACGAGAAAAATTAGAACATGCTCTAATTTTTCTCGTCGTGATTCACTGCATTTTTTTCCGCGGCAGTTTTCCCATAGGGAAACCCTGCCGGGGAGCCTACACACGGTCGTTTTTCTTGACCAAGAGAAAAAATGTCGGGAAAACCGGCCGCGTGTAGGGGAACAAGCCGTTCCTCGTTTTTTCCGTCGATTTTCTCGACGGTGTTTTCACGGCATAAAAGTATACCTAAACCCCAAAACAAAAATGTAATATATTGCAGCTGATCAATTCTTAGATGTGGTAGCTGCATTTGTTTTGTTTTTTTTCGGTGAAGAGCATTTTTAGCAAGTGCAAAAAAATCTCTGCTGGTTTTGCCCAAAATGCATTGTTCTTTTTATTTACTGTGAGATTTTTAAGCAAAAACAGTATTACCATTTTTTTGTAAATAACTAGCATTATCATCCCATGTAATAGAGACCAAGAGGGACATATTTGTAGTCCAGCCTGGGTGACACCCATGGCTCCCTCCGTAGATACAAATGAGCAGTGAGCATAGCCACCCAAAGGCAAGAAGTGTGTTATTCGCTGGATCAGCAGGTAAAGATAAAAAGAAAATGAATGCAGCCACCACATTAGAGGAATGTTAAACTGCTATATATTTGCTTGATAAAATCATAGCTGACTACAGACTGAAATGGAAAAGTAATTTTTAGTAACATTAGGGCTTGAGTAAGAGCTAAAACAGTGTCTGATTGACTAGGGCTGCTTTCACACTTGTGGTGTTCATTCTGTGTGATTTTTCAGTGGGATGTAGATATATTTTATTGTCCAATAATATGAATGTTCTTTGCATTTTAAAGGAATCCAATGTTTCCTTTTATTTTCGAATTTAGTTTAAGGTAACAATGGTCCTTTTTAAACAAAGGAAGAACTGAAACAGAGGAAAGCATGTGAAAATTAGGCTAAAGCTCCTCCTGATGGCTAAAATGTAAGTTGTTTGTATAGGCAAGCTGTATATATTTCTAATATAACTTTTCTTTTAGTTTTGAGTTGATGAGAAAATTGTATATTTTATATTTCCTTATTATTGTTGGTTCATATTGTGTCTCAATAATGAATTCTAAGCCACCAAATCCTGGTCAAGGAGCCACATAAGGTCATATAAGGCCATATAAGGTCATGTGTATTGTTTTACCTTTCTGATGTAAAGCTTGAGGAATGTAGGATGACCAAGCCAAACAACTTTGATTGGTCATTTACTCACATATTAGCCTGTATGTACCACAGCCCAAACTGAAATAGGCTAGTCTCACACCAGAGCTTACAACCATGCAAGCGTCTGATTTGATCATCTGGCCATGTTGTGTATCAGCAAACAGGACTCCATGGTGGAAACAGCATCTTTAGTTAAGTATTCTTGCCATATTTTCTTTATCTTTATCTGTGTCTGTCATTTTT
This sequence comes from Rana muscosa, assembly GCA_029206835.1. Classification (NCBI taxonomy): domain Eukaryota; kingdom Metazoa; phylum Chordata; class Amphibia; order Anura; family Ranidae; genus Rana; species Rana muscosa. The sequence continues at coordinate 419,519,376 of CM055127.1, read as the reverse complement.
TTTAAATAAAAGTTATACGTTTAAGAATTTGTGTGATCTCTCGCCAGTGTTGCCAACCCCCTGAAGTGAAATTTACTGGCAAGGATGCCAAAATTTCTGTACGGCACCAATTTCTTACTGGCAAAAATCATGACAATTACTGGCAGGGCCGCATTTTTTACTGGCGCTGCAAAAAAGTACCTAAAATTACTGTTTTTAGTGCTAAACAGTGCAAATATCAATATTTGAACTATAAACACACAGCTAATGCTAATATCAATGTGTTTAAGTTAAACAAAAGTAAAAAAACATTTTTCTCAATTCACATGAAGGTTAGGTTACTATAACCCAGCCAGCACAGAGTTCCTTCTTACATCAGAGTCTGCAGGGATCCCCCTTACAGTGCAAGGGAACTCTTATGTAAAGGGGAACGCTGCAGATCATGATGTAAGGGGGAACTCTGATGTGGAGGGGGGCTCTGGTGATAAGAGACCACCTTCCACAGAGTGAATACACTAAGGTAAGGGGGGGGTACTAATATAGGGGGGGACCTTTTATATCAGTGCCCCCTTACACTATTGTATTCACTCCCCTCCTTAGATCAGTGCCCCCCCCCCCTCAGACTGGCCTGGTGGCGCTGTCACTGACCTGCTCTCAGGTGCACAGTGCGGGGCTCAGTCAGACGGCTCCAGCTTGGCGGCTCTGACCTCCTCTCCACAGTCCACGCGTCCGTTTCTTCCTGGGCCGTAACCCCCATCCCGGCGCTCCCACTCTTGACATCTTTCTAGGATCCCTTCAGAGACTACAGACATAAAAGACAGGAGAGGGTCAGAGGCTGCGGACACGATACAGGAGGTGGACAGAGGCTGCGGACACACTACAGGAGGGGGACAGAGGCTGCGGACACGATACAGGAGGGGGACAGAGGCTGCGGACATGACACAGGAGGGGTGACAGAGGCTGCGGACATGACACAGGAGGGGGACAGAGGCTGCGGACATGACACAGGAGGGGGACAGAGGCTGCGGACACGACACCGGAGGGGTGACAGAGGCTGCGGACACGGCACAGGAGGGGTGACAGAGGCTGCGGACACAGCACAGGAGGGGTGACAGAGGCTGCGGACACAGCACAGGAGGGGTGACAGAGGCTGCGGACACGGCACAGGAGGGGGACAGAGGCTGCGGACACGGCACAGGAGGGGGACAGAGGCTGCGGACACGACACAGGAGGGGGACAGAGGCTGCGGACATGACACAGGAGGGGGACAGAGGCTGCGGACACGATACAGGAGGGGAACAGAGGCTGCGGACATGACACAGGAGGGGGACAGAGGCTGCGGACATGACACAGGAGGGGGACAGAGGCTGCGGACATGACACAGGAGGGGGACAGAGGCTGCGGACATGATAGGGTCCTCGTTACCCCCTCAGTGGCCTCCTCCTCTGTCCACCATCATATAACTTCTCCTCCACATCATCAGTATGCTGTGTCCTCCTTCTGTGCCCTTTTCACCTCTCCACAGGTCAGGGCAGCTCTGACATGTGGAGAGGTGAAAAGGGCACAGAAGGAGGACACAGCATACTGATGATGTGGAGGAGAAGTTATATGCTGGTAGACAGAGAGAGCACATCAGTCTCTGTCCCTCCCCTGCATGCCATGGCCGCTTCACCCTCCAGCGCTCCCACTCCCAGCGCAGTCCTCCTCTTACTTCATATCCCCCCGCCCCCTCCTCCTTCATATCCCCCCCTCCTCCTCCTTCATATCCCCCCTCCCCCTCCTTCTTCATATCCCCCCTCCCCCTCCTTCTTCATATCCCCCCTCCTTCTTCATATCCCCCCCTCCTCCTCCTCCTCCTCCTCCTCCTCCTCACCCCTGCTCGGCCGAGTCCTCCTCTCCTCCTACGGCGACTGCGAGTGCACCACTGTAGCCCGCCCCGCGAGCACTCCCATCCTGGCTGAAAGTATATTCAAAAATGGCGCCGGGAAGCGCCATTACGTTACTGCGCATGCGCCGCTCGGCCGAATGCATACGAGCTTTCCCGAGCCCGGCCGGCTTCGGAACGGCGCATGCGCAGTTGCTTGGTCGGCTCGCGGCCATCTTTTTTATGGGCAGCCGATGCCCACAACGGACTTTACGTACACCCCAAAAAGGGGGTTAAATTTACGTGCTGTACGTAAATTAACGTACGGTTGGCAACACTGTCTCTCGCACGTTTAGGAGATACTTCCACTACCTATAGGTAAGCCTTATTCTAAGCTTACCTATAGGTAGAAGTCCAAAAAAAGGGTTTACAACCACTTTAATGTTTTGGGTGCTTTTAAATGGATTCACACGTGTCACCTCCATGCTCACCAAACTCTCACCTTCATACAAAAGTAAATGTGCCAAATAGTCATGATCCACCAACTTGTCGCTATGAGATGATTTCCAGCACTCTTGACCACTCGAGCCCCTCTAGACGACGTCACAGATACCACTAGTAGATTTAGGTACTGGTCCCTTTAAGACCCTGACTCCCTCATGTGATGATAAGTATGTTAGGAAAGAGCATATAGAGAGCCTCCCATGGTGTGGTATTTAAAGCATAACTCCACTTTTGTTGAGAAAAAAACATTCCCCTCTGGCAGATCCATGTACATTGCAAGGATTATAACAAACTTTGTTGCAGATTCCCACCTTTTGTTAATCTGAAGAAATCCATGTGTGCCTCTGTTCTGAGTGGGTCTAATGGGAGTGGTTTCATAATTAACCTCCCTGGCGGTATGATTATGTCAGATTTTTGATGCTGAAAGCGATACTATGTTTCGCATGGAAATTTGGCGTTTTATATTGTAGGCCTGTAATTCTTAGGAATAACCCACTTAAATCTGTCCAAACCAGAGTCTAGTAGACATCCCGGGTATGATAACGCTTGAAACACAAAATCATAAATTATAATATAATAAATAACTATAGATAATTATACCAAATAATAATAATAAAAATTATTCAATAATGTAATCAAATCAAAAATACAGAAATTTTCTCAGTTGCAGAATTGTCGCTGTCATTACTTTCAGTGTTTGATGATGAATTTGCCCACAAATCGCTATCGCTCAATTCTGCAAGTGATTCTAATTTATTATCACTGTTTTCTAGCCGGTCTAAAAGGACTTTTGATGTAAACGGACACTTTTTGGTTGCTATGGACAATTTCCAGTTTCCAGGCAGAAAGAAAAGTATTTATAAGATAAAACTGCATGCAGGACACTGGACAGACCTCTAGGGACAAAGGGGGGTGTGTTATTATTTGATACAGTACTGCAATCTGTAAGATTACAATGTACTAGTAGTATGTATACTGTGTTTTTCACTTTTTGAATTTGGTGCCGAGCTCCGTCCCCATGCCTCGCAACGCTCGCAGGGAACGGAGCTCGGCACTGTGAATCGAGTGGAGACACGGCTCACAGACACAGCGGAAAGACATCGCAGGATCCAGGGGACAAGGTAAGTACGCTGTACATGGATCCTGCGATGCAATCCCGAGTGTGGCTCGGTGTTACCACTTTTGGTACTGAAAATTCACCCCGATCCAGACTCTGGAATACCGCCAGGGAGGTTAACTGTCAGGTGTGCAGCTTCAGGGCTCTAATGAGGAAAGCTGCTGGGGCTGCATCCCTTTAGACGTGTTCCTATTGAAAGTATCTCTCCAAAAATTAAATTTTTATTGCAGGGGATGCCTGAAATCTGACTTGTATCTTAGGCAGACTTCTGGGAAAATTGGTGAGCCAATCACACAAGCAGGAAATTATGTTTCTGGGGGGTGGTCAGTACACACTCTGTGTACAGAACAACAACAGGCTGCCATATTGTATTGCATTTTCAGAAAATCACAGAGCTGCAGATTGAAAAGGAAAGGTAATTTTTAATAACATTCAATTACAATATGATTAGTGTTGCAGTTATATGCATTATATTATTTTTTCTTTATTTGCTATTTTTTCCCCACGAAAGTGGAGTTACCCTTTAAATATGTATTGATTTATTTGATAAAATTGCACTTACAGTGTATAAGCTTTTAAAACCAGGATAAGCAGCCTCCTATGTCACTTCTGGCCCGTGACTGCCTCCTGATTTTAAAACACACCACTAGGGTGACAGAGCTATTTAGCTATGTCAGCTTTTTGGGATGATCTGTTATATTTTTTTCCTGTGAGCAGAAACAAAGCTCCTTACATAAGCCATACATTACATAAGCCATTACACATAATACGTTTCAGTCTTAAGGCCCATACACACGATAGGACTTTTTGACAACAAACTTCAAAATGAACAGGTTTTTCAAAAAATCAGACCGTGTGTACGCTCCATCGGACAAACTGTTTCGGTTTTCATCGGACAAATGTTCACTCTACAAACGGACAAACTTTTCAGCAACAAAAGTCCTATGGTGCAAAGTCCTGCCGTGTGTACAGAAATCCATCGGACTTAAGTCCAAAGTACAAACACACATGCTCAGAACCAATGCAAAAGATCAGACAACAATACAGAAGTTGACCAAAGGGTGGCGGTAAAGAGCTGAAAACCCACGTGATTTTGGGAAAGTTTGTTGAAAAAGTCCTGCCGTGTGTATGCATACCAAGTTTACTTAGCTGCATACACTTTTTACGTTATTTACACGAGAAGTTCTAAAAACATAGCTTTTGTTTTGGAAGATGAAATAGATGAAGAGATTAGCAATGCATTTAGTGGGGATTCTTCCCAGTCTCCTGATCAAGATGACGAAATAAGAAATACATTTAAAGAACACAAAAAATTACTTTTAAAACATTTGAACAGGAAGTGGGATGTTTCTTTCCTAGAAACTTATGTTGATCGGAAAATAATCCCTCGAGGCCTAAGGAACCGGACGGTCCCGGCTGAGCACCTCCATAATGAGAGGTTTCTCTCAAAATGGAAGGACCTTTGCATTAAACATGGGATAGCAGTAATGGGTTTAATTGTGGAAGAGGAAAAAATCCAACTTGATGAATTAAAAGAGAAGATATTAGAAAGTACACAGGGCTTAGAACCCCTAAAAGACCTGGAAGAATTTACGAAACAAAATGATCTCCTCAAAAAAGAAATCGAGAGGGCCCAATTAAACTTAAAAACAACCAAACAGTCTAAGCTGAGAAGGGTCCTCAGTGATTTTGAAAAAGGTCAAGTGTTTGATCTTACTATAAGGAGAGGGAGGAGTAGGTCTAACAGGAGAGGACCACAGTCACAATCGAGATCCAGACATGAGAATGTATTGGTTGATGGTGAAGATGACGGAACCTTTAAAACTGTGACTTTTTTAGAGACGGAGGGGGTGATAGAAGTGGAGGACCGCCCCCCGTCTCAGAAAACCTCACAGAACATCAAAACAAATGCCAGAAAAAAGGACAAAGGTCAAAAAACTCAGATCGAACAGCGCACGCGCAGTCAACGGAGGTAATTTCAACAGAGGATTATGTACCTACCTTGGATACCAAGGTAATTAATCTCTCTGCTTTCCCTCTAGCCACTAGACATGTTGAACTTCTACAGAAAGGAATGTCTTTTTCACCAGTTAAAAATATGGACCATTTTGAAGTGTATAAAGATATAGCCCTCTTCTTACGAAAGGTCTTCTTCAAGTCCTTATATGCAAATAAGGACCAAATAACCTCAGGCGATCCAAAGCTTGATCAGGAACATCAAATTGCCTTGGAAATCTTAAATTCCTTACTAGAAGAGAGTGAGGACCCTGTACCTGAAACCTGCCCTACTAAGAGGATAGCTGACCTAAAAATATGATCCAACAAAATGCCCCCATTAAGTAAAAACAAATGGCTACATTTGTTTCTTGAAATGGTCCAGACTGATTTAAATACTGGATCCAAGGTAACCACGACAATCTTACCAAGGATGAACGTAGGGCCCTGAAAGAACTAAAAGAAGCAAAAAATCTGGTGTTCAAGAAAAGCGATAAGGGAGGGAACGTCGTCCTAATGGATGACGACTTCTACGTAGCAGAAGCAAAACGTCTGCTAGGAGATCTTAAGACATATAAGAAACTAGACTATGACCCCTTTCCAAATGTAATCCTGGAACTAAATAGGATGTTGATAGAAGCAAGGGATGTCGGACTACTTAGTCGACGTGAATTTGACCATCTCTCTGTGAAGGAGTTTAATGTACCGACTTTTTACATTATCCCTAAAGTACATAAATGCCCCGATAGACCACCTGGAAGACCTATTGTCTCGGCGGTACAGGGACCCCTTGAAAAGATAGGTCGGTATCTGGACTCACTTCTAAAAGATATGGTCTTTGGTCTAAAATCCTATGTTCAGGATACGCGGCATGTGTTATTCAAAATAGCGGAACTTGAAATTGATGAGGGCTTCCTACTGATCAGCATGGAGTCCTTATATACCTCAATCCCACATCATTGTGGGATAGAAGCAGTAGCAAGTCATCTTGATTCAAACTATCCGGAGTATGGTCCCCAAAACGAGTTCCTCTTGGAGCTATTACAATTCGCTTTGGCGAATAACTTTTTCCAATTCAATACCCACTACTACCAACAAGTTAGAGGTACATCAATGGGAGCGGCATGGGCACCAGCCTACACCTGTCTCCATCTGGGCCTATGGGAGGAGGTCTTCACGTCACCAATGTATACTGACCACGTGAATGCGTAGTTGAGATACATTGATGACGTGTTAGTGGTTTGGAGCAGTGGTCCCTGTTCATTGATCAGTTGAACCGTAATGATCGGAATATCCGCTTAACGTCTATAGTTGACAATTCACAGATCTCTTTCCTTGACCTCTGGATATACATCGAAAAGGGCAGACTGTGTACCCGTACTTTCAGGAAGGAAACAGCGGCCAACACTCTCCTTAGGTCTGACAGTCACCATCCACAGTCCCTCAAGAATGGAATTCCAATTGGACAATTCCTGAGGATCAAAAGAAATTGTACTAAAAAAGAGGACCTAAGGAGAGAAAATGCCGAACTTTACAATAGATTTAGGGAACGGGGATATTCACACCGACAGATTTGAAAGGCTAAACAGCGTGCAGCCTGCCAAGATAGAAAAAGTCTCCTTCTAGTAGACCTTAATAAAAAATCTACAACAAAAAATCTAAATTCTGGACCGGTGAGAGTAATAACCCCTTTTGGAGCCCAGTGGGACCAGGTTCGACAGGTGTTAGTTAAACACTGGGGTATTCTACTAAATTGCCCTGGAATGCAGGACATAGTGGGATCCTCACCTAATCTGGTGGCGAGGAGAGCGAAAAATCTTGAGGATATCCTTATCCACTCCGAATTTACCAAGGAACCTGGTCCAAGCTGGCTCTCAGATTACCCTAGGAGCAAGGGCATGTTTCCATGCAACAAATGTCAAGTATGCCCCCTAGTAGACCGAACGGCATCCTTTACAGATGCATCCGAACAGGAAATCTTTGAAATACGTGATCTTATCAACTGCTCTACAAGCAGGGTGGTATATATGATTACTTGCCCCTGCTCGAAAATCTATATAGGTAAGACCAAAAGGCCCCTAAAAATCAGAATAGGGGAACACCTCCGTGATATCAAAAAGGAGAAGGAAAGGGATCCCGAAAAAACTCAGGAGAAACCACTAGCTAAACATTTTGCCCTGTACCATGATGGTAAGATAGATGGCATAAAGGTTAAGGGAATATATCTGCTCAAGCTGCCTAAAAGAAGGGGCGATTTTAATCGAATCCTCCTTCAAAAGGAAAAGTGGTGGATTTTCCGTTTAGGATCTCTGACCCCTATGGGGTTAAACACGGAATGTAATCTCCAGGGATGAGCCGAACACCCCCCTGTTCGGTTCGCACCAGAACTTGCGAACAGACAAAACGTTCGTGTGAACTTTAGAACCCTATTAAATACAATGGACTCGAACGTTCGAAATCTAAAGTGCTAATTATAAAGGCTAATATGCAAGTTATTGTCCTAAAAAGTGTTTGGGGACCCGGGTCCTGCCCCAGGGGACATGTATCAATGCAAAAAGAAGTTTTAAAAACGGCCGTTTTTTCGGGAGCGGTGATTTTAATAATGCTTAAAATGAAAAAATAAAAGTGAAATATTCCTTTAAATTTCGTACCTGGGGTGTGTGTATGATATGCATGTAAAGTGGCGCATGTTTCCCGTGCTTAGAACTGTCCCTGCAAAAAATGTCATTTTTGAAAGAAAAAAAGTCATTTAAAACTGACTCGCGGCTATTAATGAATTGTCGGCTCCCGGCAATACATACAAAAGTCATTGATAAAAATAAAAAAAAAGCGTGGGGGTTCCCCAGAATACAATTACCAGGCCCTTCAGGTCTGGAATGGATATTAAGGGGAACCCCGCCGCAAATTTTAAAAAAAATTGACGTGGGGTTCCCCCAAATATCCATTCCAGGCCCTTCAGATCTGGCATGGATTTTAAGGGTGAACTCCACCCCAAATTTTAAAAAAAATGGCGTGGAGTCCCCCTAAAAATCCATACCAGACCCCTTATCCGAGCACGCAACCTGGCCGGCGGCAGGGGAAAAGGGGGAGACGAGAGAGCGGCCCCCCTCCCTCCTGAACCGTACCAGGCCACATGCCCTCAACATGGGGAGGATGTCCCCATGTTGATGGGGACAAGGTCCTCATCCCCACAACCCTTGCCCGGTGGTTGTGGGGGTCTGCGGGCGGGGGGCTTATCGGAATCTGGAAGACCCCTTTAATAAAGGGGACCCCCAGATCCCGGCCCCCCCTATGTGAATTGGTAAGGGGTACATTGTACCCCTACCATTTCACGAAGAAAGCGTAAAAAAATGTTTAAAAAAACACACAAACACCTTGAAAAAGTATTTTATTAAAAAAACATTCCAGCGGTGAAATCCAGTGTCCCGCGGCGATCCCGATGTCCAGCGCTGTCCTTCATTGGTTGTGCCTGATGGGGAACTCCCTCTCAGTGTTTTAAATGTATAGACCCGCCCCTTCTAAAGTTCCCCATCAGGTCCGCTCAGCGGACCAGATGCGGAACATGAGAAGGGGCGGGTCTATACATGTATTACCAAAGTGAGAGCAGTTCCCCATCAGGTCCGCCCCCTCGGTATGTCGGACCCGCCTACGTCATTGGCTTGAGCGGGGAACTTCCTTCACTGTGTAATTTAAAATGTAATTTAAATGTATATACATGTATTACGCAGTGAAGGAAGTTCCCCATCAGGTCCGCCCCCTCGGTATGTTAGACCCCGCCTACGTCATTGGCCTGAGCGGGGAAACTTCCTTCACTATGTAAATTTAAATTACACAGTGAAGGAAGTTCCCCGCTCAAGCCAATGACGTAGACGGGGTCCGACATACCGAGGGGGCGGACCTGATGGGGAACTGCTCTCACTTTGGTAATACATGTATAGACCCGCCCCTTCTCATGTTCCGCATCTGGTCCGCTGAGCGGACCTGATGGGGAACTTTAGAAGGGGCAGGTCTATACATTTAAAACACTGAGAGGGAGTTCCCCATCAGGTCCGCTCAGGCACAACCAATGAAGGACAGCGCTGGACATCGGGATCGCCACGGGACACTGGATTTCACCGCTGGAATGTTTTTTTTTTTAAAAAAGGACTTTTTCAAGGTGTTTGTGTGTTTTTTTAAACATTTTTTTACGCTTTCTTCGTGAAATGGTAGGGGTACAATGTACCCCTTACCAATTCACATAGGGGGGGCCGGGATCTGGGGGGCCCCTTTGTTAAAGGGGTCTTCCAGATTCCGATAAGCCCCCCGCCTGCAGACCCCCACAACCACCGGGCAAGGGTTGTGGGGATGAGGCCCTTGTCCCCATCAACATGGGGACATCCTCCCCATGTTGAGGGCACGTGGCCTGGTACGGTTCAGGAGGGAGGGGGGGCCGCTCTCTCGTCCCCCCCTTTTCCCCTGCGGCCGGCCAGGTTGCGTGCTCGGATAAGGGGTCTGGTATGGATTTTTAGGGGGACTCCACGCCATTTTTTTTAAATTTGGGGTGAAGTTCCCCTTAAAATCCATGCCAGATCTGAAGGGCCTGGAATGGATATTTGGGGGAACCCCACGTCAATTTTTTTTTTAATTTGCGGCGGGGTTCCCCTTAATATCCATTCCAGACCTGAAGGGCCTGGTAATTGAATTCTGGGGAACCCCCACGCTTTTTTTTTTTTTTTTATCAATGACTTTTGTATGTATTGCCGGGAGCCGACAATTCATTAATAGCCGCGAGTGAGTTTTAAATGACTTTTTTTCTTTCAAAAATGACATTTTTTGCAGGGACAGTTCTAAGCACGGGAAACATGCGCCACTTTACATGCATATCATACACACCCCCCAGGTACTAAATTTAAAGGAATATTTCACTTTTATTTTTTCATTTTAAGCATTATTAAAATCACTGCTCCCGAAAAAACGGCTGTTTTTAAAACTTCTTTTTGCATTGATACATGTCCCCTGGGGCAGGACCCGGGCCCCCAAACACTTTTTAGGACAATAACTTGCATATAAGCCTTTATAATTAGCACTTTAGATTTCTCCCATAGATTTTTCGAATTTGCCGCGAACACCCCAATTTGTTCGCTGTTCGGCGAACGGGCGAACAGGCAATGTTCGAGTCGAACATGAGTTCGACTCGAACTCGAAGCTCATCCTTAGTAATCTCCAGGTTTTTCTGGATACCTGACTAAACTCAAGTAAATGCTCCCTCTATACCAACTTCTGTTTGGAACTTTTTCCTCTGTTTATCTCCCCTTGATAAACTACCTTCCCATTTTCCTCAAAAACCCATTCTCCTCTCTTCTTGCTTTCTTAGTTCACTTATGTGTATACCCATTAATTTAATTGGATCATCTTAATGACCCTGCTCAGCACTCGTAAAGCTCTAGGATTCCTTATATGAGCATTGCTTTGGTGTGATTCGGAGTCTCCAATGTACTTACCCATGCACAGTTATTAATATGTGCAGGGACTTGATATGCAGGTTATGGTTTTTTCTGTCTCCAACACTATTGAGATATTTTTTAAAAAACTTTAAATCTTTATTTTTTATATTAAACATAAGAAAATTATTTGGGGGGGGGGGAAATTTTTTTAAAAAAAAATAAGAATAATGGTTTTTGGAGCCTTTAAATCATACCCATGGAGCGTAATGTATATCAAATATATCAATTCTGATATTCTATCTATATAGGTTAAGGAGAACCGTGTAACTAATAAAATGTAAAGTATTTGGAATGAGCCCCGAAGCCTGAATGTGCCTAAGATGTAATTGCCTTCAGTAAAAAGTAGCCACTTGAATATAAGCTAATGATAGTCTCTCTCTTCAAAACTTTTCCCACTTCTCGTGTATAACAAACACCCGCGATGGTCATCCATTCAGATCGGGAGAACTGCATGCCTACTTCTATTTTTACACAAGTGGGCGACCTGCTGGAATGACGATGTCTATAAATAGGTCCACCAGGAGCCGCCCTACCACCGAGTCCAGACGAAGCTACGCTATTCAGATAGCGAAACGCGTTGACGTCACAGCGGTCACGTGACGCCGGCTACGCAACCCCCGTTCAATACAGCCGTGGAGTAGAGAGCGGTGCTCTTCAGAGTGGATGTACAGCTGACGCTGACGCCGACATCTAGATCAGACGAACCATCCCGGAGGAGCTGAAGAGGTGATCCGCAGTAAGGATCATACTGCCGTCGAGGGTAATGTTACTATCATCATAAATCTCCCGTTGTAGAGTACAGCGCTCATAGCTTACAGTTGATTGAGCAAGCTGAGCAGATTTAAAACTGTCCTGTCGGAAAGACTTGATCCAGCACAGCAATTAGCATAGTTGCCCTCTGCAATATAAAAACCAGATCCCAGGATGGTAACGTATTGAACGGTTTCTACTGACTACTACTATTGTGTAATCTTAGGCTACACTAGCCTAATCCTTTTCATACCATATGGACAGCGGCCTTCCCTTTTTTCCTTGTGGAATACTGTTCTCCCCTTCGGAATGAATATTGATCATATATGATCCTTAGACAATGTGGCTGATGTTGAAATTTATATAAACTTAAACAATAATTTCAGCCATTGCTGTTCAATGGATAACCAAGTGTAACAACTATTCATACCACATCAAGATCTTGAAGGCCTATGCTACCTCTGTCATTATTTGATAATCATATGGTAGAGATTATTATTTAGGATTGGCATTTGGCAATAGTTTCCAGTTAGTCCCTGGGTGATTCACAGTGAAGCTGATTATCTGTTACTTTTCATATGACTTAATAGTATTTGTTTATATTTCTTATTTTATACTCCTACCTAAGGTAACACCTTGACAGCTTCACTCTGAATTTTTGTGCCGACGTCCGGACCTTTTGTGTTGTGTGTCCCCCCTTTATTTGTAAATTGTTGTGTATGTTAGTCTTGTCCTGTCTGGTTGATCATGTCACCATACTGAGATCACCAATCTTGGTGGTTGTCAGTATTAAATGTATGCAGTACCTTATGTGAATAAGTGCATTAGTGAAATGTTCCTTGCATCCTTTTGATACTATTAAATTATACTTTTTTAACATACCCCAGTCTCAGTCTATACCTACTGTTGTATAAAGTAGCAACTTTTTACACCCCATTAACCAACCTTGGGGGTGTTTTCTTTTTTCTTTTGCCCATTAATCTTTTGCTACAACAACAGTGCCAACACGGGCCTGATGGTATAATGATTTATATAAGATTAATTCTAACTGGTGGTAATGTTCTCTAGGGATTCGTTTTTTCCTGTCTCTTTCTTGTTGTTTATACCAAGTTTACAGCCAACGCCCTTTGAACAAAAATCCACGGAAAAGTTTGTTTGAAGTCCGACCGTGTGTATGAGGCTTAAAACTCACTCCTCCAGCTAAACAAACTGATAGCCTGAAGACCTCCTGGATACTCTAGTACTGGCGCTAGTGCTGCCAGAGATGAGACAGGGGTGGTGTTCTGTAGTCCTAATGCACTCCCTGTCCTAGGGTTACAATGCTGCTTCTCCATAGATAGGTGTGTCACTGGCAGGATTACTAGGTGAAAATAAAGGAAAAATAAAGAAATAAAACTGAAAAAGAAAACCACCATATCTAAGGACTAGTGAGGTAAACTGCAATATATTATTTTTCATTCTTGGGTTTAGATCCAATTTAAATGTGAGTACAGACAGTGTGTACACTTCCATGAGGGTTAAATCAAATCTGTAGTAAGAGGAATGATTTTTCACATTGGGTCACTGACCCAGAATAAGCATGCACCCAGTGAAGTCCAAATCTGCATATTTGTCCCAGATAAATGTCTGCAGCAGCAACCTACATTGTGACCTCACTGCAAGTTTCCTCTAATAATCAAATGTTACAATCACATGTTTTAATTTAGTCTTATCTTTTTATTCATTAACCCCAGTACCGGAGTTTATACATTCAGAAAGTTTTCAGGACAGGAAGCGATGACAACCATGAGCCGAAAATGAGATACGGGGAAATCAATTATGTGTTTCATGAATGATTTATGAGATGAGGAGAACACACACTGACTGTTTCTATGACCTGAATTACACATAGGAAACAAAGTACAGTAAAACCTTGGTTTGAGAGTAACTTGGTTTGAGAGCGTTTTGCAAGACAAGCAACATTTTTAAATATATTTTGACTTGATATACAAGCGATGTCTTGATATACAAGTAACGTCACATCACAACTGAGTATAAAAGAGAAGAGAGGCGCCTCTAAGTGTAGCAATACAGTTACATTTAAAGAAGAGTTCCACCCAAATTTGGAACTTCTGCTTACATTTGGCATGTCATTTTTTTTGGGGCGGAGTGGGGGCTTCAGTAGGAGTGAGACTTCCTGTCCCACTTCCTCCTTCCGCCCTGGGGCCGCCTAGGCGATTTGTCATATCGCTTTTTGGCGGTCAACTTCCTGTAGGCGATCACCTGGGACGTGACAGGTCCCAGGCGTTCGCCTGTCCACTCAGAGAGCGCTGTGCCGTTCGCCCACACTATGAATGGAGGCGCCGGCGGAGAAGGGGGGAGAGGAGCGGAGCTCCGGGCGGTGCGGCGCTGGACAGTGAAACAGGTAAGTGTATGTTTATTAAAAGCCAGCAGCTACACTTTTTGTAGCTGCTGACTTTTAATAAACATAAAAAAGTCTGAAACTCTCCTTTAATGAAGGTACAACATTTAGAAACTCACATGGTTGATGATTAAAACAGGCACATCTAAGTATGCAGGCATCCGGGGTAAAGATGTCCACATAAACCAACCTCCTCACCGCCATTGACGTTGTCGCTTCCACACTGCTCTCCATGAGTGCTTCAAGCCTCACTTTCAGAATGCTTTACTGCAGGGTAGTTCTCCTGATCACGATTGCAGATGCCTGCATACTTAGATGGGCCTCTTTTAATCATCAACCATGTGAGTTGCTAAATGTTGTCCCTTCATTAAATGTAATCATATTGCTACACTTAGAGGCGCCTCTCTTCTCTTTTATACTCTGGAGCTCCTGCTGGATTTTTCAGGTTTCTCGTCAAGAAAACTGGCCAGAATCTCGACGAGAAAAATAAAGAACCTGCTCTCTATTTTCTCGTTGTGATTCTTGACGGCCTGTTTCCCGACGAGAAACCCGAGAGTGTGTACACTTACCTGTTGCCGTGGAAACCCTTGCGTGCTCGAAATGACTTTGACGCATGCGCGGTAGCTTCCTAGGCAAAGGTAGGATGTAGCAAGATGGCGGCGACGACATTGAATGTGACGAGCGCATGCTCGTCGTAATCGATGACGTCACCGCGTTCGTTCCATTCAAAAGAACGGCGGTTCTTTTGAATCGAGCGTGTGTACACTCGGCCGGGACAAGATTCTTGTCAAGAATCTCGTCAGGAAAAACAACGTGTTTTTTCATGATGAGATTCTCGGCCGTGTGTACGAGGCTGAAGACTTATGAACAAATGGTTGTGGAGCGAATCATTTGAGTTTCCATTATGTCTTATGGGGAAATTTGCTTTGATATACAAGTGCTTTGGATTACAAGCATGTTTCTGGAACGAATTATGCTCTCAATCCAAGGTTTTACTGTAATGGTGGTCATAGAAGGAAAGATGTCTCCAGAGAAAGACCAGCGGGGAAAAATTGGGAGAAAGTGGCACTTGTCCCGACTGTGACATGGGTGCAGAGCTAGCAATGTGGAAGGACAGATCAGTGATTGCAATCTCCATATATTCTCACTGCAACTTTACTTTTAATGCGATAACAATTTGTAATTCCCCTTTAAAAAAGTTGAGGGATATCTTCAGCCCAGCTATATAAGAATCCACGCTCTCTAATCCATCTCTGGGGCATCACAATTTACAGTGAACCATCTCCTGTAACACCTAATATTAATGATTGACTTCAAATGCTAAAATGGTTAGAAAAGTGGCCCATAAATGAAGTTCTGTATGATCTCTTTATGCTGAAATATGGGAAGCTTTCATCCACCATTACGTTTGATAAATCTTGCCATCTCCGACATAAATCCTGCGCTAATTATTAGTCTTCAGTCCACCCCCCCTCGCCGCCTCGCCTTCTTCATCGACCCCTTTCATTATACAATCTTCTGCATGAGAGGTTTGATCTCTCTCTAGATATTTTGTGTCTGGTGCATTATGAATGACTTTTTCTTTTTAACTTTGAACTTATGCTGCTTTTCTGTATTTCCAATTATCGCTGATTTCTCGCGATGCGGCAGTTCCCAATGTCAGCCGTTAATGTTTCAACAGAACTCTATGTAAAAGTGAAGCGGTCACACCCCATAAAATCTTTCGGGTGCCTTTAAAACATCAAAAAGGAATGCAAGTTAACATTTCATTCTGGGGCCATGATGTGCCGAGCCGTCTTTCCTGTTATATACCTTACGGTGCGAGTAATATTGTATTTATGTTTCAGATTGCTGAAGTCTCTCTGAATTTCCTTCCTCATTGTTTTTTTTTTCTTTTTTAAAAGTTTTTATAAAGAAAAACACACATGAAAAAAACTTTGGAAATGTAATTAGGGATGAAAGACTTTTAGAGTTTTAATTTCTCCAAAACTTTGATGAACATTGGCAGATTTCAGCAAAAGTTTATCTTTTTGGTTAAATGTATTGGATACAATGTGAAAAGCAAAATTATGGTGGTTTGTAAGACCCGGTTCACACAGGGGCGACTCGTCAGGCGACTCAGTCACCTGACGAGTTGCGTCCCGCTCTGTTCAATGGACTCAGGTCGCTCCGACTTAGAAAAAGGTTCCTGTACTACTTTGGGGGCGACTCGGGACGACTTGCATTGACTTCTATACAGAAGTCATTTTGCAAATCGCCTCTCAAGTCGTCTTCAGATCGCGTCGCCGAGTCGCCCCCAAAGTCGTCTCGCCCCAGTGTGACCCGGCTCTGAGAGTACAATTGACTTTAAATATCAGTAAGGGTTACAAAAGTTCTTTCAAACTATCCTGCCCAAAACAGGCCCTCATTATTATATGTATTTGTTTTTTTTAACAGCACAAAATGAATATAAAAAGGTAACAGTACACAATTAATCAAATACAAAGACAAAAAAACAAAAACAAACATGCAAATACAAAGAACACTAATAGGTTTATTTATATAAAAAAAATTAAAATCATATAGCTGTTCATCCGTCAAAACTGCATGTAAATTTGTTCTGTGCAAATGGGGCAAAATGTAATGTTCTTATACTATATACTATCAATTCAAATGTGCGAATGCGGAAAATACTGCAGTATGGCCACTAGATGGCACTGAGGAGCACACTTATTTCTAATGATGGCATAATCTAGTGGCCATACTGCATTATAAATGAAATAAACCAAATTATGCTAAATACATCCCAAAAATACAGTGCCTTGCAAAAGTATTCACCCCCTTGGCTTTTTACGTATTTTGTTACATTACAGCCTTTAGTTCAATGTTTTTTTTTAATCTGAATTATATGTGATGGATCAGAGCACAATAGTCTAAGTTGGTGAAGTAAAATTAGAAAAATATATACATAAAACTATTTTTCAGAAATAAAAAACTGATAATTGGCATGTGCGTATGTATTCACCCCCTTTGTTATGAAGCCCATAAAAAACTCTGCTGCAACCAATTACCTTCAGAAGAAAGAAAGAAATTAGTGAAATGATGTCCACCTGTGTGCAATCTAAGTGTCACATGATCTGTCATTACATAAACACACCTTTTTTAAAGGCCCCAGAGGCTGCAACACCTAAGCAAGAGGCACCACTAACCCAACACTGCCATGAAGACCAAGAAACTCTCCAAACAAGTAAGGGACAATGTTGTTGAGAAGTACAAGTCAGGGTTAGGTTATAAAAAAATATCCAAATATTTGATGATCCCTAGGAGCACCATCAAATCTATCATTACCAAATGGAAAGAACATGGCACAACAGCAAACCTGCCTAAAAAACGGCCGCACACCAAAACTCATGGACCGGGCAAGGAGGGCATTAATCAGAGAGGCAGCACAGAGACCTAAGGTAACACTGGAGGAGCTGCAGAGTTTCACACCAGAGACTGGAGTATCTGTACATAGGACGACAATAAGCTGTACACTCTATAGAGTTGGGCTTTATGGCAGAGTGGCCAGAAGAAAGCCATTACTTTCAGCAAAAAACAAAATGGCACGTTTTGAGTTTGTGAAAAGGCACGTGGGAGACTCCCAAAATGTATGGAGGAAGGTGCTCTGGTCTGATGAGACTAAAATTGAACTTTTTGGCCATCAAAGAAAATGATATGTCTGGCGCAAACCCAACACATAACATCACCCAAAGATCACCATCCCCACAGTGAAACATGGTGGTGGCAGCATCATGCTGTGGGGATGTTTTTCAGCAGTCAGGACTGGGAAACTGGTCATAGTTGAGGGAAAGATGGATGGTGCTAAATACAGGGATATTCTTGAGCAAAACCTGTACCACTCTGTGTGTGATTTGAGGCTAGGACGGAGGGTCACCTTCCAGCAGGACAATGACCCCAAACACACTGCTAAAGCAACACTTGAGTGGTTTAAGGGGAAACATGTAAATGTGTTGGAATGGCCTAGTCAAAGCCCAGACCTCAATCCAATAGAAAATCTGTGGTCAGACTTAAAGATTGCTGTTCACAAGCGCAAACCATCCAAGTTGAAGGAACTGGAGCAGTTTTGCAAGGATGAATGTGCAAAAATCCCAGTGATAAAATGTGGCAAGCTCATAGAGACTTATCCAAAGTGACTTGGAGCTGTGATAGCCGCAAAAGGTGGCTCTACAAAGTATTGACTTTAGGGGGTGAATAGTTATGCACATTGACTTTTTCTGTTATTTTGTCCTATTTGTTGTTTGCTTCACAATAATAATAATAATAATAATAAAAAAAAAAATCTTTAAAGTTGTGTGCATGTTCTGTAAATTAAATGATGCAAATCCTCAAACAATCCATGTTAATTCCAGGGTGTAAGGCAACAAAACACGAAAAATGCCAAGGGGGTGATTACTTTTGCAAGTAAGTACACAAAAAAGAGTAGATCTTCTTTTGCCATTTCTGCAATTTTGCTCAAATCACTTTACTCATCCCTAAAGACAATAGTAAAAGTAGATATGAGATAAAATTCAGGGTAGACAATATACATGATTAGCTGTTGGAAAGAGCGGATCACTTTCAGCTGGAATTTTACTCAAACTAGGTTTTGGAAACAACACAAGAGCTTGTAGGCAAGCAGGTGATGCAGTTCTACAGTGGCACTGCATGTGGAGAGGAAATCTAGAGGATCCTGGTTCCTATGGTTTCCTGGGTCATTGGGGAAGCTATCCAATTAGATGCTGCCACCCCATGTGACCCTAGCAGACATCTTGGGTCAGGTAGGGATTATTTAAGGCCCTGGATCCTAGGGTTGGCTCTAGAGTAGAGACAAAATGGACAAAACTAGTGGCAGGGAAAGGTTCCTGATGAGGAGGGAAAGCGTAGGGCTCGCAACTTCTCTGGACATATTCCCGATTGGACAGGAGATGGCCAGGCATTACTCTGCCCTTCCTAACAAGCGCTGTAAAGTCAGCTGAAACCTGCTCTCTGCACACTGTTGAACCTGTGAGTGTCCCCGGTTGGGTTGCCTTCCCACTGAGTTTATTGTGAGCTGTTGTATTATTTCAGTACAATTTTTTTCTTTGCACTCAGACTGTGTTTGTTATTGCTGCCACACTGCACTACAAGCTTGTAAGATTGTGTTTGCAAATAAATTGGCCAATGGGATCTAGTATTAATGGACAACTTTATTATAAAAACTGCCCCCCCCCACCTCAAGCCCTCTAATCATATATAACCTAGTATCACCCCACCCCTGGCGGTCACTTCTTTTGTTTATATCTTTAGCCATGAAATCAGCACTGGCTGTGTCTACACCAGCAATTCTCAATCTTACCAGGATTCCATGATTGCTAGGTGTTCCTCAAGCTGTGGCTGTCTGACCTTCCATATGATGGTGCCTGGATAGTTCTGGATCCAACACCACTTGGCAGGGCCAGAAGCATTGTAAGTGGCTTTAAAGTGGTTGTAAACCCACTTGTTGTACTTCTACCTATAGGTAAGCCTAGAATAAGGCTTACCTATAGGTAGTGGAAATATCTCCTAAACGTGCGCCGTTTAGGAGATATTTCACTTGTAGTCCGCCGCTATTCTTCAATGCGCATGTGCGGGGAAGAAACAAAACAAAGTGCCGTTTCTTCCCCAGCCAGTACCGTGAATCGTGGCTCCCATGCGCATGTGCGGGAGTGACGTCACGCGGCTCCGGTGAATCACAGCGCCGGAGTCAGCGACCCGGAAGGAAGAGGAGGCAGAATATGGACGCTGCCTACTATGGGGACATCGCTGGATTCTTTTGCAGGTAAGTGGCACATAATGGGCTAGTATGCGATGCATACTAGCCCAATATGCTTTTCATTTGCAGGCTGCACAGCGGACTAAAGTGGAAGTAAAACCCATCCGGGTTTACTTCCTCTTTAAGGGCGGCATTGTGACGTGATGTATACCAAAAAAAGGGGGGGGGAGAAAATGGGGATTATAGCGGTGCCTATGAAAATGGAAGTTGCAGACAGTACAAAGAAAATATGTATATTTTTTTAATACAAAAAAATAATTTTAACACATACGATACATTCACAGGTGCATTAAAACCAAGAGAGCAAAAAGTACAAAAATCAAAAGGTCCCTACATGTTTCGCCAAACATTGGCTTCTTCAGGGGAAATAATAGTAACCTGTATATGTATAATGGCTCTAGAAAGACAGAAATACAGTTTGGTAAATATTGTTTACTTAATGTGATGTAGCAAGGGATCTCCGAGACTTAAACATGATATCAAGAGTTCCTCTGAGGTTAAAAGGTTGAGAAGGTTGGTCTACACAGTAATCCCCCTTTGGCTTAAATTGGACAATTATAGAGATTGTAGGAATATGGCCCCATTCAAGTCTATGGTCAGTTACTGTACAGGTGCAGCCAGTGCTGGAGGGTCAAAGAATGTATACACTGGGGAGTTTCTTGGATAGGGGGCAAGGGAGGGAGGCTTTTTTCTTGCCACTGAACAAAGATGATTATGTTTTTTTTATTATCCAGTGAGTATTATGAAGGCAGGGAACTGGAAAACTGCACCAGGAAACATCAGTTTCCCCTGGTTATGTAGTATGGCAGAGATGAGTGAATCACAAGACGTAGCTGAGTAGAATTATACATATAAAAAGCAGGTTTAACAGTAATCATATATGCATTTATTCTCTGTGTTCAGCTGTTGGGTTGTAGTAGGTCAGCTCTACCAACTTTGCCAGTTTATGTCAACCAAAAGGTAAGGGGGGAGTGGGAGGTGAGCAGTACAAGCAGACACAGTCATCACCACTTACCTTAGAAGACAGCAATCGTTATTGGAATCTGTTTTCTATCCTGCCTGATCAATGTTCCCCGAAAACTGGTGGGGGTCTCCCTATCACCATAAGCATAATATGGTCAGCTGATCCAATAAAAATCTCAAGTATATGGGGTCATGACTAATAGTCAGTCCAGTAGCACAGTCAGCTGTCACAGTCAAACCACCATAAATCTAAACTGGAAGCTAACATAGAACAACTGACCAGGCAGGAAAATGTTAAATTTCGAATTTCCTGTACACATATACTGTGCATTAGAGCTCATTACATGAAATTTTGAAGATTTTAATCAAACACGTAAAGATTTTAAAGATCACCTCTAGACTTAGTAGATTCTTGTAATGTCTATATAGCATTTACTACTAAAACACAGCCAGCTGTCTCTATTCTGTGAACACAGGAAATCTTTTGTTCCCACTTGCCGCACCCTTAACTTCACTCTCTAGGTGCGAAATTTCTGAAGCATATTTTTCGAGAAGATGGGTCTGTGAACCATTTGTGGTAAAGCCCACACAGCATCATTTTTCATTTAGCAAAAAATCTGTCTTCTTCGGAGCTTTGTGTTTTATTTTCTTGTTATAGGGGATTGCCAAAGATAAAAAGCTGTAAGCTATCTATTAATGCATTATGGTGCACAGACACAGATCCCAGCACTCAGATATTTATATTGTTTTAATGGTTGTTTTTTGGAATACTGTTATAATAGAATATAATGCGTTGTTCCAATTATGCTCCACTCCTCTGTGTCCTGTACCATCACTAACTGCCATTTTTACAATAGTTGAAGCATATGAAGATATGGTATGTATCATGAAATCTGTCACTGATCATGAGCACACACCTAAAACATCTGGTCTCTAAAATATAAAACATAACGGGATTTCTTGCAGCAAACATCTTGCCCTGTGGCAGATTGTGAGGTTTTGTAAAGGGTAAAGGGAATTTGGAGCTGGGACACACTATGGATTTGATTCACCAAAGCTTGGTAAAATCTGTGGAATTTGTTTGATTCTGTACAAAGAACCACTTACAATACGGATTATTCAACACCCAAATAACCAAAACCTTTTTCTGAGAACAGAGTAGAGAAGGGTTAAAACATCTATAAGATTTTTTCTACTGTCTGTTTCCCATTTCGAGAGATGAAGCCTTTTTGTTCTGGTCACCATTGCCACTGAGACTGCAAGTAAGGAAAAAATTTAAAAAATTTTTGTTCCTTTTTAGTGAAATAGGAATAGAGGAGACATCTTCACCTGTTCTGGTGACAATCGTCCAAGACTGGATTTCCCTTAAGCCTTGTACACACGGCCGGTTTTCTCGGCAAGAACCGGCAAGAAAACTGCTTGCAGAGCTTTCTTGCCGAGAAAACCGGCCGTGTGTACGCGGCTTTCAGGTTTCTCGTCAAGAAAACTGCCCAGAATCTCGACGAGAAAAAAAGAAGACCTGCTTTCTTTTTTCTCGTTGGGATTCTCGTCGGCCTGTTTCCCAACGAGAAACCCGAGTGTGTGTACACTTACCTGTCGCCGTGGAAACCCGCGCATGCTCGAAATGACTTTGACGCATGCGCAGTAGCTTCCTAGGCATAGGTAGGGTGTAGCAAGATGGTGGCAACAGCATCGAATGTGACGTACGCTCGTCGTAGTCGATGACATCACCGCGTTCGTGCCATTCAAAAGAACGGCGGTTCTTTTGTAAGGTACGTGTGTACACTCGGCCGGGACAAGATTCTTGTCCAAGAATCTCGTCAGGAAAAACGACAAGTTTTTTCCTGACGAGATTCTCGGCCGTGTGTACAAGGCTTCACTATAGAGAGATTTTCCTTTCTCTTTCTGATGTGTCTCTAGGGCAGAAGGTTTAAATCTAGCCATAAATTTATAGAATTTCGAATGAAAATTATTAGAAAAAGTCTTAGAGAATTTTGTATGAAAATTCTCATTTGAATTTAGAGTGAATGGGCTTTATTAAATGAAAACCACTTACACTGTTAGAAATTTGTTCAAAAAACATTTTCCATCCTACTCGTTTGAATTTTCTCAGCAAACATCAAGTTGACCCCACTATTAGATATAAAAATGAATGACATTTCGATTTCATAGAACATTCTTTTCCTGAAAATATTCGTATGGAATTCTACCCATCTATGTCCAACTTAAAGCAGAGCTCCACCCTAAAGTGGAACTTCGGCTCATCGGATTCCTCCCCCCCTCCGGTGCCACAATTGGCACCTTTCAGGGGGGAGGGGGGTGCAGATGCCTGTCTAAGACAGGTATTTGCACCCACTTCCAGGCATAGACTCAGCAGGAAACTGCGGGCATTATGCCACTTCCCCCCCCCCCGTTGTGTTCTGGGAAACACACGGTTCCCAGAACACAGCAGGGACCTGTGAGGACGGCGCTGCGCGACTCACGCATGCGCAGTAGGGAACCGGGCAGTGAAGCCGCAGCGCTTCACTTATTGATTCCCTCACCGATGATGGCGGTGGGGGCAGCCGAGAGACGAGCAATTGCTCGTCTTCTGCTGCCGACGTCGCTGGACTCCAGGACAGGTAAGTGTCCATTTATTAAAAGTCAGCAGCTGCAGTTTTTGTAGCTGCTGGCTTTTAATTTTTTATTTTTTTACAGCGGAGCTCCGCTTTAAGGGAAATCTCCCCAATGGGACTTGGAAGATGAAAATAATGTAATGGGTATGTTCCTTTTCCTACTTTATCTAAAAAAAAATGATTTTATGTGCCCTATCTATATTATAGTTGGGCATTCTTATTCATGAAAGATATATTTGCCCTCTTATTTAGCTTCACTTACTTCATGGGAACCTGACACTTCTACTTGAATGTTAAGAATCTGAGGTCGAAAATAGAGCCTTTTAGTTAAAAAGAGTGTAAAGATGTACAGGTGTCTATTACTTGATGCCATTATGCACACTTAGGAGCTAGGGGTCAGTTTGTGAGGTCAAGCAGTGGACAAGGCAGACTCCAGTTGACTCTAATGCCGCGTACACACGATGGGATTTTCAGTCGGAAAAACCTTGGATGTTTTTTCCGACGGAATTCCGCTCAAGCTTGGCTTGCATACACACGGTCACACAAAAGTTCTCTGAACTTTCGACCGTCAAGAACGCAGTGACGTACAACATGACGAGCCGATAAAATTAAGTTCAATGCTTCCGAGCATGCGTCAAATTGTTTCTGAGCATGCGTCGGAATTTTGCGCGTCGGAATTGCTACAGACGATCGGAATTTCCGATTGGAATTTTTTCCATCGGAAAATTTGAGAACCAGCTCTCAAATTTTTGTGGGTCGGAAATTCCGTCAGCAAAAGTCCGATGGAGCCTACACACGGTCGGAATTTCCATCCAAAAGCTCACATCGGACTTTTCTTGTAGGAATTTCCAATCGTGTGTACGGGGCATCAATGCTGTATCCTGGCCTAGGCCAACAAGGCCCAGGTCTAGGGCAGCACTTTGCAGGGGGACAGCACGGAAAGAGTCCCCGCCGGCTTGCACTACGCTGTTAGTGTAACGCAAGCTGCTTCTAATTTTGACTGTCCTATCATCCTGGATCATAAACCATCATCACTGTGCTATATGTTTTCTACTGGCATGGCTATATCTTCTTAGTCCTCTCCATAAAATTATCAGAAATTTGTCCTTAAAGTAGAGCTATAGGCAGCACCTTTTTTTCATTTTGGATAGAGTAAGGGAGGGTTATAGCCCCTGTCAGTTTATTTTTTTACCATCCCTGTCCCATTGCAGAGATTTCCCTTCACTTCCTGCCCCATAGCCAAACAGGAAGTGAGAGGAAATCTATGCAAATTAAGGGAATCCGTTGCCCCCCCCAGGCCCTAAGAACTAGTGTCCCCACTCGAAAATTTCAGGGCGGACCTTAAACATAAAGGGGTGTGGCCTTGACAGGAAGGGGTGGGTCATATTTAAATTAGGGGGTGCACGAGTTTAGTCAGGCCTAGGGCAGCACAAAACCTAAATACACTACTGTGGGGCATAACACCTGGAAGTCAAACTAAATGAGATGAGGATAAGAACATGGGAGCTGCCATTGCTGACTTGTTGGAAGTATCTTCCCCAGGGATGTCGTTCTTTATTACAAAATTAGGTTGATTTTCTTAAGAAGTTAAGAAGCTTCACACAATAAATTTTATTTTCACCTATCCAATCGTGGTAAGGGCAAATTCCTGTTTACTTATTTCATTAGCCTGTGATTCAAGAATGAAGGGAATATTTACCCAATTTATTGTGTAAAGATTCTCATTTTCTTTAGTAAATCAGCCCAATAGCATCACTGTTATAGAGCCCCTATTATTATATTGGGTGTCTGATACCATGATTCATGATTTCCGTGAGGAAACAGTAATGATGACAGCCCTGCCACAAACACACAACAAATAGCGGTGCCCTTATTTCTATGCTCACAGGTTTCTTTGAAGTGTCAGGCTCAGAGGAAGTAAACTAAATAAGGAGACAAAAAAAAATATTTCACAGCTGTAACTCAGACTTATGCCGCGTACACACGATCGATTTTTTCGACGGTGAAAACACCGTCGAGAAAATCGACGTTAAAAACGAGGAACAGCTTGTTCCCCACACACACGGCCGTTTTAAATGTCTTTTTTTTTTTGGTCGAAAAAAACCACCGTGTGTGGGCTCCGCGGCAGTGTTTCCCTATGGGAAACACTGCCGCGGAAAACATGTCGAAAAAAACGACGAGAATTTTTTTTTTCGTTGTTTTTAATGCCGTTTTTCTCGTCGAAAAAAACGGCAGAAAGCCCACAGACGATCGTTTTTCTCGTCGAAAGGAAAAAATGTTGTTTTTCTCGACGAGAAAAACGGCCGTGTGTACGCGGCATTATAAGTCAGATTTTGCATAAGTTCAGTAATGACAGGTTCTCTTTATGGTTGTAATGACAATTTTTGCATATTCTGTTCAGTAATAGCATTCTATTTATTGTGGCAAAAATAACCACTCACAAAAAGTAACGAGAAAATGAAAAGCAAGCTTTTTTTTTATTTGAGATGTCAGATTTAACACAAGTAAGGTATATGTTGTACTTGGAGAAACAGCATCAAGTTGTCTACAGCAGTGATTCTCAACCACCAGACCATGACATGGTACTGGACCAGCCTCCCTCCTGCCAGGCCTTGATTTTCTGTCTCACTCTGACAGCTAGACTTTAGCTGTTGGAGCAGATAGGGGCCATCGCTCAGTAGGATAGGGTGACCAGATATCCCTGGTTTCCGGGGACAGTCCCCGGATTGAGGACACTGTCCCCGGACCAAGTCTGTACCCAGTTTTGTCCCCGGATTGGATTTGAACAGGGGCTAGGGCAATTCAAAGACAGTCAATGCAGAATATAAAAAAAAATAATCTGAACTACACCCCCCCTTCCCTGCTCCGCCGCTCCTACTAGCTTAGGGGGTCTATTTTTTTTCCATTATCCGTGCCCCTTTCTGATGATCATGTGCTGGTCGGCACGGAGGGTTTCTTCAGTTTCGGGTATATGCCCATTCCGCTCCGCTCGCATGTTCTTCTGCCTTGGCTCAAGTCCCGGCCAGCCACCTGCCTGCTTATCTCCTTTCCTACCCTGGTGGAATGATCTTGACAGGCTGTGAGGCGGGCGGCAGTTGCGATGGGCAGAGAGTTGCTGATTGCCGCCATTACTTAAAGTAGAGCTATAGGCAACACCGGATTTCATTAAAAAAAATCTGGTCACCTTACAGTAGGACTATGCTGTCTTGCACTGCCACCATCTCCTGGAGTGGAGCTATGGCTGCTCTGGGCACCTTACAGTCCTAGTATAGTGACATAGCTCCCAACTGTCCCTGATTTCGAGCAATGTACCTCTGTTCCTCATTCCTCTTCATTTGTCCCTCATTTTGGTCTGATCTATATAGATGTATATAAAATGCACTTTTTATCTAACAAGTGTTTTCCAGTGCTAAACATTTCATCTGATTTCTAAATTGCTGCATTCGTGAATTCCAAAAGCCAATATAAAGGAATAGTAGTGGTAAAAAAAGCGTGGGTTTAACCAATGTTATTTTTTATGTACAATTCTCCTTTAAGGGGGCGTGGCAAGGGGTGTGTCCTATGCCTGCATAATTTTGCTGATTTGTCCCTCATTCCCATCTCAAAAAGTTGGGAGGGGAAGTGATGCACAACAGTCTCCAGCTTCCCTACTAGTCCAGAGCAGTATCCAGAGCCAGTGGCATAACTAGAACCTTCAGGACCCCAATGCAAGAAACCATGAAGGCCCCCCCCTGACCCCTGGGTGGGGCCCTTCCCTCCAGGCCCAGTGGCAGAACGCTAGGGACTGGTCCCAAGTGCAAACTTTATGTGGTAGTTCTGCCACTGGTGTCAGTCGTTTTTTTTTTTCTTTCTACAATTTGTTTATGTAGCAACCCTACAGGCTGCTAGAAGTATGTATATAGGTTTTTGGCAGAGTAGGTACATTTTGGCAGGTCTGGTTGGCAGCCAGGCCTGTTTGTTTTGATCTGGGCTGGGAGTGGCTCAGGGAAGTGCTGGGTGACTTACAGGTAGCATCACCAGGACCTCCTACTTCTTTCCAGAACATTCTGGTCTTTTCTGTTTTCTGGAGAGAGAGGTAGAGAGGGGTCTTGCAGTTGCATGGGGTGTTCAGAGGAGCCCTGACCAATCCCCAATCTGGATTGTTGGGGACAGGCCTCCCTATATACCCAGGGTCAGCCCAGCTGAGGGAGGAGTTGTTCGGGTGGAAGTTGGAGATGGAGTGCTAGGCTGTCGGTGGCCTTTGAGGGAGATCCCCAGTGCTGCCTATTCATTTCAATGGGCAGGGTGTTTTGGGAATGGTGACTTGCTTGCAGGACTTTTTTTCCTGTCCCGCAAGTGCACCACTACAGTGTGAAAGCACTCGGGCTTTCACACTGGGGAGGCATGAGAGGCGCTTTTCAGGCGATTTACAGGTGCTATTTGTAATGCTGAAACGCCTGAAAAGCGCCTCAGTGTGAAAGGGGTCTTACTTTGCTTTATCTCAAGTTTGGCCTCCTGCAGATGATGCTGATGTCTGAGAAATTGGCTGAGCAGAGGAAGAGGAGAAGGGCATCCTTTTAAACCATATGCTTTTAAAATGCCCCTCAAACGCCTGCTTTCAATGCCAGTGTGAACTTATCCTAAGCTAGGGATTGTAGTACTGGTGAAAATAACAAAAAAAAACTTAAATATCGGTAAGCTGCAATTATATTACATTTTGTTTTTGGGTTTAATACCGTTTTAGGATATTAAAAATGCAAACTTTCAGGATAACTTAGATCTTTAAGCTTTAGGTCCCTTTCACACGGGACGGATCAGTCATGATCCGCCCCATGAACCTCCGCTTGCTCAGCGGGGATCGCTCCGTTGATCCCCGCTGAGCTGGCGGATGACTGGGCGGTCCCCGTACACTGTGCAGGGACCACCCTGTCAGATCTTCGCTCTCCCCTATGAGGGGATCGGATGAACACGGACCGTCTGTCTGTGTTCATCCGATCCGCTCCGCAGATGGATAGAAAAATATCAATTTTTCTATCCTGAAAAACAGAGCATAGCGGACACGGGTGAGATCGGGTGTCAGCGGATGTTCATCCCCTGACACTCGCTATCCCATAGGGATACATATATGTCAGTTTTTCATCCCAAAACGGATGGGTGAAAAATGGACATACGGTCCGCCCGTGTGAAAGGGGCCTTATACACTTCTTGTTAATTGAAATGTAATTTTTATATTACAGAGTAACAAAACAATATGTGCAATGAAAATAAACACACAGTGAACACCATTTCCTTTTTTATTTAAAATATATATATTTATATACATATATATATATTATTTCACTGAAACACTGATAGGAATGGACTATAGTTACCACATTACAAAACGATACATGTTGATAAAAATAATGCATGAAAAATACTTTAAAAAGCCCAAATTTGACAATGTATACCTTATAAAACAATATGCATGTAATAGCTTTGGTCATACTGTGCTTTGCGTACAAAGAATGTTGGTATATAGAATAAACATACAATAAACATCACAGAACAAAGGCGTATACTGTATAGGTAGAATATTTATAGCCACAAAAAAAACTCTATAATAAAAGGCAGCTGATTTTTTTTTTTTTTTTTTTACACTAGTGGTCTTAAAATGGACTCATATTGTTTAGTTGGGTCTGATAAAGAAGGAACCGATATGTAAGAACAGATAAGGAACCCTGTGCAAAAAATGTGCGTAATGTTTATATGTCAGCCATAGTGACCAATCAGATTCCAGAGGTCATTTTTCTATAGCAAGCTTATGGGAGAAGTGTGAAAAGTTAACGATCTGCCACAGAAGAAATGACCGCACGGACGTGAAAGTTTATCGCTGCACCAAGCCGCTCTTCTAGATGTTCAGCGCTGAAAATGGAGCATGCACGCTATACGGTTTTCATTGGCTCTTCACAAACATTTGGCACCCCCCATAGTCAAGATGAAAATGGAGAAAGTGGAAGAAGGCTCAAAGGGGTTGATTTACTAAAACTGGAAAGTGCAAAATCTGGTGCAGCTCTGCATAGAAACCAATCAGCTTCCAGGTATTTTAATCAAAGCTTAACTGAACAAGCTGAAGTTGGAAGCTGATTGGCTACCATGCACAGCTGCACCAGATTTTGCACTCTCCAGTTTTAGTAAATCAACCCCAAAGTGTACCATCAGTGGACAAAGTGATGGCGACAGTCTTCCGGGATTCCAAGGGTGAGCAGCAGCAGTGAAGGAGACTGTTGTCATGACTTTGAAGCATTCTTTGTTTTTTTGTGCGACAAAACACCTGTGGTTTTTTTTTCTGGGTGGTGTCATTAAGATTAAATTGCACCCAAACGCGCGTCTTGCTGCATTTCAGTGCGATCCGAAATCATAGGCAAACTCGCTTTTGTGGGCGCATGCACTGCCATTGGCCAGCAGGGGAGCCAATCATCCCCGCAGTGACAGAACGGGGATCTACCTGTGTAAACAAGGCAGATCTCCGTTCTGACAGGAGAGATTACACAAATCCTGTCTTTCTGCTAAGCAGGAAGATGGATCTGTGTGTTTCCCCAGTCACACAGTCCCCCATACGGTTAGAACACACCTGCAGGGAGCACATTTAACCCCTTGATTGCCCCTGATGTTAACCTCTTCCCTGCCAGTATCATTAGTACAATAACAGTGCATATTTTTAGCACTGATTACTGTAATTATGTCACTGGTTCCCAAAAAAGTGTCAAAAATGTCAGTTAGGTGTCCGATCTGTCCGCTGCAATGTCGCTGTCTCACTAAAAATCACTGATCGCCGCCATTACTAGTAAAAAAAAAAAAAAGAGCTATAAATCTATCCCCTATTTTGTAGACGTGATAACGCTTATTGGGATTTTTTTACCAAAAATATGTAGCAGAATACATATTGGCCTAAACTGATGAATAATTTTGTTTTTTAAAATTTTTTTTTTTTTCCTTTTGGAAATGTTTTATAGCAGACAGTAAAAAAAATTGTCGCACTTTCTTTGTTTATAGCGCAAAAAATAAAAACCGCAGAGGTGATCAAATACCACCAAAAGAAATCTCTATTTATGGGGAAAAAAAGGACATCAATTTTGTTTGGGTACAGCGTCACATGACCGCGCAATTTTCAGTTAAAGCGACGCAGTGTCATGTCGCAAAAAATGGCCCGGTCAGGAAGTGGGTAAATCCTCCTGGGGCTGAAGTGGTTAAATTGCAAAGCAGTGGCTGGGAGTGTACACATGCCAAGGCCATAATGCTTTTCCTCAACGCCATGGCTGACATTAAACCCCTTTTTGCATTCAGGGGGCACTTCCAGCTGCCGAACACGAGCATGAATTGCATGCAGTTGCGGTGTGGTGGTGCAGCATGTAGGGAGTAAAACACATCAACTCCTCACCGCCTTTCATATGCCTCTGAAAAGTGATCAGAGTGCTGATTGTTTCTCAGAGGAGTGGCAGTCCTTGTCGCTAGTATAGACAAGCCCTGAGCCCTGGTTTACACGGAATGCAGTCTTTAAATCATGCAACTTCACTTGAAATTGCACGATATCAAAGCCGTATGTCAGTGCGACTTCAGGCGCAACTTGGCTGACATCTGTGCGATTCCATGATGTCTATGCAAGTCGCACCTGAAAAATATTGCAGGAATTTTTTTTCAAATCAGTGCAGCACCGAAAAGTTGGTGTCGCACCGATTTGAACAGTTCCATTGGTGCGACTTGTCAAATCGCATGACAAGTCGCACCGGTGTGAACGGGGGGACTAAAAGAAATTAACTTCATTTATCCAACTAGGTTTAATTGGGAAATAGACTTAGCAGTGAACTAGCAAAATGATGAAACGCCAATTAGTACGTTCCCCGGCTCTGTGTTTTTATAAATAGCATGTCTGCTTAGTGGGAGATTGTCTCATATGAACCCAACACCTGAGGAATTCATTAGGAGGACGGCGATCACAGAGTGCACCTGACATGCTTCATTGTGCCACTATAATATAATGTCATCATTAAACCAATACAATTAAGTGCTTGAGTATTATCTAGAATTAGATTATAAACACAAGACAACAAACAAAAAATGATTACAGTGGAAAAATACAAACTGTAATTGAAATCATAAATATTCAGTGTCAGTTTTCCATTTTATAGAGAAGCCCGGAAATGTTGTCGTCAAAAGTTAAACTTTGAAGGTTTAAAGGGGTTGTATGGGTCAGTTTTTTTTTTAAAATAACAAACATATCATACTTCCCTCCACTGTGCAGTTCCTTTTGCACAGAGTGGCCCCGATCCTCGTCTTCTGGGGTCCCTCGGCGACTGTCTCGGCTCCTCCCCACTAAAGCTAACCCCCTCTGGGAAGCTCTTTCCCGAGAGGGTTAGTTGGCGGGCGCGCTCTCATGTTATACACTTGACGTCCATAGACGCCAAGTGTATGACTTGGTCCCGCCCCCCGGCGGCCGCGTCATTGGTTGTGATTGACAGCAGTGGGAGCCAATGGCTGCGCTGCTATCAATCTATCCAATCAACGGGCAGACTCAGTGGAGAAGAGGACACCGGGGAATGCGCACAGCAGGTGAACGGGCTCAGGTAAGTAAAATGGGGGGGCTGGGGGCCCATGACAGCGAGGTGTTTTTTTCACCTTAATGCATAGGATGCATTAAGGTGAAAAAACACGAACCTTTACAACCCCTGTAATCTGAAATGTAGACTTTTTAGGCTCGGTTCACACTGATGCGATGTGGGAAGCGCACAGGAATGGCGCACCCCAAAAGCAGATCGTTTTCTAGAATTGGATTGCATGGGTATGAACAGCCAGGCGATCTGATTCCAGTGTGGTAAAAAAAAAAGGTGCCTGGTGTCCTGGTGTCCTAGGGTGCCTCTTGTGCTCCTTCATCCAGGGTGGAGTCACTCTAAAGCCCCGTACACACGGTTGGACTTTTGGCCAACAAACTTCATTTTGAGCAAGTTGGACCAACAATCCGACCGTGTGTACGCTCCATCGGACAAACTTTTTTTGCTTTTTTCTTGTTTTCATCGGACAAAAGTTGGGTCTGCAAACGGACAAACTTTTGCCTAACAAAAGTCTGATGGAGCAAAGTCCGACCGTGTGTACAGAAAACCATCGGACTTTTGTCCGATGGACAAAACAACTAATGTTAAAATCAACCAACAATAGCAGAAGTTGACCAACGGGTGGCGGTAAAGAGCAGAAAGGCTCGGGAACTGAGTATTTCCGAGTATCTCCGAGTTTTTATGAGTATTTCCGAATGGCTCCGCTCGGCTCCGGCGCCCCCGCACCTCAGGCCAAATGCGGTACCGCATGCCCCATTAGCTTGAATTCTGCTCGTTTTGCGAGACAACACTCGCAAACCGAGTCAGAATTTTTTTTATTCAAAACACTTTGGTAACCGTGTTACTCGTAAACCAAGGTTCCACTGTATTACCGCTTTAATATATAGAGTGACCAAGCCAGGAAAATATGCAGACAAGGACTTTTCCTGATATACGTACTGGGTTATTGGAGTCAGTGGGTCTGCACGATAGCCTAATGGCATTGACCATACAGTATTTACAATAAAGTGCCCATGACATAAAAAAAAAGTTCCCCAAACAGACATAAGTGTAGAAGAATTGTCCTATAATGAAGTGGAGGTCAGCAGGAGGAACTAGTGACATCTGTGGAGGACCAAGAAGATCCACACTCCAGGAAGGGTCAGTTTTCCTGCTGACTTCAGGGGGAAATATCTATTTACCGGAACGGAATTCTAGCAGCACAGATAGTTGGAAAGGTAAGTATTCACAGTCTTCTTCTCCAGAAATGTAGGTTTGGTGTTTATTATTTTTTTCATGACACGGTTGCTTTAAAAAGACAATGCTGAAACCCAACGCATGGAGACCCTACTTCGTTTCCATACATTATACAGATGGCAGCCAATAAGCCTGAAATAGCTGCATGGAATTTGGAATACTTTGCACAAACATTCACCCCCCCCCCCCCGTTCACACCGGTGCGACTTGTCATGCGATTTAACAGTTCCAAATCGCATGATAAGTCGCACCCCATTGCCAGCAATGGAACTGTTTATATCGCCGGGACTCATGTCGCAAAGATTATGAAGATGGTTCCCGCACTACTTTTTACTGATTTCTCATAGATTTCTGTTAAATGAAGTCGCAAGCTGCAATGAAATCGCGCTGAAGTAGCTCAATTTTAAAGCCTTACTGGTGTGAACCAGGGCTAAAGCAAAGTTCCAATCAGCTAAATAAGAACTCCAGGAAAAATATGTTTTTAAAATGTGCTAGCCCACGGGGAGTTAGATGCAAAGAGGTGTATGCTACCTCCTGGTGCTCTTTCTTTTTGTTACAATTTATTGCTCTAGTGAGCGTTGATAGTATTATAGCTTTTGCTGAATATCTGATGATCCAACACCCCAGTTACAGTTGTCCTACACAGCATCTCGGGCACACAGCAGATTGCTAGTGCCACGCAGGTCTGTCAGTGTATCCGTGTTCCCATACATCTTGTACGGGAAAGCAGATACAATCTGACAAGAAGAATCAATGAACTACCACAGCCACAGAGCCATAGTAGTTAATTGAGAACTACAAGCCAACCACAAAGGATGTTGGGGATTGTAGTTCATTCACATGCAGAGCTATGTGAATGAATGACGTGGCCGCTTCGGGGCGGAGCCCCGCACAGCATGCGTTGATTTTAAAAACTGACAGCTAGTACGGGGAACTTCTCCCCATACTGTTGCCACGGGGGGGTGGGGGGACGGGGCGGCTGATCGGGCAGCGGCTGCAGCATTGGGAACATGTCACATGTTCCACCCTAAAAATGGGTGTAACATGTAACATGTTCCCAAAAGTGAACTTATCCTTTAAGGATTGGTAAGCTGTAATGTATTACAATTTGCTTTTCTTAACCATTGTGTAAAATTTTACATAATATAAATTACAGAAAAAATACAGGTAAAAGGTAGCTTGGCTTCTCTACTAATGGCTAAATCAGATTGGTCCCTATTGCCAGAGTCCCCAAAATATGCCGCGTACATACGATCGGAATTTCCGACGGAATGTTAGCTCAAATTTGTGTTGCATACACACAGTCACACAAATCTTGTCGGAAATTCCAACCGTCAAGAACACGGTGACGTACAAGACGTACGACGAGCCGAGATCAATGAAGTTCAATAGGCAGTTCGGCTCTTCTGCTTGATTCTGAGCATGCGTGATTTTTTGTGCGTCGGAATTGCATACAGACAATCTGAATTTCCGTCGGAAAAATAGAGAACCTGCTCTCAATCTTTTGTTGGCGGAAATTCTGACAGCAAAAGTCCGATGGAGCATACACACGGTCTGAATTTCGGACCAAAAACTCACATCGGACTTATCTTGTCGGAATTTCCGATCGCGTGTACGCGGCATAAGAAGCCAGAGTGAGATTCAACTTGCATCTACCTATAACAGTAATATGTTTTGGAGGAAGAGGGACTGACCCTTTAAATATGAGATTGAAAGTGCCCAGGTTCAATGCAGTTGTCTGCCCCTTTCTACATGAATGAGCAAAAGGAAGCAGATTGTCAAGACTCAGTAGAGTTTAATAAAAAATAAAAAATAAATGGTTCCGCTATTTCAGCTCTACCTGTTGAAAAAAGGAAAAACAAAATCCGAGCCTTTAATGGCAATGATCTTCATACTCCATTCATTAGGCCCAGACTGGTAACCGAACTTCTCCAGCAACTCTACACCAGCCTACAGACTCTGGTGGGTCCAAGAGTCTATTTGTTTTCTGGTGTGACACCTTGTGGATGTCTTAACATCACACTGGCCTGTTTTAAAAAGAAAAAAGCAAATGTTCCTGCAGCCTACACATATCCTGTTCTCATACCGGACAAAGTAAGCTTTGAACAAAAACAAATTCATATAAAGGAGGTATTTTGGTCCTGTGTGGGCCGCTGATATATATATATATACATATATATATATATATATATATATATATATATATATATAGGAAATGAAACTTCGAGTTGCCAAGTGACAGCCAAGAAACCTTAAGGATTTAAAGAAGATCTGTAAAGAAGAGTGGACCAATATCCCTCCTCAAATACTTATTGAACTCACTGAACTGCAACTCAATTTATAACATTTGTGTCATTTGTTTTTTCTGGATTTTTGGTTGATATTCTGTCTCTATCATTTAAAATACACCTATGATAAAAATTATAGACCCTTCATTTCTTTGTAAGTGGGCAAACTGTCAAAATCTGCAGGGGATCAAATAACTATATTCCCCACTGTATATGTATGTATATAAAACACAATCCAGCATTGCCTTTCATATATCTATTCCAAAAATCAGTTCTGGAAGTGCCCAAACATAGTGCAATAACTAAATATAAAAAACACACATAAGGTATCAAATACTAATTGAATTTTTAAAACAGTTCCCTTAAATAAAATACAATCACTTTCTTTAATAATCCCAAAGAATGGGATTTTTTTTTGTACTCAATGTAAAATCATTTTATCTTATATTCATTGAAGGACACAGCATGATATTTATTACATACATGTGGGATATACTGCTATCTACAGAAGGGAGTATATATCAGTGGCTCTCAAGCTCAGTCCTCAAGTACCCCCAACAGGCCATGTTTTAGGAATTTCTCTTAGATAAAGTAGCTGTCCAAAATGCCAAGCCATTGACTCTGATTTGTGAAGTGATATAGGGCGCAAAAGACCATGTGTAATATTAATAAAAACACTTTCTGCAATCAATCAACAAAGCAAATATATAGTCCATATATAAACAAAAAATCAGATATATTGTGTCCAGGCAAATTTCTTCTGTATATCCAGTCACTGTGATTTTTCTAACATGTGCAAATAACATTCAATAAAGTGCTTCACCCGAAGTGATAATGGTGGAACTCTCACCAAAAAACTTTGGCCACCAAGTGACCCACAAGCATGTAATACTATAGTATCTAATTTCTATAGAGCCTCGATTTCAATGCATTTTGTGCTTGTCCCGCACGTCATCATCCTGAAATGCATTGAAATCGAGGCTCTATAGAAAAGTACAGGAGTCCTCCTCTTCCGCATTGTTGAAGCACACAGCTGAGGTGCATGCTGACATATACTGCCTGCCCATAGAGCGATCCATTGGGGACAGACTGGCTCACGCTTTCTCTCAAGCTGCGCATGATTGTTTGCTGCATCTGGCATACATGCATGAACTGTAAGTGCTGATTTTAATATTAAAAAGAAGTTACTGCACTATATTGGCTTTTGGTGGCTCTGTTTGGCGGAGCCAATTATATGCAGATGCTGGGGATAAGAGCTTGACACCATACACACTTTGATGCTGATTGGATGGGAGAATCGATGGTTATCTGATGCGATCTGTCGTGCGATTCCTGGAGGCCACAGACGCCCTGTATTACATGCTTGTGGGTCACTTGGTGGCCAAAGATTTCTGGTGAGAGTTCAACCATTATCACTTCGGGTGAAGCACTTTATTGAATGTTATTTGCACATGTTAGAAAAATCACGATGACTGGATATACAGAAGAAATTTGCCTTGACACAATATATCTGATTTTTTGTTTCTATATGGACTTTATATATTTGCTTTGTTCATTCATTGCAGAAAGTGTTTTTATTAATATTACACATGGTCTTTTGAGCCCTTCACTTTTATCTGGTAGTATCCACTAATCTAGTGGCTGCATTGACCATTCACTTAATTATCTGTTGGCGCCGCACCCCTTATTTTTTCCCTATTGACTCTGATTTAAAGCACCTGTGCAAGATAAAGGAAAACCTACAAACATGGCCTGTTGGGGGTACCTGAGGACTGAGGTTGGGAACCACTGGTGTAAACCACACATACTGTATCCCTCAATGAACAATGGAGAAATAGTCTTTAACAACAATTACTCATGCAGGCCTAAGGTTTGCAAACAAGCCTAACCCAACCCAACTCAGAATTCTAGCATCTTCGAACAAAATGGTATCATGCCCAGAAGAGTCTACCTCTCTAGACTCCCACCAGAATTAGATTACATGGATTTTGCTGAAGAGCAATATTCAGATGGAGTTGGCCAATCAGGGGGCTTGGCCTGAACACTAATCCTGACTTTCATTTGACACCAAATGTCCTATTACCAGAAGGAACCATGAGCAGGTGCTGCTTCAAGTCAACTGAGAGCGTAACAATGCGTGACCTTAGTGTGGAGGTAAATTAGATAATTTTAAGATGACAGATCAGCTTCAAGTTTAAATGAGTATTGTGTTCATTTGAGCATCAGCTTCTTTGCCTGGTTCCAACATAAGGGTCAATTCACTAAACTGTGTCATTGAGTTTGTTATTTTATCTTACCATTTTCTCATCAGAATGCTCAATTTGCAAAGAAATAAACACTTAACCCCCTCCCCCCTGTCATTATATAAAAAAATTCTCTATATGATGATTAATGCTGGGAGTACATTAATAAATATCCATTTTGTGCTATCAGTGCCTCTCAATCCCAGGGGTCACTTATAGCTTTAATCCCCACTGATGATCAGGAACAAATTAAAATGCTTAATGATCATGTGATCACAACATAGTGATCATCTGCGGTCCAGAAGTTTTATTGACAAAATAAGTCTTCCGTCTGCAGTTGACAGTATAGATGCCACTACAGCTGAAGATG
This sequence comes from Rana muscosa, assembly GCA_029206835.1. Lineage (NCBI taxonomy): Eukaryota > Metazoa > Chordata > Amphibia > Anura > Ranidae > Rana > Rana muscosa. Next base: position 419,481,189 of record CM055127.1, on the reverse strand, counting down.
GCAATGTTCATCTGTTTTATACTGTAAACGTCAGATACAATTGCAGTATTTAAAAAATTAAGCAATTAAATTAAGTAATTTTTCAAAAAGTAACTCTTTAAAAAAAAAATTTGCTTTGGCAGTCTATAATAAAAAAACAGAGTAGGGGTTTCTATTAAAACAGTATACAAAGTGAAAGCCTTTAACACAGATAGCAAGGATAACTTGCCACAAATTTGTGGCAGTGTTAAATTGTAAGTCTGTTAACTTGCTGCATGTTTTCACTGGCAAGTTGTACACTTGCAGAGCACTTGAAGCACAAATCTAGTTGACATTTTTCCAATTTGTAGCAAATTTGCGTGGCAAGTCTCTAGCAAGAGTAAAGTTACAGTGGTAAATCTACAGCAAAAGCTCTGCAAGTCTACAGCATAAAAATTCAGTCACAATGACCCCTGTGGTGGGATGACTATTGCACAACATAACTAAACCAGAACTTGCAGCAGAATGTTTGCAAAGAAAGTTGATCTGGAGTTATGCAATGCGGACTTGCTGCAATTGTGCAACAAACTTGTGAAGCCTGGCAAGTCTAGCAGTTGCTTAGCAAGTCATTTTCAAACTTGCAGCACAATTGCTTGCTATCTGGGAAGGTACCTAAGGAGTAATAAACTGAGCGATAATCTTTGCGAATTGATGTTTACATACAAAATTCCCTAAAAAATTGCTAACATAATGTAGACGTGGTAAGTAGTGTCAGGAGCATCTAACGCTCCTGCTCCCTATTCCAGCATCCTGGTTTTGGCTATGGCATCCTCCCGGTTTTTGTCCACCTGCAAGGTGATTAATGTGGTCAGTCTCTGTGTAATATCTGATCAAACCCCCTGTCTGTCTGCCCTGCTTTGCTAGACTGGATTTCCCTGTGTATGACCTTGGACCAGATACCGACTATTCTCTGAACTCTGCCCGCCTTGTAGCCGGACTGTCATTGAACTACTCTGCCTGTCTGCCATCCACAGGTACCTGTTTGCTTTGCTCAGTTTGCACATGCCCTGGCCTGGTAGCCAGGCACTATAGCATTGTGTATAAGTACTGGGGGCAACCAAGTACTGGTAGGCCTGCTTGCCTTATGGGAAAGGAGGCTGCTTTAGGTGAAGAACACAGTAGCCAGCTATAGTGTCTGACCACCTGCATTAGGGGTATGCGTGACATTTATTCAATAGTCGTTAATGCAATGGAAACATTTTTGATTGTATATATTTAGATATAGCACACATGAAAATATCTCAGGTGTTCTGCTTTAGTGAATTGACCCTTTGCTTGCTTATGAGTTCCCAAGGAGGAACAGCCACCCTGAGCAGCATAAATTCACATTTTCCCCCCAGGGTCCTGGCAGATGGAGGTGGGGAGATACCACAAAACATGCTCGCCCCTTAAAAAGAATGACATTTCCCTACAATTATGTGTTTTGTGGGTTCTTTGCATACAAGTAGCATTTAGTGGAATTCCGCTCTAAGCATATAAGACTGTAGTTATATCTATGTAGCATTTTCCTGTTTAAAATATATCTGAATATATTTTTATATATATAAATTCTCTTTCCTGCTAACTTTAATATATACAGTTCAAGCCTTGTAAAAAAAGGGCCAGTCAGCAAAGTCTTTAGCAAACCAATGTAACTTAGAAGCGTTTGGTTCTTAGTGTTCTGGTTGGCACTTGTTACGTCTGAGGTAGAGCAAACACAGCTATCAACAATCCCACAGAAAAGTGTGACTGTTGTAGTCTTATAAACACACAATTACAGCTTAAAGTCTTCATCCACACACAGCTGAGAGAGCGTCTTCTTTATACGTAGGGCGGTCAAACGAGCTTTGCCATTGGCGTACCAACACTCACGCATTATCCGCCCCATCACGCGAAGGGCCTAGAGAAAGAAATATTTACATTAAGCACATCAACAAATTTGTATAGGTGAACAATAAGCATACTATCAATATACTGTTAAAACCCAGCTCCAGTCCAAATGTTATATTATTTTTTTTGGATAGACCTGCAAAATAAGTAAATACTTCTGTCAAATATTCATGGCTGTCCACGAACCAGATTTCACATAAATTCTTGTCCCTTTGAGGGAATTTAAAAGCAAGACAAGAAAAAAAGGGAAGATCATCACAGATTGCCAGGCAGATCTATGAACACCCAAACTGCACAGTCTGTGATCACAAAAAACAGTTTAAACACTTTGGTGTCAATCTGTCAGCCTATCTTGGAATGCCACGCTCTGTTAACACTACGTCCTGCCCAAATTATACCATTCCAGATTGCTCCGATCCTATTAAAGGGGTTGTAAACCCTCGTTTTTGTTTGTTTTTTAAATAACAAACATGTCATACTTACCTCCACTTTGCAGTTTGTTTTGCACAGAGTGGCCCAGATCCTCCTCTTCTGGGGTCCCTCAGCGGCGCTGGTGGCTCCTCCCTGCATCGAGTATCCACGTTGGAGAAAGCTCTCCTAAGGTGGACACCCGTGCGGGCGCGCTCCTGAGTCCTGCACCTGTGTCCATTCACAAAGGATGCAGCACTCGGCCCCGCCCACCGAGTCATTGGATTTGATTGACAGCAGCGGGAGCCAATGGCTGCGCTGCTATCAATGTATCCAATTAGGACAGGAGACACCAATTTTAAAGTGTCACATGTTAGGTATCTAATTACTTGGCGTAACATCATCTTTCACATTATACAAAAAATCGGGCTAACTTTACAGTTGTTTTTTTTTTTTATCGATGAAACCAATATTCTCCCCCCCCCCCCCCCCCAAAAAAAACGCATTTAAAAAATTGCAACGACTAACATTTTATTCCCTAGGGTTTCTGCTAAAAAATTATATATAATGTTTGGGGGTTCTGAGTAATTTTCTAGCAAAAAAATATGATTTTTACACGTAGGAGAGAAGTGTCAGAATTGGCCCGGGTGGCAAGTGGTTAATTACCATAAATAGGTAATATACAAATAATTATTATATATTGTTTTTAAGGTAATTTACTATATTTTCAAAAACTGTACTCAAGCAGGTGGCTTAACAGACAAATTACTGAAGTTTGAAGTTATAACTTTCAACCAGTAATTTCTCAGTTAATAGATAAATAATAAATTATTATGTTATAACATATAGCACAATAATATATTATTTGGCTTGATTAAAAAAAGTACCTTTTCAGCAGCAGCAGATTCTCCCTCTTGTTTTTTCCTTGTAGTTAAAGGGCTGGGCTGGAAGGGAGCCTGCTACACTGGAGGTATTATGAGTGGCTACATTCATGCAAGGCTGCTACATTCTCCTTCAGCTTATTATATTATATTGATCCTTTCAACACTTTCAAGAGATTGTCCATTTTTATATTTGATAGTTTTTTAATAAATCCAGTATTTACAGTGGGGCAAAAAAGTATTTAGTCAGCCACCAATTGTGCAAGTTCTCCAACTTAAAAAGATGAGAGAGGCCTGTAATTGTCATCATAGGTATACCTCAACTATGAGAGACAAAATGTGGAAACAAATCCAGACAATCACATTGTCTGATTTGGAAAAAAAAATTTTGCCAAATTATGGTGGAAAATAAGTAAGTATTTGGTCAATATCAAAAGTTCATCTCAATACTTTGTTATATATCCTTTGTTGGCAATGACAGAGGTCAAACGTGTTCTGTAAGTCTTCACAAGGTTGTCACACACTGTTGCTGGTATGTTGGCCCATTCCTCCATGCAGATCTTCTCTAGAGTAGTGATGTTTTGGGGCTGTTGCTGGGCAACACGGACTTTTAACTCCCTCCAAAGGTTTTCTATGGGGTTGAGATCTGGAGACTGGCTGGGCCACTCCAGGACCTTGAAATGCTTCTTACGAAGCCACTCCTTCGTTGCCCAGTCGGTGTGTTTGGGATCATTGTCATGCTGAAAGACCCAGCCCCGTTTCATCTTCAATGCCCTTGCTGATGGGAGTAGGTTTGCACTCAAAATCTCACGATACATGGCCCCATTCATTCTTTCATGTACACGGATCAGTCGTCCTGTTCCCTTTATAGAGAAACAGCCCCAAAGCATGATGTTGCCACCCCCATGCTTCACAGTAGGTATGATGTTCTTTGGTTGCAACTCAGCATTCTCTCTCCTCCAAACACGATGAGTTGTGTTTCTACCAAACAGTTCTACTTTGGTTTCATCTGACCATATGACATTCTCCTAATCCTCTTCTGGATCATCCAAATGCTCTCTAGCAAACCTCAGACGGGCCTGGACATGTACTGGCTGAAGCAGGGGGACACATCTGGCACTGCAGGATCTGAGTCCCTGGCGGCGTAGTGTGTTACTGATGGTAGCCTTTGTTACGTTGGTCCCAGCTCTCTGCAGGTCATTCACTAGGTCCCCCCGTGTGGTTCTGGGATTTTTGCTCACCGTTCTTGTGACAATTTTGACCCCACGGGGTGAGATCTTGCATGGAGCCCCAGATCAAGGGAGATTATCAGTGGTCTTTTATGTCTTCCATTTTCTAATTATTGCTCCCACAGTTGATTTTTTCACACCAAGCTGCTTGCCTATTGCAGATTCAGTCTTCCCAGCCTGGTGCAGGTCTACAATTTTGTTTCTGGTGTCCTTCGACAGCTCTTTGGTCTTCATCATAGTTGAGTTTGGAGTGTGACTGTTTGAGGTTGTGGACAGGTGTCTTTTATACTGATAACAAGTTCAAACAGGTGCCATTAATACAAGTAATGAGTGGAGGACAGAGGAGCCTCTTAAAGAAGAAGATACAGGTCTGTGAGAGCCAGACATCTTGTTTGTTTGTAGGTGACCAAATACTTATTTTCCACCATAATTTGCAAATTCTTTCCAAATCAGACAATGTGATTGTCTGGATTTGTTTCCACATTTTGTCTCTCAGAGTTGAGGTATACCTATGATGACAATTACAGGCCTCTCATCTTTTTAAGTGGGAGAACTTGCACAATTGGTGGCTGACTAAATACTTTTTTGCCCCACTGTATATACTTCACTATGGGCATATACATGTCAGCTGGATAGACACATCCACCCCACATCTGATCCTGGGCAGTGTGGACCCTATTACTCTAGGCAGGAGGCATGGAGCAGGTCTAGACAGAGGAGGGTCCAGCCTTCTGATCTGAATGCTGATTGGGGCAAGCATGTGGTTGGTTCCTAGAATGCAGGGCATAATCCTAGTAACCAGAGGACGGCAGTGGTAGTGGCAGTGGGGGGGGGGAGACACTGGAGATGAATTCAGCTGTGCTGGAGACTACAGGGTGTCCTGGCTGGGGGGTAAAGCGGGTAGAGAGGAACACCCAGGCATTTACGTGGCGCCCAGGCTATGTATCATATCTACCATACCATATATACGCCACTGCTGCCAGTCAAGTTAAGGGTGTTCAGGCAATAGCCAAAACAGATATAGGGTAGAATAAATAAGCCTCAGCCATTTGGTAAATCTAACCACCAGAAAACTACACTGAATAAAAAAAATGAAATTAAGTCCAAATTTAAATCTGTACAAATATCAGTATCAACTCTAGTAATAACCTGAGAGGGTTTTAAAAATAATAAAAAAATAAAAATAAAAACAATTTATGGTTGGAGTTTGGCTTTAAAGTAAAACATCCATCTTACCAAGAAAACTGTAAAGATTACAAAACTGCTACTTCCTGCTGCGTTCCTCCACCACCTTCACCCACGAATTCACTCACTGCCCGGGAAATTGTCAATCACTTCAAAATCAAGACTAATACAAATTGTGACAAGATCCCCGATGTCCTCATATCCACTCCCCCCCACTTAAGACACCATGTCAGCCAACACATTCAACACTTTCTTTCTTTGATCCTGTTAACATGACGGAGGTTGCCATAGTTGTGTCTGATGCCCACATAAGCACCTGCACCCTGTAACTTTATTCCCTTCACAACTACTCTGCTCTCTGCCTCACTCTATTATATACTCCTAGGTCACATTTTAAATATCTCCCAATTTTCTGACATCTACCCCACTCCTCAAAAATATGCACTGGTCACCCTCATATCAAAAAAACCTTCACAGAACCCCCTTTGTCCAAAAAACTTAAGACTCATCTCCTTGCTCCTGTTTACTTCCAAACTTCTAGAACTCCTCTCTTTGGGAAAGCCTATCACACCTTTACCTAAAAATTGGAATGTTATATTCTCCATCAACTCACCCCCCATAGTTATTACTTTTTGTATCAGTTGCCTCTTGGTTTCAATTTTATGCTCACAAGTAGGACCCTCTTACTCCCTTGTATTGAATTGTATTAGAATTGAATGCCTTTTCCGTGCAAACTCTTGGTACTAAATAAATCCGGTATAATAATAATAGTTAGTGAAAGGCAACAAGCTCTTGAAGTCAACCAAAGCAAATAACCAGTATTATGGTGATCTATGAAGGTAGAGAACCTTGCTCTTAAATTTTACATTGAAATAGAAGATGCATATTTGAATACAGAAATGTAATACCTCAAAGCTTTGCCACTGGTTTGGAATGTTGGGTCGAAGTTTCTGCTCACAAACAACCTTTCTCATGTCCTCCAATGATGGATCAGAAGGCACCATATCATAGTAAGGCAATTGGTATTCATCCACAACACCTGCCAGCATGAAAATACAGATCAAAATACAGATTACTTTTTAGTTTACAACCTTCAAATAGCTGGACTTATGCTGTTACCTTAAATGCAGGCAAATACTGCATTTTGGAACAAGTTGGATTTAAACAAGGTAGCTGCTGGCTTTTAATAAGGACACTTACCTGTCCTACTCGCCCGCGATGTCGGCCAGCCGAGGCCGATCCCTCGATCCTTGCAGCTCCCGGTGCCGCCATCCTCGCTAAGGGAAACAGGCAGTGAAGCCTTGCAGCTTCACTGACCATTTCCTACTGTGCATGCGCGAGTCTCGCGGCGCTGTAAGAATGGGCAGCTGCTCTCTGGGATACACACAGTTCCCATAAGGCAGCGCGCCCCATTTACCAGAAGACAACGCGAGGAGGACGAGGAAGAAGACCTGCCGCGGAGGATGAAGAGGCAGATTAGGAACTTCCGCATAGCAACCGCCCTTTCTGGTGAGTAAAAAATGTATTTATTTTTCATTTTTTTTTCTATTTTTTTGCAGTTTTTTTGTGAATTTTTTTTTTAGGGTGGAAGCCCACTTTAAAGTGGAGTTCCACCCAGTAAAAAAAAGGTATTACTGTGCATGAAATAATGAAATAATATAGAAAACAAATTTGGATATATTTTTTTTTTACTCACCTTTAAATGGCTGTTGCTATGTGGTCCCTTGAAATCTTCCTTCTTATTCAACTAGGCTCCTTACGTCACTTCCCTCGGCGCCTCCACTCGCTACTGCTCCTGGGAGATGTGTTTCATCATTTCCCAGGAGTCAGTGGGCAGCGCCGAGGGCTAGGTTGCCATAACAACGGGGCGGGCACTTCCGCCGCCGCCCATTGTTATGGCAACCTGTATACTTTACAGCACCTCTACGGCGCATTACTGCGCATGCGCGAGAACGGGCCGGTGCATGCTGGTCGTTCAGCTGCATCGTATCCTGGAACTAAATGCTTGTGGGCTTCACATGCCCACAAGCAAAATGACAACGGCCAGCAATGAATTATATACGTTGATTTTGGCTATTAAACGTGACATCGGGGGACAAATTCATCCAAAAACGTGAGTATTAAATAGCAATGTCATTAACTAATGAAATGTTTTTTTTTTTTAAATCACTAAATGTAGTTGTAACTCCACTTTAAGCCAGGATCTTCTTCTGCCTTACATAATCTGTCCACACCCAGCTAATGCTATTAAACTAAAACAGCTCAATGTGACTTGGGTCCAGGAGTCATGCTCCTAGCTCCAGTGGGTAGAGGAAGGTGATGTCAAAACTAGAGGTGGTGAGGAGAAAAAAGGTCCTGCAGAGAGCCCTAATGAAAGGCACCACACTCCTACAGGACCATTCATCATCCAAAACCAACTACAGTGCCTTGAAAAAGTATTCAAACCTCTTGGAATGTTCCACATTTTTACAACCAAAAACGTAAATGTATTTTTTGGGGATTTTATGTGATAGACCAACACAAAGTGGCACACAATTGTGAAGTGGAAGGAAAATGATAAATGTTTTTCAAAATTCTTTACAAACAAATCTGTGAAAAGTGTGGCGTGCAATTACAGCTTCAAGTCTTTTTGGGATGTCTCTACCAGCTTTCCACATCTAGAGAGTGACATTTTTGCCCATTCTTTTTCTGTCAGATTGGATGGAGAGCGTATGTGAACAGCAATTTTCAAGTCTTGCCACAGATTCTCAATTGGATTTAGGTCTGAACTTTGACTGGGCTATTCTAACACATGAATATGCTTTGATCTAAACCATTCCATTGTAGCTCTGGCTGTATGTTTATTGTCGCTGTCCTGCTGGAAGGTGAACGTCTGCCCCAACTTCGTTGCCTCAGTTTTTAGTTGTAACATGACAAAATGTGGAAAATTTCAAGGGGTATAAATATTTTAAGGCACTGTATCTGTTGAAGGCCTCACCCGGAGTGCCAGTCCCTTGTGACGTCACAAGGGGCGGGCTCTCCGGGTGATGTCGTCAGATGGCCACGCCCCATGGCTATATAAGAGATGCCACACAGCGGGCAACAACACAGCCACAAAAAGAAGAGCAGCTTTTTTTTTGGGGGTAACCGGTGGTGAGGAAGAAGACAGCTCAGGGAGAAGACAGCACTGGGAAGAGACAGGAGACAGCAGCAGGAAAAGATGGCTTGGGGAGAAGACGGTGGCGGGAGAGAGAGCGGCAGGGAGAAGGTGGCGGACGGAGAAGTCGACGGCACCGGAAGAGATGGCACCGGGAGAAGACAGCTCAGAGCTATTTTGGACTTGTCAAAACACTTTTTCTTTTTTCTTTTTTACATTTCACTGCTTTTTGAGGTGAATGGGTTAGAAGTACGATGTACCCGATACCTATTCACATAGGGGGGGCTGGGATCTTGGGGCCCCCTTCATAAAGGGGGCTTCCAGATTCAGATAAGCCCCCAACCGCAGACCCCGACAACCACCGGCCAGGGTTGTCGGGAAGAGGCCCTTATCCCCATCAACATGAGGCAGAGCCCCCCAAAGCACCCATCCCCCCATGTTGAGGGCATGAGGCCTGGTATAGTTCTGGAGGGGGGGGCTCGCTTGTCCCCTCCCTTTTCTGACCTGCTGAGCGGCATGCTCGGATAAGGGTCAGGTATGGATTTTGGGGGATCCCCTCGCCATTTTTTTTATAAAAAATGGCGGGGGTCCCCTCCGAATCCATACTAGACCTGAAGGGCCTGGTATAGACCTGGGGAGGGACCCCATGACTGACAGTTAAGGATGCGGCAGCCAGCTTTCTGGCTCCCTGCTTAGCAACCAGCTATATACAGTGTTAAAATGAAAAATCGCTTCACAAACACAACATTCTGCGGTTCCATTGAAGTCTATTACCTGCAAATCAAGGGGAAAAAGTCTCAGACCCTTTCCAAAAAGGCGTCGGCCGCAAAACGCATATGTGTGAACTTGTACCATAGGAAGCCTTGTTAAATGGACTGTAGTGCATTTCTGCAAACTGCAAAACACACTAAAAAACGCATAGGTGTGAACCTAGGGTAAGTGTGATTCCGTGCATAGCCAAATGGGTTTGTCTTTAGACCTCAAGCCAACAACTGTGTTTTACTGGAATATTGTGACTGGTGTAAAATACTTGTGTGCACAAGCCTCATAGAGATTCTTAATATTCTTATATTTCATTGATTACTTTTCTGGCTCCCATCATAGGTTTTCTTGTAATTATTTCTCTTGAATGTGTCTGCTGTTCTCTCTATGAATTTTTTTAAGTAATGTTAGCTACCCCATACCCATAGAGTCGGTATGGTTACACACACATATATATATATTGTGGTAGCGTGGTACCCCACCAGTGTACGAATACAGGATTCTCAACCAGGCAGGTTGAGGGGCTCCAGTGTATTTGCTTGTTTGGGAGGAAACTGGCTTTTCAGTTTCCTCATGATTTACTACAGTCCACTTTGGGACCTGAAGCCCGGGGATTTCTTAGAGATGCGGGTGGGATGAAATCCCCAGTCCTGGGTTCAGGTTTTGATACTGATCGGCACACTGATTGTTCAGGTGTGTGTGTGCCTGATAGAGTCAGGATCAGGGTTCTGGGCTCCACCCTCCCGATGAGTGCAGGTGTGCGCTGGGGAAGCCATAGAGTGCAGGTGTGCACTGGAGAAGCCAGAGAGCGCTTGTGTGCACAGTGTAAGCCAGAGACCCAAATCTGATGCCGCGTACACACGACCGTTTTTCATGATGAGAAAAATGCAATTTTTTTATTTGGTCATTAACCACTTGACCACTGGGCACTTAAACCCCCTTAATAACCAGACCAATTTTCAGCTTTCGGTGCTCTCACATTTTGAATGACAATTACTCAGTCATACAACACTGTACCCATATGACATTTTTGTCCTTTTTTTCACACAAATAGAGCTTTCTTTTGGTGGTATTTAATCACTGTTGGGATTTTTATTTTTTGCGCTATAAGAGAAAAAAGACTGAAAATTTTGTAAAAAAATGATTTTTTTTTCGTTTCTGTTATAAAATTTTGCAAATTACTATTTTTTCTTCATAAATTTTGGCCAAAATTTATACTGCTACATATCTTTGGTAAAAATAAGTACAAATTGGTGGATATTATTTGGTCTTTGTGAAACTTATAGAGTCCACAAGCTATGGTGCCAATATCTGAAAATTGATCACACCTGAAGTACTGACGGCCTATCTCAATTCTTGAGACCCTAACATGCCAGAAAAGTACAAATACCCCCCAAATGACCCCTTTTTGGAAAGAAGACATTCCAAGGTATTCAGAAAGAGGCATTGTGAGTTTTTTGAAGTTGTAATTTTTTCCCACAATTCTTTGCAAAATCAAGATTTTTTTTTCTCTTTTTTTTTTTTCACAAAATTGTCATATTAGCAGGTTATTTCTCACACACAGCATATGCATTCCACAAATTACACCCCAAAACACATTCTGCTATTACTCCCGAGTATGGCGATACCACATGTGTGAGACTTTTACACAGCGTGGCCACATACAGAGGCCCGACATGCAGGGAGCACCTTCAGGCGTTCTGGAGCACCCAGGCCAATTCTGACATTTCTCTCCTACATGTAAAAATCATCATTTGTTTGCTAGAAAATTACATAGAACCCCAAAACATTATATATGTTTTTTTAGCAAAGACCTTAGAGAATATAATGGTGGTTGTTGCAACTTTTTATCTCGCACGATATTTGCGCAGCAATTTTTTTAACGCGTTTTTTACGGAAAAAAAATGTTTTGTGCTTAAAAAAAAAAAAAACAGTAAAGTTAGCCCAATGTTTTTGCATAATGTGAAAGATGAAGTTACGCCGAGTAAATAGATACCTAACATGTCGCCCTTAAAAATTGCACACACTCGTGGAATGGCGCCAAACTTCGCTACTTAAAAAATCCCCATAGGCGACGCTTTAAATATTTTTACTGGTTACATGTTTTGAGTTACAGAGGAGGTCTAGGGCCAAAATTATTGCTCTCGCTCTAACGTTCGCAGAGATACCTCACATGTGTGGTTTGAAAACCGTTTTCATATGTGGGCGGGACTTACGTATGCGTTCGCTTCTGTATGCGAGCTCACGGGGACAGGGGCGCTTTAAAAAAAAAAAAAAATGTTATTCTTCATTTTACTTTATTTATTTTAGTTTGACATGTTTTTCCGCCCTAAACATTTTTTTGATCACTTTTATACCTATTACAAGGAACGTAAACATCCCTTGTAATAGGAATATGGCATGACAGGTCCTCTTTACAGTGAGATATGGGGGGGGGGGGTGTCAATAAGACCCCACATCTCACCTCTAGGCTGGGAAGCCTGAAAAAAATACAAAAAAAAAAAACAACAATCCTGGCTTTGATCGTAGCGGTGAGTCGGTAGAAGCACCGGAGGGCGGCGGGGGGGGGGACATCCCCTCTCGCCTCCCGTAAGAATGATCAAGCGGCGGAACAGCCGCTATGATTGTTCTTATGGTGTAGGGAATCGCCGGCTGAAAAAGCTAATATCTGAATATTGCCTGTAGCTGCTCCCATCATTCAGATATCCCCGCACAAAGTCAAGGACGTCATATGACGGCCGGAGGGCGGGAAGTGGTTATTGCAGAGTATTGCCGGGCATTGCGGCGTATTGCCGGGCATTGCGGAGTATTGCCGGGCATTGCGGAGTATTGCCGGGCATTGCGGAGTATTGCCGGGCATTGCAGAGTATTGCAGGGCATTGCAGAGTATTGCGGACTATGGCAGGGTATTGCGGTGTATGGCAGGGTATTGCGGTGTATGGCAGGGTATTGCACGGGTATTGCACAGGGTATTGTGGAGGGTATTGCACAGGGTATTGTGGAGGGTATTGCAGAGTATTTTGGAGGGTATTGCAGAGTATTGTGGAGGGTATTGCAGAGTATTGTGGAGGGTATTGCAGAGTATTGTGGAGGGTATTGCAGAGTATTGTGCAGGGTATTGCAGAGTATTGTGCAGGGTATTGCAGAGTATTGTGCAGGGTATTGCAGAGTATTTTGCAGAGTATTTTGCAGGGTATTGCAGAGTATTTTGCAGGGTATTGCAGAGTATTTTGCAGGGTATTGCAGAGTATTTTGCAGGGTATTGCAGAGTATTGTGCAGGGTATTGCAGAGTATTGCACCAGGGTATTGCAGAGTATTGCACCAGGGTATTGCAGAGTATTGCACCAGGGTATTGCAGAGTATTGCACCAGGGTATTGCAGAGTATTGCACCAGGGTATTGCAGAGTATTTCGCAGGGTATTGCAGAGTATTTCGCAGGGTATTGCAGAGTATTTCGCAGGGTATTGCAGAGTATTTCGCAGGGTATTGCAGAGTATTGCACCAGGGTATTGCAGAGTATTGCACCAGGGTATTGCAGAGTATTGCACCAGGGTATTGCAGAGTATTGGCAGGGTATTTTGCAGAGTATTGGCAGGGTGTATTGCAGAGTATTGGCAGGGTATAGCACAGGGATGGCTGAGCAGGGATGGATGGATGGATGGATCTGTGACTGCAATTGTCACAGATCCAGCCCACAGTGCTGCTGCTGCCATCCGCTCCCTCCCCCCCCCCTCTCACACTGTACCGATCGGTACAGAGAGAGGAGGGAGGAACCGGCGTCATCAAATGACGCCGGTCTGTTTACAAGTGATTGCTCCGTCATTTGACGGAGCGATCACGTGGTAAACGGCCGCTATCAGCGGCGATTTACCGCGATTCGTGATCCGCCGGGTCCTCTGGACCCGGCGGTCACGGAGTTTCCCGTGTGCGCGCCCCAGGGGGCGCGCGGGAGCGCGATTCTGGGAGGACGTTATATAACGTCCTCCCAGAGTTAAGCAACCACCTTGTCGACGTTATTTGTCGGCAGGTGGTTGTTAAGTGGTTAAAAACGATCGTGTGTGGGCTCCTGAGCATTTTTCACGACGTGAAAAATGGGCATTAAAAATTTGGAACATGCTCTAATTTTTCTCATCGTTTTTCACGTCGTCATTTTTCTCGTCGTGAAAAACGTCCGTGTGTAGGCTTTAACGATGTGAAAAAAACACGCATGCTCAGAAGCAAGTGATGAGATGGGAGCGCTCGTTCTGGTAAAACTAGCGTTCGCAATGGAGATAGCACATTCGTCACACTATAACGGACTGAAGAGCACGAGGCTGAAAAGTGCGAATCGTCACTCACCAAACTTTACTAACACAAGGATCAGCAAAAGCAGCCCAAAGGGTGGCGCCATCCGAATGGAACTTCCCCTTTATAGTGCCGTCGTACATTTCGTACGTCACCGCGCTTTGCTCAAGCATTTTTTTTCATGATCGTGTGTAGGCAAGGCAGGCTTGAGAAGAATCACGTCGAGAAAAACATTGTTTTTTTCAATGACATTAAAAACGGTCGTGTGTACGCGGCATGAGGCTCAGAGCAGTGAGGGGCTGCTATCTAAATGGACGGTGTTGCCATAGTCTGTAGGAGACAGACGAGAGCCTGAAATGGAAGGCCCGAGCAGCACTGCTGTATGTATAAGCCAGGAGGCTGAGGGGGTGATTTACTAAAGACCTGCGCCTGTGGTGCAGTGGAGAAATTGGAGCAATTGCACAAAAAACGGAACTCAAAACATTTATCAAATATTATGGTGCACTTATATGCACCAAACCATATTTACATAGGAAGCGCTGTTGCGCACTTGCGCAATCTTTCGCGCCTACCATTAGCAAGCGCAGCCAACGTAATCTTCAACATTTTTGTCTGAATACTGTAGATAACTTTACTAGTTTACCATCTTCTGTTACCAGGCTAAAAAGTATGTATATAATATTGTTTAAATGCACAAATTCTGTCCAGAACATGTAGATCTGTCTTACAACTAATCAAGTCTTTTTACACCCTTCGTTCAGCTTACTCAACTGCACATGTGCATTGACAAAGCACACCATTTTATGCTCGCCTGACAGGGCGCATACGCTTTAGCTTGTTAAATATGTGTGTTCCACACGGGCGCATCTGCGTTCTCCAGAGTGCACAACTGCTTATACATTGGGCTTGTTGTAATTGTAATGCTGATCATGTTAATGAGCTTTTCCTTATCACATGGAGAATATTGCTTCCACTTTTATTCCTTTCATTCATTTCTTTTTGAAACAACTCAATATTCATTCTAGAGATCTTCCTCCTATCAACAACTGTGCAGATGTTTACTGGACTTGTAATTGTGCATTTTATGGTGATAGTCTATAATCATTGGTGGAGCCAAAACTTCCATGAAAACATCTTCTCAACTCATGTCTGTGTATTGTGCATTCTGGGCAATTCTTTTCCCACACACTGTTCAATCAGATTGCACAGTGTATGGGGAAATTAATTGCTCAGAGAAATGAGTGGATGTAAATGTCATCCAATCAGATTGGACAGTGTATGGGGAAATAATTGTCCAGAATGCACAATACACAGACATGTGTTGAGAAGATATTTTCATGGAAGTTTTGGCTCCACCAATGATTATAGACTATCACCATAAAATGCACAATTACAAGTCCAGTAAACATCTGCACAGTTGTTAATAGGAGGAAGATCTCTAGAATGAATATTGAGTTGTTTCAAAAAGAAATGAATGAAAGGAATAAAAGTGGAAGCAATATTCTCCATGTGATAAGGAAAAGCTCATTAACATGATCAGCATTACAATGAGCAAGTGCCCGATGTCTGTTTCATATTTAAGAATGTGTATGCGCCCGTACGTGCAACGATTCCGCGAATCCGGCACAAGTCGACAGCATGCGCCATGTCGCAATAATTATTCCTGCCCGCGCATATGCGCCAACATTTTCTTAAATTAGCCCCTGAATGTCATTTTGTTGATGAAAAGGAGTGCTGAAACCCCTGAGAGGGAAACCTTTGATTTTGTTTTGAACGACTTTTAATAAAAATGGGCAAACAAAGCCCTTAAAAAGAAGAACCAGCGATTGGCGGTGTCCTTTAAGCTCTACCTTTGATGCTAGTCCTCAGTGCTGGGATAAGGCCATTTGATGCCCAGGGAGGCAGGCTTGAGAGGAAACACAAAAAATCACGTCGAGAAAAACGTTTTTTTTTTCCATGACATGAATAACGGTTGTGTGTACGCGGCATATGGCTGAATTTGCATCACAAAGACATTACGTGTGATCTGCACAGCAATGCGGTGCAAATCACATGTGATGTCTATCATCGCAATAGTGTGAACCCAGCCTAAAACAGGTAGAGAAGAGGTGACATACTGTGTCCTAAGCACCTGCAATAAGGCATATTACACTTTACTTATAGCACACACACCCCTTAGAAGAGTCCTGTGAATTTGTGTGTTTGGGAAATCAGGAACTAGGTCTGATTAGTGAACTATAAGCCCTTTTACTGCCAACCTCTTCCTGAGAATGCTAGTCAGTTGGTGTGATGCTAACCCAGTGGCGGCTGGTGCGAAAAAAAATTGGGGGGGCGCAAATAAACTGAAAAGAATTTGAAAAAAAAAACGTCAAACGCTGCCACTGTGCCATCAAACACTGTGCCATCAAACGCTGCCACTGTGCCATCAAACGCTGCCACTGTGCCATCAAACGCTGCAACTGTGCCACCAAATGCTGCGACTGTGCCCACCAAATGCTGCCAGTGTCCCAAATGATACCAGTGTCCCAAATGCTGCCAGTGTCCCATGTGCCCAATGCTGCCAGTGTGCCTCAAGTGTTGCCACAGTGACCCAAACATTGCCCCCCGCATGCCCGCCGTCTGCCCGGCCCTTACCTTGTCTCAGATCGGCAGCGGGTGACGGTGGCAGGTGGTCTCCTCCATTTCTTCCTCGATGAGGAAGACTCTTTTCCCGTCCGCTCCTCCTCTCGTCCTTCCAAGCCTGCCACTTCAGCCAATCAGGTGACCGGTAACCAGACCCGGTGAACCTAATTGGCTGATAGGGAATCGCTTCCCTAACACTGATCCAATCTAACACAGCACTGTTAACCAGGGAACACACAGCCTGTGCGCCCACTGGTTAACCATTTGGAAGCCGATTAGAGCCCACAGGCTGTAATCGGGAAGCCTATTAGAGCCTCTCGTTCTAATCAGGCGCTTCCAAAACACACCCACCACTGTTATTCAGATGGCAGTCGCTCAACAGGGGGCCGGACACATGAATAGGGGGCGGCAGCGGCGTCAATACATAGATTCATGCAATGCATGAATCTATGTATTGTTGATTGATGGGTGCGGGAGAAGGGGGTGGCGCTCCTGCGCCCACTATGGACGCACTGCCACTGTGCTATCTTTAATACATTCTGACCTAAAGCAGAAAGTCTGCCAAAATCCACATGCCCCAATCTGTATACCTTCACTGAATCAGAACAATGCAGTCAGCATAAAAAACCAAGCAACTAGCATTTTCAGATAAAAAAACAGCAATGCCAACCTCCCTGTTTCATTTTAGGTTTCCTTTAACCTGGCTATTGGTACTCTAATTAGTAATAAAAGAGCCATATTTGTTGAGATGAAGAAGCTCTCCAGGAATAGTGTATTTCCTTATCTCTGAGTAACACATAACTGTCAGACCCCCCTCCATGCATTTCAACCCCCCCCCCCCCCCCCTTACATGCTAACAGTCTTTTTGAAGCAAGCTCTCCTCTGCTGCAATACCATCACCCACATAATATTCAGCTGTAGGACGTTGAAGCTCTTTTCTCCCTCCTTTCAGTAACAACAATAGAGGGCAGTGGCTCAGCTCAGGTCCTCCGTGCTGCTATCCACTTCTAGGAATGCTGCCATTCGGTTCTCTGCAGCTTTGTCCCTCCATAGGACACACATAGGCTGACTGTAGAGGTGAGCAGGAGCCTAACATGCAGGGAGGGGATGGGGGCAGTGATTGCACACATAAGTTTTGTTTTTTCCTCTTGTCATTAGCAAAAAGCTGAATTTCTCTGCTCCGTGGAAACAAAACTGAAGGATGCTTTACCCTCACTCCCCAGCGCTCTATACACAGAAGGAGATGTTCTCCGTGGCTGTCCTCCTCTCTTGCCCCCACAGGTTGCTATTGGGGGGAAGAGTCTTCTCCCTTTAGCAGATATTGAGATTCCTGCTCTGCATGATAGTAATGACTAAGGATGAGCTCCGGCGTGTTTGCATTGAACACGTGCAGAGCCCGCCAGGAAGTCGGCACTGCGCTGCGCTAATCACAGGCAGTGAGACATTTCCCGATCTCTGCAGCTGTGCATCAGGACAATGTCTCCCTGCCGGTAAATAGCACAGCATGGCGCCGACTTCCTGGCGGGCTCTGCACGTGTTCAATGCAAACACGCCGGAGCTCATCCTTAGTAATGACACCACCGTCACTTCTGTAAGTGAGGGAACTTCAGATCAGTGCGGCTCCAGTGCGCCCCTCCCCCTTCATGTAATACTCCGCCCAGGGCACCCGCCCCTTCTGCCCACCCCTTGTACCGGCCCTGCTAGTCCTTCACAACATATAAACTCATTAGCTCAAATCCCTGAGGTATCATTATTAAGAAGATTCCTTCTTTCCAGTTTTGTGTGTGGCCACCACTTCTTTGCTGTGGAACAATAGCTGACCAGGACTAAAGCAGGAAAACAAATTTTTCTCCCATCATGCAATACCTGTTTTCTGAGTTCTGCTCTGAGAAAGCTATGCTAATGTAGCGGGGGTCCAAATTTAGGGGGTTGCTATATTAAATTTAGGGGTGATTCGAGTGGTAGTTGGCTTGGATCTTCTAATTTCTTGGTCTCTGCCTTGCTGCTGTTTTCACCTGGCGTGCAGTTCCCTTAGAAGTATGGGTGGCGCTGTCGCTTGTACTCGGGGTTGAACCACATTTGATGGAGTGGCGATTGGGTGTCCTCTCTCGGCAGCCGTGCAGTGTGGGTGGTCTACCCGCTGTGCATGCCGGGAGAGGGTACAAAAGGGGCAGACCCTATTGGTCAGGGTGGACTTACTACCCGGGGACCTGCACCTGGGGGAACCTACGATTCTGGAGTCCAAGTTCAAGTGCATGGCCCTCCAGGCCATGGGGCCACGTGCGCCTCAGTCCCAGACCTTTAGTCCTGGGACTGCAACTTCAGCCCTGGGCCCAGCACCTTTAGCTGGAGCCCACTTCGGGGAGGAGGAATCCCAGGGTGCCGCCTTGCGAGGGGACCCACATCTGGAAGAGGAGGCTGGGGGAGGACCGTTCTGAAGGACTGGTGAGAGATCACAGTGAAGGAAGGGGCCCAGTAACTCTCTGGAGGGATGTCATCCATCCGAAAAGGGATCTAACAACGTAACCATTGGGAGGTTCGGGACACTAAAGATTCTGTGGCAGGGGATCTCCCGATCGCATCTATCAAGGGAATCTGATTGACTTTTTGAGCTACAGGCCGGCTGCTAGTGCCATTGGGTGACTATCCGGGTGAGCTATACCCACTCGCGATCGAGTGGCGAAGAAGCCAGGAGTGTCTGAATCTGATCTGCCCTTTCTAACACCTTTCTCTCTTCTCAACTTTGTGGTTATTCATGCATAAGGAAAATAAACTCTACGTTGGAGTTGCTACTGGTGTGGACCTTGGAGTTACTTGGGGGTATAGAGACTTGTCCTTTACATTCTAGGGGACGAGAACCAACTTTAAGGAGAACCTTGCTGCAAGACCCGTAAGTTACAAGTGTGCTTAACCTCTGCAAACCAGAGGGTACGGCATGGTGGCATGGTGTGCCTTTTCCTCCTGTGAGTGAGCCAAAGACGGGAGTAAAAGGGCCGTGTGCTACACTAACATCAACCTTAATACATTGAATGGGGTGGGCACAGAAACAAAACTTCAGGTTGATGATTTCTGGCTGCATATTACTTGCTTTTCCATTGCAAATAATGGAAGCAATTTACACGCATCTGATTTCTTTAATGATTTCACCAGCTCCTTTTTCTAAAAAACATTCTGCATTTTTATTCGATTAAAGTCCTTTATTAATGGGGAATGCTCTATTCTGTTACGCCAAGGACTAAGAGCTATGATGCATATATAAAGCAAGAAAACAGAAACATCCATTTGTCATCAGCTAGCAGGACAATAAAATGTTGTGACATCCCAAGCTGACAGGTCAAGGGCCTGTTTTCTATGCTTGTATATTAAAGTAGGCTGCATCACAAATTGTTTTTACGAGGCACACAAGAAACAACAGGAACAAGTTAATAAATACAATAAAGGCAATTCCACTGGAAATAAAAATAATAAGCCCTCACCGCCTACAGAGCATCTCCGGGTAATTTCCCAGTACACAAGGCCCAGGGAGTAGATGTCTGCACATTTGAATGACTCAAAATGATACATATTTATAGAATCATCCAATAATTCCGGGGCCATGTACCTATTGAAAAAAGAAAAGCAAAATGAGGAGGACAAACAAGCTCTTTGTAGGAATATTGACAAAAAGCATTGTTGATTGAGTGATTATATTTACAATAAAAAATATTTTTTTCACAGTAATACAAATAATGTTTCTATCCAGGTGAATTTGTTGCACAGGTTCTACTCTTTATGACATGCTAGGACATTCTGCAGGATTGAGAAACAACCAGTCCCCATGTCTTCTGCTGCTAGTTATAGTGACCAGTTGCTAGCTAAGCTCCCGTATAGTGACCTGTTGCAAGGTAAAGTCTTACATTGTGATTTATTGCTGGCTAAGCCCCCATATATTGGCATGTTACAAGCTAAGGTCAGTTTCTAGTGACCTGCTGGTAGATAAAGCCTCGTACACACGGTCAGACTTCAAACAAACATTTCCGTGGATTTTTGTCCGAAGGCAGTTGGCCGGGCACACCCATAGCATACACGCGGCAGGACTTTTATGCAAACTTTCGAAAAACTTTTCCAACATCACATGTTTTTTCTGCTCTTTTCTGCTCTTTACCGCCACCCTTTGGTCAACTTCTGTTATTGTTATTGTTGGTTGATTTTAACATTGGTTCTGGGCATGCTTATTTGTCCACACACGGTCGGACATTGCTCCATCTGACTTTTGTTGCCGAAAAGTTTGTCCGTTTGCAGACCGAACATTTGTCCGATGAAAACCCAAAAAGTTTGTCCGATGGAGCGTACACACGGTCGGATTTTTTGTCAAAAAGTCCGACCGTGTGTACGAGGCTAAAGTTCTCATATAAAGACCTGCTGCCTGGTAAGGTCCCCTGTTGCTAGCTTAGGACCCGGTATAGTGACATGTTGCTAGCAAAGACCCAGTATAGTGGCCTGCTGCTAACTAAAGCTGGCCAAATACTGTTCGAATTTTGGCTAGTTCTTTAAGAATTCGCTTACTCAATGGCCCTATTGCCATGCCCTACCACCCAACATCCTTCATTGAAAAATCGAATGAGCCAGGTTTTAAATTGTGAGCAGAACAGTAGCTGCATCCAATCAGATGCAGCCACCATTCAGCTATTGATGTTGGTGTTGGCTTTCAAAATACAATAGTCGCAATGAGAGATTTATACATCCCAACTGTGTAGCATAGCTGGAGGAATCATTCAGTGTATGGCCAGCTTAATGTCCAGTTTAGTGATCTGCTCCTAGCTAAAGCTCTGCTGCTGGCGCACAATGAGCTCTTTTAAGCTGAGGACCCATATAGTGATCTATTCAAGCTAAGGTCCCATAAAATTACCTGTCACTAGCAAAGGCCCTGTATAGTGGCCTATGGCTACGGAGCTGCTGTCTAAGGTGTCCTATAGCAACCTATTTCTAGCTAAGGTTACATAAAGGCCTGATGTTACCTAAGGTCCCATATAGTGAACTGATGTCACCTAAGGTATAGTGCCCTGTTGCTAGCAAAAATCCAGTACATTGTGATCTATTGCTGGCTAAGCTCCCATACAGTATATTGAAATGTTACTAGCTAAGGTCTGTTTCTAGTGACCTGCTCTCATATAAAGACCTGCTGCCTGTTAGGATACCATATAGTGATCTGTTGCTAGCTTAGGACCCATAAATGTCCTGATAGATACAATTCCATATAGTGACCTGCTGCTAACCAAGGTCTTGTATAGTGATCTGCTGCTAGCTAAGCTGTCCTATAGAAATCTATTGCTAGCTAAGGTCCCATATAGTGACAATGGCCAGCCTTAATAACCTTTTTTTAATAGAAAAGGGGAAATATTAGAACTAATAAAGGGTTTTTAATGCTTTCTGCATTCCCCCTGTAAAACAAAAACAGGGATTTTGTAATTAAGTGTATTAATATTTAAAGCAGTACTTAACAACCCCCCTCCCCCCGTTTTTTTTTTTCTCCTTGCCGCATTATCTTCAAAACACAAATCCAACGTTGTCCAACTATGATCCGCTGTTTGGGTGACATAACATGGGTCTTGGACCGCCATCTTGGTCCTCTTGGCTGTCTCTTCAAGGTTTAGTCAATGAAGGGCTGAGCCCGTCCTGCAGCCTCCTGGGAGATGTGACATGAGTGTCCCAGGAGACTGCAGAGACACGTCATTCTGCCCTAAGCCAGAATAGGGGCAGGTGGTGGGGCCAGATAAAAAAATATATATAGATGAAGAAAAAAAAAACAGCATTTACAATTGCAAAGGGGGGAGAGTTTGAGTGGAACAAACTATAATTTGGGAGTTAAGTTCAGCTTTGAAGCAGTTAACTACACAATTGAAACACATATACATGAACTTATTTCTCACCAAGAAATTTATAAATGTGTTCATTATGGTCCATTTTTATATATTTTTTATCACAAAACTGAACTTATCCTGTAAATACACTCCTAATTTATAACAATAGTCTGAAGACCTAGCTTCTTGCACACAGTGGAATCTTTGTGGGTGGCTCAGATGCTCTTGTGGCCTCAAATGCAAAACATACTGACAGCTCAGTTCATACAGTCAGGTGTAGATGTGGTTTTTAACAAGAGAAGTTCCAACAAATATGTCACATATTTTTAAAAGAGAAACATGTCAATGTTGGTTTTGTTTGTAATTTAGCTGCAGGAACCCAGGGGGCTTATCTCATTATCTGATATGTTGCTAAAAATGTTAAATGCAGTAGTTATAAATATATAGCTGAGCGCTAAACTTTTTTTTTTTTTTTTTTGTATTTAGGTACTTTTGTTAAAAGCATGTTATTTCAGCATTCAATACAGTGGTACATATAAGATGACTTAGGGCTCTTTCACACGGGATGGATCCGTGAAGATCCGCCCCCTGAAGCTCCGCTTGCTCAGCGGGGATCGCTCCGTTGATCCCCGCTGAGCCGGCGGATGACTGGGCGGTACCCGCACACTGTGCAGGGACCGCCCTGTCAGAGCGCCGCTCTCCCCTATGGGGGGATCGGATGACGACGGACCGTAGAGTCCGTTGTCATCCGATCCGATCCGCAGACGGAAGGAAAAATAGGGTTTTCCTCCGTCACACTTTTGCGGATCGGAGCAGGTCGGATGTCAGCGGACATGTCACCGCTGACATCCGTGGCTCCATAGGAGGACATGGAGCATCCGTTCAGGTCTGCCTAAAAAACTGACAGGCGGACCTGAACGGACCCTCCGTGTGAAAGAGCCCTTACTATTTTAAAAACCGCCGCCGATCTGCATAAAGAGACTTTAAAAAAATCTTTGCTAATGTTTTCATTTTGCTTGTGGGCATGTGAAGCCCACAAGCATTTACTTCCTGGATTGTATTGACGAGTGATTCTAGCCATAGGGGAAGCGCACTGCATCCTGGGAAATGATGACACACATTTCTCAGGAGCAGTAGCGAGCTGAGGGAGATGATATTAGAATCCGAGGTGATTCAGAAGGCAGATTTTGTGGGACCGCATAGCAACCGGTACTTCCAGGTGAGTTAAAAAAAATTTTTTTTCAAATGTTGTTTTTTAGGCTATTATTTGCACAATAATGCTATTTTGTATTTTTGGTGGAAACTCCACTTTAAGATCAGCCTAAACTTGCATTAAAGTTTATATGAGGATTAATTTCCATTGCTGGACTCTGTAGGGTACACAGCCTTTGGCATTTAAAGCTCCATCCATTTGCTAATAATAGCAGCAACTGTACTGTATTATAGCGCCCAATAGAAAAATGATTCAGAGGCCCCTTGTCTCACTATTCCCAAATTGTTCCATAGCTGTTATACAGAGGTTCCAAAATGATATATACACATTTACCGAATGCCATTTCCTCTTTTGAAAATTAATTTGCATAGCCAAGAAGCTCTGGGCCCCCTATGCTTCTGGCCCCGTAACAATGATGATTTCAATGGCCAGGAGCGCATTAGGAGCGGTGAGGTAACCACTCCTAATGTGCTCCAAAGAAGCTGCTGGCAGGACTTTTTCTGACGCCCTGCCAGCGCACCGTTCCAGTGTGAAAGCCCTCTGGCTTTCACACTGGAGTGAATGGAGCAGCTGTTTTAGGGCGGTTTGCAGGCGCTATTTTTAACGCTATAGTGCCTGCAAAATGCCCTCAGTGTGAAAGGGGTTTTAGAGTAGGAAAAGGTTAGAAACTCTGTTGGGTTTTTATTATTGTCTGTGTCCCCACTGGGGAGATTCAATCATTCTGTTTATCCTGGTGATTATTGTCACTGGAACTGATAGTGAAGGGAAATGCAAAATTTTGTCACTGAAACAGTAATAAAGAAGAAAACTTTCAATAAGATGGACACTTGTTCTGGTGACAACTATCTTAGAGGGGATTTCACACGGGCGCCTCTGTGAAGCAGAATCTGCTTGCTCAGCGGAGGATCGATCCGCTGATCCCCCTTGAGCAGGCGGATGACAGGTCCGCTTCACTATGCAGAGCAGACACAGTCCCGCCTGTCCGTTTCCATCGGATCCCATTCGATCAGATCCGCCAGACGAATTGGGAATAGGACCACCATCCGTCTGTCTTTGGCATACAGGATCGGATCGGATGGCAGCGGGTGTCTTCTGCTGCTCTAGAAGAGACTGGAGGGTCCGATCAGGTTCTGCCCGAAAAATTGACAGGCGGACCTAATTGGATTGCCTGTGTGAAAGGGGCTTTACAGTTCTGACTGGAAAGAAAGTTGATTAAAAGAGACAGAAGTAAAAAAATCGGACATGATTTGACATGGTTTTAACCATTGTTTACTCAGTCCAAAAACTAAAATGACAAGATTTTGGTTTTAGATATTATTTAGATGACCACAAAAGCTTTGTGACAATAGAAGCTCCTTACCTTTTTGTCCCGACTCTTGGGTTTTGTGGAATGTCTATAGTGTTAGTTATTGAGTCGTGTTTTACAGCCAGCCCCAAATCTGCAATGGCGCACGTGTCATTCTTTTTCACTAAAATATTTTTAGACTTGAGATCCCGGTGTGCAATGGCTGGTTTACCTAAACCAACAAACAGGGATCAATTAGCATCAATGAAACAGTACTGTTTAAGATATTCCTTGTCAAAGTATTTTATTGATTGAATAAGCAAGTAAATTACAATACAGTTGTAATAAATATTACAATGAGCCATACGTGTTTAACAGATATGGTAAAACTCTAAGGTCCAACAGTAAACTACTGATTGGTAGGTTATTTAACTACTATAGAAAAAGAAAAAGTACATTAGTTAATAAAACTTGAGATATCTAACTGCGGTGGAAATTATGCTACCGTAAGAGTTAATAGCTTGGACCAGAACTATTAAAACCGTTAAGTAGAATAATACTTTTTTACTCTTTATAAAATAAGGAAAAAAAAAAAGAAAATACCAAAAAGGAATAAAAAAAAAGAAAAAAAGGGGGGGGAAACAAAAAAAAAGGGGGCACACAGAAGCAGAGAGTCACAAGGAAGAGTATGAAAGAGTAGTAGGAGAGATAGAGAAGAGAGTACAGGACAGGAGTTCACTGGATTGGCACGAGTAACATGGCTTTTTGCCTGAGGACTTAAAAAGAGCATTATGATCTTCACAGTAAAGAGTAGGGTAACATCTAGGTTCTAAGGCCTCGTACACACGGCCGAGAATCTCGTCAGGAAAAAACTTGTAGTTTTTCTTGACGAGATTCTTGGACAAGAAACTTGTCCCGGCCGAGTGTACACACGATCCATTCAAAGAACCCGCGGTTCTTTGAATGGATTGAACGCGGTGACAGCATCGACTACGACGAGCATGCGCTCGTCACATTCGATGCTGTCGCCGCCATCTTGCTACACCCTACCTATGCCTAGGAAGCTACCGCGCATGCGTCAAAGTCATTTCGAGCATGCACGGGTTTCCACAGCGAAAGGTAAGTGTACACACACACACTTTTCTCATCGAGAAACATGCTGAAGAGAATCTTGACGAGAAAATAGAGAGCAGGTTCTCTATTTTTCTCGTCGAGATTCTTGTCGGTTTTCTTGACGAGAAACCTGATAGCCACGTACACACGACCGATTTACTCTGCAAGCAAGCTCTGCCAGCAAGTTTCTTGCTGGTTCTTGCCAAGAAACTTGGTCGTGTGTACGAGGCTTAAGAGTTTGGGTTTGGGTTTGTAAGTCACTTTTATCTGGGTAGGGTTGTCAGCTACCATGGCATGAGAATTCTGTTATCGCCGGATGGCGATAAGTGGTAGTTAATCCGAGGATTCCATATTTTTACAAATATTGTTTAAGATATTAAGCATCAACACTGCTGACCACCAATCAAAATGGGTATATTATTATTATCATTATTATTACTATTATTTCAGGTACATATATAGCGCTGTCAATTTACACAGCGCTTTACATATACATTATACATTCACATCAGTCCCTACCCTCAAGGAGCTTACAATCTAAGGTCCCTACCTCACATTCATACATACACATACTAGGGCCAATTTAGACAGAAGCCAATTAACCTTCCAGCATGTCTTTAGGGTATAAAATATTACCGTGCTTGAGAGTTGTACTGTTAAATTATTCAAACCTAATCAATCAAATGTAACCTGCAGATTAAAGGATGAAACTAATTAAATGGTGTGCACAAGACACATCATTTTTTTTTATAAGTTACATTGCTAAATAAAAGTGGTACTAAATATATTATGTAACCCGGTTATTGTACTTTGCTAGAAAGCTGATTGCTCAGTACTGGGTGTCATCTACAGTACCTCCAAGAAAACAATGGGTTGAGTATGTAAATTCTCTCCTACTGTGGCCCGGCTCACACCTATGCAGGTTGCAGTTTGCATATTGCAGGTGCATTTTTCAATACACGTTTTTGATTCATTGGAGTCCACGGAACCAAAAATCTGAAAAAAAAAGTCGGAGTTGTGTCCATTTACACCTGGCTACCTCCGGGTCTGATCTGATCTGGCAAAAAATGGAAGGGGATATGTTCCCCTCTCTCTGGCCGGTCTAGATCGGAGGACAGTCGGGTGTAAACAGACAGCTTGTACTGTGGGAGGAAAGCGGGGTACCCGGAGGAAACCCACACAGGCACAGGGAGAACAAGCAAACTCCAGGCAGGTAGTGTCATGGTTGGGATTCAAACCAACTAACCCCAGTGCTGATAGGCAGAAGTGCTAACCACTTAGCCACTGTGCTGCCTTACCTGAACAAAAATAAATACATTTTGTAATCACTGAACATATTAATTAAATATATAACATAATTCTGTAGATTAACTTGGGTTAATTACAGTAACTGACTGCTTACCATGTATCAATGTACTATATGCTGTACCAGTTGTTCCTCAGTTCTGTCTTATTGCACAAACCCAGCTTCTCTTGGTTATTAGTTAGGTCATACTGACTTTCAACAGAAAACAAGAAGACATACCTCTAGTACCAACTATTTCCATGTGAAGGTGAGCCAGCCCACTGACAATGGATAGAGCCATTTTCATCACTCCACCAATGGTTATCGTTGTCCGGTTAAGATAATCGTACAATGAACCTTGTTCATGGTACTCCGATATCAGCCACAGCTGAGTCCATGTGCCATTATCTATAGGAAATAGGGAACAATCTTGTAAACAACATACTAATTAACTAAAAAATAGTTATTATAATTCCATTATTTCCACATTTTTATAGCACTGCTGTATTGTGCAACACTTTACAAAGTATAAAGTACCTAAAAATATATATCATATTATAAAGTACATATCAGACCTCCCGGAGCTTAAAATCTATTGTTCCCTTAACACTTAAAGCAGAAGTTTAGTTAAAAAAAAAAAAAAATCTTTAATTCAAACAGCTATGGCAGAAAGGTAAACTGTGTTTTGGATTATCCAGAAAATCTATAACATATCATGTCAAATATATACCGTATATATACATATGTTACCTTTATTGTCAGCAGCTATAAAGCCAAGAACATTTTCATGTCTTAACATAACCGTCTGGTAGACTTCTGCTTCCCGAAACCAGGATCTCTCATCTCGAGAGGAGAAGATTTTCACAGCAACGTCCTCTCCACACCACTTTCCTTTCCAAACTTCTCCAAAACGGCCTTTGCCAACTAACTCTTGGATGATAACTGTCCTCGCAATGGTCCTCTGGACAAGCAGAGGCAACCCTACAAAAGAAACACAAAATGGTCATACAAAAAAGGTTCTTGGACTAAAAAATAGAAAAAGGAGGAGGTTGCATTTTATGGTTCAGAAATGTTCCAACCACAATAAGGCACCAACAGGTAGAAACCCCCATCACAACTAGAAATATTACCTCTGAAATTAGACATTTTGGAGAATAATACACATTTCTTCAACCCAACAAATCTCAGCTGTTTCTTCTTTATTGGAGATATTATGGGGGGGGGGGGGGTTTAGAAGAAATAAAATCTGATTGAGGTTTCATTGCCACTTGCATACCAGACAACTTTCCGAAATGATAAAGAGGGACTACTTTCAGCACAGAGTATTGAGGAAAGCCACCTCTGGCTCTCGCTCCCTGCTGTCACTTGTAAACACAGAACCCTTCTGTGCTTACAAGGACCGGTTTCCTCCCAGTGGCTCTACCAGATCCCTGCCTGCCCTGCACTCTTGGTGGGGACAAGGGAGATGCAGGTGCAGTGTGGGATGGGGCATCATGTGGTAAGCTGCACTGTGATCCCCATCTATGCCCAGAAGCACAGATGCCAGCCAATGATCTCCCTCCAAGTATGAGAGATGGAGCCGCTTATGCTTCAGGAGGTACTAGAGACGGGCCAGGTAATTGAGATGCAAGTAAGCTTATAGGTTGGGGGGGGGGGGGAGATGAGGGCTGTGGAGGGAGATATGTGCAGAGGTAGGGGATGGGGGAGAGTGGTGCAGAGATCAAAACAAAGGAGGAGTGAAAGTGAAATGTGGACAGCATGTGAAAGAGAGTTGAACCCTGCACACTGTGCATAGCACACCCATAAACTCTGCACTCTGTATGTAGCGCACCCCTGAACTCTGCACTCTGAGCAGAGTGCATCCTTCCACTCTGCACTTGAACGCACTCCTGGTATTTATTGCCCCTTCAAGACCCTCCCAATGTTAGGGCAACTTGGCCTCTCCCACCAATCAATGCGGTTGGGCTTGGGGGGGGGGGCATGGTTGAGTTCCTACACCTATTCTCTAAGAAACAAAGTCCAGGATAAATTGAAATAGTCTTATAGATACAACCGGCCCCTTGAGGGCAACAAAAATGCTGATGTGGACCACAAAGAAATTGAGTTTGACACCCCTGGTCTAGAATAATACTTTGGATAGATAGATAGATAAATAGATAGATAGATAGATAGATAGATAGATAGATAGATAGATAGATAGATAGATAGATAGATAGATAATTTTCAGAGGGGTCTACTCATCAGACCAAAAAATGGGACAAATAAAGAGGAAGGCGGGACAGAGGAATTATTTTGTCTCCATGTTGAAAAGATATCCTATTTCTTGACAAAGGGAACAGAGGGCAAAAAAAAACACAAGTTGATGCTTAACCACTTCAATACCATGCACTTATACACTTTCCTGCCCAACCAATTTTGAGCTTTCGGCGCTGTCGCAATTTGAATGACAATTGCGCGGTCATGCAACACTGTACCAAAACGTTTTTTTTTATCATTTTGTTCCCACAAATAGAGCTTTCTTTTGGTGGTATTTGATCGCCTCTGCGATTTTTATTTTTTGCACAACAAATAAAAAAAAGCGAACATTTTGAAAAAAACTAAGTTTTTCTTTGTTTCTGTAAAAAATTTTTGTAAATAAGTACCTTTTCTACTTCAATGACGGGCACTGATAAGGCGGCACTGACGAGCACTGATAAGGCGACACTGATGGGCACCGATGAGGTGGCACCAATGAGGTGGCACCGATGAGGTGGCACTGATGGGCACTGATGATAGGCACTGATAGGCGGCACTGATAGGCGGCACTGGTATGCGGCACTGATGGGCACTCATAGGCGGCACTGATGGGCACTTATAGGCGGCACTGATGAGCACTTATGGGTGGCACTGATAGGTGGCACAGACGGGCACTGATAGGTGGGCACTTATGGGCACAGATGGGCACGGATGGGCACTGATAGGTGGCACGGATGGGCACTGGTAGGTGGCACTGTTGACACTGGTAGGTGGCATTGCTGGGCATTGCACATTGTGGTGGTGCCAGCCAGTGCCCATTTGTGGGCACTGATTGGCATATGTTTTTTGAGTATTTGTACATGTGGATGGCCATGGGGTACTTACCTGGCCATCCACATGCTTGGGGCTTCCCTGGTGGTCCTGGGGGGCTTCCCTGGTGGTCCAGTGTGGGTATCCGAGGGGGGGCTGCGCTGATAAACAATCAGCGCAAACCCCCCCTGTCAGGAGAGCCGCCGATCGGCTCTCCTCTACTCGCGTCTGTCAGACGTGAGTGAGGAAGAGCCGATCAACGGCTCTTCCTGTTTACATCCTGATCAGCCGTGATTCGACACGGCTGATCACGTGGTAAAAAGCCTCCGCCGGAGGCTCTTTACCAAGATCAGTGTAGCGGTGTGTCAGACTGACACACTGCTCCACCGATCGCCGCGATGCGCGCCCCCCCGGGCGCGCGGCGGCTGTTATCCTGCAGGACGTCATATGACGTCCAGTGTGGATAACACAACCACTTCCCGGACGTCAATCTGCTATTGACTGGGCGGGAAGTGGTTAAATCAATATGGCCAAAAACTGACGGGTATGCAGTTCCTTCAGCTCCATACACACCCATAGATGAGTGTTTGTAAGCATGTTAATCTGCGTTCGCCAGAAATCATGGTATATGTGCTTTGTGTCGTGTTAGTAATCTTTTGAACGCTAACCCATGACATATAGATTTTAAAAAAGGGATCAGCACCACAGCACACTCTACAGTACAATGCAAATAGGGGAATCTTTAGCTTTTGTTGCACTACATTGCCCAAAAGAAATACAGGTCCATGTTTTATATGTTAAAGTGGTTATAAACCCCATCCATAAAATCTAATCTAATCACATATATCTGTAGTCACTTCTGACAAGTTCTCTGACACATGAGATAACAGCAGCTGGAAATATGTGTCGGGGAGGGTGCTTAGAGGGAGCTTAGCAGAGAGCTTGTCTATTCAGACTACAGCTCTGCATGTTCCTTCTTTCCTTCTTTCCTCTGCCTATGTGGTGGTGGTGGGGGAAAGATTTCTAACACAATATACATTTTCCAAAGAGTGTAGAAAGGGGAAGACAGCAGATATACATGTAAAACTTATGCAGGAGGATTTGTTTCATCTCTGTGTATCATCGGAGGCTGTTCACTCTACTGGGTATGTGTAAAGGTTTACAACCACTTTAAGGCTCAATAAGGGCCCATATCAAAGTAACTGAATATGACTGGTTGTTGGAAGAGCACACAGACAGCTTGCATTTCAGGCATAAAAAAAACCCTCCTTGTTATACAATGTAAAATGTTAAAAAAAAATAAAAAAATTCAGTCAAAAAATACACTTACCAGAACCAGATCCCGATGTAGTCATATCATAGATGAGATCTTTCAAGCATTTCCCATCGGTATCCAAGTTACAGTCAGTGAGGGGCTCCTCAATACATTGGCGCCTTGTCTTTCTGTAGGTACCATACCGCCTCTGACAGGTGTAGACTGTGAGGATTATGGCTAATGACAGGACACAAATTGGAATGGTGACTATGACTGTCAACTCTACATGGCCAAAGTGGGAGGTACTTGGAGGTGCTGGAGGTTTGGAAATAAAAGTACACAAAAGTTTCTCATTACATATTGAAATATGATGGAGTAATTGTTGTTTTGAAATCATTACAGAGAACACATGAAAGTGTATCTAAATCCAAAAACAAAAATGTATTATATTGCAGCTTACCAATTCTTAGATATGGTGGCTACTTTCGTTTTCAGTTTTTCTGCCTTATTGCTCCCGATTTTCACGTGGTTATCCGACAAATAACACAATTCCTGTTACTTTATGTTTCTACGCTCACTTCTCTATGGTATCTATGGAGGGAGCCGTGGTTGTTACACAGACTGGACAAACATGTCTGCCTTTGTTCATCTCCATTACATAATGGGTTGATGGGACTAGTAGTTTACACAGGAAAGATCAGATTGTTTTTGCTTTATTATCAGCTCACAGGAGGGGACAAGGACACTGCATTTCTAACAAAGTGAACAATAATTTTCTGTACTTGCTGGAAATGTTCTTTCCCTGAAAAAAGAAAACGAATGCAGCCACAAAATCTTTGGATGTCTGGTACCCTTCCATGTATGGTGGTTCCATCTGCCAGTCTTTACATCACTACAGGACGCAGTAGAAAGGACCACACCGCTTGGCTCTTTTGCCAACTTTACCGCAATAGGATGTCCAGCTCAATGAAGTGCAGGAATTAGACAGCCTTTTAAAAGGTGCCTTTTCACCAGCTCAGTTTATACTCAGAGCACACCTGGGAACATCTAAAACCATGGAACTCTATTGGGAAATTTTCAGCTACAAAGCTTCCTAGTTTTTTTATTTCCACTATTGGGATCCCTGGGTGCTCTAAATGTGAGCCACCTAGTGGTGTCTGCTTTATGGGCCTGGGACAACCTTTAACGATAAGGTCAGTTCATACATTTTGTTTAACCGTCATATGACGTCTAGCAGGATAAGCCGCGGGGGCGCGCGGCACGGTGATCAGTGGTGCGGTGTGTAGCTCTGAAGCCGTGTACACACGATAGGTTTTACCGATGAAAACACTCCGATGGACTTTTTTCATCGGACAAACCGATCGTGTATGGGCCCCATCGGTCTTTTTTCCATCGGTGTTTAAAAATAGAACATGTTTTAAATTTATCCGATGGTTAAAAAACCGATAGCAAATTACTATCGTCTGTGGGGAACTCCATCGGATAAAAAACCCACGCATGCTCAGAATCAAGTCGACGCATGCTCAGAAGCATTGAACTTGATTTTTCTCGGCTCATCCGAGTGTTTTACGTCACCGCGCTTGGAACGGACAGTTTTTTGACTGATGGTGTGTAGGCAAGACTGATGAAAGTCAGCTTCATCGGTTTTCCGATGGAAAAATCCATTGGTTTAAAAACCATAGGAAATCCGATCGTGTGTACAGGGCTTGACACACCGCATCTCCAATCTTGGTAAAGAGCCTACAATGTATGTGCTCATCAGTGCTGCATATCAGTGCCCATAGGTGCTTCATATTAATGCCTTATCAGTGCTTCATATTAATGCCTCATCAGTGCCACCTCCTCAGTGCTCATCAGTGCTGCCTTATCAGTGCAGCCTCATCAGTGCCCGTCAGTGAAGGAAAAAACATACTTATTTACAACATTTTATAACAGAAACAAGGATAAAAAAAAAAATTCGGTCTTTTTTTATTTGTTTACCTAAATACCGCCAAAAAAAAGCTATATTTGTGGGTACAGTATTGCATGACAGCGCAATTGTCATTTAAAATGCGACAGTACTGAAAGTTGAAAAATGGCCTGGGCAGGAAAAGGTTATAAGTTTGGGGTGGAGGAACTTGACTGGCCTACACAGAGTCCTGACCTCAACCCTATAGAACACCTTTGGGATGAATTAGAGTGAAGACTGCAAGCCAGGCCTTCTCGTCCAACATCAGTGCCTGACCTCACAAATGCGCTTTTGGAAAAATGTTCAAACTTTCCCATAGACACACTCCTAAACCTTGTGGACAGCCTTCCCAGAAGAGTTGAATCTGTCATAGCTGCAAAGTGTGGGTCAACTCGATATTGAACCCTACGGACTAATGCCGCGTCCACACGGTCGGAATTTCCGACAACAAATGTTCGATGGGAGCTTGTTGTCGGAAAATCCGACCATGTGTAGGCTCCATCGGACATTTGCTGTCGGAATTTCCGACAACAAATGTTTGAGAGCTGGTTCTCAATTTTTCCAACAACAAAAGTTGTTCTTGGAAATTCCAAACCTGTGTAGCCAATTCCGACACACAAAAATTCTACGCATGCTCGGAATCAATTCGCCGAATGCTCGGAATCATTGTCCTTTATTTTTTTTTGGCTCGTCACAGTGTTGTACGTCACCGTGTTTTTGACGTTCGGAATTTCCGAGCAACATTTGTGTGACCGCATGTACGCAAGACAATTTTGAGCCAACATCCGGCGGGGAAAAAAAATCAACTGTTTTGTTGTCGGAATGTCCGATCGTGTGTATGCGGCATTAGACTGGGATGCCATTGAAGGCAGGCGTCCCAATACTTTTGGCAATATAGTGTATTTAAAAAATATATATTTGGTATTAAAGGGGTTGTAAAGGCAGAAGGTTATTTTATCTTAATGCATTCTATGCAAAACTGCATGTATTTGTTTTTTTATGGTCTGCCTAGAATTAAGCTTTCGCCAAAATTATCTGAACAAAAATAATGTTGTTTTCCTTTCACAATGACTCAATGCCTCCGACGACTGGCAGGTAAATGAAGATGTTGCTTCATATTTATTTACTTATTTATGTTATTTATTACGGACTTAATAGAAGCTTTTCCTTTTGTGCTTTGATGAGCAGTCTTTAGTATAATGAAGTAAAGCGAACAGCACAGTCTCCAGCTGGTATATCCAGGGTTGCTGATAGAAATCAC
This sequence comes from Rana muscosa, assembly GCA_029206835.1. Taxonomy (NCBI): domain Eukaryota; kingdom Metazoa; phylum Chordata; class Amphibia; order Anura; family Ranidae; genus Rana; species Rana muscosa. The sequence continues at coordinate 419,446,549 of CM055127.1, read as the reverse complement.
GGGGCCCCGCCAAATATATCAAATCAATGTTTTCACAAAAAAACACACTAAAATCATTATTAGTGGACACAAACATAACAGAGAACCTGTGTGAATTAGCTATTTTGTAAATAGTTTTTTACATTCTTTAAACTTTTTTTATCATTTTTTTAAAAAGTTTACATTTTTTTATATTATTTTATTTAAAAAAAATTAAAAGAATGATTTTTTTTACAATTTGTTATTTTTCTACAGGACAGGGAAGCTGTCAGCGCCACGGGGGGGGGGGGGTTGTTGTGCAGCAAGATGACAGGGGGGCACACAGTGGGGGGGGGGTCAGAAGCTGGCAGAACGGGGAGGGGGATCAGTGCAGGGGAAGCAGTTACAGGAAAAATGTTCTGTGTCTCTCCCTGCAGCAGCTAAAAGCTGGCAGGAGGGGGAGAAACTGGCTTTCAGCTGCTGCAAGGAGCCGCACAGGGCATCTTTCTGTAATTGCCCCTCCGTCCGACCACACCAATTCCCTCTGTTGTCCAGCCCCCCCCCCCCCCCCCTGTGTGCCCGGGCCCCCTACAGGAGGACTGGTGGTCCCCCCCTATCAGCAGCCCTGGGTATATCTGTTAAGGTACGGAAAAGCAAACAAACTCTTAGCAACCAATACAGATGTTTCGCTTAGATGCTGTAGAGTGTATGTCTGGGGAATACACAAAAAGTGAAAGACCGTATTGCTAGGCATAAGTATTCCATTCGGGACAAATTGGATAAACTCCCTCTAGCCAGACATTTTCTGGAAAAGGGACATACTGTATCCCAGCTCAAGTTTATGGTTATTGATGGAGTCCCCAAAAACAGACGTGGGGGGGAATAGAGAGTTGGAACTTAGGAAGCTGGAGGTTAGATGGATCCATTGATTAGATTCTCTCCAACTTAAAGGATTGAACTCTGATTTTGATATATATTTATTTTTGTGATTATTTATTTTGAGATCATATTTTATTACATGAAGTTTATTCCTTATATATATGCTTTTTTTGGACAATTTATTCTCTCTTTTTTGGACAATTTATTCTCTCTTTATTTGGTAACTCTAGTCCCATATGCAATTTTTTTCATTAAGTCTATCGCATATGCGACTCTAGATGCATCATTGTGGGGAGTATTTTTACCTTTTCTTTTTTTTACATATCATACATGTGATGTTAGATATATATTTATCATGCAGGGAAAAATATACCGCAGATATTTTCATGTGTTTCTACCAAGATGGATCTTTATACATCATTCACGTGTATTTTGATATTATGGACTTTATTATTTTTGTTTTTTAAATTTTTCATTTTTTCCATTTATTGGTTTATTTTTGTGGTTCCAGTCTAGATCTGTATAGTGTATATATTTACCGCTTGTGACCATGTAATTCCTACGATCGCATTATACCTGAGCAATATGTTATATTATGAAGTTGAAGTTTAATTAATCGATTAATTGATTCCAGACTTTTAATATGTTTTGTTGATTGTTAATTAATGATCATGTATTTATTCGGTCACATCTGTGACCAGGCATAGGCATGAAATTCTGAGGAAGGGCGTAATCTACAATAAGAATATTGAATGGACTAAGAATTGGACTTTAAACGGCACATGGGTAGATAGTGTAAAAATCTAGCGGTATTTATTATAGAAAAATAGTAAAAAAGTACATATTAACATTTAGAATTAACAATCTATTAGTTCTCAATACACGACTCAGGCTAATGCTCTAACAGTGCTTCAAAAAGTATAGAAACATAAATGAACTCAATAATAAATGAGATACATATCCAGCAAACAAAGGCTAGTAAAACAGTATGCATATGAAGCAGATGGCGTTAGCTATGGGTCCAGTGTATCAGGTGTAGTCTTGGATTGCTCTACCAGTTTCGCGAATTAACGCTTCTTCAGGAGCATAGTAATAGGCCGGGTGTGTTGCAATATGTAACACAAACCTGGGTAAAACTGAATTGGCGATTTGTCTGTAGCAAATAGCCAATAATTGGTAAAAATCACAGTAAACGACAGCTAGATGAACTGCTAGGCGTTATCCAGACTGGCTATTATATCCAGTGTCCTGTTTTTTAGATTATCTAATGCGGCGTACACACGATCGATTTTCATGCCCTTTTTTAAGCCAACGTTTTTCTCGTCGTTTTTTTTCATGTTTCCTCTCAAGCCTGTCTTGCGTACACACGATCATTAAAAAAAACGTTCAAGCAAAGCGCAGTGACGTACAACACGTACGACGGCACTATAAAGGGGAAGTTCCGTTCGGATGGCGCCACCCTTCATGTTAGTAAAGTTTGTTGAGCGACGATTCGCGCTTTTCAGCCTTGTGCTTTTCAGTCCGTTACAGCGTGACGAATGTGCTATCTCCATTACAAACGCTAGTTTTACCAGAACGAGCGCTCCCGTCTCATACTTGATTCTGAGCATGCGCGTTTTTTTTCACGTCGTTAAAGCATACACACTATCGTTTTTCACGTCGTTAAAAAAAACGACATGAAAAACTACGTGAAAAAATAGAGCATGTTCGAAATTTTTAATGGCCGTTTTTCACGCCGTTAAAAATGCTCTGGAGCATACACACGATCGGTTTTAATGCCCATTTTTAAAAATGGCATTTTTAACGGCATGAAAAACGATCGTGTGTATGGGGCATAGAGGTTCTCTGCCCAGCCTATGCACCTGGATTTATACTGGTGCACACACCCCACTATACCCTCTTTTCTGGCATATATAGCCTTAAAAGTCTTGGAGGACATCTTTTGTCGCTGCTTACCAGCAGCTCTTGCCTAGCAATATTCTTTCTACTATATTGGGACGTTGGCACATTTGTACTAGTGCATCCACAGTGTCACCCTGTGAGGATGCACATTTAAGCAATTCCTTCGTAATCTACAATAGCCCGAAAACGTTTACTACCATGTCTGCCTGATTATGATGTATTTTTGACATCTTATGGACATATTTCGAAATAAATAATTTTTAAGTGCAATCCCTCTGCTATTTCTTATATATATATATATATATATATATATATATATATATATATATATATATGTATATATATTCAATACATCTCTGCAATAAATGTACATTTCCCCATGTTTTATCCCTCTAAAATGCTGAAAATACAGGAAAAATGTCTGTTGATCCTCTAGAAATCCACTGAGCTCCTAACTTCCTGTTAGCGCTGACAACACTGCCTCTACTGCATTGAAATCCCAAGCAGTGTTGTCAGCCTTGCTTGGGTTCCCCTCTGCTTAAATAAGTGGCTGGTGCACAGGAGTCCAGCAAGGGAGAACAGAGGGAGGGCTGATAACACAACTTGGGATTTCAGTGCAGCAGAAGTGCTGTGTTGTCACTTCAAACAGGAAGTTAGAAGTTTACTAGATTTCTAGCAGGATCACCAGTTATTTTACTAGACTTCCAGTGTTTTTATAGAGACAAGATCTGAAAATTTGTACATGTATTGCAGAGCTGTACTATGTTTTTCTTTTATATTTTGCCCAGACATTTACTTGAACCCCTCCCTGCCCAGCCCCAGCATCCCTTTAACCACTTGCCTACTGGCCACTTTCACCCCCTTGCTGCCCAGACCAATTTTCACATTCCATCGCTGTCACTAGGGATGAGCCGAACACCCCCCCGGTTCGGTTCGCACCAGAACCTGCGAACGGACCGAAAGTTCACGCGAACTATCGAACCCCGTTAAAGTCTATGGGACTCGAACGTTCGGAATCAAAAGTGCTCATTTTAAAGGCTAATATGTAAGTTATTGTCCTAAAAAGGGTTTGGGGACCCGGGTCCTGCCCCAGGGGACATGTATCAATGCAAAAAAAAAGTTTTAAAAACTGCCGTTTTTTCGGGAGCAGTGATTTTAATGATGCTTAAAGTGAAAAAAAAAAAAGTGAAATATTCCTTTAAATATTGTACCTGGGGGGTGTCTATAGTATGCCTGTGAAGTGCCACGTGTTTCCCGTGTTTAGAACTGTCCCTTCACAAAATGACATTTCGAAAGGTAAAAAAGTCATTTAAAACTGCTTGCGGCTTTAATGTAATGTGTGGTTCCGGCAATATGGATGAAAATCATTGAATAAATCGGCATGGGTACCCCTCCCCCCCAGCCCCTTTGGGTCTTGTATGGATATTAAGGGGAACCCCGCACATAAAATAAAAAAGGCCCTATATACTCTGAACAGCCGTATACAGGCGGTGCATACAAGACAGGGACTGTAGGTTTGTTCTTAAGTAGAATCTGTTTGTAATTTTGAACAGGTACATTGTTTAAGTGTAGCTCCAGCCAAAAAATCTATTTTTAAGCTTTTTGGAAAACATAGGGAAGGGTTATCACCCCTGTAACATTTGTTTTGCTGTCTGTGCCCCTGTTCAGAACATTTCACCTCACTTTCTGTCCCAACGACAATTGGATTTTGAAAATTTGGGGTTTTTATTGAAACAAGGATTGGTGATAAAGTATCAGTGGAGAGGAGACACCTTTTTCCCATATTAACTCTTACAGGAGAGAATTTCCCTTCCTAGGGGTAGATTTCCTCTCACTTCCTGTTGTCTCCCTCCGTTTGTAAGTAGGAGTCGTTTGTAAGTCGGATGTTTGAAAGTAGGGGCCTGCCCTATGTACTCTTCAGAAATTTGGGCCTTAGGTGTTGCCACAACACTGTGAGCCCTCACAGTTACTCTTGGTGGGTGCTGGAATGCCCTGCTGTGAACTATTATATCAAGGATTGTAATTACATGCCATTGTTGAACAGGGGCAGGAAAATTGTGCCTTTGGTGGTGGTGCTGGTGCCACAACACTGTAAGTGCTCACAGTTACTCTTGGCTAGCTAGCATTCAACCGCTGAGCATGTGGATGGCTGGGAGCGAACTTCTTTCTGCGGTGCAGCAGCTGGGGCAGGGAAATTTGCCTGGTACAATCTGACGTTTGTGTACCGATAGCAGATTGCCCGCAAGTACTTGGCTGTGAAACACCTAATTCTACACCTTCATTCCTCTTAGTGCAGGTTTCAGAGAGGACTGAAGTTATAGTGGGGTTGGAGGTCCCAGCTGATGAGGAGCAAGGAGAGGTCCGCTTTGTTCTTTGGTGTGGGTCTTTTAGGTATGCTCGCCAACGAACTGCATGGCAGGTCGACATATGTCTGGTCAAGCATGTGGTGCCCAAGCGGGTGATATTTTGGCCACGCGAGATACGCTTGAGACATATGTTGCAAATAGCAGCGCTGCGATCTGATGCACTCGTCTCAAAAAAGGCCCACACCAAATAAAATTTAGCAAACAGGTAATTTTTTTCCTTCACTGATGTGCGCTGATGAGGCTGCACTGATGGGTACTAATAGGCTGCACTGATGGGCACTGATGAGGTGTTACTGATGGACACTGGAAGCTTGCACTGATAGGCCCTGATGAGGCGGCACTGATAAGGAGACACAGATGAGGCTGCACTGATGAGGTGGCACTGATAGGCACGGATAGGCTGCACTAATGAGAAGACACTGATAGGCGGCACTGATGATGCAGCACAGGTGGGCACTGATGAGGCTGCACTGATAGGTGGCATTGATGGGCACTGATGGGTGGCACTGATGGACAGCACTGATTGGCAGCACTAGTGGGCACTGTTGGAACTGCACTGATAATCAGGATACTGATCGGTGTCCTGATTATCAGTGTAGATGTCCCTTTCACACAAGCTGGTTATTGGCTCTCCTCTCCTCGTGCTGTCAGCGTGAAGAAAGGAATGCCGATAACCAGCTTGTGTTTACATCATGATCAGCTGTGTAAGGACACAGCTGATCACAGGATAAAGAGCCGCTGATTGGCTCTTTACCTAGATCTGTGATCAGCTGTGTCTGGAGGACACAGTAATCACAGAGTGCGCCGTGATCACGGGAGGACGTCATATGACGCCCTCCCAGAACTGGCCGGCTGTGCTGTAGTCGTCATTTGGCTATAGCGTGGCCGTCAAGTGGTTAACTGAGCTATTAAGTCTGGGAAACTGGAAGGTCTGTCCAATCATGTGACTACTGTGATTGGCTGTCACAATGATCACATGATCAGGAGCTAGTCTCATCAGCTCCTGATCATTACTAGAGACGGGGATCTGTCTTGAACAGATCAGTCTCTGTGCTGGAAGCGTGCAGTGAGCACACTCTCAGGACAGAAACCTCTGCCGCCTGTGGATGCATACATGCAGCACGTGGGTGTTAAAGCAGAATTCATTCCACCTTTCAGATGGCTCCGCCCCTTCCCTTTGGTACCGCCATTATGGTGCATGTGCCAATGGCCTCTGTCCAGCTTTTGGGCCTTGGCAGAAAGAACATGTTGGCTCATCTACGCACGCACCGGTGATTTTCTACGCATGCGCAAAGATGAAGAAGGTTTTGAGACAGGGACAGTTGGGGAACCCTACGGGTGCAAAGGTGGTTGAGCAAATTAGTGCATGCTGTGCTGCAAGGCTCTCTCGGGACTCGGAGTCCTTCGGCTTATTCATGCACATGCAGGCAGCGGAGAGAAAAAATACAGCGACATGCGATCCTGTACTATGTGCTGCGATAAAATGCAGCATGTCGGGCTGCATTGCAGGGTTAATAGGACACACAAAAAAACAATTGTTTTCTGTGTGTCCTTGCAGTGATTGGTGTTTAACAATGCAGTAAAATGCCAGTCACCACACATAACATGAATACAGTCTTAGGGCCCATTCACACCAGATGCAGGATGGATGTGTTTTTAAATGCATTCTCACTGCATATACAGTCCAAAATCCAGGTTCTCCTATGGCCATTCTTCACATCATTACAGTGCAGTGAAAAAAAGTGCAGCAAGCTGCATTTTTTTTTTGCACCGCAAACACAACGCATGTACACACACAAAAACACACTGCAATTCAGCATAGTGCGTATAAAAGACCAAATAAAAAAGAAGGAAGTGACCTCAAAGAAAAAGCAAGCAGATGCAGCAGTGCAAACGCATGTAAGCTCACGTAACATGCAACATCATTGCACATGCAAAAACACGCAGTTTCTGGAGCGAATGAAACCTTAAGGCCCCTTTCACACTTGTACGACTTGTCCCACGATTTGGAACTGCAAAGTAGCATGACAAGTCGTTCCCCATGATTTCCAATGACAACTATTCATATTAGTATGAGTTCAAGTCGTTCCGACTTCAAAGTAGTCCCTGCACTACTTTGGTCCGATTTTGATGGCAATTACACAGGCATTCCTTGAAATTGCGGCAAAAATCGCGGTAAAATCAGCACCTTTGAAGTTGCACAAGTGTGAAAGGGGCCTAAAGTGGTTGTAAACCCTTACACACCACTTTTCCCTACAGGTAAGCCTATAAAAAGATGATATTTACCATATACGCTTGCGCCGACATCATTGGCGCATGCGTACTGTAGTAAGGGCACGATCATGACGTTTCTAAAGGGCCCGTGCCGTGACCGTCGGGAGTGACGTCACGCGACCCTCGGCCAGTCACAGAGCCGAAGTCCACCGCCCAGAGAAGGAAGAGGGGTAAAGATGGACGCGCCCATCAGCGGGGACCTCGCGGGCTTCGTTTGCAGGTAAGTGCAACATAATGGGCTGGTATGCATTGTGCTTTTACTTTGCAGGGGAAAAGAGAGGAAGGAAAACCCATTAGGGTTTACTTCCTCTTTAAGTGACTTTAAACGTGGCAAAAACTGCTGATCTACTGGGATTTTCACGCACAGCCATCTCTAGGTTTTACAGAGAATGGTCTAAAAAGTAAAGCACTGCAAAGTATAAAATGTGTGAGCCAAGCAGTTTAAATCAAAGCAAGCCTACCACAGATGAACAATATCCTTGAACAATATCGCCCTCTATTGGCAGTACCAGGTTAGTGCCCGCTGACAGCTTGGTTGTAACCAGAACACGTGCGGAATTTTTATCTAAAATGTACAGTTATCTATTTTTGTTTTTTGTACTGTGCAATGCTCCATATTACTCAGGAATGGTGTTGGGGAAAATATTTAGCTTGCTACTGGAGCTGGCTGAGATGAAGGAGTAGATGTCACTGTTCTAGCTGTGATCAGTTACAGAACATCTTTTTGGTTCATGTTTTGTGCTGATCATTTTTTGTACCAGCAGCTGAGCTGGTTTGCTTCATTCTGGGGCCATGCATGGGTCAAATTCCAAAATAATTTTCTTTCCAAAATCTTTTCTAAGAATTATCGTTCGAATTTCGCACCATTAGTGGGCCGCAGCAAGGGGTGATTTTCGTGCGACCATCAAATTTGAGTGATCGGGCATGTTGTAAATTTTTGGAAAAATTTACGAGTTTCTAATCAATGATGGGAGAATCGCGTGAGAAATATATTTGGAAAAAAAAAATGCACAAGAAATGTAATGTGTTTTAGAGCATAAAGTTTAAAACACAGAATGTGAGATAAGTTAGTTAAGTCATGCAACTGATATTTTATTTGTAGACATGCATTGTTTCGGGGCCACTTCATACGCTGTATTACCAAAAGTATTGGTACGCCTGTCTTTACTCGCAAATTAACTTTAATGGCATCCCAGTCTTAGTCCATAGGGTTCAATATTGAGTTGGCCCACCCTTTGCAGCTATAACAGCTTGAACTCTTCTGGGAAGGCTGTCCACAAGGTTTAGGAGTGTCTATGGGAATGTTTGACCGTTCTTCCAGAAGCGCATTTGTGAGGTCAGGCACTGATGTGGACGAGAAGGCCTGGCTTGCAGTCTCCAACCCAAACTCGCTCATCTATGTCTTTATGAAGCTTGCTTTGTGCACTGGTCCAAATCATTTGGTGGAGGGGCGATTATGGTGTGGGGTTGTTTTTCAGGGGTTGGGTTTGGCCTCTTTAGTTCCAGTGAAGGAAACTCTTAAGGCGTCAGCATACCAAGACATTTTGGACAATTTCATGCTCCCAACTTTTGTGGGTACAGTTTGGGGATGGCCCCTTCCTGTTCCAACATGACTGTGCACCAGTGCTCAAAGCAATATCGCAGTCCCGCTATAAGTCGCTGATCGCTGCTATTACTAGTAAAAATAAACATATCCCATAGTTTGTAGATGTGATAACTTTTGCGCAAACCATTCAATATACGCTTATTTGTATTTGTTTGCCAAAAACATGTAGCAGAATACATATTGGCCTAATTTGATGAAAAAATTAGATTTTTTACATTTTTTATTGGGTATGTGTTATTGCAGAAAGTAAAAACTATTGTTTTATTTTTTTCAAAATTAGTCGGACTTTTTTTTTTTATAGTGCAAAAAATAAAACCCGCAGAGGTGATCAAATACCAGCAAAAGAAAGCTGTATTTGTGGAAAAAAAGGACAAACATTTTATTTGGGTACAGCGTCGCATGACCGCGCAATTGTCAGTTAAAGTAACACAGTGCCGTATCGCAAAAAATGGTGTGGTCAGGAAGGGGAGTAAAACTTCCGGAGATGAAGTGGTATTTTTCTTCCCTTAAAAAAAACGGAAGCGGACCTAAATGGATGTCAACAGACTTATGCCGCGTACACACGATCGGAATTTCCCACAACAAATGTTCGATGTGAGCTTTTGGTCGGATATTCCGACTGTTTGTAGGCTCCATCGGACATTTGCTGTCGGAATTTCTGACAACAAATGTTTAAGAGCTGGTTCTCAATTTTTCCGACAACAAAAGTTCTTGTTGGAAATTACGATTGTGTGTATCCAATTCCGACGCACAAAAATCCTACGCATGCTCGGAATCAATTCGACACATGCTCAGAATCATTGAACTTAATTTTTCTCGGCTGTTGTACGTCACCGCGTTCTTGCCAATCGGAATTTTTGACAACATTTGTGTGACCGTGTGTATGCAAGACAAGTTTGAGCGAACATCACGATTTTGTTGTCGGAATGTCCGATCGTGTGTACGCGGCAAAACAGTCTGCTTTTGCATCTGTTTTTTCATTGGTTGTTAGGAGCCGGCACCCGCTGGCATTCTAACAACCACTGACTCATCTTTGCTGACAGCAGAATGTAAACAGCAGAGAGTGGCAGTTTGTACAGAGCATGGGGAAGTGTGTATAGACAGAGGATCTGTCACTCACAAACAGCAAATTACATTGTCAGTTCTCCTTGCTGCTAAAGTAGGGGTGGGGTCATCCATGACATCACCTGGATCTGTCTTTTGCAAGCTCCAAATCAGCACGGGGAGAAGCAGAGCTGTCATTTGGCCCAGCCGCTAGAGTAGACAAAGGAGCGGGGTCACCTGGCGTTGTCATAGGGTGACTGCACCACTTTGTTTACTTTAGCGGTGGGTCAGAAGGACAGCTCTGCTTCTCCCTGCGCCAATTAGAAGCCAGCAAATGACAGATCCAGGTGATGTCACGGGATGACCCCACCCCTTTAGTTTAATGGCAGGGAGAACTGACAATTTGCTCTGCCCGAGAAGTGCCTGCTATCGAGAAGTGCCCGGAATGACCTGTGCATGTGCCGCACGGAATAGCACAACAGCTAATTTTACTATCAGCTGTTGTGACGGCGAGACGGCACCTGCGCACAATAGACGACGTAAGAAGATTTTGTGTCAGATTGTGCCTGGCGCTGCCGAGGCGTGTTCATGTCAGTGAGGGGTGGTTTTGTAGATGTTGGGGGCGGATTTTTAAATGATGGCCAGTGCTGCAAAACAAATATTTTTCAGATTTTTTTCATGGACGCTTGCGGGGTGTCTTTAGTCAACTGAAGAGTGGGTTTTTCTATGTTATTGGGCGGGTTTGCAGGGCATATGTAGCTAACTACCAGAAAAATAGCAGAAAATGATTTGTTTTGTAGCACTGGCCATCATTTAAAAATCCACCCCCAACATCTACAAATCCGCCCCTCACCGACATGAACACGCCTTTGGCAGCACGAGGCACAATCTGACACAAAAATTTCCTCCGTCGGCTATTGTGCGCATGCGCCTGTAAGCGGGGTGTAGGGTGTAGCGGCTTCACAGAGGGAATCGCACGTACTGACTTTATAAACCAGGCAGCGTTTATTACCAGAGAGACGGTAGTAGACAGAGTATTTACAGCAGTAATGCAAGTAGTTTCACTCCAAGCATGGAGTCACAGATACACAACACAGTCACTTCTTATGTAGGCGGTAGTTGTATTCGTCAGCACTATAGGCACTTCCCACTGACTGACACAGTATAAACCCAAGCGCATAGTGCATATCTGTAGAGGCTGATATTCACACACGTTACCCGGTAACAACGGTATTCCTTCAGCAGATGGATATAGGCATCTGATACACTTGTCCCTCACTCACAGCGAGGACACAGATTTTATTATCCGCAACGGGGAGTCTTTCATCCAACCAGGATTGCTAATACAGGACTCCGTAGGAACCCTGAGCTATCCCTCACAGGCCAGAACACTCTCCCTACCTCCTCCTAACTCTCCCTCACAAGCGGGTTCTCTGTCCCTGTCTATACACACGTGTTCTGTCCTAAACGTGGTTGGGCTTTCCTATATAAGGTATCCACCCAAAAATGGCCGACCAAATCTCCCGAGATTTGCTGTCTTATCAGGACACCAGGCTTCTCCAAAATGGTGCTGGAGACAATTATAGAGGCCAAACAGCTCGGAACATATGTACACATAAACATATCAAATCGGCTGAAAAGTGAGTACCGTATATACTCGAGTATAAGCCGAGTTTTTAAGCACAATTTTTTGTGCTGAAAATGCCCCCCTCGGCTTATACTCGAGTCACCTTTTTTCTCTGGGACTTTGGGGAGCCGGTACTGGCCGGCCATAGGTCCCCTGGACCCCAAACTTGGCACACATATAGCCCCACCCTTCCTCCACAAGTGTGCAAAGTTTCTTATCCGGGGGACCTACGGCCGGGGAGCACCGATTTTTCCAAACCGGGCACCCCTTCCATAGACTCCCATGTTAAACGGTAATTTCTCTGGTGAATTTGGGGACCCAGTACCAGCCGGTCGTAGGTTCTCTGGACCCCAAACTTAGCACACATGTAGCCCCACTCTTCCTCTACAAGTTTGCAAAGTTTCTTGTCTGGGGGACTTACGGCCGGGGAGCACCGATTTTTCAAACCCGGGCACCCCTTCCATAGACTCCCATGTTAAACGTCAGTCTAGTCATGGACACAGTGAGGCATGGACACAGTGAGGCATGGACACAGTGAGGCAAAGTGAGGCACACCCTAGGCTTATACTCGAGTCAATAAGTTTTCCCAGTTTTTGTGGTAAAATTAGGTGCCTCGGCTTATATTCGGGTCGGCTTATACTCAAGTATATACGGTATATACACTTGCTAACCAATTTCCTCTTGCACCCAGCTAAGCTGCCCTGCACTGCAGCTGCCTACACGCCATCTCGCCATCACCACAGCTGATCGTAAAATCAGCTGTTGTGCTGTTCCGTACGGCGCATGCTCAGCTCCTCCCGGGCACTTCTCGATAGCGGGCACTATCCAATAGAGCACCGGCAAGTGACAGATCCTCTGTCTACACACTCCCCACTCTCTGTACACACTGCTCCCCTCTGTTCTCCTGCCAGCTCGGAATTCCTTGCTGACAGATGTAAAAGTGGATGTAAAAACTGAAGTCCGGATCTGGATTCATCCGATTTTCTAAAAAAAAAAAACATGACTGAACGGATGAAGCAAAAGGACGGCGTGTGATAGGGGCCTGACTTTCACTTTTGATGAAAATGGTAAACAGGACAAATAGAGAGGGTGACTCTCCCTAACAGGGGCACAGACAGCAATAAAAACCAGACAGGTCCCTCTTTACTCTATTTAAAACTATAAAAAAAAAGTTTTCCTTCTACTTTAATCTTTAAATTTGGGTTTTCTTCAGTGTGTCCTCCACTAAAATAAACATGCACACACCACCCAGTGAGGAATGATGCTTAAATTTCTCACCAGTAGGGATGAGCTTTATGTTCGGGTCGAACATGAGTTCGACTCGAACATTGGCTGTTCGCCCGTTCGCCGAATAACGATCAATTTGGGGTGTTTGTGGCGAATTCGAAAGCCGCGGAAAACCCTTTAAAAATGTCTATGGGAGAAATCAAAAGTGCTAATTTTAAAGGTTAATATGCAAGTTATTGTCATCAAAAGTGTTTGGGGACCTGGGTCCTGCCCCAGGGGACATGTATCAATAAAAAAAAAAGTTTTAAAAACGGACGTTTTTTCGAGAGCAGTGATTTTAATAATGCTTAAAGTGAAACAATAAAAGTGAAATGTTCGGCTCATCCCTGCTCACCAGACCTCCTGGACCTCTTTGCTAAGAAAGAAGGTCACTATACACTTGATTCATATAGGCAGTGTTCTCTACTGCCCAAGGAGATGAGGTGTCTGTGCCCTGCTGTCATGCACTCCATTGAGCCCAGTCACAGAAACCAAAGGGATAAAATCCCTAATATTGTGTTTATATTATATATTATATTCAGTGTTTACTATTGTGATTAGCTGTGATTTGCCACAGTTAATCATATGGTACAGATGGACTGTGATTGACCCTGTCTGTACCATATGACCTATCACAGAGATCAACACAATATTACACAATGAATGGAATGAATCAAAGCCGTTCATTGTGTACAATTGTCATGTGATCTGCTGTGATTGGTCATAGCGATCACATGGTACCAGCAGTGGGCCAGTATATCAATCTGTGGGAAGGCGTCATATGATGTCTACCCAGGATAATCAGTTAAACATTAAATAAATCTGCTACATTATATTAGCAACTTTATGTTTTTTTTAAGTGGAGAGACTGTCACAAATGTATTATTCATATGGACTGATTTATAAATTGCTTCACTAAAGTCACCTCATCCACCTTTTGATTAGGTGTATTGATTACTAATATTGCTTACTAATACGGATTTTTACTTATGTATTGATTTCTGTATTTTTACATATCTATTTATGGTACTTGACTGTGTATATATTCACATGCAGTATATATGGTATTTGCATACGTCTTTTTTAGGGAGATTACTAAACCAGAGAGTTGGTAGTTCACAACTGGTTTTGAAATTCTGTTGCTAGTAAGAACATTTAGGCTCCATGCATACTGGGCTTAAAGGGGTTGTAAAGGTTCGTTTTTTATTTTCTAAATAGGTTCCTTTAAGCTAGTGCATTGTTGGTTCACTTACCTTTTCCTTAGATTTCCCTTCTAAATATTTTTTTTCTTTGTTTTCTTTGTCTGAATTTCTCACTTCCTGTTTATCCTCAGTAAGCTGTTCAGTAAGCTGTTCTGGGTGACTCCACACCACTCGGATGATGGTGTGGAGTTCAGTGAGGAGAAACAGGAAGTGAGAAATTCAGACAAAGAAAACAAACATTTAGAAGGTAAATCAAAGGAAAAGGTAAGTGAACCAACAATGCACTAGCTTAAAGGAACCTATTTAGAAAATAAAAAACAAACCTTTACAACCCCTTTAAAAAAAGTCTGTTCTTTTGGGAGTAAATAATGCTCATATAGAGCATTTTTTGTACAAAGTCTAGAAGAGTTTAGAAGAGTTTTACGTTTTTTATGCCAGTAAGCTTCAGCCAGGAATGCGAACCAGAAGGTTTTTTTTTCTGCCTCTAAACATTGAGCTCAAAATATGCCTCTAAACTTCCTAATGTCCATGGACACATAGGATAACATTGAGCTGCTTCTACAGGCAGAATATATGATAACAACCCCCAACAAACCTCCAAGACAACCACTGCCTTGCTAAAGAAGCTGAGGGTAAAGGTGATGGACTGGCCAAGCCTGTCTCCAGACCTAAACCCTATTGAGCATCTGTGGGGCATCCTCAAATGGAAGGTGGAAGAGCGCAAGGTCTCTAACATCCACCCACCAGCTCTGCAATGTCGTCATGGAGGAGTGGAAGAGGACTCCAGTGGCAACCATTGAAGCTCTGGTCAACTCCATGCCCAAGAGGGTTAAGGCAGTGCTGGAAAATAATGGTGGCCAAACAAAATATTGACACTTTGGGCACAATTGCGTAATTTTCACTTAGGGGTGTACTTTTGTTGCCAGCGGTTTCAACATTAATGGCTGTGTGTTGAGTTATTCTGAAGGGACAGCAAATTTCCACTGTTATACAAGCTGTTCACTCACTACTATACATTGTAGCAAAGTGTCATTTCTTCAGTGTTGTCACATGAAAAGATATAATAAAATATTTACAGAAATGTGAGGGGTGTACTCACTTTTGTGAGATGCTGTATTTGTTTATATAGTGCCCCCTATTGTTTTTGATTTATAACATTTTAATGTTTTAATTTGAATTTGAATTATCCATCATGATGTTTTAGTCATTTCTAATGGTTTCTAATGTTTGCACACTTTCCCTGATGACAGGGGAGGCAATTCACCAGAAAAGTGCTGTCTATACATTTTACCTGTGAACTAGCGACTTCAATAAACTTTATACATGCAACCACAAGTGTGACAAGCTTTTCACTGGGCACTACTCTACACTTGCCTCAAGTTTTTCCATAGAGTGCCATTCTATCACTTCTACAAAGAAAGCAGCCCAAGATCTCAACAAATTGCATTAACATCACAGCTCCATCGGTTGCAAAACTCCCCGAAGGAAAACATAACCCAGACCAACGCAGACAGACACACACCGAATTTCCACATCTTGGCTGATGAGGCAGAGCCAGTCATTCTGGTGGACAGCACTTGTCACTGGATTCTCCAGAAGGCAATGTAACTCATAGGTGATGGGATTGTGGCCATGAGTTTTTTTGCATACTGCTAGTTCCAGCAGCGGCAGTAAAAGGATTAAGTGTTCGGTAAAGAGTTTAGGTTGATGTTAAAGGCCCGATCAAGTGTTACATTCCAGGGTTATGTTAAAGAATAAGTTTAACTGTTGAAGGGAGGTTATGGGCATAAATGACTTGGGTAAAATTATACGTGCAATGTGCAAATATAGTGGGGGCGCTGAAAACAATAATGATGTAGTAAATTACAAATATCTACTTAAGTTACATAGAATGAACTATATTAATACACCAGCCTGCCTATGTAAACTGTGTGTGCCGACCAGCACTTTCTCAAGTTGATGGTCAGCTCAAACACAGTGCACCTTGGTGGGATGGAAATGACACACCTACTTTAGTGCAAAAAACATAAATATAATAAATGCTAGCAACAGGAAAATTATAATAAGTGACCAATATCCAAATCAATTGTGAACTGAAGTGTCCCAATAGTCCATAGATTCAAAATACGTTGTGATCTTGAAAGTCATCCGTTTAAACAGCTTGATCCAAACGTTTAAAATCTTGCAGTGACAACCTTCACTAACTTAAGTATTAACACTCGATAGTGCTCAAGGTAATTATAGCAGCTTACCAGAAATAGTTGACTCTTTTAACTAAAAAGGAGTCATTAGCGCTTGTAGCAAGATCCGCTTGCTTATATGGATAGAGATGTCAGTAGTAGATCATAGAAATCCCTGCCTCCCAGAGATTCAGATGTGGATATGCGAAACACAAAGAGATAAAAAATGGCAAATAGTGTAATCCCGTTTTTTTTTTTTTAATTCTCTTTATTGAAGTTTTTCTTTGTTATTGAGATACAAAACAGGGCCATTGGGGGATACCCCAGCCAATCCTTGCACATAACCACGTGCACATCAAAGAAAGAAAGAAAAAAAAAAAAAAACAGAAGACAACTTAACATCACATCCTAACACGAAATATTTCTAACCAACACAACAGGGACACCTCTCGGGATACACATGGTAGGATTACAATAGGATTTATTCTTCCTTGCGGGACCTCTACTCGTTCCTAGATGTCTGGGTTGGGCTTATCAGGAGCATGCAGGAGCAGGTGCTATTAATTTTGAGCTATGCTTACACCTCCATTTATCTATTCAGGGTACGGACCTCAGCTCCTATCAGGTCTGATGAGTACAGAGGAAATCTGACAAGTTACTCCTCTTGGGGTCTGTCATCTGTTGTGGACTCCGAATCAGTCCACAGATGCCAGACTTTTTCATATTTTTTGGGGCATCCACGAGACAGATACGTCGCTTTATAGAGGGGTACCGTTGTGTTAACTAGATGCTTCCATGAGGTCAGGGTGGGGGGGGTGTTTGACTTCCACTTTAATACTATGGCTTTCCTTGCGTAAAACAGGAGGATACCTATTAGGATACGTGGGGCTTTGGCAAGTGCCAGTTGCTCCACCAGGCCAAGGAGGCAAGCACTAATTGTCAGGGGAATGGAAATGGTAGTTAGGCTATGGATAAATTGTGTTACCTCCCGCCAATAGTCCCGAATCTGTAGGCAATCCCAGAATATGTGTAAGAAGTCTGCAGGAGTATCAGAGCATCTCCAGCAATTAGCCGGCAGGGCCGGGTATATGCAGTGGAGGCGTTGGGGTGTGTAATAGATCCTGTGGAGGATCTTGAATTGGATCAGTTTGTCCCTGGTAGCCACCAGCGGCTGAAATGGGTAGTCCCACATATCTTCCCAGTCTTCGCTGTCCAGTTCCTGCACCTCCGCCCGCCACAGACCATCCAGACCTACCTGGATGGATGGCAAGAGTGCCCGATAGATTCGGGATAATGGTTTTGAGAGCTCAGCATCGTCTAGGAGAATCTCCAAGGTGTCAAGCTCCAGCCGGAGCTGAACCGACTTGAATTGCGAATTGAAGGCGTGGCGGAGCTGCAGGAACCTGAAAAAGAAAGAGTTTGGAAGCTGGAATTTATTCTTTAACCTATCGAATGTAAATAGCCCCAGCTCATCGCAGATATCCCTCAAGTACTTGATGCCCTTGCCGGCCCACAGACCCGGATCCTGCAAAGAGTGAAATTCCCTAAGCCTCGGATTGCACCAAAGTGGTGTATTAGGGGACCATCTGGCCTTTGTCAAATTAGGTTTAATCACTACCGTGTACCATGCCTTAATGATCGCTTTCATAGCTAGGGTCGAGGGTACCGCAGAGCCCCCTGACCCCCTATAGAGTGCGTTGCGAAGGGCCTCAAAAGATCCTAGGTGTGCTGCCTCCAGGACAACGGACGCATTGGTGTCATCCGAGACCAACCAGTTATGTGCATGGGTGAGCATCACTGCTAAATAGTAGGTGTGGAAGTCCGGGCAGGCAAGTCCCCCCTGTGTCCATGATCTACACAAGATCTTTTTACTGAATCTGGCCGGGTGTGATTGCCACAAGAAGGAAGCCACTGAGGAGTCTAGTTGTTGGAGAAGAGACTTGGGGATCCAGACTGGAGAGTGCCGCAAGATGTACAGCAAGACCGGGAGTAGTTTCATTTTTATTAGGTTAATTCTCCCTATTAGAGATAATGGGAGGTTTGACCAGGCCTTCAGTTTGAGTTTACACCACTGCAGCATCGGGGACAGGTTAAGTTTGAAAAAATCTTTAGTATTAGACAAAATATTTATCCCTAGGTATCTGATGGTATCTGCCCATTGTAAAGGCGAGGTAGGATCACTCAGCCTTCTTGCCCCGGAATCTATGGGTAAAATTAGTGATTTGCTCCAGTTGGTTCTGAGGCCAGAGAGAGTCGCGAAACGGTCCAGAAGCCAAAGCGCCCCGGTGACCGAAGGACCGGGGTCCCTGAGGAAGAGAATGAAATCATCGGCATACAATGCCAGTTTCTCGGTCACCGAGCTGACCCGTACTCCAGACACCTCCCCCGACCTCCGCAGGGCCTCAGCCAGAGGCCCCATTACCAGGGCGAACAGTGCAGGTGATAAAGGACACCCCTGCCTTGTTCCCCTCCTAATCGGGAAAGTGGGCGAGAGTCTACCATTCAGTTTGATACGAGCAGTGGGTGCCTTATATAGTAAGCCGATCCATTTCCGGAAAGTTGGGCAGAAGCCAAAACCCTCCAGAACCTGTATCAGATAGGACCACCTGACTGTATCGAAAGCCTTTTCGATGTCGAGGGATACCAGTACCCGGGAGGCAGTCTCTTTGGGCGGGAGCTGGAGATGGGTAAAGACTCGTCTAAGGTTAATGTCTGTGGACTTGCCAGGCACAAAGCCTGTCTGATCTATGTTGACTAGGAATGGTAAAACCTTCATAAGTCTATTGGCTAGTACTTTCGTGAGTATCTTAAGATCATAGTTCAGCAACGAGATGGGTCTATAGGATGAGCAGCAGGTGGGGTCCTTCCCTGGTTTGGGCAGCAGCACTATATGCGCCTGGTACATGCTGTCTGGTAGCCTGTCGGATTCCAGGCAGTCTGTGTATAACTGACTTAGTTTAGGGACCAGTAAAGTAGCGTTAGTTTTGTACCAGTCCCCATGTAGACCATCTGGGCCCGGGGATTTATTGTTGGGCAAGGAGTATATTGCAGCCTCTATTTCCAGACGTGTTAATGGCTTATCTAACGCTATCCTGTCCTCCTCAGAGAGGAGAGGCAAAGTATTTCCCCCTATTTCCTCCAGCCCAGCAGCAGCTGAGCCAGAGAATGGGTCATCATACAGGTTGCTATAAAAAAGATGGAATTCCTGCAGTATGCCTTCGGGGTCTGTAACCTGGCAACCAGTGGAAGTCTGAATTCTAGGGATTACCGTTTGGAGCGTGGGTTCTGCCACAAGGTTGGCCAGTAGTTTGCCATTCTTGTCCCCCGACTCGAAAAGCTTGGCTACAAGCTTCCGCGCATCCGAGTGTACCAGCGAGGTGTAGTGGAGCTTCAGATCTCTCCTCTTCTGGGCTAGGGTAGAATAATTTTCAGGTGTTGAATGCCTCGTGAAAAGATCCAGTGCCGCCCCTTCGCTTTGTTCCAGTTGAGCAGTCTGTAACGCAAAGTCGGATCTCACTGCCTTGATAGAGGAGATGTATTCTCCTCTGGCATGAGCCTTGCCCGCCTCCCAGACCACGTCAAGGGGAGCCGATCCCTCATTTGTCTGCCAGTATTCTTCGAGCCCGGGCTCCACCAGCTCCCGGACCTGGGGATCGACTATCCAATGGGACGCCAACCTCCAGCATCCCGGCTCACGGGGGGCACCCAGACTCAAGCCAAGCTCTAGCGGCGAGTGGTCTGAAAGACCTGCCGGGAGATAGGAAACTGTTCCGACTTGAGACAGTGCAGAAGCCGACCCGAATATGAAGTCTATGCGGGACCCAGACCTATGCGACGCTGAGATATGTGAATATGTCCTCTCCTCCGGATGCTTCCACCGCCAGATCTCCTGGAGACCAAAGGTGTCTGCCCAGAGATCCAAATCAGGGGGGGGCAGGTCTAAGGGGGTTAGTAGTATCTTTGTTGTGGTCAAGGATGGCGTTAAAATCCCCTCCAACTAGAATATTATGGACCTGAAGGGGGGCTATTTTTGTAAGGACCGTGTACAGGATGGAGGAGTTAAACGGAGGAGGGACATATACATTAATTATAGCCCAACGTTGGGCATACAGTTCGAGGATAAGGATGATGTATCTTCCCCCAGGGTCCGTGAAGACCTGTTCCACTGAGCAGGGGAGTGACTTGTTCAGTAGAACAGTCACGCCCCTTGCGTAGGAGGAATATGTGGCATAAAACCCTTGTTTGACCCATGCCCGCCTGAGTGCTAGGATTTTGTTGCCCGTCAGGTGAGTTTCCTGGAGAAACAAAATGTGAGGTTTGTGGGACTGCAGAAATTTAAATACTAACGATCTTTTTACCTTGTCATTCAAGCCCCTAACATTCCAAGATATCAGCCTTAAATCTATACCCATTTGAAATAGAGAAGTTCAATGTCATTAGGATCATAGAAGACCCATACCCAGTTATATCCTGGCCATAGGCCCGCTGCAGAGGCAGTCCATAGGGTGTAGCAATCCAGTGAAACTGGAGAAAGCATAAAGTGAAATAATAAAAAATAATATGTGCACCAGAGAAGTATCAAAATTAAGACAACATAGTCCAGCAAGAAAAATAGTGTGGGACCCGAGCAGGTGTGGTAACTTACAAACAGTACAAATAACGCCCTACCGCCTGGCATATCCCCAACTTTTGCCAAGGCAGTTTCTTACCCTAAACTTGATTGTAGATGTCGCCTTCTGAAGGCTCAGAGTCTCTGAGATAACCTCAGCGTGAGTTCAACCTAGAACAGTAGGCGAGGGTGAGGGGACTTGCATCCCATTACAGTGAGAGGAGACCGGCCCTCTGGAGCAGCGGAGCAGTCCCTTCAAGTCGCGGGCTGCCCCAGGTAGAGATAGGTCACCTGGTCCTCCCCTTGGGAGTAAACAACAAAACAAAACAGAACAGGGGGGGTCGGCTGTGTTTCACTTGTAGAGGTACGTTTGGGGTAACTCCGGTGCTTGCAGGAAGTAGGTAGGATAGGGCAAACCAGGATGTGAAAGAATCGTGCATCTGATAGATCGGTGGGAAGAATCTTTCATTGCAAGGTGGTCAGCCATCTGTCAGCATCCGCAGGGTTGTCGAAGAAGTGGGCCTCTCCATTATGCTGGACACGCAGGCGGCTGGGGTAAAGCATGCCATATTTAATGTTCTTGTCTCTGAGCCGCCTGCGGACATCATTAAAGGTCTTTCTCTTCCTCTGCAACTCTGCCGAGAAGTCGGGGAAAAGAAGAACTGAGGTGTTGCCGTATTTGAGTGTGGCGTGTTTGCGGGTCTCAGAGAGGATCCTGTCCCTGTCCCGGTAATTGAGGAAGCGGACCAGGAAGGGTCTGGGGATATTCCCCGGGATGGCTCTGCCCGTAGGCACTCGGTGGGCCCTTTCAACGACATAGGTAGGGGGAACATCCGTCAGGTCAAGTAAATTTTTGAAGAACTCTTCGGCAAATACAGCAGGGTGATCCCCTTCTTCTCCTTCAGGCAGACCGAGGACTCTGACATTGTTGCGTCGTAGCCTATTTTCTGCGTCGTCCGACTTTGCGACAAGGGACTGTACTGTGCGTTGTAGCTCAGCAATGGAGGTGGAGTGATTGGCCGTTAGATCTTCCGTAGTCGACACTCTTGATTCTGTCTCTGACATCCTCCCCCTTATCTTGTCCAGGTCATTCTGTATAAAATTGCACTCCTCAGCAAGGTGGTCGATGCGTACCAGTAGCGAAGTCCTACTCTGCTCGATCGCAGCAAGGATTGTGGCCGTGTTGTCGTGAGATGGCGGGGCCGCCCCCTCTACCTCCGGGGCCTCACTGGGATCCATGTCCAGGTCGGCTAGCAAGGCCCGGATTCGCCCGACCAGGATGGGATCCGTGTGCGGGGAAGATGGCGGTGGTACCTGGAGGGGTGTGTGGGCCTTAGTGGCTTTGGAGCTCCCTTTACCCTTCTTAGAGGAGGAGGGCATCTGGCAGGTCACTCAGGGGTAGGATCTGCAGCCGTGCTCAGAGGAGGTTTTAGGAAGCAGTAAGAGACCAGCCAAACTGGCCACAGCAATCAAGACACAGGGGGTCTCCAGGCACCTGTCGCTCAGCAGCCGACACCCGACTGACAGGTAGTGAGGATGTAAGGCTGGAGGTACGGGGGTGAGGATGGCTCAGGGCAGTGGAGCATAGGCAGGCAGGCAACAGAGGACTCCAGAATCCATCTTCCAGGCCACCTCAGCAGCAGACTTGGTCCTGGCAGGGCCGCACACTAGGCCAAGGCAGTGGTGGGCAGAGAGAACAGGGCGGAGGGATGAGAGCCAAGGATCCAAGTTCCGGAAGCGCTCGCGGGGCAGCGGCTCAGGAAACAGCGGTGCTTTGCAGGCCGCACTAGGCCGCACTCGGCCGGGCGAAGCCGCGGCCTCCACGGACGTCCCCAAGGGCCAGACAGGCCTCCGGGCCACGCTAGATGGGCGGATGGGCAGGCAGGGGAGAGTGGATGACCCTCCTTACCTTCAGGCAGGCCTGGATTAGTTCGTCCGAGAAGACGCCGGGACGGCAAGATGGCGGCGGCCGCGGGCGAGAGGAGCAGTGCTGGGCAGGCGTCCCCTGGCAGAGCTGCTGCAGGATATTGGCTCAGGATGCTTCAGGGGACCGAGAGGAACCGACTGGCTGGCAAGTAGATGCTGATTCTGTTGTGGGATGCAAGGATGGCGTCGGATGAGATGTAGGATTCCCGGAGCTCCCCTCTGACACGTCCGCTGCTGATCACATCAGGGCACGCCCCCCGTGTAATCCCGTTTTAATAAAAGATTTGAATAAAAAGCCAAATGCCCTCTTACTTGCATAGTGCCACAGACCCGGCACTGAGGCTAGAAAGCACAAACTTTTAGAGTTTGTTTGGCCCGAATGGAGACGATCCGGCGTGCGTTCCACCTTCCACAGGGAGAGAGCCAGCGGGACCGGAAGTAGCGTCAGAACGTATCCTAGCGTCGCCTCGACAGCCGTTTTGTATTGCACGTCATCAGGAAGCATAAATAACTTGGGTTTGAGATGATTTTGAGTTGCTATTGTATTCACACTGACTTGTTTGACAACGAAAAACAAATACCAGTGTACGCAAGTCAAGATATTGCACAAGGTAGATTTAGGGTCTGAAGCCTCGTACACACGAACGAGTTTCTCGGCAAGAAACGACAAGAAAACTGCCGAGATAGCTTTCTTGCCGAGAAAATCGTTCGTGTGTATGGTTTCTCTTCGAGAAAACTGATCAGAATCTCGACGAGAAAAATAGAGAACCTGCTCTCTATTTTCTCGTCGAGATTCTCGTCGGCATGTTTCTCGACGAGAAAAGTGTGTGTGTGTGTGTACACTTACCTGTCGCCGTGGAAACCTGCGCATGCTCGAATTGACTTTGACGCATGCGCGGTAGCTTCCTAGGCATAGGTAGGGTGTAGCAAGATGGCGGCGACGGCATCAAATGTGACGAGCGCACGCTCGTCGTATTCGATGACGTCACCGTGTTCGCTCCATTCAAAGAACCGCGGGTTCTTTGAAAGGAGCGTGTGTACACTCGGCCGGGACAAGTTTCTTGTCCAAGAATCTCGTCAAGAAAAACTACGTGTTTTTTCCTGACAAGATTCTTGGCCGTGTGTACGAGGCCTTAATGTCAGGACCTGGGCTTGAACCTGGGACTTCATCTGTGTCTGGCGTTGACTCTTCCCACTGAGCTATCTGGGATGCTGGACAGCTCTCTGCCTGATCTGCTGAACAAACCTATCTGATCCATTGGACTACTCTGCTTGGTGTCTTGATTGCTGTTGAACCCTGAACCCCTTGCTCCTCCCATGAACTTCCTATATAAGCCTTGTCTCAGCACTTCCTCTTTGCCAGGTTATTGTGCCTTCCCTGCCGGTGCCTTGCTGTTGTCGTTCCTGCTGCCATCTGTACCTACAACCACTCGTGATTGACCCTTGGCTTGTTCCTGGACTTCTCTACTGCCCAATCCTAATCTGCAACCACCCGTGTTTGACCCTCGGCCTGTTCTTGACTACTCTACTGCTTGATCCCAACCTGCAGCCACTTGTGATTGATCCCTTGGCTTGTTTTTCTGACCACGCTGCTGTTTCATCCTTGTTTGTTATCCGCTATTGGACCCCGGCTTGCTCACACAATGGTGGGGCAAACTAGAGGACCGCGACCTGGTACTAGCTTGCAGCTAAATCCATCTCCACCATCTGGAGCTCTGGGGAAAACCAGCTAGTACTTAGACTCCGCACCTCAGGTGAGCCTGTGTCATCTGCCAGAAGTGACTGCCTGTATGCCTGTCCTGCCACTGCTATTGCAATTGGTCTTCAAGCCCGACGCCTGATCGTGACACTTAACCTCCTGCTGCCCACCTAACACATATGTGAAAAGGCACTTTAATGCCGCATACACACGATCAGAAAATCCGACAAGAAAACTGGATTTTTTTCCGACGGAATCTTGGCTCAAACTTGTGTTGCATACACACGGTCACACAGAATTCCAACCGTCAAGAACGCGGTGATGTACAACACTACAACGAGCCGAGAAAAATGAAGTTCAATGATTCCGAGCATGTGTCAAATTGAGTATGCGTAGGATTTTTGTGCATCGGAATTGGCTACACACGATTGGAATTTCCGAGCAAAACTTTTCTTGTCGGAAAAATTGAGAACCAGCTCTCAAATTTTTGTTGTCGGAAATTCCGACAGAAAAAGTCTGAAAAGTCTGAAATTCCGACAGAAAAAGTCTGAATTTCCGACCAAAAGCGCACATCGAACTTTTCTTGTCGGAAATTCCGACCATGTGTATGTGGCATAATGGCCACACACCACACATATGCGTCCATGGGCTGGAGAGGTTACTATGCTGAGTACACACTCACTGCAATCTCCCAGCAAAGTGACTGAGCTGTCAAAGACTCAGTCACTAGTAATAATCTGGGGTCAGCAGGACTGGCTCTCAACCATGTGATCACCTTCCCACCCACCTGGTACGTAATAGCCCAGTGAATGAGATGCCAAGGCTGGCTGCAAAGGAGTTAACTAAGCTTTGGGGTCATGGACATGCATGGAAACCAGCGTATTGACAACATTACTAGGTGTGATCTGCTTTATTACATTTGTGGCTGCCCTGCCCTAGGCTGGATATATTTAGCTTTTGCCTCTGCAAAACCAGAGCATGAGTAGCAATTTATTTTCTAAGTCTGGTCAAGTCTCCCTAAGTCTGGCATCTGATTGCTTCTGCTTGCCTCTGGAAGAAGCTTCTAGAAATTGAGTAGGAGAGTCAGTCAGTCACTAGGTTATGAACATT
This sequence comes from Rana muscosa, assembly GCA_029206835.1. Taxonomy (NCBI): domain Eukaryota; kingdom Metazoa; phylum Chordata; class Amphibia; order Anura; family Ranidae; genus Rana; species Rana muscosa. Next base: position 419,420,901 of record CM055127.1, on the reverse strand, counting down.
TATCTGACCTCAGCCAATCCCTGGGAGGGGGCTCCAAAAAGGTGTGGCTGGGGAGAAGATAAGTATTTGGGAGGGCCTGTTCAAAGCTCTCTTCTCCTGGGGCCTCTGCCCCTTGGAGGCAGTGTGTGTTACAGAGGAGGTGTTGCTGTTGGGCCTCAGCATGTGGTTGGTTGAGGGCCTTGGAAGCTAGTCTGGGGAAGCTTGACAGGAGAAGTGGGTGCTTTTCACCTGAAGCTCCAGGTGTAGGACTTGTGTTTTGAGGATAGATGCCAGAGGTAGCTACGTGGACTGTGACTACTTTCATACAGTCTCAAATTAGCTGGCTGTCTCCTCTCTACCTTCAGCTATACTTAAAGCGGACCTTCAGTAATTTTTTCATCTTTCCACCTATTAAATCTTCTGCCCTTTTGTTTTAACTTTGGATAGTAAAACATTTTTTGTATGCCAGCAAATACTTTATACAGCCCACTTTCTGTTTCTTGTAGGGTAAAAAGCCTAGACTTATGACCTCATTCACAGCTCCCTCTCTAACGCTTGTGAGAGTTTGCCAGGAAGGAAGGGCCAATGAGAGCTGCAGGCCTGCAGAGTTGGAGGTGGGCCTATGTGTGTCTGTGTAAATCCAGGAAGTGAACAGGCAGCAGCTACCAGCTCCAGAGCACACCAGCAAATCTTAGTCTAGGGGGGTCTTTTTGAAGATTTATTGCAGCACTCCAACATAGATGGAAAGAAAGACAAGGTTGCAGAATACTCCAAAACACCAACAGTTTCAAGAGGACAGATTATCAGGCAAAGTACTTCAGTAGCAGTCTTAAAGAGGAACTGCAGTTTTCTCACAAAATTTGTAATAAAAGTAGGATTTTTAAAACAGCTTACCTGTAAAATCCTTTTCTTGGAGTACATCACGGGACACAGAGCAGCATAGTCATTACTATGTGGGTTATATAGAATTACCTTCAGGTGCTGGCACTGGCAACTTCCAAAACAGGAAGTACCCTCCCCTATATAAGCCCCTCCCATCCGGGAGTACCTCAGTTTTGTAGCAAAGCAATACGTGTCCCCAAAAGAGGGGTGGGAGCTCTGTGTCCCGTGATGTACTCCAAGAAAAGGATTTTACAGGTAAGCTGTTTTAAAAATCCTACTTTCTTGTTCATACATCACGGGACACAGAGCAGCATAGTCATTACTATGTGGGACGTCCCAAAGCAATGCCACATGAGGGGGGGGATACACCATACATAAGCTGGGCGCCATCAGGCATGAGGATCTTTTGCGGCCTGCAACACACTGCGAACAAAGGCGACATCCTCCTGACTTCTCACGTCCACCTGGTAGAACCTAGTAAACGTGTGTACTGAAGACCATGTTGCGGCCTTACAAATTTGCGCCAGGGAGGCCTGGTGATGCACTGCCCATGAAGTTCCAACTGCTCTCGTGGAGTGCGCCCTAACTTTGAACGGAGGCGGTCTACTTTTCAAGCCATAGGCTTGTATTATGACCTGTCGAATCCACTTGGCTAAAGTAGATTTTGATGCTGCCTGACCCTTTCTGGGGCCTTCCGGCAGAACAAACAGAGAATCCGTTCTACGAATCTGAGCAGTGGCTTTTAGATAAGCTTTAACTGCTCTTACTACATCCAAAGAATGCAATAACTTTTCCTCTACCGAGCTTGGTTTGGGGAAAAAAGAAGGAAGAACCACATCCTGGTTCAAGTGAAACCTCGATACCACCTTAGGAAGAAAGGCTGGGTGAGGACGTAATACTACTCTGTCCTTATGGATAACCAGATATGGCTCTTTACAGGACATGGCGGCTAATTCCGACACTTTTCTAGCCGAGCATATGGCTACTAAAAATATCAATTTCCTGGTGAGTAGAACCAAGGAAATGTGCCGCAAAGGTTCAAATGGCTGCTTCTGCAGAACCGACAGAACCAAATTTAGATCCCATGGGCATATGGGAGCCTTAATCGGTGGAATAATACGAGTCACACCTTGCATAAAGGATTTGACAAGTGAATGCATAGCCAGGGGCCTTTGAAATAGTATTGACAAGGCCGAAACCTGGCCCTTGATAGTACTTAAGGCAAACTTCCTGTCTACAGCCCACTGCAGGAAGTCCAGAATTCTGCCTATAACGTACTTACGTGGATGCCATTTTCTGGCCTCGCACCAAGTGATGTACGCCTTCCAAACTCTATAGTAGATCTGCCTGGATACAGGCTTCCTGGCATTCATTATAGTTGATACCACAGAGTTAGAGAGACCTCTCTTCTTTAGGATGTGGGACTCAATAGCCAGGCCGTTAAACTTAGAGTTAGTAAGGAAGGGTGGTATATCGGTCCTTGCGAAAGCAGGTCCGGACGACGTGGAAGGGTCCAAGGACTCCCCACAGACATTTTGATGATCTCCGCGTACCAGGCCCTTCGGGGCCACGCTGGAGCCACCAGGATCACCGGCTTCTTCTCCAACCTGACTCTGCGAAGGAGTCGAGGCAACAATTGTAGCGGAGGGAATGCATATATCAGTCTGAACTGATCCCAAGGGAACACCAGAGCATCCGAGCCGCAAGCGAGGGGATCCCTTGTCCGGGAGACAAATCTGTCCACCTTTGCGTTGAATCTGGATGCTAGCAGATCTACATCCGGTGTTCCCCACCGCTGACATATTGCTCGGAAGACCTCGGGATGAAGGGACCATTCCCCTGGGCATAACTGTTGGCGACTCAGAAAGTCCGCCTTCCAATTCTCCACCCCTGGAATGAAGACAGCTGATATACATGGGACATGCTTTTCTGCCCATTCCAGGATGTGACTTACTTCCCTCTGGGCTGCACGACTCCTGGTGCCTCCCTGATGATTGATATATGCCACTGCTGTGGCATTGTCTGATTGAATTCTGACAGGGGACCCTTGGAGTCTGGATGTCCAGGCTACTAGGGCGTACCGGGCTGCTCGTATCTCTAAGAGATTGATGGGCAGGGTTTTTACTACATTTGACCATCTGCCCTGGAGAGACCATTGCTCCAGTACTGCCCCCCAGCCTGTAAGGCTGGCATCTGTAGTGACCACCTTCCAAGATATCGGGCTGAAGGGTTTTCCCTTCTGGAGATTCTGGGGGATCAACCACCAGCAGAGACTCTTCCGAACGGAAGGGGACAAAGCCATCGGGAAGTCTAGAGCCTGAACTTTTCCGTTCCAGGCTGACAATATGGCCCTTTGTAAATTCCTTGAGTGGAATTGGGCGTATGGCACAGCTTCGAATGATGCTACCATCTTTCCTAGCAGCCTCATGCACAGGCGTATGGACGGCTGTCTTTTTGCACAAAGCAGACGGACCAAGCCCCTCAAAGAGGATACCTTGTCTAGAGGTAAGAAAATCTTCCTCTGGTCTGAATCCAGCCGTAGCCCTAGATATACCAGGTTTTTCACTGGCTGTAGGGCTGACTTGTCCAGGTTGATGACCCAACCGTGAGATTCTAGATACTTGATTGTATCGACAATTACCACTTCTAGCTTGGCAACTGAGTGGTCCATCAACAACAGGTCGTCTAGGTATGCCATTATCGTTACACCCCGTGTTCTTAGATCGGCCAACAGTGGGGCCAGAATTTTTGTGAACACTCGTGGTGCTGTGGCCAGACCGAATGGTAAGGCTCTGAACTGAAAATGGCGCCCTTCTACTGCAAAGCATAGGAATTTTTGATGACCTGGAAAGATGGGAACATGCAAGTAAGCATCTTTGATGTCGATCGAGGCTAACCATTCCTCCCCTTGTAGGGCAGCGGTGACCGATCGGATCGACTCCATCCGGAAAGACCGGACGTTTAGAAATTTGTTTAGACTCTTTAGGTCCAATATGGGTCTTATGTCCCCGTTTGGCTTCGGGACTGTGAAAAGGTTTGAGTAGAAACCCAACCCCCACTCTTCCATAGGAACCTCCATAATTACTCCTTGGAGCAATAGTTGTTCTAACGCCAATAGGAGAGACCGTCTTTTCAGAGGGTCTCTTGGCATGCCTGACCACATAAAATGGGACGGAGGAGACTCTTTTAACTCCAACTTGTATCCCAGAGTTACTGCGGAGAGCACCCATCTGTCTTTGATCGTCTCCCGCCAGGTCTCTGCGAACAACTGAAGTCTTCCCCCCACCCGTTTGAGTGGGGGCAGCCCTTCATAGGCTTGACTTGGAGGCTGGTTTAGTACCTCTTCGGATCCAGGGCTTTTTATTACCCTGTGGCTGTCCCTGATTTTTACCTCCTGAGTTTGACCGAGGAGGCCGTCGGAACTGCTTAGCAGCAGACGTCGCAGGGATAGGAGAGGTAGTCCTCTTAAAAGATGGACCCCTAGACCTCTTCTTACTCGGTAAGAGAGTACTTTTACCACTGGAAATCTTCTGGATATACTTATCCAGGTCTTCGCCAAAAAGGCGTTCCCCATGAAATGGGAAGCTAACTAAGAGCTTCTTACAGGGAGCTTCAGCAGACCAGTTTTTGAGCCACAGAAGCCTACGCATATGTACCAAAGACAGCGTGAGGCGGGAGGCCTGATGGATAGAATCCTTGATGGCGTCAACCGCAAAGCATAATGCTCTAGGCAGATCAGCCAGAGCCTGGGCCTGTTGGTCTGGCAAATCCCTCAGGACCATTTTCATTTGATCCTTTAAAGCTTGGCAGACTCCAATAGCTGCCGCTGCTGGCTGTGTAACAGCCCCTGCTGTGGAAAAAGCAGATTTTAATAAAGATTCCAATTTTTTATCCACTGGATCTTTGAACATTTGAACATTATCTACTGGACATGTCAGTGATTTGTTCACAGAAGAGATGGCTGCATCCACCGTAGGAACATTCCATCTCTGGGTGAACCTTTCCTCCATGGGATAGATCACCGGAAACCTTTTAGGCGGAACAAATAGTCTATCAGGATGTTCCCAGTCCTGGTATATAAGTCCTTCCAATAATGGATGTATTGGAAAGGAGCAATTAACCTGGGGAGCTTTTAGCGACCCCAATGAGGAGACAGCAGTAGTTGATGGTTCAACAAGAGGCATTTTAAATGCAGATCGAACCATGTCAGTTAGGGTCTGGACCCACAATCTTTCAGTCTGTGATGCTGAAAATGGTTCATCTACTGTCGATTCCTCAAAAACAGAGCTAACCTCCTCCTGATCCCCTTCAGGTAGGTCAGTCCCTTCCTGGGACTGTTGCTCTGCCAACAGGCACTCTAATGGAGGTGATGGAGATCTGGCGCGCTTTCTTTCCTGTAGAGAAGAAGCGATCAATGCAGCCAATCTCTGCTCCAATCCCTCCAGAGTTGAGGAAAAAACCTCCTCTGTTATATATGCAGGAGCAGGTGGACTGAGGACAGCCGCAGTACCTGGCACTCCCGGGGGTTCCTTATGGGTATTAACCTCTGATTTCTCAGGGGAGGAGGGTGCAGATGACTGCTCCAGATCCTCAGAGCCCGATGGAGACCCCCTACACTTCCTGAGAGGTATATCTCGGAGTTTTTTAGGCGGCATATTCCTTAGTTCAAAGCTGAGGTATTCCAGCCGCAATACACCCCTTACTGAAATAGTCTAATGCAATTTGCTGCTATGTACATCAGTGGGTGTCTACTAATGCGTCTTTCTGGGGATGCCTGTATCAACCGCCCGCTGTAAGCCCCTATACCATGCTACCAGCTCCTTTTCATGCTCTGTGTCCATAGCAAGCAGCGTGGACTGAGTCCTTTTATCTTGCTGGGACGCCCGCACATGCGCAGAAGCGCTGGGCGCACAGAGCGCGTCATCCAGGTTTACAGTTTTTTTAAAACTTCCCTTATGAAAAAACATTTCTAGGATTTCTTAGGCATATACAGCTATTAGCGGGAATACCCTTTAGGTAACAGGCAGAAAGACATATTAGGCTTGGGGGTCCCCTCAATAGAACCAAGTTCCTGAGGGGCCCCCACTTACCTTTTCCCCGCCGCAGGACTTTGTTTGGTCCACAGAAGCCCAAACTTCACCTCTCACGGCAGGCATTGTACTAGACCTTCAGGGACCGGGTTCCCAAGGATTCCACTCCCCTGGACCTGTATAGCACCCTGCACAGATAACCTCTTGGTTTTGGGTATGACCAGAGCTCTGGATCCCAGGGTCCAGCCCTCCTAAGAGAGGCATTACAGGCAAAACCCTGCTCTTCTCTGCAAGGCCCGGGTACCGACCGTTTAGCTATGAAGCTTTTTTGGTCGGATCCGGAATAGCTTGCTAAGGCCCAGAGAACCTGTACACAAGCCCAGATGAATACATGTTAACCTTGGCCAACACCTTAGACACTGGCAAAAAACTGAGGTACTCCCGGATGGGAGGGGCTTATATAGGGGAGGGTACTTCCTGTTTTGGAAGTTGCCAGTGCCAGCACCTGAAGGTAATTCTATATAACCCACATAGTAATGACTATGCTGCTCTGTGTCCCGTGATGTATGAACAAGAAAAACATCTTTGCCATTCTGAAGCTTCCCTCCAACCACTTTGCATATTATTTTATATATACTGTGATTCTGTACTTGCCAAATATTCTGCAGAAATCTCCCTCCACTAAGTCTGGCTGCAACCATTTTAACTGTGGGCAACTGAAGCTGCTGCCTGTTCACTTCCTGGATTTATACAGACACACAGAGGCACACCTCCAGCTCTGATTGGCCCTCTTATGACTTATCCCGCCTCCCTTCCTGGCAAACTCTCACGAGAGTAAGAGAGAGAGAGGGAGCTGTGCTTGATGTCATAAGCCTAGGCTTATTACCAGGCAAGAAACAGGAAGTGGGTTGTATAAGGGATTTACTGGCAAAAAAAAAAATGTTTTACTATCCAAAGTTAACAACAAGGGCAGAAGAAAAATTACTGAAGGTCCGATTTAAATTATTTGTATTTGCTTTCAATGTGAATTTGAACATTCTAGAGCAGTTGACTGCTTAATGAGAGGTCAATTCCCTGCATTGTCCCCTCCTTCTTTGCACATCATAGCCCTCTCTGGACGAAATAAAGATTTGTTAAAATTAATGGTTTGGTGACAGGGTCTCTTTAATTAAAACTGAAATCCACAGACTTTTTACAGGTTAGGCAATGTTGCGAGAGCAATGATGTGCAGTCACCTACAGCAACCAATCAGCTACTGGCTTTAGAAGGAAAAGAAAACGTTGGGACTTTAAATGAGGCGGTGGCTTTAATTATGTGTCCACTTCAATCTGCTAAAACATGATTGGCTGTTCTGACTCATATGAACTAGCCCTTCAAACATTACTTAAAAAATAAAATGATAAAATACATTACAAAACAATATAATCAAATAGTTCCAGTCCTCAGTGCACAGCAAAGTAAAGCATGCTTTATGACAAAGTGTTCATTTAAAGGGTAATGGTTTCCCAATGCAGATTACATCACTTGTTATCACTCAGTGCTAGAGCTGAAGGTCACGGATATGTGTACTCCATGCTATATGCATTACTAAGGCACACCGCACCACAAGCCCGTACCCTCCTGGATGGGGAGGTTGAGCGGTGTTAGTTTCTCGGGCCTGCCTGCAGCCAGTGTTTGAAAACCCTCGAGAGCTGACCTAGTTTCTGGGGTAGCCAGAAACAAGTCCTTAGTTTTCCCCAGTAAGCAACTGTCCACACCAACTGAAAAGTCCAACTTCTTATTTATTCATAAGGGCAATAATTAGACTATTTGAGAGCAGACAGGTTGAGACAAACACGGGTCAGATAAGGTGGGAGGAGGTCCAGGCACAAACTTAATTTAAGGTTTCTCCTGTTCTGGTTTGCACGTACAGGCTTGGCGCATGGTCCCTGCCACGGACCATGAGGTTGGTCACTGCCACTGACCTGGTGAATAGTTGCAAGTCACTGCCACTGACCTGGTGTGCGTAGAGTCACTGCCACTATGACATAAAGAACACGCACTTCCTTCTTTGAGTATCTTGGCCCCTTTTTAGGATAAGAACATCCCTCCCGAGAGTTACCAGAAGCCCCCTCTGTCACCATGACTCTGCGCTGGGTCTTCAGAAAGGGTCACCTCCCTGGCCTCCTCGATCCTGGATACGGGTCCCCTCGCAAGGCAGATCCCTGGGGGCCTCGATCCTTAGCGGACCCCAGTCGAAGGTTGCTGGGTTCCAGGCCCTCGCAAAAGTACCTCACCCCAGATTGAAGGTGTCTGGGATGGAAACAGCAGCTCCGTCTCCGGGCCTAGGGCACCCGGAGACAACACACACGCCCAGGCCTAAGGTGCCTGGGCGGGGACCCAACGACAACGACCCAGGCCTCCGGGCCTAGGGCATCCGGAGGCGACACACACGCACACCCAGGCCTAAGGTGCCTGGGCATGGACCCCCACAGTTAGATGGCCGCCCCTTTTTATACCCTCTCCCGACAGGCACAGCAGGTTCCCCGCCCCGCCGTACTGCTGCCGAGAGGGAACAAGAAAAGGCACACCCCCGTACTACGGTTCAACCTCGGCCTATGGCAACAGCCCCACCTATAGGCCCCAGGGAACTGCACATCAGTACTATCTCCCAGGGACAGAAATGGTCCATGAAACCTAACAATTAGTGCATCTGAGCCCAGTTACCACTCAGATGCTCCCCCTAAATATAGCACCCCGCTACACAACCAAAAACTTAAATGTATTTTATTGGGATTTTATGTGATAGACCAACACAAAGTGGCACATAATTGTGAAGTGGAAGGAAAATGATAAATGGTTTTCAAAATTTTTTACAAATATGTGAAAAGTGTGCCGTGGATTTGTATTCAGCCCCCATAAAGTAAATACTTTGTAGAGCCACCTTTCGCTGGAATTACAGCTGCAAGTCTTTTTGGGTATGTCTCTACCAGCTTTGCACATCTGGAGAGTGACATTTTTGTCCATTCTTCTTTGCAAAATAGCTCAAGCTCTGTCAGATTGGATGGAGAGCGTCTGTGAACAGCAATTTTTGAAGTCTAGCCACAGCTTCTTAATTGGATTTAGGTCTGGACTTAGACTAGACCATTCTAACACATTATTATTATTATTATTATACACAATTTATATAGTGCCAACAGTTTGCACATCGATTTATAATGTAGAGGGGGGATAGCACAATTACATTACAGTTCAATACAGAAGGGACAGGAGGGCCCTGCTTGTGGAGCTTACATTCTATAGTGAAGGGGAAGGTGGTACAAAAAATAAAAACTGCAGGGGATGATTTGATGGGGGTGGCTCAGGTACAGTTCTTAGATGGGTGTGGGATAGGCTTCCCTGAATAAATGAGTTTTCAGGGATCTCCTAAAGGTGGACAGGTGGATAGGGGCGGATCGGACATACCGGGGCAAGGAGTTCCAGAGGATGGGAGAGGCTCTAGTGAAGTCCTGTAGGTGAGCATGGGAGGAGGTAACAAGGGAGCTAGAGAGCATGAGGTCCTGGGAGGAGTGGAGGGGACGATTTGGGCTATATCTGCAAATGAGGTTGGTGATGTAGCTGGGGGCGACGTTGTGGATGGCCTTGTATGTTGTGGTTAGTATTTTGAATTTTATACAGTGGGGTAGTGGTAGCCAGTGAAGGGATTGGCAGAGAGGAGCAGCAGTCATGGATCGGTTAGTGAAGTGTATGAGTCTAGCAGCAGCGTTCATAATAGACTGAAGGGGGGATAGCCTGTGTAAGGGTAGGCCATTAAGGAGAGAGTTGCAGTAGTTGAGGTGGGAAATAACCAAGGAGAGAATAAGTTGCTTTGTGGTGTCATTAGGAAGGGGCGAATTCTGGAGATGTTACGGAGGTTAAGGCGGTAAGATTTAGCCAGTGATTGGATGTGAGGGCTGAAGGAGAAATCAGAGTCCAGGATTACACCCAGCACCCTGGCATGTGTGGAGGGACCAATGGTTGTGCTGTTGATCTTAATGGTGAAGTCATGGGGAGGGGACCAAGAAGGAGGAAATATAAACAAGCTCAGTTTTAAAAAGATTGAGTTTGAGAAAGTGGTGTGACATCCATACCGATATGTCATTCAGTAAGTTTGTGATCCCTGAGGAGATCAAGGGGGTGAGTTCAGGAGTGGAGAGATAGATCTGGGTGTCATCGGCATAGAGGTGGTATTGGAAGCCATGGGAGGTTATCAACTGGCCCAGGGAAGAGGTAAAGAGAGAGAGAATAGCAGGGGCCCAAGGACGGAGCCTTGGGGCACCCCAATAGAATGAGTAAGAGGAGGGGAGGAGGTGGAGTTGTAAGTGACACTGAAAGTGCGCTGAGGTGTCGAAGGTTTCTGCAGGTAGCGGTTTGCGGGTTGGCAGCATGGGAGGTAGGAGACGGGGAGGTTGTAAAGCGAATAAGGTTGTGATCAGAGAGAGGAACGGGGGTGTTAGAGAGGTTGCAGGGATTGCAGTGATGGGAAAATACGAGATCAAGAGTATTGCCATTGGAGTGAGTGGTGGTTTGTGTCCATTGCATTAGGTTAAAAGAGGAGGTTGAGTAGTTGAGAAGTGGTTGCGGTGTTAAAATTGATTGGAATGTTAAAGTCACATAGGATGATGGCAGGTACTTCAGAGGAGAGAAAATAGGGTAGTCATGCGGAGAAGTCATCCAGAAAGTGTGACACTGGTCCAGGAGGCCGATAAATGACTGCAACTCTCAGACAAACTGGAGAGAAAAGACGAATGCAACGCACTTCGAAAGAGCATGGGGAAAGAGAGGGAGGTGTGGGAAGAACCTGGAAGGTGCATTGTGGGGAGAGAAGAAGTCTGACACGCCTCCTTTTCATCCACATGAATATACTTTGATCTAAACCATTCCATTGTAGCTCTGGCTATATGTTTAGGGTCAGTGTCCTGCTGGAAGGTGAAACTTTTGCAGACTCTAACAGGTTTTCTTCTAAGATTGCCCTGTATTTGGTTCCATCCATCTTCCCATCAACTCTGACCAGCTTCTCTGTCCCTGCTGAAGAAAAACATTCCCACAACATGACGCTGCCACCACCATGGTTTCAGGAGGATGGAGTGGTTCAGGGTGATGTGCAGTGTTAGTTTTCCGCCACACATAGCATTTTCATTTTAGGCAAAAAAGTAAAATTTTGGTCTCATCTGACCAGAGCACCTTCTTCCACATATTTGCTGTGTCCCCCACATGGCTTCTCGCAAACTGCAAACGGGACTTCTTATGGCTTTCTTTCAACAATGGCTTTCTTCTTGCCACTCTTCCATAAAGGCCAGATTTGTGGAGTGCACAACTAATAGCTGTGGATCTCTGCAGCTCCTCCAGAGTTACCATGGACCTCTTGGCTGCTTCTCTGATTAATGCTCTCCTTACCTAGCCTGTCAGTTTAGGTGGACAGCCATGTCTTGGTAGGTTTGCAGGTGTGCCATACTCTTTCCCTTTTCGGAAGATGGATTGAACAGTGCCCCTAAATTTTTCAAAGCTTGGGATATTTTCTTTATAACCGAGCCCTGCTTTAAACTTCTCCACAACTTTATCCCTGACCTGTCTGGTGTGTTCCTTGGCCTTCATGGTGCTGTTTGTTCACTAAGGCTCTCTAACAAATCTCTGAGGGCTTCACAGAACAGCTGTATTTATACTGAGATTAAATTACACACAGGTGGACTCTATTTACTAATTAGGTGACTTCTGAAGTCAATTGGTTTCACTAGATTTTAGTTAGGGGTATCAGAGTAAAGGGGGCTGAATACAAATGCACACCACACTTTTCAGATATTTATTTGTAAAAAATTTGGAAAACCATTTATCATTTTCCTTCCACTTCACAATTATGTGCCACTTTGTGTTGGTCTATCACATAAAATCTCAGTAAAATATGTTTACGTTTTTGGTTGTAACATGACAATGTGGAAAATGTCAAGGTAGTATGAATACTTTTTCAAGGCACTGTAGCCCTCTAAACATTATTTAAAAAATAAAATAATAAAATACATTACAAAACAATTGAATAGTTCCAGTCCTCAGTGCACAGCAAAGTAAAGCATGCTTTATGACAAAGTGTTCATTTAAAGGGTAAGGGTTTCCTAATGCAGATTTCATCACTTGTTATCGCTCAGTCTTAAAAGCTGAAGGTCACAGATATGCGTACTCCATGCTATATAAAATACTCTAGTATATATATAGCTACACTATATGCATTATGTGTCAAATCTTCACAAACAACATTCACAAAGTATTGAAAAGTTCCCATGGCTGCACAAAAACAGACTCTGATATAAAGGAAATCAGATGTATGCTGGGAATCTTTGCTTGATACTTCTCCATATCAGTTTTATGTAATATTGTTTTGCATATGAGGCCTTTCGGGAACTTTTCATTACGGGGAAAAAAACTTTGAAAAAAAAGTTTAGAGTACCAAAAGTAATTAGATAGCAATATCAGGTTAAAAAAATAAATGAATAAATAAAAGTTTAAAGTATTATACAGCAATCAGATAGAGATATCAGGCACCAAGAGATACCTACTTGTGAGCCTTACATACCTCTATGCAAGTTATGAGACCCAGGGCATTGAAAAAAGCAAACATTGACTGTGATTGAGAGCTTGGGCCCACCCTTTGTTGCATCTTATGATTGGATCATGGGGCTGCCCCTGAGGAGCCAAGAGGGGTGTGGCTTAACGTGACATCAAACTCTGGTTTAAAAAGAGTAACAAATGTTTCCAGTATGTGAACTATGGGATTTGTAATGGGCATAGAGCAGTACACATGACCACACCAAAAGTGCACTGCTTATTCCGAACATACAGAAGTGAGGGGAAAAGGAGGGGTTCAAGTACTTATGGAGGACATTACAAGGAGGCAGAATAACACAGCAAGAAACAATTTAATGAAAAATAGATTACATCGCTATTACTAATTTACGTACATAGATTATTTTTAGAGAATACAAATATTGTTTAGCGTCACTTTAAAGCTTGGTCCCACCCCTGTGCTGCATATTACTGGTGGACAGTAAGGCCGCCCCTGAGGAGCCAAGAGTGTTGTGGCTTAAACTCCAGGCATGGTAGCTGATGGCAAGTTGCACAATAGAGCCTCCTAGGTTTCATGGCTACTGTGCAAGATATGCAAGACTATAAGCCATCACTTCTAAGTGCTTTCACTTTTCGCTGCCTATTAAGCAATTGTAATCAGTCCACAGGTTCACTTTAAATAAGAGTCATAATAATTACATTGGTTACAGTTTATAGATGGGTTGTCTTGTAGGATATCTCATTTTTAGGTTAATGCTAACCAGACATATTTGCTTGAACGTTTTCAGGTGTAAACAAGCACAATGAAAAACAATGGGATTTTGGATGTTAAGTGTCTATTGATACAGACAGGGAGACTCAGCCCCACCCCCTCACTCCTTCAATACCGACTTTCATTGACAGCAGCCGGAGCCAATGGCTCCGGCTGCTATCAAACTGCCCAGTGAGGAGGGAGCAAACCGCTGCTCTAAAGCAAAGCACTGGATCGGGAATGGGCACAGGTAAGTATAGGGGGATTCTGTGACACCTACTAGGTAAAAAAAACCTTTAGACTTTAGAACCCCTTTAAGTTTCTTTCCTATCGTTTTTCTGCATGTGTTTGCTGTAACATAAATATTTTTCTGACAATGTCCACATACGACTTACTATTTTAACATTGCCAAACTTTTCTTAAAATCCTGAGATATCCTTCACAAGAATATTTAAAGCTGTATACAAGTTACTTCTACATACCGTGCACTTCTTTTGGAAAACTAAAGCTGTTTTGTTTTTTTTTAAATAACAAACATGTCATACTTACCTCCTCGCAGTTTGTTTTGCACAGAGTGGCCCCGATCCTCCTCTTCTGGGGTCCCCCGGCAGCGCTATCAGCTCCTCCCCGCATCGGTAAACCCCCTAGGAAAAGCACTCTACCTGGGAATTACCGTGCGGGCGCGCTCCCGAGTCCGGCTTTTGCATCCATAGACACAGAATGCCGGACTCAGCCCCACCCCAGGGCGCCTGCATCATTGGATTTGATTGACAGCAGCGGGAGCCAATGGCTGCGCTGCTATCAATCTATTCAATCAAGAGCCTAGACAACTGACAGAGGGGTAGAGCGCATATCCAGCAGGGGAACAAACGGGCTCAGGTGAGTAAATTGGGGGGGCTGGTCAGCTTCAGAAGTTTTTTCACCTTGATGCGTGAAAAAACATGAGGGTTTGCAACCCCTTTAAACCCAAAAGCAAACATTTATTATATTGTAGTTCACCAATTCTTAGATGTGATGGCTGTATTCGTTTTTTATTTTTCGATTTTCTTGTTTTTATTTTCACCTAGTGATCTGGTGTCCTGCAGATGGAGCAGTTAGAGCAGTGGTCTCCAAATTGTGGCCCGGGGCCAGATGCGGCCCTTTGTTACTTTTATCTGGCTCTTGGGACACTATTTCATCCAATGATAACAACAATGGGCATAATTCCTCCCAATGACGGGGCACAATTTCTCCCAATGACGCCAATGATGGGTGCTATTCCTCCCACTGACACCAAAGTTGAGGCATTGCTTACTCCCATTGATATCAGGACGTTTTCTACTCCCACTGGGCACAGTCTGGCCCCCCTAAAGTCTGATGGACAATAAACTAGCCCTTTGTTTAGAAAGTTTGGAGACCCCTGAGTTAGAGAGTTGAGCATAGGTGTGCGCACAGGGTGTGCCAGGTGTGCCTGGGCACACCCTAATCACCCTGTGTGGCGAATATTCCCCCTGTTTAGAACCCTGATATTTCAGCAAATAAAAAAAATATTCTCCCCTGTATTAATTGTAAAATGTTAATAAAAAAAATACAATTGTAAAAATTAATATAAAATAAAATATTAAAAATAAAAACTACTGACACCAATCTCTGCCCTTATGACACCATCCACTGCTCTACTGACACCGGCAGTATATATACACATGCACACACACACGCATGTGTTTGAGCTTTGGGGTGCACACCCTAATGCAATAGGCTGCGCACACCTATAGGGTTGAGACAAATCATTTACCGCTAACAGGGGTGATTTCATTGATCAGCTTTTATTTTTTTATGTAAAACCTGTATCCCAAAAGAAACAAAACAGATGCTGTAACTGATAATAAAGTGTGAGTTTCTAAATCTGCTAGTACATCTAACACTCCCCTCCTCCCAGACCGACAATGCTGCTGTCTGCTGTGCCTCCTGTTCTCATTCATCCAGAGTTGGGGCACTCTAATACAGGAGGTGTTTTACTGGCCAAATCACCAAATGAGAACAGAGGGGAAAAAGCCGGAAAAAAAAAAACGAATGCAGCCACCACATTTTGGTTTTGGGTTTAAAACCGCATTAAAAAGCGATTCCAGGCAACAAGTGAAATCAGTCGGCACGTTGGTAATATTAGCCTGAAATTCACCCGCTGTGCTAAAGTTAGAAATGCCACTTAATTTACCTTAATCTGAGTTCTCAGTAATCCGCTCCTTACTTGTAGGGTGGGTATGATCTCAATCCGTGCTGTGTAACCGCTCTCTGCTTCACCTAATACCAGTCAAATGCAAACTTAGAATACCAGCTTGACTATGATTGGAGGCTGTGATGATGCCGTACAACTGAGTATCATTGTCATTTTATTATATCATTTTTTTGTAAATTTAAAGTGATATTAAAGGCATATTTTCTTTTTTTTAAAACAAACATGTTATACTTACCTGCTCTGTTTAATGTTTTTGCAGAGAGCAGCCCGGATCCTCCTCTTCTCAGGTCCCCCATTGGCTCTCCTGGCCCCTGCCCCCTGCCGAGTGCCCCCACAGCAAGCAGCTTGCTCCCGAGCTGCTGCTCTGTGTGCCCATTCACACACTGAGCGTACTGCCCCCACTCTCTCATCGGCTCACTGGCTGTGATTGACAGCCATTGGCTCCTGCTGCTGTCTCTGCCAATGAGGAGGAAGAGACCTGGGAGACCTGCTGCTCTTGTGCACATCGCTGGATCGAGATGGGGCTCAGGGAAGAATAAGGTGGGGGCGCTGCACACGGAAGTTTTTTTTACCTTCATGCATAGGATGCAAGAAGGTAAAAAAAAAAAAAAATACTTCTGCCTTTACAAACTCTTTAAGTATAACTAAAGGCAAAACTTTTTTGTTTTGTTTTGGAGTGGAGAAGGGTTAAAACAATTGTCAGTTTCTATTACTGTCTGTTCCCCTGTTAGAGAGATTCGCCCTCTCTATCTGTCCTGTTTATCATTACCACTGAGAGTGAAAGTAAAAAAAAAAAAATCTCCAGAAAAGTAATAGGGGGGAAATCTCCCAAAGGGCCACCAATTCTGTTGACCTGGGGGGCCTCAATGGATTTTCTTATTTGCAGGGATTTCCTCTTTCTGTTTTGGTTATAGGAAAGGAAGTGAAGGTAAATCTCCCCAATAGGACACAAATAGCAAAAAAAAAAACAAAACAGACAGGTCATAACCCTCCGTTTGTTGTTGTTCAGTCGTTTAGTTGTGTCCGACTCTTCGTTAGGGATGAGCCGAACACCCCCCAGTTCGGTTCGCACCAGAACTTGTGAACAGGCAATAAATTTGTTCGAACATCCGAACACCGTTAAAGTCTATGGGACTCGAACATGAAAAATCCAAAGTGCTAATTTTAAGGGCTTATATGCAAGTTATTGTCATAAAAAGTGTTTGGGGACCCGGGTCCTGCCCCAGGGGACATGTATCAATTGTGACAGCAGGAAGGTAAAGTCACCTGGTTGCATCCAGGGGGGTAGATATATTTCGCCCAGATTCAGGCTTTACGCCGACTTATACAACTAGGTGGAGAGTTGTATAAGCCCAGCTAAGGCTAGTGGGCTCATGGATGTCTCATACCTCTAGGGAGAGTGCTGGGCGTCGTGCAGACAGGGAGTTGATGAGACCAGCTGAAGCTTGTCAGCTCATTTAGGCCTCTATAAGAACTCCCAGCTTCATTAGGGGTTAGCTCATGCCTGGAACCAGACCTGTGTGGACTGTCTAGGGAGAGTGAACCCCTGTGCGGTGAGACAAAGCCTGTGTGGCTATTTGCTTGGACATTTAAAACCAGGGACTTAGGGACTAGGACAGCACTAGGCTGATCCCAGTTGTTAGTTAGGAAACCTGTATGTTTAGTCAGAGGTCAACTTGACCAGGATTTATTTTGTTTATGTTTCTTTTGCTTTGCTGTGTTTTGTCACTGTAAATAGAAAATAAACCGCACCTTTTTGATTTTGAAAACCACAACCTCCGTTTGCTGGGCCTGTTTTGTGTGGGGAGCCCATCCCGGGGGTCACACACACCCGCTGCCGAGCTAACCCCCTCACAGTTGGTGGAGAACCAGTGGCAGTTTTTTTTAAGCCAGCATGGAGGAGATACTGAAGCAGCTGGCTCTAGCAAATGCCAATCAACAGCAGACAAATGCAGGTTTGCAAAAGAGCCTTGCAGCTCATCAACAGAGCCTTGCAGCTCAACAACAGAACTTCGCAGCCCAGCAGCAAGCTCATCAACAGAGCCTTGCAGCCCAGCAGCAGACAAACGCAACTTTGCAACAGAGTCTGGAGGCTCAGCAACAAGCCCAGCAGCAATCTGAGGCCCGCTTCATAGACCTGTTGCAGAAGCAAGAGCAGAGACTACAACAACAGATGGAAGCAGTAATGCAGCAACGTCCGCAGACCAGTGAGGAAAGCCGTCCCACTAATACCGCGTCCTTTGGGGTGAGTCGTTTATTGACAAAAATGACTGGAGAGGATGATCCAGAGGTATTTTTGACCACATTTGAAAGGACCGCTGAAAGAGAAAAGTGGCCTGAGGAGCAGTGGGCTGGACTGATGGCTCCTCTGTTAACTGGTGAATCGCAGAAAGCTTACTATGACCTAGAGCCTAACCAAGCAAAAGACTATGTGATGCTAAAAGCTGAAATATTGGCAAGGCTGGGTGTCACCCAGGCTGTCCGGGCTCAGCGTGTGCATAACTGGACTTTCCAGCTTGGAAAACCCCCCAGGTCTCAAATGTATGATCTCATTCACCTGAGCAGAAAGTGGCTACAGCCAGAGACTTTGTCCGCACCAAAGATTGTGGAACGTGTTGTAATGGATCGGTTTTTGAGAGCTCTTCCTACTGCCATCCAAAAGTGGGTAAGCCATGGAGACCCAGAGACGGCCGATGGTCTTGTGGATCGTGTGGAGAAATACTTGGCTACAGAGAACCTGACGGCCTCTTCCAGAGACACTCGGACTTTCCACCCTAAGACCAGACCATCCCCAGGGGCAGGTAAGAGGATTCCAAGGGGTAAGGGTGGAGAGAGTGAGAGGGTGGGAGCTCTACCCCAAGTTTGGCGAGAACAGCCTGGGAAATCAGCGGCTCAAGAGGCGGCAAGAAGGATCGTTTGCTACCGCTGCCGGCAAGCGGGACATATTGCAGCCAATTGCCCGGTTGTGGAGGAACCCATGCAGTGTGACTTTCTGACGGGCAGACGTCAGTCGCTGTGTGCGACAGTCGCATGCACTGCCATTCGAGGAACTGAGAAACATTTATGCAAAATGTGTGTTAATGGTAGAAATGTTGTGGTATTGCTGGATTCAGGTAGCCTTGTGACCCTGATAAAGGCTGAGTTAGTTAAAACAGAGGTCTCTGGGAATAGCAAGGTAGCTGTTATTTGTGTGCATGGGGACACCCGAGAGTATCCAGTGACTACAGTGTGTTTCGAGACCCCCAAAGGTACCCTCTCTCATCCAGTGGGCTTAGTATCTCAGTTACCGCATGACGCCATTGTGGGAAGGGATTTTCCGAAGTTCTGGGAACTGTGGAATGATCCTGAGCCCCTCACTGGTGCCCCTATGTACCAGGAATGTGATAGCCAAAACTCCCCTGAGAGTGGTGAGGACTCTCCGGAATTTCCCTTATCAGTATTGGCAGGGGAGACTCAAGAAACTGGAGAGGAGCCCACCTCCTCAGACGAAAACCTACCGTCTGTGGAGTTTTCTGATCTTGAGGTTCACAGGGAAAACTTTGCCACAGAACAGTTGAAAGACCCCGCCCTAATAAAGGCACGGGAAAACGTAGTGAAAATAGATGGAGAGTTAGTGAACCCAGATAATACCTGCACTTACCCATACTTCAGCGTAGAGAAGGATCTACTGTATCGGGTGGCAAAAAGGGCAGAAGAAACCGTTGAGCAGCTTGTGGTGCCCAAACCTTACAGGAAGTTGGTGTTGGAGTTGGCCCATGGGCACATTCTTGGAGGTCATCTGGGGACAGAGAAAACCAGAGAGAGGGTATTA
The DNA here is from genome assembly GCA_029206835.1 of Rana muscosa. Taxonomy (NCBI): domain Eukaryota; kingdom Metazoa; phylum Chordata; class Amphibia; order Anura; family Ranidae; genus Rana; species Rana muscosa. The sequence continues at coordinate 419,401,660 of CM055127.1, read as the reverse complement.
CAGAGATTCTATTGGCCGGGGGTGATGAAGGACGTAGAAAATTATTGTTCCTCCTGCCCTGTGTGTCAGAGGTCGGCCCCGATGCCACATTTCCGTAGCCCGCTGGTCCCTCTACCCATCATTGAGGTCCCGTTTGAGAGGATCGCCATGGATTTGGTAGGTCCTATAATCAAGTCCGCTAGGGGGCACCAGTACATATTAGTTATAATGGACTATGCCACCCGTTATCCAGAAGCGATCCCTCTCCGAAATACCTCGGCCAAAACCATAGCCAAAGAGCTATCTCTTGTGTTTAGCCGGGTGGGTATTTGTAAAGAACTGCTTACGGACCAAGGTACACCCTTTATGTCCCGGGTTATGAAGGAGCTGTGTAAATTATTCAAAGTGACGCAATTACGTACATCTGTGTATCACCCCCAAACCGATGGGCTGGTTGAAAGATTCAACAAAACCCTAAAACAAATGTTGAAGAAAGTGGTGGATAGAGATGGAAAGGATTGGGACTGTCTACTTCCTTATCTGATGTTTGCTATTAGGGAGGTGCCCCAATCCTCTACGGGATTCTCCCCCTTTGAGTTACTGTATGGGAGACACCCAAGAGGGCTGTTGGATATTGCCAAGGAAACTTGGGAAAGTGAGAGTTCTCCCCACAGGAGTGTGATTGAGCATGTCGCCCTGATGCAAGACCGAATTGCACAGGTAATGCCCATCGTGAAGGAACATTTGGCCCAAGCGCAGTTAGCACAGCAGAGAGTGTACAACCGTGGAGCCAAGACCCGTACCTTTTCCCCGGGGGATAGGATACTGGTACTTGTCCCTACGGTTGAAAGTAAATTCCTTGCCAAATGGCAAGGCCCCTACGAGATAATGGAAAAAGTGAGCGAAGTGAATTACAAGGTCAGACAACCAGGAAGGCGAAAGCCCGAACAGATCTATCACGTTAATCTGTTGAAAGCCTGGAGGGATAGAGAGTCCCTAGTCGCAGACACTTGGTCACCAGCTCAAACTGGTTGCGTGATTCCTGAGGTTGGAATAGCAGCCACCTTGTCACAACCCCAACAACAGGAGGTTAAGGAGTTTGTGCTTCGCAACAAGGAGGTATTCTCTGAGCTGCCGGGACAAACATCTGGGGTAGAGCATGACATCATTACCCCGCCCAGTGAAAGGGTGAAGTTAAAACCCTATCGGATCCCAGAGGCCCGACGGGAGGCAATACGGGAGGAAGTACAGAAAATGCTGAACTTAGGGGTGATAGAGGAGTCCCAAAGTGATTGGTCTAGTCCCATCGTGTTGGTGCCTAAACCGGATGGGAGCTGGCGATTTTGTAACGATTTTCGTCAGTTGAACAAAGTTACAAAATTTGACACCTACCCCATGCCACGTATAGATGAGTTGATCGACCGGCTGGGAACAGCCCGATACATGACGACTCTTGACCTCACAAAAGGGTATTGGCAAATCCCCCTGGCCAAGTCGGCCAAAGAGAAAACCGCATTTGTAACCCCAGACGGGGCGTTCCAATATAAGAGAATGCCGTTCGGGTTACAGAATGCGCCGGCCACATTCCAGCGGAAAATGGACCAGATGCTGAGGCCCCATCGGAAGTATGCTGCGGCTTACCTGGATGACGTAATTGTCCATAGCACAGATTGGGCCTCACATCTGCCAAAAGTGCAAGCAGTCCTGGACTCTGTTCGGGAAGCGGGGTTTACGGCTAACCCCAAGAAGTGTACCATTGGGCAGGAGGAGGCCAAATATCTTGGGTACACCATTGGGAGGGGAGTAATAAAACCCCAACTCAACAAAGTCGAGGCCATCCAGAGTTGGCCACGTCCCAACAGCAAGAAGCAGGTACGAGCCTTTCTGGGAATCGCTGGGTATTATCGGCGATTCATTCCCCACTTTGCTTCTAAGGCTGTGCCCCTAACCAACCTGACGAAGGGGAAAGGGTCGGTCATGATTAAATGGACCCCCGAGGCTGAGGCAGCATTCCAATTCTTGAAACAAGCCTTATGTAGCCAGCCAGTGTTGTACTCACCCGACTTCTCTAAAGACTTTGTCGTACAAAGTGATGCGTCAGATGTGGGGTTAGGAGCAGTATTGTCCCAGGTCTGGAACGGGGAAGAGCACCCAGTCATTTACCTCAGCAGGAAGTTGAAGTCCCATGAGGTAAATTACGCCACCGTTGAAAAGGAGTGTTTAGCGGTGAAGTGGGCTCTAGATTCCCTTCGGTACTACCTGCTAGGTAGGCACTTTGACATGGTTACGGATCACGCTCCGTTAAAGTGGATGGCTCAAAACAAGGAAACAAATAGAAGAGTGAATAGGTGGTTCCTGGCCCTCCAGGAATTCAACTTCACAGTAAAGCATCGCCCTGGCGTTCAAATGGGGAATGTGGATGCTTTGTCTCGAGTACATGAATGCCTGATTGCTGGTGTTCCAACCCCGAGGTTAAAACAAGAGGGGGGGGGTATGTGACAGCAGGAAGGTAAAGTCACCTGGTTGCATCCAGGGGGGTAGATATATTTCGCCCAGATTCAGGCTTTACGCCGACTTATACAACTAGGTGGAGAGTTGTATAAGCCCAGCTAAGGCTAGTGGGCTCATGGATGACTCATACCTCTAGGGAGAGTGCTGGGCGTCGTGCAGACAGGGAGTTGATGAGACCAGCTGAAGCTTGTCAGCTCATTTAGGCCTCTATAAGAACTCCCAGCTTCATTAGGGGTTAGCTCATGCCTGGAACCAGACCTGTGTGGACTGTCTAGGGAGAGTGAACCCCTGTGCGGTGAGACAAAGCCTGTGTGGCTATTTGCTTGGACATTTAAAACCAGGGACTTAGGGACTAGGACAGCACTAGGCTGATCCCAGTTGTTAGTTAGGAAACCTGTATGTTTAGTCAGAGGTCAACTTGACCAGGATTTATTTTGTTTATGTTTCTTTTGCTTTGCTGTGTTTTGTCACTGTAAATAGAAAATAAACCGCACCTTTTTGATTTTGAAAACCACAACCTCCGTTTGCTGGGCCTGTTTTGTGTGGGGAGCCCATCCCGGGGGTCACACACACCCGCTGCCGAGCTAACCCCCTCACACAATGCAAAAAAAAGTTTTAAAAACTACAGTTTTTTCGGGAGCAGTGATTTTAATAATGCTTAAAGTGAAACAATAAAAGTGAAATATTCCTTTAAATTTCTTACCTAGGGGGTGTGTATACACCCTGTTCCAAATTATTATGCAAATTCTATTTCAGTGTCACAAAGATTAAATATTTTGTTTTTCAGTTTAACTCATGGATGGCATTGTGTCTCAGGGCTCTTTTGATCACTGAAAACAATATCAGGCACCTGTGATAATTAGATTGCCAGGTGAGACCAATTAAAGGAAAAACTACTAAAGGAGGGTGTTCCACATTATTAAGCAGAGCACCATTTTCAAGCAATATGGGGAAGAAAAAAGGATCTCTCTGCTGCCGAAAAGAGTGAAATAGTTCAATGCCTTGGACGAGGTATGAAAACATTAGATATTTCATGAAAACTTAACCACTTAAGCCCCGGACCATTTCGGGCCATTAGGACCAGGCCTGTTTTTGGGATTCGGCACTGTGCTGCTTTAACTGTAAATTGTGCGGACATGCAATGTTGTACCCAAATGAAATTTGCGTCCTTTTCTTCCCACAAATAGAGCTTTCTTTTAATGGTATTTGATTGCCTCTGCGATTTTTATTTTTTGCGATATAAACGGAAAAAGACCGAAAATTTTGAAAAAAAATGATATTTTCTACTTTTTGTTATAAGAAAAATCGAATAAACTCACTTTTAGTCAGACATTTAGGCCAAAATGTATTCAGCCACATGTCTTTAGTAAAAAAAATGTCAATAAACGTATATTTATTGGTTTGCGCAAAAGTTATAGCGTTTACAAACTAGGGTACATTTTCTGAAATTTACACAGCTTTAAATTTATGACTGCCTATCTCATTTCTTGAGGTGCTAAAATGGCAGGGCAGTACAAAACCCCCCCAAATGACCCCATTTTGGAAAGTAGACACCCCAAGGAAATTGCTGAGAGGCATGTTGAGCCCATTGAATATTTTTTTTTTTGTCCCAAGTGATTGAATAATGACAAAAAAAAAAAAATTACAAAAAGTTGTCACTAAATGATATATTGCTCACACATGCCATGGTTATATGTGGAATTGCACCCCAAAATACATTTTGCTGCTTCTCCTGAGTACGGGGATACCACATGTGTGGGACTTTTTAGGAGCCTGGCCACGTACGGGACCCCGGAAACCAAGCACCGCCTTCAGGATTTCTAAGGGCTTAAATTTTTGATTTCATTCCTCACTACCTATCACAGTTTCGAAGGCCATAAAATGCCAAAATAGCACAAAACCCCCCCAAATGACCCCATTTTAGAAAGTAGACACCCCAAGGAAATTGCTGAGAGGCCTGTTGAGCCCGTTGAATATTTTTTTTTTTTGTCCCAAGTGATTGAATAATGACAAAAAATAAAAATAAAAAAAAAATTACAAAAAGTTGTCACTAAATGATATATTGCTCACACATGCCATGGTTATATGTGGAATTGCACCCCAAAATACATTTTGCTGCTTCTCCTGAGTACGGGGATACCACATGTGTGGGACTTTTTAGGAGCCTAGCCGCGTACGGGACCCCGAAAACCAAGCACCGCCTTCAGGATTTCTAGGCACAAATTTTTGATTTCACTCCTCACTACCTATCACAGTTTCTAAGGCCATAAAATGCCAAAATAGCACAAAACCCCCCCAAATGACCCCATTTTGGAAAGTAGACACCCCAAGCTATTTGCTGAGGAGGCATGGTGAGTATTTTACAGCTCTCATTTGTTTTTGAAAATGAAGAAAGAAAATTTTTTTTTTTTTTTTTTTTTTTTTCAATTTTCAAAACTTTGTGACAAAAAGCGAGATCTGCAAAATACTCACAATACCTCTCAGCAAATAGCTTGGGGTGTCTACTTTCCAAAATGGGGTCATTCGGGGGGGTTTTGTGCCATCTGGGCATTCCATGGCCTCCGAAACTGTGATAGGCAGTGAGAAGTAAAATCAAAAATTTACACCCTTAGAAAGCCTGAAGGCGGTGCTTTGTTTTTGGGGTCCCGTACGCGGCTAGGCTCCCAAAAAGTCTCACATCACACATGTGGTATCCCTGTACTCAGGAGAAGCAACAGAATTTATTTTGGGGTGTAATTCCACATATGCCCATGGCATGTTTGAGCAATATATCATTTAGTGACAACTTTGTGCAAAAAAAAAATAAAAAAAAAAAAATTGTCTATTTTCCGCAACTTGTGTCAACATATAAAATATTCCATGGACTCGACATGCCTCTCAGTATATAGCTTGGGGTGTCTACTTTCCAAAATGGGGTCATTTGGGGGGGTTTTGAACTGTTCTGGCATTTTATACACAACATTAGGAAGCTTACATCCACTCTTCTAACCACTTGAAGACAAAGCCCTTTTTGACACTTTTTGTTTACATGAAAACATATTTTTTTTTTGCAAGAAAATTATGTTGAACCCCCAAACATTATATATATTTTTAAAGCAAAGGCCCTACAGATTAAAATGGTGGGTGTTGCATTTTTTTTTTCTACACAGTATTTGCGCAGCGATTTTTCAAACGCATTTTTTGGGGAAAAAATACACTTTTTTTAATTTTAATGCACTAAAACACACTATATTGCCCAAATGTTTGATGAAATAATAAAGATGATCTTAGGCCGAGTACATAGATACCAAACACGACATGCTTTAAAATTTCGCACAAACGCGCATTGGCGACAAACTACATACATTTTTAAAAGCCTTTAAAAGCCTTTACAGATTACCCCGTTAGATTTACAGAGGAGGTCTACTGCTAAAATGACTGCCCTCGATCTGACCTTCGCGGTGATACCTCACATGCATGGTGCAATTGCTGTTTACATATGACGCCAGACCGACGCTTGCGTTCGCCATTGGGCAAGAGCAGGGCAGGACAGGGGTGCTTTTTTTTTTTTTTTTTTTTTTTTTATTATTAATTTTGCTTTTTTATTTTATTTTTAAATTGTTCCTTACATATATTTTTTTTTTTATAATTTTTATTGTTATCTCAGGGAATGTAAATATCCCCTATGATAGCAATAGGTAGTGACAGGTACTCTTTTTTTGAAAAAACTGGGGTCTTCTAGACCCTAGATCTTTCCTCTGCCCTCAAAGCATCTGACCACACCAAGATCGGTGTGATAAAATGCTTTCCCAATTTCCCAATGGCGCTTTTTATATCCGGGGGGGGGGGACATTCCCTCCCACTGCTTGTAAAAGCAGTCCAGAGGCTAATTAGCCGCTGTGATTGCTTTTACATGAAAGCCGGCCGCTGGCTGAAAAGAATGATACCAAGATGATGCCTAAACCCGCAGGCATCAATCTGGTATAACCATTCAAAGTCCAGCAACATACCAGTACGTTGCTGGTCCTTGTTGGACATGTATTGTAATCTTTTTTTTTCATGCAGCCTGTTGGCTGAACGAAAAAAGAGATTGATCGGTGGGTATGCCCACCATTAGAATACCGCCCTTCATCCACCCACTTCTAATGATGGGCATACATGCACCATTTATATATGCCGAAGCATGGGGGCATCCTCCCGCAAAAAAGTTATGCCGCACACACATGGTCAAACGTTTCCACGGGCAAGCCTCCGTCGGAATTTCGACCGTATGTATGCGGCATTAGGAGCAAAATTGCTCCTCCGCCCTGCTGCCCCCATGCTTCGGCATATATGCTTTTTTTTTTTAACTGTGGTGGTGAAATCACCTCCTACAGCACTGGAGTCGCAGGGATCAGGCCTGTCTCTGCGAACGCTGCAGTTATGTGTGTTGTGTTTTGGAAGTGACAGTGATCGATCGATACTGCACTTGGGTGGCCTGGGCTGGACGGAGGGGCAAAACGCAGGTGCTAGCAGGTATCTGGGCTGATCCCGCTAACACTGCGTTTTTGGGAACCCTAAACCGCTGGTATAGATCTGATCAGATCAGATATTGATCTGTTCAGATACTATACCACTAAGGGGGGTGTATGCTTTACGCGTGGGTGTTAGCGTTACTGGCACTAACCTGACGCTTCCTGGGGTGTGACGCAGACCCTCTCTGACGCTAAAACCTAATTGATATCACCCACCGGGCGATCAGGGGGTTAAACCTTTATTGGGTTATATACGGCGGGTGCCCTGACACTATAAAAAGCAAACTAACTAACCAGCGTCACCCGTAACACTTATATGGTGATTACTGGTGAAAGGGTTAACTAGGGGCAATTAGGGGGTTAAAACCTTTATTAGATCATATTTGGGGGTACCTGACGCTATAAAAACCTGCGGCGAACCTAAAAAAAATGACTGGCTACCGATTGGCATCACCGACACGAAGACAGCGATCAGAAAAACGATCGCTTAGTGACAGTGGTGATAGGGGGTGAAAGGGTTACCTGGGGGGCGATCAAGGGGGTTAAACCTTTATTAGATAATATATTGGGGTACCCGACGCTATAAAAACCTGCGGCGAACCTAAAAAAAATTACTGGCTACCGATCGCCATCACTGATGCTAAGACAGCCATCAGAAAAATGATCGCATAGCGACAGCGGTGATAGGGGGTGAAAGGGTTACCTGGGGGGCGATCAAGGGGGTTTAACCTTTATTAGATAATATATTGGGGTACCTGACGCTATAAAAACCTGCGGCGAACCTAAAAAAAATTACTGGCTACCGATCGCCATCACTGATGCTAAGACAGCATCAGAAAAACGATTGATTAGCGACAGCGGTGATAGGGGGTGAAAGGGTTACCTGGGGGGCGATCAAGGGGGTTAAACCTTTATTAGATAATATATTGGGGTACCCGACGCTATAAAAACCTGCGGCGAACCTAAAAAAAATTACTGGCTACCGATCGCCATCACTGATGCTAAGACAGCCATCAGAAAAATGATCGCATAGCGACAGCGGTGATAGGGGGTGAAAGGGTTACCTGGGGGGCGATCAAGGGGGTTTAACCTTTATTAGATAATATATTGGGGTACCTGACGCTATAAAAACCTGCGGCGAACCTAAAAAAAATTACTGGCTACCGATCGCCATCACTGATGCTAAGACAGCATCAGAAAAACGATCGATTAGCGACAGCGGTGATAGGGGGTGAAAGGGTTACCTGGGGGGCGATCAAGGGGGTTGAACCTTTATTAGATAATATATTGGGGTACCCGACGCTATAAAAACCTGCGGCGAACCTAAAAAAAATTACTGGCTACCGATCGCCATCACTGATGCTAAGACAGCCATCAGAAAAATGATCGCATAGCGACAGCGGTGATAGGGGGTGAAAGGGTTATCTGGGGGGTGATCAGGGGGTTAAACCTTTATTAGGGGGGGTTAGGGGGCTACACTGGACCTAAAACTAAACTTTAGTGACACTTTCACAGTCACAAATGTCACTGATTGCAGTGATCACTAAATAAATGGTCACTGCAATCAGTGACACTGTGACTGGGGGCTGGGGGGTGATCTGGGGGGTGATCTGGGGGGGTCTGGGGGTCCTGGGGGGGGCGATTAGTGTTCCTATGTGTCCTGGTGTCAGTGTAGTGTTGTGCTCACTGACCTGATGTCTTCTCTTGTACGGCGCTCGGTATATGTGAGCACCGCACCAGAGATGACATCACTTCCTCCTGCTTCCTCTGTCTGAAACAGACAGAGGAGGCATTTCCATTCGCCGGGAGCGATCGCGAGGGGGGGGCCGGAATCGAAAGGCCGCCCCCTCATCTGGGATCGCTCCCGGTGTAGTAACGACCGCTCACGGCACAGAAGGGGGGTCCGGATGGACCCCCCAACTGTACAAAGGCAGTCACGTAGATCTACGTGATTCTGCCTGTCCGTGCCATTCTGCCGACGTAAATCGGCGGTGGGCGGTCGTTAAGTGGTTAAGCGTGATCATCACACTATTAAGAGATTTGTGGCTGATTCAGAGCACAGACGGGTTTCGTGCAGATAAAGGCACATTGAGGAAGATTTCTGCCAGATCCATGCATCAGATCAAGAGAGCAGCTGCTAAAACACCATTACATAGCAGCAAACAGATATTTGAAGCTGCTGGTGCCTCTGGAGTCCCACGGACATCAAGGTGTAGAGTCCTCCAGTCTTGCAACTGTGCATAAACCTTCCATTCGGCCACTACTAACCAATGCTCACAAGCAGAAATGGCTGCATTGGGCAGAAAAATACATGAAGACTAATTTTCAAACAGTCCTGTTCACTGATGAGTGCCGTGCAACCCTGGATGGTCCAGATGCATGGAGTAGTGGATGGTTGGTGGACGGCCACCCTGTTCCAAAAAGGCTGCGACGTCAGCAAGGCGGTGGTGGAGTCATGTTTTGAGCCGGAATCATAGGAAGAGAGCAGGTCGGCCCCTTTAGGGTCCCCGAAGGTTTAAAGATGACCTCTGCAAAGTATGTGGAGTTCCTGACTGACCACTTCCTTCCTTGGTACAGAAGGAAGAACTATGCTTTCCGTAATAAAATCATCTTCATGCATGACAATGCACCATCTCATGCTGCAAAGAATACCTCTGCATTAATGGCTGCTATGGGGATAAAAGGAGAGAAAGTCATGGTGTGGCCTCCATCCTCCCCTGACCTCAATCCTATTGAGAACCTTTGGAGCATCCTCAAGCAAAAGATCTATGAGGGTGGGAGGCAGTTTACATCCAAACAGCAGCTCTGGGAGGCTATTCTGACATCTTGCAAACAAATTCAAGCAGAAACTGTCCAAAAACTCACAAGTTCAATGGATGCAAGACTTGTGAAGCTGCTATTAAATAAGGAGTCCTATGTTAAAATGTAACGTGACCTGTTAAAATGTTTAAAAAGTTAAAATGCTGTTTAAAGTTTGATTGAAATAGCTTTTGATTTCAGTAAATATGCTGCAAACACAACAAATGACAATTTTCAGTTCTTTACAACCTATAAAGTGCTTTGAAACTTACTGTGCATAATAATTTGGAACAGTGCATATTAAATTTTTATTTTGAAAAAAAAAAACTGTTATCATTAGGAGGTTTGTTCAATAAAATTTGAATTGTACTCTTAATAGTTGATAACATGAGAATTATGCTGACTGTTGTTTACATCAATTATTTAGGTAAATGAGAAAAATATCATTGGCATAATAATTTGGAACAGGGTGTAGTATGCCTGTAAAGTAGTGCATGTTTCCCGTGCTTAGAACTGTCCCTGCACAAAGTGTAATTTCTGAAGGAAAAAAAAGTCATTTAAAAGCACTCGCGGCTATAATGAATTGTCGGCTCCCGGCAATACAGAGAAAAGTCATTGATAAAAAAAAAAAAATGCGTGTCTCTGGGAACTGGAAATGATTTCCCTGCATTACAAACAGGTATGCAAAAGTGGTTCCCATATCACAAACAAAAAAATAATAATAGACTAGTGCATTACAGCTATACTTGGGTTGGACAAAATTATGGAAATACCTATGGTAGAAGGACAAAATTGTTACTGAATATGGTGTTGGACCGGCCTTTGGCATCCAAAATGGCTTGAATTATCCTGGGAATTGACATATAGACCTGGATGGTGGATAATGGAATCTGATACCACTCTTCATGCAAAAATCCGGGTCACAATCCTGTGCAATGTCCTTTTGTCTCTTTCAGTCAGTTGACAGTGTGGATAACGCTTATGCTTATCAGACAATGTTTTCACGGAAACTGTATATGCTGTCATAAGCTTTAATACTGTACCTCACGACACCGCAAATAAAGTGGCAACTTCAGTTACAGAGGCCACATCTAAGTGAGCACCAGCAATTTGCCCTCTTTGAAACTCAGACACGACTCTGTTTTACTAGCAACGCTAGCAGTGATTGACTAAAGTGAAAATACCGTATTTATCGGCCTAAAACGCGCACTTTTTCCCGTTGAAAATAGGGGTAAAATCACGGGTACGTGTTATGCGCCGATAGTGTACCTCGGAGGGGAAGAAGGGGGACGAGCGCCGCCGGAATTCACTGATCCGTCATCTCCTGTTTACTCGGCTCTCACTCGGCTCTCACGTCACACACACAGTCCCGCCTCCGCCACCGGCATTGGATCATGGTTCTGTCAATCACAGGAGCTGGTCCAATGCCGATGGCGGAGGCGGGACTGTGTGTGTGACTGCCGACTGAGAGCCGAGTAAACAGGAGATGAAGGCTCGGTGATTCCCTGCACTGCATGAGAGATGGTGAGGCTCAGGCTGCATTGGTGGGAGATGGGCTGCAGTTGGGCGCAGATCAGGCTGCAGCTGGGCACAGATCAGGCTGCAGATGGGCGCAGATCAGGCTGCATTGAGGCTGCAGATGGGCACTAATCAGGCTGCATTGAGGCTGCAGATGGGCACTAATCAGGCTTCATTGATGGGCACTGACCATTATTTTGCTTCAAAGTGGTTTATTTAAAAAAAAAAATATTGTTTTCCTGAAACTTCCCTCTTAAATTGAAGGTGCTTGTTATACGCCTGTGCGTGATATACGCCAATAAATACGGTATATAAGATAACAGTGAAGGGCCTCAAAAAGCATAAAAAGCAAAAAACAAAAAGCATAAATGAATAATGCAATAAAGTCCAAATAATGAAGCTGAAATTCCAATGTGATGTCCAATATAGTGACAAATATTAAACAATTATGCCGCGTACACACGATCGTTTTTCACGTCGTTAAAAATGCCATTTTTTTAATTGGGCATTAAAAACGATCGTGTGTAGGCTCCAGAGCATTTTTAACGACGTGAAAAATGGCCTAAAAAAATGAGAACCTGCTCTATTTTTTCACGTCGTTTTTCACGTCGTTTTTTTTAACGACGTGAAAAACGGTAGTGTGTATGCTTTTACGAGGGGAAAAAAAACGCGCATGCTCAGAATCAAGTATGAGACGGGAGCGCTCGTTCTGGTAAAACTAGTGTTTGTAATGGAGATAGCAAATTTGTCATGCTGTAACGGACTGAAAAGCACGAGGCTGAAAAGCGCGAATCGTCGCTCAACAAACTTTACTAACATGAAGGGTGGCGCCATTCGAACGGAACTTCCCCTTTATAGTGCTGTCGTACGTGTTGTATGTCACTGCGCTTTGCTCTAGCGTTTTTTTTTAATGAACGTGTGTATGCAAGACAGGCTTGAGAGGAAACAAGAAAAATCACGTCGAGAAAAACATCGTTCTTGAAAATGACATTAAAAACGATTGTGTGTACGCGGCATTACACCAGTGTTGATGCAGCAATTCCTCTTAGTTGTGCTTCAGTGATCTCCCACCACCAAGTGAATTTCAAACTCATCAAAGCGAGTAGCTGCCATCACAGCAGCAAAAACGCCCAAAACAGCATGTTGATCCAGCAAGGAACATTGCAGCATAGGAACTCCAAAGACCTCTCCTTTAGAAAGCCTCTAACTGCAGATGCATGAAGTAAGTATGTAAGTTCCAAAAGTGTAATATTTATTGTTAAAAACATGCACACAGCAGATAAAGGACAGTGAATCAATGAACTCACATCTGAAAGCCGCTGTCGACCCGGAATCGAGCAGCGGCGTGATGTCAGCACCAAAATCTCTGCCCCAATGCTTTTTGTCCAATGGGATGTTATCTAGGGGTCATTTGGTACTGGCGTATAATCCGTATATACATATATATAGTCTCCTGGCAGCTCTGTGAAGCAGAAACACAGATCCATGTCTTCCAGTAGTAAAATCACCTCTCCCACAGTTAGTAAGCACTCCCTAGGCATACATTTAACCCTTTGATCACCCCTGATGTTAACCCCTTCCCTGCCAGTGTCATTAGTACAGCGACAGTGCATATTTTTAGTGCTGATCACTGTATTAGTGTTGTCACAGGTCCCCAAAAAAAGTGTTAAAAGTGTCAGTTAGGTGTCCGATTTATCCGCCGCAATATCCCGCTATATGTCGCTGATCGCCGCCATTACTAGTGATTTTTTTTTAAAATAAATAAAAATATCCCATCGTTTGAAGACGCTGTAACTTTTGCACAAACCATTCAATATACACTTATTGGGATTTTTTTACCAAAAATATGTAGCAAGCAACATACATATTGGCCTAAATTGTTGAAGAAATTAGATTTTTTACATTTTTTTATTATTATGTGTTTTAGAGCAGAAAGTAAAAAAATATAGGTTTTTTTTTTTTTTTTTTTCAAAATTGTTGGTCATTCTTTGTTTCTAATGCAATAAATTAAAAACTACAGAGGTAATCAAATACCACAAAAAAAACTTTATTTGTTGGAAAAAAGGGACATTTTATTTGGGTACAGTGTTGTACGAACGTACAATTGTCCATTAAAGCAACGCATTGCCGTATCGCAAAAAATAGGATTTTTGTACTCACCGTAAAATCCGTTTCTCTGGCATCCATGGACTGACACAGCGTGTCTTATACACCTTTACACGTGGGTTATGTCCCTGCCTGCAGGAGAAGACCTAGGCAGAATGTGAGATGTTATACATACATTCTAAACAGCCAGAGCTGAACAGCCCCGCCCAGGGGGGCGGTCCCTCCGGCATAACCCTCCCACTGCAGTCAGCAGACCTCAGTTCGTAACAAAGCAGTACAAACTCGAAAAGAAGGGTGGGTGCTGTGTCAGTCCATGGATGCCAGAGAAACGGATTTTACGGTGAGTACAAAAATCCTATTTTCTCCTGTCATCCATGGACTGACACAGCGTGTCTTATACACCTTTACACGTGGGATGTCCCAAAGCAGTGTCAAGAGGGATGGGAGCAGTATAAATGGAAAACCAAAAACTTCACTCCAAACAAGGCAGAGCTCCTCAACGGAGGAGTTGCAACATCAAACAGCGGCCTGCAACACCTTGCGGCCGAAGGAAGCATCCGAAGATGCAGCCACATCAACCTTATAAAACTTAGAAAAGGTATGAACAGACGACCAGGTCGCCGCCTTGCACACTTGTGCAACCGACGCTTGATGTCGGAAAGCCCAGGAAGCACCAATTGCCCTGGTGGAATGTGCCGTAACCGGAAAGGGAGGCGCCCGCCCCTTGAGAGCATAAGCTTGAATGACGGTTTGTCTGATCCACCTAGAAATGGTGGCAGACGAAACCGCTTGGCCCTGTTTTGGACCAGAGACAGCCACAAATAGTGAGTCAGACTTCCGAATAGAAGCAGTAGCAGACAGGTACACCCGCAAGGCTCGTACCACATCCAAAGTGTGAAGCGCAAACTCTCTGGGATGCGATGGGTGAGGACACAAGGACGGGAGGACAATGTCCTCGTTTAAGTGGAAGGCCGAGACCACCTTTGGCAGAAAAGAAGGTCGCGGACGTAACACCGCCTTAGCCTTATGGATGACCAAAAAGGGCGACTTGCAGGACAAGGCCGCCAATTCAGACACTCGTCTAATGGAAGTAATGGCCACCAAGAAGGCCACCTTCTGAGACAAAGTCAAGAGGGGAATATCTCTAATATTTTCAAAGGGAGGTTCCTGGAGGACCGAGAGCACCAAATTCAGATCCCACGGGGGGAGAGGAGGCTTGACAGGGGGGAGCACATGGCGAACCCCCTGCACAAAGGTGCTAACCAAGGGATGACCCGCCAGCGGTCGCTGAAAGAAGATGGCCAAGGCCGAAATCTGACCCTTAATGGTACTCAAAGCGAGCTTTTGGGTCACGCCACGCTGCAGAAAATGCAGGATTCTGGGAACGGAATACGTTCGTGGGCGCCAGTCCAGCTCTTCGCACATGGCGATGTAAGCTCTCCAAGTACGGTGATAGATCTTTCTGGAGATAGACTTCCGTGCCCTTAACATGGTCGAAATGACCGAATCCGAGAGACCTCGGTCTCTCAGCACCTGGCTTTCAATAACCATGCCGTTAAAGCCAGAGACTGTAAAGCAGGATGAAATATAGGACCTTGAGACAGAAGGTCCCCCCGTATTGGTAACCGCCAGGGAACGTCTGCGACGAGACGTACCAGATCGGCGTACCAGTGACGCCGAGGCCAATCCGGAGCAATGAGGATCACCGGAATTCCCTCGGTCGCTACCCTGCGGAGCAGTTGAGGGAGCAACTGCAGCGGAGGATAAACGTATATCAGGTGATACTGACCCCATGGCGCCACCAACGCATCCGAGGCATCCGCCCAGGGATCCCTGGATCTTGCCACAAACCTTGACACCTTGCGATTGAGTCGAGAGGCCATCAGGTCCACATCCGGCGTGCCCCACCGTCTGCAAAGGAGTTGAAAGACCTCCGGGTGCAAGGACCACTCTCCCTGGTCCAGCGTCTGGCGACTCAGATAGTCTGCCTGCCAATTGTCTACGCCCGGAATGTAGACGGCCGACAGAGCCGGCACGCTTCTTTCGGCCCACCTCAGGATGCGGGCGACCTCGGAAGCCGCAGCTGAGCTCCGAGTCCCCCCTTGATGGTTGACATACGCCACTGCTGTGGCGTTGTCCGATTGGATCCTGATGGAGTGACCCTGTAGTTTCTCCGACCATGAGGAGAGGCACAGTCTGATTGCCCGTATCTCCAGCACATTGATCGGTAAGAGGGCTTCGTCCGGAGTCCAAAGCCCTTGGGCCGACAGGACTCCCCAGACTCCCCCCCAGCCCGTCAGGCTGGCGTCCGTCGTGATCACCGTCCATTGGATGGGGAGGAACGACTTCCCGGACCGAAGAGCCGGGGACCTCAACCACCACGTCAGGGACGCCCTGACCAGGTGACTCACCTGGATCTGAAGATCCAAGGACAACGGGGATTTGTCCCAAGTGGACAAGATCTCTTTCTGTAAAGCCCTGGTGTGCGCTTGGGCATAAGGAACGGCCTCGAAGGAGGCCACCATGAGCCCCAGGACTCTCATGCAAAAGCGGATTGACGACCATTTTCGGGACGTCAGCACCCGTACTGCAGACTGAAGTGTCAGTAGTTTGTCTGGAGGTAGGAAGACTCTTGCCTCCAAGGAGTCCAGAATCAGACCTAGATACTCCAGACGCTGAGTCGGGACTAGAACCGACTTCTGAACGTTCAGGAGCCACCCAAACTCCCTGAGGGTCTGACTGACGATAGTCACACTTTCTTCCAATTCTGAGCCACTGTCTGCTCTTAGAAGAAAATCGTCCAGATAGCCCACGATAGCAATGCCTCGCTGTCTCAGCAAAGCTAGGACCGGAGCAAGCACCTTGGTGAACACCCTCGGTGCCGAGGCTAGGCCGAAGGGAAGAGCCACAAATTGATAGTGGACTTCGCCGACCGCAAAGCGCAGAAACTTCTGGTGGCTTGTGCAGATCGGAACATGCAAGTAGGCGTCCTTGATGTCCAAGGATGCCAGAAAATCCCCTTGATGGAGTGTAGCGATCACCGTGCGAAAGGATTCCATGCGGAATTTTTGCACCTTCACGAAGGCATTCAGGGCCTTGAGGTCCAGGATTGGCCGAACCCCGTCCTTTTTTGGAACAACAAACAGATTCGAGTAGAACCCCTGAAACCTCTCCTGGGACGGAACCGGCACAATTCAGCAGACCAGCATTTCAACCAGATGAGACGACGCAATACCACCGCCGAGACAGAGGCCCTGGATATTAAAGGGGCCGCGTCCAACGTGGCGTCGCACACATATATCAGACCCTGCACCATCTGGTGGGCCAGAGCAATAGTGTCTGGAGGAAGGTTATACTCCTGCACAGTTTGGTGCAAAATTTTTGCCCATTCCGTGAGTGTCTGAGACACAAGGGTCGCCGCTACTACGGGCCGTAGGGCGGATCCCAACAAGGCGAACATGGCTCTACTCACCACTTCTGACCTCCTGTCAGTGGGGTCCTTAAACGCAGGAGTCCCCTCCATCGGGAGAGTGGTGGCCTTGTTTAAACGGGCGACTGGAGGGTCGACCACCGGGGGAGAAGCCCACTTTTTAAGCAGGGCGTCTTCAAAGGGGTATCTAATAGACAAACGCCGCGGGACCATGAAAGTCTTCTGCGGCTTTTCCCAGACCTGGTCATTGAGCTGGTCAAAGAAAGATACATATGGAAAAACCTTTTTAGAAGGCTTGGTCTTAAAAGAACCAAAGGAGACTGTATCCGCCTGAGGTTCTGCGGTCGCAGCATTTAGCTTGAGAGTGTCCCTCACAGCATCAATGAGTTCACTAACAAGCGCCCTGTCATTTACTGACTCAGAACTGGAGTCTTCCTCACAAGGAATGTCCTGTTCAAAACCATCCAAATATTCAGAGCTAGGGTCCTGAGCAGCAATAGCTAGGCCCATATCTGAATCAGAGCACTCCCCTTGTGGAGATAAAGTGGGGAGAGGGCGCTTTTTTGCTCCCTTGTGCTCACACACAGCTTCCATCCTGGTCAGAAATGATTCCAGGACTGCCGACAACTGGTCCATAGGGACCGCAGGTGCTGGAGCACTGGCTGCTGCCTCTGGCATGTGAGGGGAAGCTGGTGACTCTGACTCCATAATGTCCCTCTCTGAGACCACCCACAGGCTGTGCTGACTGAAGTAGGGGAATGCCCAGGGAACTCACCAACCTGACCGGGACCACTCGGTTCCGCCGCTCTGTCTCACTGCGCCGCGCTGCTCAGCGTGAGTGAGCTGAGAGGAGAGAGTGTGAGGAGATTCGCGCCGTTCCCAGCGGCGCTAGAGGCCAAACTAGTGCTAGAAAAACGTGCGGCTACAAGAAAATGCCCACCGCAATGTGCTCCGGCGGGCCACGGCAAGATGGCCGCCAATGTAAAATCAGCACACACACTAAACATGGCGCCGAACGGCGCCCAGGCCCCTCACACCCAAAAACAAAACAGCCCCAGCGAATGCAGAGCAGCATGAGCCCCCCCCAGGACAGTATGGCCCCCAGGCACCCCACACAGTACAGCGCCAGCACTAGTGACCAGAGAGTGACATTAAAAAAAACACAGGGGGAGACAGGGAAATCCCCCACACAAGAAACACACAGCATGTACTCACCTGCAGCCAGGAGAGACTACTTACCCGTCCCCTGAGGGACCCACTGGTGTGTTTCTGACAGAACTATCACAGTGCAGTACTGAGTAGCTGTCGGCCCGGTCCACCGCAAAAGATACAGCCGGACTGTTCTATCTTGAGAGGACCGCGGAGCTGGAAGCCCACTGGCCACCCCTGGAGTTGTGGGGCATGTCGTGAACTGAGTCTCACGCACACAAGGCGAGGATCAGCACGCTCGATGGTCGGACAGGGAAGACTACGAGGATATCTTGTACCCAACCTGTTGCCCAGCCGACAGTTGATAGAAGATCTCAAAAGAATAAAATAGGAAAAAAATTCCAAAAGGAATAAAAATAGGTCAGGAGACTGGGCCACGTCTTCTCCTTCTGCTAGGCAGAAAAAAACTGAGGTCTGCTGACTGCAGTGGGAGGGTTATGCCGGAGGGACCGCCCCCCTGGGCGGGGCTGTTCAGCTCTGGCTGTTTAGAATGTATGTATAACATCTCACATTCTGCCTAGGTCTTCTCCTGCAGGCAGGGACATAACCCACGTGTAAAGGTGTATAAGACACGCTGTGTCAGTCCATGGATGACAGGAGAAAATGACCTGGTCGGGAAGGGGGTAAAACCTTTCCGGAGCTGAAGTAGTTAAAGCAGAAAGTCTCTTAGGATCCAGATTAAAATTACCAACCGCTAATCTTCCACTAGTAATTACTTAGCACTGCAATGAATTTAAAACTGTAAAGTGATTTCTACATTGTTTTATTCTACAAAACTATGGTCACATGTGACAACTTTCAAGGTTTTGTTTCTTTAACACTTAGAAATGCCTTAAAAATCATAATAAATTCTTTTATATCCTTTATGTAACAGCCACAGGGATATCTGAAGAAGACACCTACAGCTTTATTATGTTTAGCCTTTCAGATAAATGTTTGCTCAGTTTAAACTTTACTAGTATATATATATTGTACAATCACTTACATTTTACATATGAAGCGGTTATGACTGAGGATTTCACAACCATTCCCTAGACGGCTTCTATTTGTCACTCCATTAGGAAGAACCATCTCCAGCAAGTTTAAACTGGCTCACTTGGCAGCAAAAGCCTCCAAAAGATTTACATGACTTCTGCCAGCCTGGCCTTAAAGTGACACTAAACTCTGGTTAAAAAAAAAAAATTAATTAAAATATGTATTCTTAACCCTTTCGCTGCTAGAACCGTTTTTGCATTATTATTTTTTTGCACTCATGCTTAAAAAATAATTTTAGGCCTGAAGATTACATAAAAGCAGACACCCTAGAGAATAAAATAGTGGGAGTTCCAATATTTATGTCACATGATATTATCGCAAATGTCTAGGAAATGCTAAATTTCGGTTAAAAATATAGTAAAGTTAATTTCAGGACACACCGATGCAATAAATTACCCGATTTTATAGTAAAATATAAAGAACGAGGTTGCACCAAGTAAATAGGTACCCAACATGTGAAACCCGAAGTTTGCATGCGCCCGTGAAATGGTGACATACTTCAATACCCTGTAAAATATAAAAGTCTTGCGAGCTACCTACTAAGAGTAAAAATTATATGGACAGCTGCTGGCAATAATCACGTCCCATATAGCCGTGTGAATGCATAGAAAACAAATACATTTGTGCCACACTATCTACATATTATACTGCTATATCAGCAGTCATAAAATAAAGTGTCAATAGTGCTCTATGATACTATAATGTGCAAAAGTACATACCACTGCTTAAATAATAAAAATGATATAGTGATATATTCTTGTGATATATAGATTAATTCCCTTCAAGATCAAACTAACATGATAAAAATAGACAAAACCAAGTTCATAAGAGTAAATCCTAAAATAATAAAAGTGACAAAAAGTGAAAAGATAAAGTGCTATAGTGCAAAAAGCTTTGATACACTGACCATATATCACTTGGATCAGTGCAACATAAATGTCATAAAGTCCTTATCAAACATAAATATATGAATCCATTTATTGAAGTGATCAAAACGTGTTGCATTGTCTACATTCTGGTGCTCCCCCCCTCTGAGCGTGTGACCTCACATTTAAGCTCAGTCAAAACATGTATATGAATCACCTCTGGATTCTATGATAACTGCGGGATCACAAGCTGCTCCATAACGATGTTTCCTCAGATGTAACAAGAGGGGAAGTAGGCTCGATAGTGTGATATCGTTTTTTAAAACACAAATTTATTATAAAAACGGCCCCAATACAGAGTACTCCCATAGGTCTGGTGCGTCAGTGCACCGCTCTATTCAAAGCTTAAAGAGCTGGGGACTTGGTGAGATGGTAGGGTCCTCCACTGTGAGACAGACCCGCTGTCTCCTACACCGTCCTGTCCCCTCCCCAACGCGTGTCGATACAGGGAAATTACGTACCTTCCCCCTGAGGAGTTTTGATCACTTCAATCAATGGATTCACATTTATGTTTTTATAAGGACTTTTTTGACATTTATGTTGCACTGATCCATGTGATATGTGGTCAGTGTATCATAGCTTGTTGCACTATAGCACGTTATCTTTATACCTTTTGTCACATTTATTATTTTAGGATATACTTTTATGAACTTGGTTTTGTATAATTTTATCATGTTAGTTTGATCTTGAAGGGAATTAATCTTTATATCACAAGAATATATCACTATATCATTTTTATAATTTTTATTATTTAAGCAGTGGTATGTACTTTTGCACATTATAGTATCATAGAAGGGCACTAGACATCCAAGACTTGGGAGGGGAGAGATAAAGGGAGAGATAAAGGCGAAGGAAAAGGGGAGGAAAAGGGAGAAAGATAACATAGAGGCCATGTAAATTAAATAAGGGAAAACAAAGAGAGAGGAGAAGAACAAATGAGGATACAGGACAGACCCATATTGTGTATATATTGTTGTGATGCCGCGTACACACGATCATTTTTTCCGTCGGGAAAAATGACATTTTTTCCTTTGGACGAGAAAAACGATCATCTGTGGGCTTTTTGCCTTTTTTCTCGACGGGAAAAACGGCATTAATCACGATGAGAAAAATTAGAACATGTTCTAATTTTTCTCATCGTTTTTTCCATCATTTTTTTCCGCGGCAGTTTTCCCATAGGGAGACACTGCCGCGGAGCCCACAGACGGTCGTTTTTCTCGACAAAGAAAAAAATGACGGGAAAAACGGTCGTGTGTGGGGGAAAATGCCGTTCCCTCGTTTTTCATTTTATTTCATGTCGTGATTCACGGCGGTGTTTTCACCGCCGTGAATCACGATCGTGTGTACGCGGCATTAGTGTATGTATTGTTTGAATTTTTTTGTAATGTAATGTGTCAATTGGTAATGATATGAAAAATATGTGAATGTATGTACAGAAAGATTTTTGAATAAAAAAGAATTTAAAAACAAAATATAGTATCATAGAGCACTATTGACACTTTATTTTATGACTGCTGATATAGCAGTATAATATGTAGATAGCGTGGCACAAATTTCTTTGTTTTCTGTACTTCAATACCCTACATTTTTCCATAGGCAACAAACACTTTAAAGAGGAGTTCCACCCAAAAATGGAACTTCCGCTTTCGGAATCCCCCCCCCCCCTCGGTGTCACATTTGCCACCTTTCAGGGGGGAGGGGGAGCAGATACCATGACAGTCCAGAAAAGAGTGCACTCTTTGCTGGACTGTCATGGTGTGAGGTTGACTCTGTCAATAATACAGTGTACTGTTTGACAGTGGACATTATTAGGTCTTTTACGGATCTCATATACTCAGGGACCTCTATCCCAGTCCCAGTATATCTCTTCTGGTTGATCCACCGGCTTCTCGATCTTTGGAATAATTTCTCCCTAACGGGATGAACACCTGTTCCTTATAGATGTACTTCTCAAACCTGCATTAATTGTATATTCTGATACCCATTTCTTGCTTGACTGGCAACCCCATTGACAGAACCCAGCGTGCTGTTTATATTTTCAATGCTTTTAAAAAATCGCATCCAATGAAATATTGATCATTCTTCTACTACATTTATAATACATACCCCTGAAGAAGGTTACCCCGAAACGCGTCGGGTATAAAGAAGGTTTTCATGTATTTACCTATATGGTGACAATCTTTGGAACTGTATATTTTAATTGAATATTTCATTTTTTGATAAATATGTATAATTGTGAAGAAAAATTATTTTTTACTTCAATATCCTGTATATTTGGAATTAATACTACTAGTGCCTTAAAAGTCCACCCAGGGGAACCGCTTTTTCTTTACCCTGTTTATACATGTTCCTAATTTGTTTTTATATTGTATATATTTAGTTTGAAGTTAGGCTTCCTGTTAGTTAGTTAGTTAGTTAGGCATTTTGGTTATATGGTTGTATCTTGCTTGTTTCCTGATTGCTGGTGTGTACTATATATAGTCTGGTCTAATTTTCTAGCCATGCAGATTTGTCCATCTCTGCTGCTGATTCCTGACAGCTGGTGACATATCTCCTAATCCAACAGTGCCCCACAGTGCCCACCAACCCCTTCCAGAGTCCCCTAACTCACTCCAAACCCCCTATTCCCCCCAGAGTGACACCCAGTTCCATCCAATCCAGAGCTTTCCAGCATTTTAATACATGTTTTGCATCCTCTTACATTTATTGTGTGAGCATAAGCTTTATTCTTTACTGCTGGGCATTTGGGTTTCAAAAAGTTGAGAACCACTGTTATAGGCATACCTCTCAACCGTCCAGGATTCACCAGGACCGTCCCGGGATTTGATGTAAGTCCCGGAGTCCCAGGAAATCCAGGCTGAGTCCCTGAGTGGAGCCCAGTGCCTGAACAAGTTCCGAAACTTGGATCCAGGGACTTGCTCAGAAGGAGCGCACAAGCCGTGGGCACCAGTAAGATCTGCCGGCTTGTGTTGTGTGTCTGGGGTCCCGCACGGCAGCACATCTCTATTTGGTAGCCAGCATCTCCCATGGCCAGCTGTATCTCACACAGTGCAGAGCAGCTGAACCGTCTGCTCCTCCCCGGCTGTGATGCTTTCCTGTACACAAACAGGAGGAGGTGGCGGAAGGAGAAACAGGGCTCTGCATATGCCACGCTGATCTGAGGTCTATAATAAACATTCAGCTTGCACTGATAAGCTGCACTGATAGGCACTGATGAAGCGGCACTGGTGGACACTGATGAGGAGGCACTAATGAGGCTGCACTGATATGCAGCACAAATGGGCACTAATAGGCAGAACTGATAGGAAGCACTGATGGGCACTGATAGGCGGCACTGATAAGGAGGCACTAATTGGCAACACTAATGGGCATTGATAGGCTGCACTGATGAGGCAGCACTGGTGGGCACTGATGAGGCTGCACTGATATGCGGCACTAATGGGCAATGATAGGCAGCACTAATGGGCACTGATAGGCAGCACTGAAGGGCACTGATAAGTGGCACTGATGGGCACTAATAGGTGGCACTGATGAGGAGGCACTGACAGCACCGATGGGCAATGATTGACAGCACTGATGGGCACTTGTTGACACTGATAGGCAGCACTGATAGGCACTGTTGGGGCTGCATTGATAATCAGGACCTTTCATACTAGCCGATTGCCGGCTCTCCCCTCACGCTGTGACAGTGTGAGGAGAGGAATGGCGATAACCAGCAAGTGTGTTTACATCATGATCAGCTGTGATTGGACACAGCCAATAACGTGGAAAAGAGCCGCTGTGATTTGCTCTTTACCCCTAACGGTAAAGTGCTGTGTCCTACGGACACAGCGCACCACCGATCACCAAGCCACTCTCATGCGTGGCATAAATGGGAGGACGTCATATGACCCAGAACATCATCCCAGAACTAGAGCAGTCACGCCTGGCCGTCATTTGACTCTGCGGCGGATGGTAACCGGTTAGGGTAGGCTCAAACAAAACATCTACCACTGTTAAGATTTTACCGCGGCGTGCTTTGCAAGCCACGGGTCTCTTTCTCCCTCAAGTGTCCCTCATTCTGAAGTTCAGAAGTTAGGTGGTATGTTATAGGTTACCTGTGTATATAATATGAAATAGTGTTTAAAAATAAAAAAGTGAAAACTTAAAGTGGTTGTAACGCTCAGACATGAAATATGACCAAAGCATACCCCTCTATAGTGTGTACTTGTCTCAATCCAGAGCACTAAGTGTAACTTCTTTATGCTGCTTCGTTCCTCTGCTATCATCATGAATCACTTCTGACAAGTTTTCCTGACACCAAGAAAAAAAAAGGCGACGGGAAGTAAGCTCCAGTGCCCAGCCTGTGATTGACAGCCTCAGCTCTGTTCCTGTGTGCAGGAGGGTATGTCTCTTTCCCAGGGCCAATGATAAGGCAGAACAGCCAGCCCTCCTGTACAGGGCCAGAGCCCCAACAGTTCAAAAAGGGGGCCCGGGCACCTGCTGAGCAGGAGGTCAGGCTGTGCTGTCTTATTGCAGACACTGATGTTCAAAGCTTGGGATATTTGTTTATAACCTAACCCTGCTTTAAACTTCTTCACAACCTTATCCCTGACCTGTCTGGTGTGTTCCTTGGCCTTCATGATGCTGTTTCTTTACTAAGATTCTCTAACAAACCTCTAAGGGTTTCACAGAACAGCAGTATTTATACTGAGATTAAATTACACACAGCTGGACTCTATTTACTAATTAGGTGACTTCTGAAGGCAATTGTTTTCACTAGATTTTAGTTTGGAGTATCAGAGTAAAGGGGGTGAATACAAATGCACCCCACACTTTTCATATATTTATTTGTAAGAAAATTGAAAAAACATTTTTCATTTTCCTTCCACTTCACAATTATGTGCCACTTTGTGTTGGTCTGTCACAAAAAAATCCCAATAAAATACATTTCCATTTTTGGTTGTAACATGACAGTGGATTTCAAGGGTTATGAATACCTTTTCAAGGCACTATATATACTAGAGTAATGCATATAGCATGGAGTACACATATCCGTGACCTTCAGCTCTAGCACTGAGTGATAACAAGTGATGTAATCTGCATTGGGAAACCATTACCCCAAAATATGGAAAATTTCTAGGGGTATGAATACTTTTTCAAGGCACTGTATGTTTACTATGCTTCGGTTTGTAAATGAGCATGAAGCCTCGGAGCGCTTCCGATTTATTCATCTGTGCAGCCGAGTCTACATAGAAAGGGACTGATAAATCTATGTCCTCAGTCACTTTCAGCTGGGGGAAGGGGCCCTGTTAGGTAGGCTGTATGGGGCCCTGCGATTTCTAACAGCAGCCCTGCCCTTGCCTCCAATAAGCTCTTAGATCTTTCTTTACTGAGCTCTGCAGAGTGTAACTTCAGCTTGCTGCCCCTTTTGCTCAAACAAGCTGTAAAAAATTCAGCACTTTGAACTGATGTAGAGAAGAGAAGACCGCAGATAAACAGATACAACTTATGCAGGAGGATTTGTTTCATCTCTGTGTATCACCTGAAGCCAGTCACTTCATTGAGTAAATAGAAGGTTCGCAACCACTTTAAGGCCCCTTTCACACGGGACGGATCAGTCATGATCCGCCCCGTGAACCTCCGCTTGCTCAGCGGGGATCGCTCTGTTGATCCCCGCTGAGCCGGCGGATGACTGGGTGGTCCCCACACACTGTGCAGGGACCGCCCTGTCAGATCTCCGCTGTCCCCTATGGGGGATCGGATGAACACGGACCGTCTGTCCGTATTCATCCTATCCGCTCCGCAGACGGATAGAAAAATAGAAATTTTTCTATCCTGAAAAACGGAGCGTAGCGGACATGGGTGAGATCGGGTGTCAGCGGATGTTCATCCGCTGACATCCGCTATCCCATAGGGATACATGTATGTCCGTTTTTCATCCAAAAACGGATGGGTGAAAAACGGACATATGGTCCGCCCGTGTGAAAGGGGCCTAAAGGTGTTTTTTTTTATTTTTTCTATTTTTTTTGCATATGTATTTTAAAATCTAACTAGCAGAACACGGCCGACCTTTGTGTCTGTGCTGTGAGAAGTCCGCTGTCAGCTGCTCAGACAAGTTGATAATAAAATACCTATTTTAATGCTTTTCTTTTTAAATGTCCTTTTACCCCTACAAATAACGAGGCATAACTGGACAGCAAACAAGATGCTTATTCAGTGTTTTCTGAGCCTGATGACAGATCACTGGGCAGTGTGCTGGGCAGCTGCAGCCCTCAGACAGCCTCGTTTTTCACTTTTACCGAAATCTTAACTCTTGTGCAACAAAACAAACAACAAGTCAACTCTGACACTGCTGTGGGAATTATTATTTCGGCAAGTCAGTAGGGCAAAAGGCCTAATGGCATTTATACAAAACACAGAGGAATAAGTTATCTGACCGCTGACTTCTAGCAAGAGGACGGTGCCAAACAAGAGTGCAAATAACGCAAGCTACAGAAAAAGGAAGATTTAAAGCCGAACTCCCTGAAAACAATCTATAGTTAAGGTTTTATTCCCTAGAATTAAAAAATGATTATTCTCTGCACTGAATATTGTCCTGTCATTCTGCTGGGCCTCCTGCACACTACACAACTGAAGAAGTGCTTTATCATAATATATCAATTGAAGGCACTATATCATAGCTACGCCCATAGGTGTGCACCCCAAAGCCCAAACACACACTACGATCGCTCACAGTGTTCATTCAAAAAGGGAAGGGGCCAGTAAATGACATATTACGGTACATATACATGAAGCGATACCTTCAGCTAAGAGGGCCGCAGTTTTAGTTTGGGCCCTAAAGACAGCTCCGCCAACCCCCGGCAATTTACTCGACCCACTCTGGCACAGTAAGTCTAGGGTAATATATATATCTTATGCTCTATGGTTAAATTCAGACACCAATGCAATGATAGAAGAATAACGAGTTTACTTTCTACTGGCAATAAAAATCAACAGTTGTAACAAATCACATAAATATATCTGCAGAGCCCTGCAGCAATTGACACACTACAACTAGTAAGATATGGTGCACACGCGCCACGTGTAACAGTACTTCACTATGCGCCCTATGGCGCAGCAACTAAATAAACTATCTGGCTGGCCAGGCCTGACCCTATAATTCAGTCTCTAGAACACGAATTCTTCGCATGCAAGTCTTTAAACGGTGGTGCACATTTCAGGAACACATTTGTAATCCAAAAGGGTAAAAGTACCAACACGGAACACTTCACTAGAGATCCGTTTGACTCAGTTCTGCTATGGATCTCCAGTGGGGACTTAAATATGAACTGGTGGGCCACGGCAGTCTGTAGGCCTAACAATAGTGTACAGTATATGGATTGAGCAGGTGCTCGCTCACCCCTCCGGACGCGATCCCAGTCCGGGAACTTCCACCTGCTGTGTCTCCACACACAGCGTCTGCAGCGGTCGGGTCTCCGGCTCAGCAGCGGTTGAGGATGACTGAGTCAGATGCCACCCAGGCTCGCAATGAGGGTGGAAGGCTCTTTTGGGTAGCAGCGCAAGGCCCCAGGCTTCAGGCCTTGCACCACAGCGGATCCGCACAGGAAGATCTCTCCACTGAAGTCTCGTGTCCCAAAGAGGCCGAGCTTAGCCTCGCCTCCTCCTTATATAGCTCCACCCATGAGTCTCTGGGGTGGAAACATTGCACCCTGGGTGCCAAATGGGGTTCTGGGTAAGGTAGTCCTGTGAGTCTTAAAGGAGACCCCGCTACATACATATTACATATTATATTACAAATTACATATACACATTTAGGCATCTGAACCCTCCTACACCAAATTTAACCCAGCACACCTATCATCAATACCACACTATACTCCTCCGAAACAGTCTGAGCCGCAGGAATATTAAACTGCATCCATAACAGACTGAAGCCATCAAGAACTATACTGAAACAAGCTGGAACTTACGGCTTATTCACTGCCTGCAGGTTCTTAAACTGGACATTTACCAAGAACACCAACATTCTTAAATGGCCCCGACGGTAGCCAGCTAAAGGACCATAGTATAGACTGCCCCTCCCATTACTACTGCTACACCGCATTAATCTCTTTACGTATTCAGTAATTTCTATATGGTCTGGGCCAATCCAGTGAGTTTAGGCCTAGCACAGCTGCTATCAGTGCACGTTAGCAATATAGCCTCATTCATTAGTAGTTCTACTCTATTCACTGCTGCACTTCTGGTGGTGTTGTTACTGTTTATGCTGATCTGGAGGTCAAATTCAAACACTGCTTTACAGTGGGGAAAATAATTATTTGATCCCCTGAATTTTTTTTACGTTTTCCCACTTACAAAGAAAATAAGGGTCTATAATTTTATCATAGGTGTATTTTAAATGATAGAGACAGAGTATCAACCAAAAATCCAGAAAAAACACATGATACAAATGTTATAAACTGAGTTGCAGTTCAGTGAGTAAAATAAGTATTTGATTTGGTGGAGAAACCCTTGTTGGCAAGCACAGAGGTCAGACGTTTCTTGTAGTTGGTTACCAGATTTGCACACATCTTAGGAGGGATTTTGGTCCACTCTTCTGTACAGATCTTCTCTAAATCCTTAAGGTTTCTCAAGTCTTAAGTCGCTTGGCAACTCGAAGTTTCAGCTCTCTCTATAAACTTTTTATAGGATTAAGGTCTGGAGACTGGCTAGGCCACTCCATGACCTTAATTTGCTTCTTCTTGAACCACTCCTCTGTTGCCATGGGTCATTGTCATGCTGGAAGACCCATACATTGTAAAATCTTGGATGAGAACCTTCTTCCCTCAGCCAGAACACTGAAGATGGGTCGTGGATGGGTCTTCCAGCATGACAGTGACCCAAAACATACGGCCAAGGAAACAAAAGAGCAGCTCAAGAAGAAGCAAATTAAGGCAATGGAGTGGTCTAGCCAGTCTCCAGACCCTAATCCTATAGAAAATGTATAGAGGGAGCTGACATTTATGGAGGGTGCTACATGGGAAGACATTAGAGCAGTATTAAACTCAAAACTAAAGTGTAATATCATCTTGTCAATCATTAGATGTGGTTGTTGCGTTTGTTTTCTTTTTTTTAAGCTTTTTTTTTCTTTTGTTTTCCCCTGGTGATCCAGCCAGTAACACACCTCCTGTATTAAAGTGCCCAAACTCTGGACGAAGGAGCACAGGAAGTACATTTGGAAAGCAGCATTGTCAGTCTGGGGAAAGGGAAGTGTTAGATGTACTACCAGATTTAGATACACTAATACATTGAAGCCAAACTCCAGCTAACACTTTATAATCAATTACTTTTGAGATAAAGGTTTTACATAAATAAATAAAAGATGATCGATGTAAACCCCCTGCCAGTGGTAATTGGTTTGTGCAGGACAGCTTGTTCTGTTGAAAAAAACACACTTACCTGCCAGATAACCAGGTGAAAATAAAAAAAAACCTTACAGTCATGTAAATCCTGGTGTCTGTGCAGTTTCTTCCTTTATTCATGAATGTCTGACACAAATCAGCCCCTGCTGCGGCTTCTCACCCTGTTACTTGGTGCAAAATTGCAAAATTTCTCCTCCTGGGGGAGCAGACTGGGGAAATGTTTACTCCTTCCTGCAGCAAACTGACAACATAATCTTAATCCTAGGCCCCATTCACACACAGCTTTTCAGGCAGACCTGATTGGAAGCTCAATGTTATGCCGCATAATGACGCGTACACACGATCGGAAATTCCGACAAGAAAAGTTCGATGTGAGCTTTTGGTCGGAAACTCCGACTGTGTGTAGGCTCCATCGGACTTTTTCTGTCGGAATTCCGACAGCAAAAATTTGAGAGCTGGTTCTCAATTCCACACTTCTCTATGCAATTCCGAAAAAAAAT
Source organism: Rana muscosa (assembly GCA_029206835.1). Lineage (NCBI taxonomy): Eukaryota > Metazoa > Chordata > Amphibia > Anura > Ranidae > Rana > Rana muscosa. Next base: position 419,371,771 of record CM055127.1, on the reverse strand, counting down.
GCATGCTCTGAATCAATTCAACGCATGCTCGGAATCATTGAACTTCATTTTTCTCAGCTCGTTGTATTGTTGTACATCACCGCATTCTTGACGGTCAAAATTTTGTGTGACCGTGTGTATGCAACACAAGATTGAGCCAACATTCCGTTGGAAAAAAATCCACAGTTTTCTTGTCGGATTTTCCGATCGTGTGTACATGGCAAAAGTCTATTGACAGGCGAGTGTAAATGGACACAAAAGTAACATAAATATTGAGTTGCAGTTCAGCGAGTAAAAAAAGGACATGATCCCCTACCAACCAACAATATTTCTGGCTCCCACAGACTGGTTACAGTAAATGCTCATGTGGTACACAGATTAGTCCTGTCAATTTAAGAAGGTGCTCCTAATGACAACTCATTATGTGTATAAAAGACACCTATCCACAGAATCTCTTTCTTTCATTCAAACCTCACCATCATGGGCAAGACCAAAGAGCTGTCAAAGTACCTGTAGGTGGTATATGGTCAGACTAAAATAAGATATTACACATTATAATGTATGAACTGAACACTAGGGTTGCACTTATACCGATACTAGTATCGGTATCGGTGCCGATTCTGAGCATTTGCCCGAGTACCTGTACTCGGGCAAATGCTCCGATGCTTGATCCGATACCTGGGCAGTCAGGGATGATCGGTGCGGTGATGGGGGAGTTACAATCACCGATCTCCCTGTATAGATTTCAATAAAGCCTGACAGCCGCTTCTCCTCCTCTCCCTCCTTGCGGCTTTCAGCTGCTTTATTGAAATCTATACAAGGAGATTGGTGATTATAACTACTCCCCAGCGCAGCACCAATTATCCCTGAATGTCCTCTGCGTTCTGCTCCAGTCCCCCTCTGAGTCCTCCTCCGTGCTCCTCCGGTCCCCCTCCATGCTCCTCTGGCCCTCCTCCGTTCTCCAGTCCCCCTCTGTTTTCTGGTCCCCCTCTGTTCTCCTGTCCCCCTCCGTGCTACTGTCCTTCTCCGTTCTCCTGCCTCCCTCTGTTCTCCTGTCCCCCTCCCTGCTCCTGTCTATCTCCGTTCTCCTGTCCCCCTCCATGCTCCTCCAGCCCCCCTCCGTTCTCCTGTCCCCCTCTGTTCTCCAGTCCCCCTCTGTTCTCTGGTCCTCCTCCGTGCTCCTGTTCCCCTCCATGCTCCTGTCCCCCTCCATGCTCCTCCGGTCCCCCTCTGTCCTCCTGTTCCTCTCTATGCTCCTGTCCCCCTCCGTGCTCCTCCGGTTCCCCTCCGTTCTCCTGTCCCCCTCCGTCCTCCTGTTCCCCTCCATGCTCCTCCGGTCCCCCTCCGTCCTAATGTTCCCCTCTATGCTCCTGTCCCCCTCCGTGCTCCTCCGGTCTCCCTCCGTTCTCCTGTCCCCCTCTGTCCTCCTGTTCCCCTCCATGCTCCTGTCCCCCTCCATGCTCCTGTCCCCCTCCGTTCTCCTGTTTCCCTCCGTGCTCCTCCAATCCCCCTCCATGCTACTGTCCCCCTCCATGCTCCTGTCCCCCTCCATGCTCCTCTGCCCTTGATCTATCAGGGTGGAGAGCGAAAGAAGGAGCCGGTAAATATGTAATTGACCGCCCCCTTCCTTTTCCGAATGAACAGAGTCATTGACTCTGTCCATTGATAACTGAGCATCGTAAACTGTGTTTACGATGCTTCAGTTTATGAATGGAGAGGAGCCACTGTCTCCTCTCCATTTATCTTCAGTGCAGCTGAGGCTACAGAGAAAGGGACTGGGGAATCTCTGTCCTTAGTCTCTTTTCTCTGTCTAAAAAGGGAGTTGTCAGGGGTCCCCTGATACCTCACCAAAGCCACCCCCCCAACAGGACTGATAAAAAAAATAAAAAAATAAAGAATTGTAATAAATACATATTTAAAAGGTTAAATTGTAAAAATAATACAAAAAATAAAACACACATTGACCCCCCCCCCCCCCCCAAAAGAAAAGCATTGTAAAAAACAAAAACAAAAACTTAAAAAAATGAAAAAGTGGTATCGGTGCAACCCTACTGAACACTGTACCAACACTCTACCAATCATAGTGTAGTCTGTACAGTCTGTATTGAACCAGAGCCGACATACCTGGAGGTAATCGGAGTGTAATGTTATTACAGAAGTCAGAGTGGCAGCACTCCGTCCTAGTAATGTTGTTGGAGCTGTGACAGTACACCTGAGCTTTCAGCTCCAGAAGAGAGATACAAGACTTGATCACTTCCTCCTTGCCATTGGTGAGCATCACTGATGTCCAGCAGGCCCCTTCTGTCTGGCAGGTGTAGTTGGTGGTTTCGCACATCAGACATACACATTTCAGACCTAGAACAAAAAAAGGAAAGTGTAAGTACACAGATTATTCGCCCTGATGTCATACTAATCTCAAATATAATCTGGGGAATTAACTAAACTTCCCATGTTATCATAATGGCGCAGGAAACTGTCAGGAGTGGTGCGCTCCACATTAAAGTGGAACTTCACTCCCCCAATCAACATTGATTATTTTTAATCCTCATGCTGCTAACATTAGTTAATAGATAGCAGTGGCAGCTGGTGCTAAAAAAAAAATTGGGGGGTGCAAACAAACCCCTCCAGGTCCGCACATACATACAGTAAGGGAAAAAAGTATTTGATCCCTTGCTGATTTTGTACGTTTGCCCACTGACAAAGAAATGATCAGTCTAATTTTAATGGTAGGTTTATTTGAACAGTGAGAGACAGAATAACAACAAAAATATCCCCAAAAATGCATTTAAAAAAAATGTATACCGTATATACTCGAGTATAAGCCAACCCGAATGTAAGCCGAGGCACCTAATTTTACCACAAAAAACTGGGAAAACGTATTGACTCGAGTATAAGCCTAGGGTGTCCATGTGCATGCCTCACTGTGCCTTACTGTGCCCATGCCTCACTGTGTCCATGAATCACTGTGCCCATGCCTCACTGTGCCCATGCCTCAATGTGCCCATGCCTCACTGTACCCATGCCTCACCGTGTTCATGCCTCACTGTACCCATGCCTCACCGTGTTCATGCCTCACTGTGCCCATGCCTCACTGTACCCATGCCTCACCGTGTTCATGCCTCACTGTGCCCAATCTCCCTACCTGATCTCCGGCGCTGTGTGACTACTGACGTTTAACATGGGAGTCTATCGAAGGGGTGCCTGACTTTGAACAATCGGTGCTCCCCGGTAGGGATGAGCTTCGTGTTCGAGTCGAACATACGTTCGACTCGAACATTGGCTGTTCGATCGTTCGACGAAGATCGAACGATTTGGGCCGTTCGCGCCAAATTCGAGTGACGCGAACGGCCCACAATGCACTACGCCATCGCAGTGTCATCCAGGCGCTGTGATTGGCCAAGCATGCACTGTGACCCCGCATGCTTGGCCAATCACAGCGCCGGCAGCGAGGAGAGCAATGATTGGCCACAGGCAGGATGCCTGTGGCCAATTATTGCTGAGGGTGTTTAGTACACGCCCCACACTATAAAAGGCCGCCAGCACGGCGGCCTAGTGTAGTGTGTTCCGGAGCAGGGATAGAGTAGCATAGGCAGGGACAGTGACTGTTATTTCTTTCTTGCTTAACCTGGATTCCTTTAGTTTAGGGAAAGAGAAGGATAGGTAGGGAGAGTGTCAGTGTGTTTTGTGCTTCTGCTATAGTGTGCTTAAAAAAAACATTTATTCTAGGGACAGAAAACTCTAGGTAGGGACAGTGTCAGTTTCTTTCACTCTGCAAGTCCTTGTTTCCAGGGACCTGTAAGGACAGTGAGTTAATTGTCCTTGTGCTATATTGTGCTTAAAAAAAACATTTATTCTAGGGACAGAAAACTCTAGGTAGGGACAGTGTCAGTTTCTTTCACTCTGCAAGTCCTTGTTTCCAGGGACCTGTAAGGACAGTGAGTTAATTGTCCTTGTGCTATATTGTGATTAAAAAAAACATTTATTCTAGGGACAGAAAACTCTAGGTAGGGACAGTGTCAGTTTCTTTCACTCTGCAAGTCCTTGTTTCCAGGGACCTGTAAGGACAGTGAGTTAATTTTCCTTGTGCTATATTGTGATTAAAAAAAACATTTTTTCTAGGGACAGAAAACTGTAGGTAGGGAGAGTGTTTTTTTTCTTTCACTCTGCAAGTCCTTGTTTCCAGGGACCTGTAAGGACAGTGAGTTAATTGTCCTTGTGCTATATTGTGCTTAAAAAAAACATTTATTCTAGGGACAGAAAACTCTAGGTAGGGACAGTGTCAGTTTCTTTCACTCTGCAAGTCCTTGTTTCCAGGGACCTGTAAGGACAGTGAGTTAATTGTCCTTGTGCTATATTGTGATTAAAAAAAACATTTATTCTAGGGACAGAAAACTCTAGGTAGGGACAGTGTCAGTTTCTTTCACTCTGCAAGTCCTTGTTTCCAGGGACCTGTAAGGACAGTGAGTTAATTTTCCTTGTGCTATATTGTGATTAAAAAAAACCTTTTTTCTAGGGACAGAAAACTGTAGGTAGGGAGAGTGTTTTTTTTCTTTCACTCTGCAAGTCCTTGTTTCCAGGGACCTGTAAGGACAGTGAGTTAATTGTCCTTGTGCTATATTGTGCTTAAAAAAAACATTTATTCTAGGGACAGAAAACTCTAGGTAGGGACAGTGTCAGTTTCTTTCACTCTGCAAGTCCTTGTTTCCAGGGACCTGTAAGGACAGTGAGTTAATTGTCCTTGTGCTATATTGTGATTAAAAAAAACATTTATTCTAGGGACAGAAAACTCTAGGTAGGGACAGTGTCAGTTTCTTTCACTCTGCAAGTCCTTGTTTCCAGGGACCTGTAAGGACAGTGAGTTAATTTTCCTTGTGCTATATTGTGATTAAAAAAAACATTTTTTCTAGGGACAGAAAACTGTAGGTAGGGAGAGTGTTTTTTTTCTTTCACTCTGCAAGTCCTTGTTTCCAGGGACCTGTAAGGACAGTGAGTTAATTGTCCTTGTGCTATATTGTGCTTAAAAAAAACATTTATTCTAGGGACAGAAAACTCTAGGTAGGGACAGTGTCAGTTTCTTTCACTCTGCAAGTCCTTGTTTCCAGGGACCTGTAAGGACAGTGAGTTAATTGTCCTTGTGCTATATTGTGATTAAAAAAAACATTTATTCTAGGGACAGAAAACTCTAGGTAGGGACAGTGTCAGTTTCTTTCACTCTGCAAGTCCTTGTTTCCAGGGACCTGTAAGGACAGTGAGTTAATTTTCCTTGTGCTATATTGTGATTAAAAAAAACATTTTTTCTAGGGACAGAAAACTGTAGGTAGGGAGAGTGTTTTTTTTCTTTCACTCTGCAAGTCCTTGTTTCCAGGGACCTGTAAGGACAGTGAGTTAATTGTCCTTGTGCTATATTGTGCTTAAAAAAAACATTTATTCTAGGGACAGAAAACTCTAGGTAGGGACAGTGTCAGTTTCTTTCACTCTGCAAGTCCTTGTTTCCAGGGACCTGTAAGGACAGTGAGTTAATTGTCCTTGTGCTATATTGTGATTAAAAAAAACATTTTTTCTAGGGACAGAAAACTGTAGGTAGGGAGAGTGTTTTTTTTCTTTCACTCTGCAAGTCCTTGTTTCCAGGGACCTGTAAGGACAGTGAGTTAATTGTCCTTGTGCTATATTGTGATTAAAAAAAACATTTATTCTAGGGACAGAAAACTCTAGGTAGGGACAGTGTCAGTTTCTTTCACTCTGCAAGTCCTTGTTTCCAGGGACCTGTAAGGACAGTGAGTTAATTGTCCTTGTGCTATATTGTGCTTAAAAAAAACATTTATTCTAGGGACAGAAAACTCTAGGTAGGGACAGTGTCAGTTTCTTTCACTCTGCAAGTCCTTGTTTCCAGGGACCTGTAAGGACAGTGAGTTAATTGTCCTTGTGCTATATTGTGATTAAAAAAAACATTTATTCTAGGGACAGAAAACTCTAGGTAGGGACAGTGTCAGTTTCTTTCACTCTGCAAGTCCTTGTTTCCAGGGACCTGTAAGGACAGTGAGTTAATTTTCCTTGTGCTATATTGTGATTAAAAAAAACATTTTTTCTAGGGACAGAAAACTGTAGGTAGGGAGAGTGTTTTTTTTCTTTCACTCTGCAAGTCCTTGTTTCCAGGGACCTGTAAGGACAGTGAGTTAATTGTCCTTGTGCTATATTGTGCTTAAAAAAAACATTTATTCTAGGGACAGAAAACTCTAGGTAGGGACAGTGTCAGTTTCTTTCACTCTGCAAGTCCTTGTTTCCAGGGACCTGTAAGGACAGTGAGTTAATTGTCCTTGTGCTATATTGTGATTAAAAAAAACATTTATTCTAGGGACAGAAAACTCTAGGTAGGGACAGTGTCAGTTTCTTTCACTCTGCAAGTCCTTGTTTCCAGGGACCTGTAAGGACAGTGAGTTAATTTTCCTTGTGCTATATTGTGATTAAAAAAAACATTTTTTCTAGGGACAGAAAACTGTAGGTAGGGAGAGTGTTTTTTTTCTTTCACTCTGCAAGTCCTTGTTTCCAGGGACCTGTAAGGACAGTGAGTTAATTGTCCTTGTGCTATATTCTGCTTAAAAAAAACATTTATTCTAGGGACAGAAAACTCTAGGTAGGGACAGTGTCAGTTTCTTTCACTCTGCAAGTCCTTGTTTCCAGGGACCTGTAAGGACAGTGAGTTAATTTTCCTTGTGCTATATTGTGATTAAAAAAAACATTTTTTCTAGGGACAGAAAACTGTAGGTAGGGAGAGTGTTTTTTTTCTTTCACTCTGCAAGTCCTTGTTTCCAGGGACCTGTAAGGACAGTGAGTTAATTTTCCTTGTGCTATATTGTGATTAAAAAAAACATTTTTTCTAGGGACAGAAAACTGTAGGTAGGGAGAGTGTTTTTTTTCTTTCACTCTGCAAGTCCTTGTTTCCAGGGACCTGTAAGGACAGTGAGTTAATTGTCCTTGTGCTATATTGTGCTTAAAAAAAACATTTATTCTAGGGACAGAAAACTCTAGGTAGGGACAGTGTCAGTTTCTTTCACTCTGCAAGTCCTTGTTTCCAGGGACCTGTAAGGACAGTGAGTTAATTTTCCTTGTGCTATATTGTGATTAAAAAAAACATTTTTTCTAGGGACAGAAAACTGTAGGTAGGGAGAGTGTTTTTTTTCTTTCACTCTGCAAGTCCTTGTTTCCAGGGACCTGTAAGGACAGTGAGTTAATTTTCCTTGTGCTATATTGTGATTAAAAAAAACATTTTTTCTAGGGACAGAAAACTGTAGGTAGGGAGAGTGTTTTTTTTCTTTCACTCTGCAAGTCCTTGTTTCCAGGGACCTGTAAGGACAGTGAGTTAATTGTCCTTGTGCTATATTGTGCTTAAAAAAAACATTTTTTCTAGGGACAGAAAACTGTAGGTAGGGAGAGTGTTTTTTTTTTTTCACTCTGCAAGTCCTTGTTTCCAGGGACCTGTAAGGACAGTGAGTTAATTGTCCTTGTGCTATATTGTGCTTAAAAAAAACATTTATTCTAGGGACAGAAAACTCTAGGTAGGGACAGTGTCAGTTTCTTTCACTCTGCAAGTCCTTGTTTCCAGGGACCTGTAAGGACAGTGAGTTAATTTTCCTTGTGCTATATTGTGATTAAAAAAAACATTTTTTCTAGGGACAGAAAACTGTAGGTAGGGAGAGTGTTTTTTTTCTTTCACTCTGCAAGTCCTTGTTTCCAGGGACCTGTAAGGACAGTGAGTTAATTTTCCTTGTGCTATATTGTGATTAAAAAAAACATTTTTTCTAGGGACAGAAAACTGTAGGTAGGGAGAGTGTTTTTTTTCTTTCACTCTGCAAGTCCTTGTTTCCAGGGACCTGTAAGGACAGTGAGTTAATTGTCCTTGTGCTATATTGTGCTTAAAAAAAACATTTATTCTAGGGACAGAAAACTCTAGGTAGGGACAGTGTCAGTTTCTTTCACTCTGCAAGTCCTTGTTTCCAGGGACCTGGAGAGACATTGAGTGAATTGTCCTTGTGCTATATTGTGATTAAAAAAAACATTTATTCTAGGGACAGAAAACTCTAGGTAGGGACAGTGTCAGTTTCTTTCACTGTGAAAGTCCTTGTTTCAAGGGACAGAGAAGGACACCTGAAGGTAGCCCTTATTGCTTTTTTCCCATCTCCCTGCAGGCCATCTATTAGAATGTCTGGAAGGCAAACAAGGAGAGGCAGACAGTCAGGAGGCAATAAAAGAGGGCAAGCAGGCTCTGTGTCTGGGGGCAACAGTGCTGGTCGTGGACGCGGTGCATTGTCATCAGCACATGGCCATGGGACACGCTTGTCCTTCTTTTCGGCAGCTGGACATGTTGAGCCACATCATGCCGAAGACTTGGTAGAGTGGATGACCAAGCCCTCCTCCTCCTCCTCATCCTCTCTCACCCAGGCTCAGGGTACTGGAAAAGCAGCTGCCAAAGCGTCGTCTTCCCTGGTATCAATGTCAGACAAATCATCAGTCACTCCTTCCCTAGACCCACCATGTCCTCCTCCTGAGGAGTCCCCCGAACTGTTTCAGCACAGTGTTGGGTACATGCTCCAGGAGGATGCCCAGCGTTTCGAAGGGTCTGATGATGAAACCCAGCTAGAGGAAGGCAGTAGCGTGAGAGCAGACAGAGGGGATGCTCAAGAAGGACACCAATCTGGCAGTCATGTTCCAGCAGCTGCAGCATACTGCCAGATTGGCTCCAGTGATGAGGAGGGAGGGGATGATGAGGTCAATGACTCCACGTGGGTGCCTAATAGGAGAGAGGAGGAGGAGGAGGATGAGGAGGAGGCACATCTCCAACGAGGCAGGATGCCCTTTGGTGGCCAGCGTAAGGGCAGTACACCGACGGAATCACACCGCAGAGCTCCGCCTGTGCAGGGCGCTGCCTCTGCCCGTCATTCAAAAAGTTCTTTGGTGTGGGCCTTTTTTGAGGCTAGTGCATCAGATCGCACAGCTGCTGTTTGCAACATATGTCTCAAGCGTATATCGCGTGGCCAAAACATCAGCCGCTTGGGTACCACATGCCTGACCAGACATATGTTGACCTGCCATGCAGCTCGTTGGCAAGCCTACCTCAAAGACCCACACCAAAGAACCAAGCGGACCTCTCCTTGCACCGCATCAGCTGGGATCTCCAACCCCACTATAACTTCAGTCCTCTCTGAAACATGCACTGAGAGGAATGAAGGTGTAGAATTAGGTGTGTCACAGCCAAGTACTTGCGCCCACTCTGCTAGCAGTACACCGACGTCCGATTCTAGCAGGCAAATTTCCCTGCCCCAGCTGCTGGACCGTCGAAAGAAGTTCACTCCCAGCCATCCACATGCCCAGCGGTTGAATGCTAGCTTGGCTAAATTGCTAGCGCTTCAACTGCTGCCTTTTCAGTTGGTAGACTCGGCCCCCTTCCGTGAGTTTGTGCAATGTGCGGTTCCTCAGTGGCAGGTTCCCAAACGCCACTTTTTCTCACGGAAGGCTATTCCGGCTCTCTACAGGCATGTGGAAGGCAATGTCTTGGCCTCGCTGGACAGGGCGGTCAGCGGTAAGGTGCATATTACCGCTGACTCATGGTCCAGCAGGCATGGACAGGGACGTTACCTTTCTTTCACGGCCCATTGGGTCACTCTTTTGGCAGCTGGGAAGGATTCAGGACAAGGTGCAGTAGTGTTGGAGGTTGTCCCACCGCCACGCCTCCAAAATGCTACTACTGGTTGTGACACACCTCTCTCCTCCACCCCCTCCTCTTCTTCTTCCTCCATGGCCTCTTCCTGTGGTTTGTCCTATGAACCAGCGGTGCTCCGTAGCCGTTCACGGGGCTACGCAAGTACGCAGGCAAAAAGATGCCATGCCGTGCTTGCGCTGGTGTGTTTGGGGGACAGAAGCCACACTGGGGCAGAGGTCCTGTCTGCTCTGCAGGGCCAGGCCGAGAGGTGGTTGACGCCACGCCAGCTTAAGCCAGGAATGGTGGTTTGCGACAATGGCACCAACCTCCTCTCCGCCCTCCGACAGGGACAACTGACCCATGTGCCCTGTGTGGCTCACGTCCTTAACCTGGTGGTGCAGCGCTTCTTGGGCAGGTACCCGGGCTTACAGGATGTCCTGAGGCAGGCCAGGAAAGTCTGTGTGCATTTCCGCAGATCTTATAATGCCAGTGCTCGCCTGGCTGAGCTGCAAAAGGAGTTGAACCTGCCCAAGAACCGCCTTATATGTGACATGCCCACCAGGTGGAACTCAACGTTGGCCATGCTGCAGCGGCTGCACACGCAGCAGAGGGCCATCAATGAGTACCTGTGCGACTACGGCACCAGGACAGGGTCAGGGGAGCTTGGTTTTTTTTCTCCACGCCAGTGGGGCATGATCAGGGATGCATGCACTGTCCTGGCACCATTTGAGGAGGCCACGAGGATGGTGAGCAGTGACAGTGCATGCATCAGTGACACTGTACCTCTTGTCCACCTGTTGGAGCACACGCTGCGTGGAATAATGGACAGGGCACTTGAGGCAGAACAGAGGCAGGAAGAGGAGGACTTCCTTGCCTCTCAAGGCCCCCTTTACCCAGACAGTGTTCCTTCTGTCCCACCCATCGCACAGGAAGAGGAGGAGGAGGAGGAGGAGGAGGAGGAGGAGGATTGTGTCAGCATGGAGGTGGAGGCTGGCACTCAGCATCATCAGCAGCAGTCTTTTAGGGATGATTTACAGTCCCAAGAAACCAGTGGACTTGTACGTGGCTGGGAGGAGGTGGCTGCGGATCATGTCGTCCTTAGTGACCCAGAGGACTCCGGAGCGAATGCCTCAGCAAACCTACGCTGCATGGCCTCCCTGATCCTGCAAAGTCTGCGGAAGGATCCTCGTATTCTTCGGATCAAGGAGAGGGACCATTACTGGCTGGCCACTCTCCTTGATCCACGGTACAAGGGTAAGGTTGCGGACCTTATGTTACCGTCGCAGAGGGAGCAGAGGATGAGACAACTCCGGGAGGCCTTGCAGAAAGGTCTGTGCAACGCGTTCCCAGAGACTGGGAGGTTGCAAACTCCTGGTCCTGGACAACGAGTTGCTGAGGCTTCGGCCAGTCAAAGAAGGAGCGGTGGGGAAGGTGGCCGTCTGACCGATGCGTTCAGACAATTCTTTAGTCCGCAGCCCCAAAGTATGATCGGTTCCAGCAACCATCGCCAGCGTCTGATAAACATGGTGCAGGAATATCTAGGGGCAAGGTCAGACTTGGACACCTTCCCCACCGAAAATCCTCTGGCTTACTGGGTCTTGAGGATGGATCACTGGCCAGAGCTTGCACAGTATGCAATTGAGCTACTGGCCTGTCCTGCATCCAGCGTTCTTTCGGAACGCACATTCAGTGCTGCTGGAGGATTTGTCACGGATCACAGGGTGCGCCTGTCCACCGACTCGGTTGATCGACTGACTTTCATCAAGATGAACCAGTCTTGGATCACCACCAGCTACCACACACCTGATGCTGATATAACAGACTAATTGATTTTAAAATGTCACATCCCTTCAAGACTGATGCTGATGCTGAGTGCCTGTGCTGTTATGTTGACTGGCTATCCTCCTCCTCCGAGTCCTCAATGATACGATTGATGATGATAGCTTGGAAGATCATTTTTGTTTATGGGTGCCGCCACCAGTGCCTAACGCCCAATTTTTCAGCCCCTGTTTAACAGGGGCGTGTAATTACAATTTTTGAAGCAATACTTTGCAACAGGGCTCATTGCTGTGCTCCAAGTACAGTATCTGTGAGGAGTTGCAGTGTTGTGCCACCAGTGCCTAAGGCCCAATTTTTCAGCCCCTGTTTAACAGGGGCGTGTCATTACAATTTTTGAAGCAATACTTTGCAACAGGGCTCATTGCTGTGCTCCAAGTACAGTATCTGTGAAGGGTTGCAGTGTTGTGCCACCAGTGCCTAAGGCCCAATTTTTCAGCCCCTGTTCAACAGGGGCATGTAATTACAATTCTTGATCTAATAATTCACAGCAGGGCCCATTGCTGCACCCACCAAGAGTAACTGTCAGGGCTTACAGTGTTGTGGCACCAGCACCACCATCAAAGGCCCAATTTTTACTACCACTGTTCAACAATTATATGTAATTAAAATTCCTGATATAATAGTTGACAGCAGGGCGTTCCAGCACCAACCAAGAGTAACTGTGAGTGCTTACAGTGTTGTGCCAACACCAACAACTAAGGGGCCTATTTCTGCAGAGTATATACGGCAGGTCCCTACTTTCAAACATCCAACTTACAAACGACTCCTACTTGCAAACGCAAGAAGACAACAGGAAGTGAGAGGAAATCTACCACTAGGAAGGAAAATTCTCTCCTGTAAGAATAAATATGGGAGAAAGGTGTCTCCTCTGTACTGATGCTTTATCAGCAATCCTTGTTTCAAGAAAAACACCACATTTCAAAAACAGTTGTCATTAGGACGGAAAGTGAGGTGAAATGTTCTGAACAGGGGCACAGACAGCAAAACAAATGTTACAGGGGTGATAACCCTTACCTATGTTTTCCAAAAAGTTTAAAAATAGATTTTTGGTCTGGAGCTACACTTCAACAATGTACCTGTTCAAAATTACAAACAGATTCTACATAAGAACAAACCTACAGTCCCTGTCTTGTATGCACCGCCTGTATACGGCTGTTCTGAGTATATAGGGCCTTTTTTATTTTATGTGCGGGGTTCCCCTTAATATCCATACAAGACCCAAAGGGGCTGGTAATGGGCTGGGGTAGGGGGGGGGTCATGGGGTAGCTATGCCATTTTTCTTAAAGATTTTCATCCATATTACCGGGACCAGACATTACATTAAAGCCGCAAGCAGTTTTAAATGGCTTTTTTTTCCTTTAGAAGTGTCATTTTGTGCAGGGACAGTTCTAAACACGGGAAACACGTGGCACTTCACAGGCATACTTTAGACACCCCCCAGGTACGATATTTAAAGGAATATTTGACTTTTTTTTTTTCACTTTATGCATCATTAAAATGACTGCTCCCGGAAAACGACCGTTTTTAAAACTTATTTTTGCATTGATACATGTCCCCTGGTGCAGAACCCGGGTTCCCAAACCCTTTTTAGGACAATAACATGCATAATAGTTTTTATAATTAGCACTTTAGAATTCGAACGTTCGCATCCATTGTATTTAATAGGGTTCTAATGTTCGTTCGAACTTTCGGTCCGTTCGCGGGTTCTGGTGCGAACCGAACCCGGGGGTGTTCGGCTCATCACTACTCCCCGGCCATAGGTCCTCCGGACAACAAACTTTGCACACTTGTAGAGGAAGAGTGCGGCTACATGTGTGACAACTTTGGGGTCCAGGGGACCTAGGGCCGGCCAGTACCGGGTCCCCAAAATCACTAGAGAAATGACCATTTAACATGGGAGTCTATGGAAGGAGTGCCTGGCTTTGAAAAATCGGTGCTCCCCAGCCGTAAGTCCCCCGGACAACAAACGTTGCACACTTGTAAAGAAAGAGTGGGGCTACATGTGTGCCAAGGTTGGCTGGGATCAGGTGCACAAAGATGAAGATGGACACAGACTCGATTATAAGGGGGGCATTTTCAGCACAAAAAAAATGTGCTGAAAAACTCGGCTTATACTCGAGTATATACGGTAAATTGATTTGCATTTTAATGAGTGAAAGAAGACCAAAGACCTGTCCAAGGATGTCAGGGACAAGATTGTAGACCTACACAAGGCTGGTATATAAAAAGCAGTGCAGCGCTCGAAATAATCTAAAGTCATATATATCACAAAGAGTCCAAAAGTGTAAAGTTCAGGAACCAGAGAGTGTCAACAGCTGGCACACCGACAGGGAGACAAAGAGATCCTTTGGCAGTGAAACAGGGTGCTTGAAAACAATCACTTGTGCAACCACTTCCGTGCTTTTCCGCCACCAGAAATACACCTCAATGCATGGACCTCTGTTTTACCAGAAAGGTCATACCTGCAGTCCCTTAGCAAGGGTAATGGTAAAGATGAGAGAGCTGTCTTCATATATGGTCCTTCAATCAGAATCCTCATTCATTCAGCAACCCAAAAACGAACTCTTATGCCCCATACACACAATCGTTTTTCATGCCGTTAAAAATGCCATTAAAAAAAATGGCCATTAAAAATGATCGTGTGTAGGCTCCAGAGCATTTTTAACGACGTGAAAAACGGCTATTAAAAATTTCGAACATGCTCTCTTTTTTCACGTCGTTTTTCATGTCATTTTTTTTAACGACGTGAAAAACGATAGTGTGTATGCTTTAACGACGTGAAAAAAAACGTGCATGCTCAGAATCAAGTATGAGACAGGAGCGCTCGTTCTGGTAAAACTAGCGTTCGTAATGGAGATAGCACATTTGTCACGCAGTCACGGACTGAAAAGCACGAGACTGAAAAGAGCGAATCGTCGCTCAACAAACTTTACTAACATGAAGGGTGGCGCCATTCGAACGGAACTTCCCCTTTATAGTGCCGTCGTACGTGTTGTACGTCACTGCGCTTTGCTTGATCGTTTTTTTAAATGATCGTGTGTACGCAAGACAGGCTTGAGAGGAAACATGAAAAAAAACGACGTGAAAAACGGCAAGAAAAAAAATGGCAAGAAAAACGATCGTGTGTATGGGGCATTAGACTTGCGTTTATACATGCAAAAATTTCAGAAGAAATACATAGTGCTCTCCGTGTATTTACTGTAGCGGCTGATTACGGACGATATTAAGCCCGTGTGTACGTTGTCTCCAGAACAAGACATATGAGAACATTACATTATAGTATACATTTAGAAAAAAATAAATAACCTGACAATAACCTTTTCTAGTCTATACACGCACTGTACACACAATTTAACCCCTTCCCCCTGCAGCCCCGGCGCCCCTTTAAGTGGGCTATTATACCTAGAGAACAGGATCACATGATCAGGAACCGATCCTGCAGGCTCCCAATCATTAATAGAGACCGGAAGCCGTCTCCGTGCCGGGAGCAAGAAGTGAGTACACTCTCTATACAGAAACCACTGCCATCCGTTAACGCATATGTGCCCCGTGTAAGCATTTATACCCACCATCTTTGCCACCACACATATGCATACATGCGCAAGAGGTTAACTAACCATGTGTAGTACTCCCCCCACAGGAGCCGCTTGTAAGATTGGCTTCTTCTGCCTGAACTCTGAGAACAACCTCAGCCCCTCTGGTGGATGGAGATAAGGTAGTGTTAACCCATTCAGCTGAAGTCCATTGGGAGCGCACTCCTCCCGCAGCACAGCGTCCTCAATCGCTGTCTTTAGCCAAGCACCTGGCTACACATTATTAGCTGCCTAATCTCTAATTTCCCTTGAAAAACCAAGAAGATGGGGTCTGTCTGTCTGTCTATGCCACAGTAATAAGACTTTTAGCTGATCCCGACAGGCCCCAGACATGTATATTGTCAGGTTTATTACACTTCAGGAAGGCAGACAGCAGAAGACTGGGAGCAGACAAAAGGATTATTGGGAGAAGAACAATAAATGTTCATACAATGACAAGCAAGCTTTATACCCCCTTTACAGAAATGTCAACTGGGCTATTTAATAATGGATTGCAAGGCACGGCCAAGATCTACAAAGTGTGCCAGCCTAAAGCCACAAATCACATTGCAGCGTGCCATCAGATCTGTAAAAAGTGCTTTGTTTGGTTGCCCGGAGTTACTAAACACCATATATCATCACTGCTCTGTATACTGCTTTATTAAAGTGTTACTAAACCCATATGCATCCAGACATGGTGAAGACAACTTGCTGAAGTTCAAACCGAGCATCAGAATGGGAAAGAAAGGGGATTTAAGTGACTTGGCAAAAACTTCTGATCTACTGGGATTTTCACGCACACCCATCTCTAGGGTTTACAGAGAATGGTCCAAAAAAGAGAAAATATCCAGTGAACAGCAGTTGTGTGGACGAAAAATGCCTTGTTGAAGTCAGAGGTCAGAGGAGAATGGGCAGACTGGTTGAAGATGATAGAAAGGCAAATGACCACTTGTTACAATTAAGGTATGCAGAATAACATCTCTGAATGCACAACACATTGAACCTTGAGGGCAGATGGGCTACAGCAGCAGAAGACCACACCGGGTGCCACTCCTGTCAGCTAAGCACAGGCTCATCAAAATTAGACAATAGAAGAATGGGAAAACGTTGCCTGGTCTGATGAGTCTTAATTTCAGCTGCGACATTCAGATGGGAGGGTCAGAATTCGGCATAAACAACATGAAAGTATGGATCCATCCTGCCTTGTATCAATGGTTCAGCCTGGTGGTGGTGTAATGGTGTGGGGGATATTTTCTTGACAAACTTTGGGCCCCTTAGTACCAATTGAGCATCATTGTTGCTGACCATGTCCATCCCTTTATGACTGCAGTGTCCCCATCTTCTGATGGCTCCTTCCAGCAGGATAATGCACCATGTCACATAGCTCCAATCATCTCACCACTGGTTTCCTGAACATGACAATGAGGTCCCTGGACTCCAATGGCCTCCACAGTCACCAGATCTCAATCCAATGGAGCACCTTTGGGATGTGGTTGAATGGAAGATTTACATTATTGATGTGCAGCCGACAAATCTGCAGCTATTGCGTGATGCTATCATGTGAATATGGACCAAAATCTCTTAGAAATGTTTCCAAAACCTTGTTGAATCTATGCTACAGAGAATTAAAGTGATACTAAAGTCTCCTTTTTTTTCTTTAAAAATAACAAACACGTTATACTTACTTGCTCTGTGAAATGGATTTGCACAGAGCAGCCCAGATCCTCCTCTTCTCGGGTCCCCCACCGGAGCTCCAGGCCCCTCCCTCCTGTCCATTGCCCTCACAGCACTGTCCACAAGGTTTAGGAGTGTGTCTATGGCCTCCGCAAACTTTGTCACCAACTACAAGAAACGTCTTACCTCTGTGCTTGCCAACAAGGGTTTCTCCACCAAGTACTAAGTCATGTTTTGCTTGGGGATCAAACACTTATTTTACTCACTGAACTGCAACTTAATTTATAGCATTTGTTTTAGGTGTTTTTTTTCTGGATTTTTGGTTGATATTCTGTCTCTAGCATTCAAATTACACCTATGCTAAAAGATATAGACCCTTCATTTCTTTGTAAGTGGGCAAATTAACAAAATCTGCAGGGGATCAAATAATTATTTTCCCCACTGTACTAGGGCCACTTTAGACAGGAGCGAAATAAACTACCAGCATGTCTTTGGAGTGTGGGAGGAAAATGGAGCACCTGGAGGAAACCCATGTACAGGCACAGGGAGAGCATGCAAACTCCATGCAGGCAGTGCCATCGTTGGGATTCAAACCAATAACTCTTATGGTGTTATTATTATCATCATCATTTTAATTTCCATTGCGGTACATTTGACGGCTACTAAGAAAAAATAAACACAGGCATCAGTATTAAAAACTTTTTGACAAGCAGGCTAAAGCACAACTTAAGCTCAATACTAAAGCACACCTACTATTAAAGAGTTGGAAAATCTATTGTCACTAATCACACTACACCTAATAAATGCGCACCATGTCTCAAACAAAGGTTTAGCTGTTGTTGCAGTAGGTGTGACTTCCAGCACTTTGAGCAAAAACTGTCTTTCTGGATAAGCCTTAAAGTGGATCTTTCATTATCGTTACACATTTGCATGAATACATTGCTAACATATTACATTATACAGTACAGTATAACTTCTATCAAAGGCCAGTGTGTCCAGGGGAGGGCTGGGCCAGGGGGCAGGGTGGCAATTGCCTCCCAGGCCTCACTAACTTATGTTCAAAATTGGCGGCAGCCGCTGCCCGCTACCATTTTCTTTTTTTCTGGTCTAGGAAGTCGGGCCGGGGGCATGGCCATGGCGGCCGACCACTAGCTGTTGCATTCCGGGAGTTGTAGTCCGCACTCAAGCTTCTGGTGGGTGGAAAACACAGCAACGCAGAGGAAACTACAACTCCCTGGGACCGGATTCTTGGAAGCAAGCAGAGGCAGGGCGTCGGGCTGCAGGGCTGGGCGCTGGCTGCAACTTGACCCCAGGATCAGGAGCGTTACCCCCCCCCAGGAAACCGTGGCGTGCAAGGACTTGCTGAGCTGAGATCGCTGAGGTGAGAGACCCTGACACCCCTAGCTGACCCCCCAGCTCCCCCCATACACCCCATGTAACCTGCCCCAGTGATCAGGCTGCATTGATGGGCACTGGAGTTGGCTGCACTGATGGGCACTGGTGAGGCTGCATTGAAAAACCAGGTGGGCCATGGACGGTGAGCTGATTCAGCGGTTCAATGGGCCACTTGACTGGACTTGCCCCCCAGGCCTAAGGCCGCCAGCCCTCCCCTGAGTGTGTCTTACCTACAGTCAAGCATGGTGGTGGGAGTGTCATGGTCTGGGGCTGCATGAGTGCTGCCGGCACTGGGGAGCGACAGTTCATTGAGGGAACCATGAATGCCAACATGTACTGTGACATACTGAAGCAGAGCATGATCCCCTCCCTTTGGAGACTGGACCACAGGGCAATATTCCAACATGATAACGACCCCAAACACACCTCTAAGACGACCACTGCCTTGCTAAGGAAGCTGAGGGTAAAGATGATGGACTGGCCAAGCATGTCTCCAGACCTAAACCCTATTGAGCATTTGTAGGGCATCCTCAAATGGGAGGTGGAGGAGCACAAGGTCTCTAACATCCACCAGCTCTGTGATGTTGTCATGGAGGAGTGGAAGAGGACTCCAGTGACAACCTGTGAAGCTCTGGTGAACTCCCTGCACAAGAGGGTTAAGGCAGTGCTGGAAAATAATGGTGGCCACACAAAATATTGATACTTTTGGCCCAATTTGGACATTTTCACTTAGGGGTGTACTCACTTTTGTTGCCAGCGGTTTAGACATTAATGGCTGTGTGTTGAGTTATTTTGAGGGGAAAGCAAATTTACACACTTATACAAGCTGTACATTCACTACTTTACATTGTAGCAAAGTGTAATTTCTTCAGACCCGGTTCACACAGGGGCGGCACAACTTTGGGGGCGACTCGGCAAAGCGATCTCAAGACGACTTCAGAGGCGACTTGCAAAATGACTTCTGTATTGAAGTCAATGCAAGTCGCCCCGAGTCGCCCCCAAAGTCATACAAGAACCTTTTTCTAAGGCGGAGCGACTTGAGTCACTCCTATTAGAACGGTTTCATTGAACAGAGCGGAGCGCGACTTGTCAGGCGACTGAGTCGCCTGACGAGTCGCCCCAGTGTGAACTCGCTCTCAGTGTTGTCACATGAAAAGTTATAATAAAATATTTACAAACATGTGAGGGGTGTACTTACTTTTGTGAGATACTGTAGGTGTGTGTGTGTGTATATATATATATTTGTGAAAATCACATTTTCTTTTTTTTTTGGAGGATTATTTCAGCAAAAGCCTGTTTTTCTATTTTATCTATGAATGTGCTATTTTTTTCATTGTGTTATTTTTAGCTAGAGCTCTGTCTGGCTTTAAGGTCTTTGAGTTCCTTGCTTTTAACAGTTTACGATATGAAAAAAATATGGCCTTATATGAACAGCTTTAGAAATGGCATCTCTGGCCTTACTATCTATACTTTCCAGTGATTTCCCACTAACTCTAGAATTACCTTATCACCACCCAGTGCACAGTAACTGAACTGTAGACAAGGGTTCAGATAATTGAACGTTATTAACACATACAAACTGTTAATTTTTAACTTTCCACCAGGTCTCTACTATAATTACAGCCTCTTACCTGCTTCATAAAACTTGTTATGCATTTCTTGAGCACAAATGAACTGTGGCAAGATAAATTAAGTCTGTACATAAAGTCAATAAACAGTATTTAAAACATGGTATAATATAACAGGATATAAAAAGTTTACACACCCCTGTTAAAATGTCAGGTTTCTGTGATGTAAAAAAAAGGAGACAAAGATAAATCATTTGAGAACGTTTTCCACTTTTAAAGTGACCTATAAACTGTACAACTCAATTGAAAAAACAAACTGAAATCTTTTAGGGGGGGAAGTAAAAATAAAAAAATAAACTAATGTGGTTGCATAAGTGTGCACACTCTCTTATAACTGGGGATGACTTCTAGCTGTGTTCAGAATTAAGCAATCACATTCAAACTCATGTTAAATAGGAGTCAGTCCACACCTGCCAGAATTTAAAGTGCCCCGTATTAACCCCAAATAAAGTTCAGCTGTTCTAATAGGTCTTTCCTGACATTTTCTTAGTCGCATCCTACAGCAAAAGCCATGGTCCTCAGAGAGCTTCCAAAGCATCAGAGGGATCTCATTGTTAAAAGGTATCAGTCAGGAGAAGGGTACAAAAGAATTTCCAAGGTATTAGATATACCATGGAACACTGTGAAGACAGTCATTACAAGTGGAGAAAATATGGCACAACAGTGACATTACCAAGAACTGGACGTCCCTCCAAAATTGATGAAAAGACGAGAAGAAAACTGGTCAGGGAGGCTGCCAAGAGGCCTACAGCAACATTAACCACTTAAGGACCGCCTCACGCCGATATACGTCGGCAGAATGAACCGGTCCTGAGCCCTGTGACCGCGCCCGCGGGACCCGATCGCCACCGGTGTCCCGCGATTGGGTCACAGAGCTGAAGAACGGGGAGAGGTAAGTGTAAACAAACCTCTCCCCGTGCTTCCTAGTGAGACTGTCACTGATCGTCTGTTCCCTGTTATAGGGAACGACGATCAGTGACGTCACACGCCAAGCCACGCCCCCCTACAGTAAGAAACAGACATTAGGTCACTCTTAACCCCTTCAGCGCCCTCTACAGGCTAACCCCTTCAATGCCAGTGTCATTTTCACAGTAATCAGTGCATTTTTATAGCACTGATCGCTGAAAAAAATGACAATGGTCCCAAAATAGTGTCAAAAGTGTCCGATGTTGATCGCCGCCATTACTAGTAAAAAAAAAAATTATTAATAAAAATGCCATACAACAATCCCCTATTTTGTAGACGCTATAACTTTTGCGCAAACCAATCAATAAAAGCTTATTGCGATTTTTTTTACTAAAAATATATAGAAGAATACGTATCGGCCTAAACTGAGGAAAATATTTTTTTTATATATTTTATGGGGATATTTATTATAGCAAAAAGTTAAAAATATAGAATTTTTTTCAAAATTGTTGCTCTATTTTTGTTTATAGCGCAAAAAATAAAAACCGCAGAGGTGATCAAATACCACCAAAAGAAAGCTCTATTTGTGGGAAAAAAAGGACGCCAATTTTGTTTGGGAGCCACATCGCACGACTGCGCAATTGTCAGTTAAAGCGACGCAGTGCCGAATCGCAAAAAGGGGCCTGGTCCTTTAGCTGCAAAATGGTCCGGGCTGAAGTGGTTAAAGGAGCTGCAGGAATATCTGGCAAGTACTGGCTGTGTGGTGACAACAATCTCCCGTATTCTTCATATGTCTGGGCCATGGGGTAGAGTGGCAAGACTGAAGCCTTTTTTTACAAAGAAAAGCATCCAAGCCTGGCTAAATCATCTGAAGTTTTCCACAAGCATGTGGAAAATTTATTATGGCCTGATGTAACCAAGGTTGAACTTTTTGGCCATAATTCCAAAAGATATGTTTGGCGCAAAAACAACACTGCACATCACCAAAAGAACACCATACCCACCGTGAAGCATGGTGGTGGCAGCATCATGCTTTGGGGCTGTTTTTCTTCAGCTGGAACAGGAGCCTTAGTCAAGGTAGAGGGAATTTATATATATTTTTTTTTTACTAGTAATGGTGGCGATCAGCGACTTATAGCAAGATTCTGACACTGACACTTTTTGGGGACCAGTGACACTAACACAGTGATCAGTGCTAAAAAAAAATATGCACTGTCACCGTACTAACAACACTGGCTGGGAAGGGGTTAACATCTGGGGCAATCAAAAGGTTAACTGTATGCCTAGCCTGTGTTTTACTAAACTGTGGGAGGTGCTTTTACTAAGGAAAAACATAGATTTGTGTCCCTGCTTTGCAGACACAGGACCATGCCTTCCCTTTTGTCAGACCGTTGTTCTGCCTCTGTGCTCGTTCATCGGCAGGTGCTGGTGGACATCAAGTCCACCGTACCCGCCACAGGGCTCCCGCTGTGTGTGAATACAGTGGGAGTGAGCTGCAGGCGGTGCACATGTGAGCCCCCTACCTGGAAGAGTTGGGTCACCTATATTTACAGGTACCACCCTATAGGAGTAAAACTGCTATAGGGCAGACCTAGAGTAGGTAAAGATATTGTAAGGCCTCGTTTTTGTTTCTTTTTATATATATATATATATATATATATATATATATATATATATAAAAATAACAAACATTTTATACTTACAAGTTGCAGTGGATTTGCACAGAGCAGCCCAGATCCTCCTCTTTTCGGGTCCCTCGTCTGTTATCCTGACCCCTCCCTCCTGTTGAGTGCTCCCACAGGAAGCAGCTTGCAAAGCGGGAACCCGGGCTGAGCTGGAGCCCATTCAGACACGGATCTGTGGTTCGGCCCCGTCCCCTCTCTCTTCTGATTAGCTAACTGACTTTGATCTCAGCAGCGGAAGCCAATGGCACTGCTGCTGTGTCTCAGCCAATCAGGAAGCAGAGTCCCGGACAGCCAAGACACTCGTGGACATCGCTGGACAGAGATGGGGCTCAGGAAAGTAATAAGGGGGCTGCTGCACACAGAAGGTTTTTTGCATTAAAGTGGTTCTAAAGTCAGAAGGTTTTTTATCTTAATGCATTCTATGTGCTAAGATGAAAAGCCTTCTGTGTGCAGCAGCCCCAATCTCTGTCCAGCGATGTCCATGAGTGTCTCTGCCAGTGGCGGCTGATGCTCAAAATTTTTGGGGGGGCGCAAACAAACTGAAAAAAAAAATCAATTGCCGCCACTGTACCCATTAAACGCAGTCACTGTGCCCAAACGCCACCAGTTTGCCCCCTCAAATGCAGCCAGTTTCCCCCCAAATACAGCCAGTTTCCCCCCAAATACAGCCAGTTTCCCCCCAAATGCAGCCAGTTTGTCCCCATATACGGCCAGTTTGTCCCCAAATGCAGCCAGTTTGTCCCCTTATACAGCCAGTTTGTCCCCATATACAGCCAGTTTGTCCCCAAATGCAGCCAGTTTGTCCCCATATACAGCCAGTTTGTCCCCATATACAGCCAGTTTGTCCCCAAATACAGCCAGTTTGTCCCCAAATACAGCCAGTGTGTCCCCAAATACAGCCAGTTTCCCCCCAAGTGCAGCCAGTTTGTCCCCAAATGCAGACAGTTTGTCCCCAGCCCTGCACTTACCTTGCTCGGGTCAGCGCCGTCCTTCTTCCGTCCTCGATGTCTTCTCCCGCCCTTGATGTCGCTTCAGCCAATCAGGTTACCGGAAACCAGACTCTGTGAACCTGATTGGCTGAAACGCCTGTCAGTGTTAACCAGGGAACGCACCCCCGTGCGTCCTCTGGTTAACTATTTGGAAGCCGATTACAGCTGGTAATAGGCACTTCCAAAAACCAACCAGCCGCTGTTATTCAGATTGCCGGCGCTCAACAGGGGGCCGGCCATCTGAATAGTGGGCGGCAGCGGCGGCGACAATACATAGGTTCATGCAATACATGAACCTATGTATTGTAGTGAGTGACGGGCGCAGGAGCGAGAGGGGGCGGCGCTCCTACGCCCACTATGGATGCACCGCCACTGGTCTCTGCCATCCGTGACTCTCCCTCCTGATTGGCTGAGACACAGCAGCGGCACCATTGGCTCTCACTGCTGTCAACCAGCGTCAGCCAATCAGGAGAGAGAGGGGGCAGGACTGAACCACAGCTCCATGTCTGAATGGACACACAGAGCTGCAGCTCGGGTTGGGTGCCCCCCTAGCAAGCTGCTTGCTGTGAGGGCACTCAACAGGAGGGAGGGGCCAGGAGCAGAAAAGAGGAGGGTCCAGGCTGCTCTGTGCAAAATAATTACACAGAGCAGGCAAGTATAACATCTTTATTATTTTTATAGAACAAAACAATTAGACTTTACAATCACTTTAACATAAAAAATCTTCTGACTTTACAACCCCTTTAATTTTTGAAACTCCCTCAACTGTGTGGTCTGTTTTTTTCTTAGTATTTTAGTACTTTTATATTTGTATTTTTTGTGCATTTAGAATTTTGTATATTTTGTAACCACCGAGTTTTTAATGTGAATGTACGAAACTTTATTAAAAAGAATTAAAAAATATATATTCAAACTCTAATATGGGTTTCTAGTTGTTTATTGCTCTCAGCAAATGGGCCAAGGATGAAAAATACATTTTTGTTAACTCCTAAATAATGCTTACAATGGAATTGCGAAAATACATTTCAAAATCGGCACATATGGAAAAGTTGCAGCTGTTTCAGGCTGATAAGTAACTGCAGTTTATTGGCTCATGCAAAGCTCTCTTCTGGAGTACAAGGCTAAAGGTTAGAGGTTTACATAGTATGAGGCCTGCCAGATATATTACAGTTACAAGGCTCCAATAGATTACAGTTTATGAATGTTTGCTCAGATGTGGGGAAATGGACAAATGGCCACATGCAAGATGGTAAACCTCCATACACTGTACCTGTATCTATGTGAAAACAAGAGTGAATTGAATTATAACTAACTAAACTTTTTTGTTTGTTTGTTTTGGACAGAATTGAGATGGATTAGAACAACTATTAGGCCCCTTTCACACGGGACGGATCAGTAATGATCCGCCCCGTGAACCTCCGCTTGCTCAGCGGGGATCGCTCCGTTGATCCCCGCTGAGCCTTCGGATGACAAGGCGGTCCCCGCACACTGTGCAGGGACCGCCCTGTCAATCTCCGCTCTCCTCTATGGGGGGATCGGATGAACACGGACCGTCTGTCCGTGTTCATCCGATCCGCAGACGGAAAGAAAAATAGGAATTTTTCTATCCAAAAACAAATAGGATATTTTACTCACCGTAAAATCCTTTTCTCTGAGTCCATGGACCGACACAGCTTCTCTATTGACAAAGTGGGTATTATCCGTTAATTAGGGGTGACTAGGCAGAAAAACTTGTAAAAAGTGTTGCATCACACCTTCTACAGTACCGCCCAGGGGGCGGACCCTCTGGGTATACCCTCTCAGTCTGCACATCGCAGATCAGTTCGTCAAAAAGCAGTACAAACTTAAAAGGAGGGGTGGGTGCTGTGTCGGTCCATGGACTCAGAGAAAAGGATTTTACGGTGAGTAAAAAATCCTATTTACTCTTTCGTCCATGGACCGACACAGCTTCTCTATTGACAAAGTGGGACGTCCCAAAGCAGTGTCAGAGATAAAACGAGGGGTGGTAACAGCATAAAAACAAACTTCACCCCAAAACACAAAACAGCACTCCTCCAACGGAGGAGTTGCAACTCTAAACAGCCGCCTGCAAAACCTTGCGGCCGAAAGAGGCATCCGAAGATGCACCTACATCAACTTTGTAGAATTTTGTGAAAGTGTGAGCGGACAACCAAGTCGCCGCTTTACATAGTTGGGAAACAGACGCTTGATGTCGGAAAGCCCAAGAGGCACCTATTGCCCTGGTCGAATGCGCCGTGACAGGAAAGGGGGGCGCCTGACCCCTTAAGGCGTAAGCCTGGATTACTATCTGTCGGATCCACCTAGAGATGGTGGCCGATGAGACTGCTTGGCCCTTCTTGGGACCAGCCACCGAAACAAACAGTGAGTCTGACTTCCTGAACAGGGAAGTAGCAGATATGTATACTCTCAAAGCTCGGACAACGTCCAAGGAATGCAACGCCGACTCCTTAGGATTCGACGGCTGAGGACACAAGGATGGAAGTACAATGTCTTCGTTGAGATGAAAAGCCGAAACGACTTTCGGAAGAAAGGAAGGCTGCGGCCGCAGCACCACCTTATCCTTGTGGAAAATCAAATAGGGAGCCTTGCAGGACAGGGCTGCCAGCTCAGAGACTCGTCTAACTGATGTAACAGCCACCAAAAAGACCACCTTCTGAGAAAGTGTCAACAGGGGAATATCTCTAATATTCTCAAACGGTGCCGTCTGAAGCACCGAGAGGACCAGGTTCAAGTCCCACGGAGGTAACGGGGGGCGGACCGGAGGGGCCACATGTCAAACCCCCTGCACAAATGTACTCACGAGAGAGTGAGTCGCCAGGGGTCGCTGAAAAAAGACAGCCAGGGCAGATATCTGTCCCTTAATCGTACTTAGGGCAAGCCTTTGGTCTACCCCATGCTGTAAAAACAGCAGGATTCTGGAAACCAAATAGGTACGCGGATGCCATTTCATTTCCTCACACATGGAGATGTAGGCCCTCCAAGTGCGGTGATAGACCTTCCTAGAGGACGGTTTCCGAGCACTTCTCATAGTAGAGATTACTGAGTCTGACAGGCCCCGATCTCTCAGTACCTGGTTCTCAACAGCCATGCCGTTAAAGCCAATGACTGTAAAGCAGGATGGAATATGGGACCTTGCGATAGCAGGTCCTTCCGTAGTGGTAGGCGCCAGGGGACGTCTGCTACCAGACGTACTAGATCGGCGTACCAAGGACGCTGAGGCCAATCTGGAGCGATTAGGATCATTGGAATTCCCTCTGCCTCCACTCTGCGGAGCAGAAGAGGAAGAAGCCTTAAGGGAGGGAAGGCATAGATTAGCCGATACTGACCCCACGATGCTACCAACGCGTCCGTTGCGTCTGCCCATGGGTCTCTTGACCGGGCCACAAACCTCAATACCTTCCGATTGAGTCGGGAAGCCAGAAGATCTACGTCTGGTGTGCCCCATCTTTGGCAGAGGAGTTGGAACACCTCCGGGTGTAAGGACCATTCTCCCTGGTCCAGCATCTGGCGGCTCAGGTAGTCCGCCTGCCAGTTTTCCACACCCGGAATGTACACGGCCGACAGTGCCGGTACGCTCCTCTCTGCCCACTTCAGGATGCGAGCGATCTCCGATGCTGCAGCTGAGCTTCTTGTTCCTCCTTGATGATTGACATATGCCACTGCTGTGGCGTTGTCTGACTGGATCCTGACTGGACGCCCTTGCAGTCTCTGAGACCATTTGAAGAGGCACAGCTTGATCGCCCGGATCTCCAGGACATTGATCGGCAGGAGGGCTTCCTCTGGGGTCCAGCGACCTTGCGCCGACTGGACACCCCAGACTCCCCCCCAACCTGTAAGGCTGGCGTCCGTCGTGATCACTATCCAGTAAACCGGAAGAAATGACTTCCCGGCCATTAGAGCCGAAGCTGTCAGCCACCATACCAGGGATCTCCTGACTAGGTGGCTCACTCGGATTTGATAATCCAGAGATGAAGGGCATCTGTTCCATCTGGACAGAACTTCCTTCTGTAACACTCGAGTGTGGTATTGAGCATATGGGACCGCCTCGAAGGAGGCTACCATGAGGCCCAACACTCGCATGCAAAAACGGAGTGACGACCAATTCCTGGAAGTCAGCTGCCGTACTGCAGCCCGGAGGGTCTGCAACTTCTCCACAGGGAGGAATACCTTTGCCTCTGAGGAATCCAGAATCAACCCCAGGTACACTAGGCGTTGAGTGGGCACCAATACTGACTTTTGCGTGTTTAGTATCCAACCACAGTCTCGAAGAGTCTGACAGGTAATGGACACGCTTACCTCTAATTCTGAGCTTGAAGGGGCCTTCAGCAGAAGGTCGTCCAAGTAACCTGTGATAGCGATACCCCGCTGTCTTAGAAGTGCCAGAATCGGAGCGAGCACCTTGGTGAACGTCCTGGGTGCTGAGGCAAGGCCAAACGGGAGGGCCACAAACTGGTAGTGGTTCTTCCCGATAGCAAATGGCAGAAACCTCTGGTGTCTGGAGTATATGGGGACATGCAGGTATGCGTCCTTGATGTCCAAGGAGGCCAGAAAGTCCCCCGGATGGAGAGCCGTGACTACGGATCGAACCGACTCCACCCGAAATCTTTGTACCTTCACAAAGCAATTGAGGACTCTGAGATCCAAGATTGGACGAACCCCCTCCTTCTTTGGCACAATGAACAGATTTGAGTAAAAACCCTGACCCCGTTCCTGTTCTGGAACTGGAATAACTACCCCGCGTTCCAGTAGACCCTGGACCGCCCCATACAGGGCCTCCCGATGGGTCGGTAGTAGCTGGAGATTGGAGGTGATGAATCTGTCTGGTGGACAAGAGAGAAATTCTATCTTGTAGCCTGAGAAGATTACTTCGCAAACCCACCTGTCGGAGACTAGAGCAGTCCACTGAGTCGCGAATTTTGCGAAGACGTCCCCCCACCCGAGAGCTGGGTGGGGGCGGACCTTCATGTGGACGCAGATTTGTCCGCAGGCTTGTTGGGTCTGCGGGACCAAGGACGCTTTTGTCCTTGGGCAGGCGCTTTATCGGCCTGGGGTCTTTTCCCTGTCGCCTTAAGGGGGCGAAAAAAACGCTTACGTGCAGTAAAGGAGGGCCCTTGCCCTTGGCGTGGTCCCCTACCCTTGCTAGTTTGGGGAAGCAAAGTGCTTTTACCTCCTGTGGCATCCTTGATGATGTCATCCAGAGAAGCCCCAAAAAGTCTGTCGCCCTTAAAAGGCAGATCCAATAGGGCTTTCTTGGAAGTCTGGTCCGCAGACCAGCCCTTTAGCCAGATCAGGCGGCGTATTGCTACTGCATAAACCGAAGCTCTTGACAGCAGGGGAATAGTATCCATGTCTGACTCGCAGACAAACTTAAGGCCCTGGACCAACTGGTCGGCCAAAGTTATCTCATTAGGAGGAGCATCTCGCTCCTTTAACCCCTGGAGTAGCAATTTTGCCCATTCAGTAAGTGTCTGAGACACTAGGGCCCCCGCCAATGCCAGGCGTACTGCCGAGCCTACCACTGAGTATAGGTAGCGAGCAAGTGCTTCAGCCTTCTTATCCACAGGGTCCTTGAAAACAGGAGCCCCTTCTACTGGAATAGTGGTGGCTCTATTAAGTCTGGACACCGAAGGGTCCACTATAGGGGAGAGGTCCATATCTTCAGAAAACTCTCCTCAAAGGGGTACCGTACTGCAAACCTCTTTGGGGCTGTAAAGACCCTCAGTGGGTTCTCCCATTCCTTGTATAAGAGTTTGTCAAAATAAGACACACAAGGGAACACCTTAGCAGTGCGGGCAGGTTTACGAAACCCAAAGGGGACTGGAGTATCTGCTACTTCTTCAGTCCTTTCCAACTTTAGCGTATCCCGCACTGCAGTAATAAGGTCAGATACCAAAGCCGTCTCGCGTACTGACCTGGACTTGGAGTCCTCCTCACTGTCCGATCGGTCACGGTCTGCAGTCTCTGATGCATCAGAATCTGGGCCATGAGCCGTAGCTGGACCTGGTTCTGCATCAGAAATATCCCCAGAAGATTGCAGGGGATGGGGGCGTTTATTACCCCCTGTATTCCCGTGTGCTGCTTCCACCCTGGCAGCAAACGCCTCTAGGATTGCCGACATAGCGTCCATAGACACCTCAGGGACACCAGCTGCTAAATCTGGTGTTTCAGGGGAGAAGACATCTGGCTCAGATGCCATGCTGACCACACGCTAACACTCACAGGGCTCCAGGCAAGATATCAATAGGCCACCCTCCTGCGCTGCAGAGATGCTGGGTTACCCAGAGGACTCACCACCCTGGATAGGTACTGCTATGCTGCGCCTGTGATGCTGTCCCCTTGCTGCTGTGTCAGTCTGCTTCTTTTATCAGCACTTCCTGTGTGAATTTTCACGCCAGTGTAATGCACCCTAGAGGCCGGAGGCTCTCGCAAAATGGTTGCCAAAAACGTCTGTATGGAAGATAATGTGGGCTCTAAGAAAATGGCCGCCGACAGAAGATAGAGGTCAGGCAGCCATAGCCCACAAAAAGATGGCCGCCGAACGGCAATATCTGCATACAGGGTGGACCAACATGGCCGCCGATCACCTGATAGGGGCCAGTGGGTGTGGCCGAACCACAGGAAGATGGCCGCCAGGCAGTTACAAGAGGCCAAACTTGGCATGGACCACCTCAAAATGGCCACCGACAGCATGGAGACACAAACACAGGTAAGCAAAAATGACATTTCTTTTAAATGTTAGTTACAGCCAGCCCCGCTCCAGTGGGACCCCCTAGGTGACCCCCAGCACCCAGCAACCTTTAGCTAGAAGCCCAGGGAGGAGGGAAAGGCAGGGAGAGAGGGAAGAAAGGGGCCACAACCACTTACTTGATCTCTCCAGGAATGTCCAGCTAAATCACCCAGCCGAGGCAGGGGAGTTTTACTTACCTATCCTGCATGTATTCTGCTGGAAGACATTCCAAACAGATCATCGTCCGCGCACGGAAGGTGACTGTTGGCCAGGCATGCTGTGATTGGACCCAGAAGGGACGATCATATGTATGCCCTGGAGCATGACGCTCACCGGACAGGCTGCTGCGACTCGGCCGTAAGGTCAGCCGAAGCTGAGCGGTCCGATGCAAGCCTTGGAGCGTAAGCTCACCGGCCAGGCTGCTGTGACTCGGTCGTAAGGTCAGCCGAAGCTGAGCGGTCCGATGCAGGCCCTGGAGCGTAGGCTCACCGGCCACCCGTGGAGCGACGGGCATGTCGTGGAAAACCCAGCGCGTAGCTAGGGTCGGCACACGCTCGATGGCCGAAACTGGGGAGACTACAAGGATCGAGGATCCAGCCTGTCACCCAGTCGGCAGTTGATCGAAGATCGCAGGAAACAACAAATGTAGCAAAAAAAAAAATATATATATATATATATATCCTTTTTTCCCCGGACCAATGGGCCCGAAGGGAGCCATGTCCTACTCCTTGCTAGACAGAAAAAAACTGATCTGCGATGTGCAGATTGAGAGGATATACCCAGAGGGTCCGCCCCCTGGGCGGTACTGTAGAAGGTGTGATGCAACACTTTTTACAAGTTTTTCTGCCTAGTCACTCCTAATTAACGGATAATACCCACTTTGTCAATAGAGAAGCTGTGTCGGTCCATGGACGAAAGAGTAACAGAGCTTAACGGAGACGGTTGTTAACGGACGTTAGCGGATGAGTATTCGCTAACGTCCGCTATCCCATAGACATGCATTGATGTCCGTTTTAATCCGTAAACGGATGTATTAAAAAACGGACGAACGGTCCGCACATGTGAAAGGGGCCTAAGGTTTTTTTTGCTGTCTGTGCATCCATTAAGGAGATTCAACTTCTTTATTTTTACTGTTTACTGTTACCATTGAAAGGGAAAGTAAAAGAAAATCCCAATTTGGGTTGTCCCAAAAATAGAGGGGAAATCTTCAAATGGGGAACTGGGGGCTCCAAGGGATTTCCTTTATTTGTAGGGATATTTTCTCACTTCCTGTTTTGGCTATGGGACAGGAAGTGAAGGCAAATCTCCCCAATAGGACACAGATGACAAAAAAATATAATCCTCCCTTGCTCTATAACAAACTGCAGCCCTAGGGATGGATGTGGCCCTTTGTTTGTCTTTATCCGGCCCCTGGGGCAATATTCCTTCCACTGATACCAATAATGGGACACTATTCCTATCACTGACACCAGAGAAGGGAAACTAATTCTAACAATTCTAAAACAAACAATTATGTAATTTTATTTACTCCCACTGACCCCTAACCAATGGCATTATTTACGCTCACTGGCATTGGGGCATTTTCTACTCCCACTGACCACAGTCTGTCCCCCCTAAAGTTTGAAGAACAGTAAACTGGTCATTTGTTTTGAAAGTCTGGAGACCCTTGCTCTTTACAAAATGGTAAAAAACGTTTTCTCTATAGTTCTACTTTAAATTACAGAAGGCAAATTTATGCCAACTACTACCCCCATACAAATCTCAGCCACACCAAAAATTTTATGAAAATATTATTATTTTTTGACTCTGGTTTTCAGTGTCACAAGTTTTCAATTCTAATAAATACAGTTTTGGGATGAGTCTTTATTTCCCAGAAGCGTAACCAAAATCCCTCATTGTGGCAAACTGCAT
This sequence comes from Rana muscosa, assembly GCA_029206835.1. Classification (NCBI taxonomy): domain Eukaryota; kingdom Metazoa; phylum Chordata; class Amphibia; order Anura; family Ranidae; genus Rana; species Rana muscosa. The sequence continues at coordinate 419,339,751 of CM055127.1, read as the reverse complement.
AGGAGTCAACGGAGAAAGCAAAATTAAGGTGCTTCATGATTTTTTACAGAACTTACTTTCAACTATTCTGGACCTGTTTGTGTGCCGAAAGTCAGCAAAAAAAAAAAAAAAAGTGTAAAGCCCTGTACACACGATCGGATTTCCTATGGATTCTAATCCGATGGATTTTTCCATCGGAAATCCGATGAAGCTGACTTCCATCAGTCTTGCCTACACACCATCAGTCCAAAATCCGACCGTCCCAAACGCGGTGACGTAAAACACTCAGACAAGCCGAGAAAAATTAAGTTCAATGCTTCTGAGCATGCGTCGACTTGATTCTGAGCATGCGTGGGTTTTTTGTCCGATGGAGTTCCACACAGACGATCGGAATTTGCTATCGTTTTTTTCCCATCGGATAAATTTAAAACATGTTCTATTTCTTCACACCGATGGAAAAAAGACTGATGGTGCCCATACACGATCGGTTCGTCCGATGAAACCGATCGTGTGTACACGGCTTTAGCGTTATTATTATTTTATTGAAAATTTTTAAAAAAAGTTATACAAAAAAGGAAAACAAATACAAAAAAAAAACACTACTGCTCTTTCCTAAAAACAAACAAAAAAGAAAAGAAAAAAAGAGTAGATCATTTTTTAAATAAATGTTTCCTTTGCCGAAGTTTTAATGACAGTGAAATCGTCAAGGCTACATTCACATTGTCCTTTCAGGCTGGTGCGAATTGTAGATTCCTGCTATAGCTAGGTGCGGCCGCTGGCCCCGCCCACTATAATGACAAGCTTCCGGCGGCCACAGCTATTCGCTGCTGTATGCACAGCCAGCAGTTACCTGCGACGATCGCTGTTGGACACACACAAAGTGCGTCCAGCAGTGATCACTGCAGGTAATCTCTGGCTGTGCAGAGAGCCACAAACAGCTGCGGCCGCCAGCGACCTGCCATTATAGTTAACGGGGCAAGCCGCAGCAGGAATCTCTGATTCTTGCCGCTACAATTCGCACTGGCTCAAATTGCCGGTATGAATGTACCCTAATTTCACTAAATATCATTCCCCTCCTTCCTAGTACAGGTAACAAATTTAGTCACTTTAGCCCCAGAGCCCCCAAACCCTCTTCTCCTACCTACCCCCTTTGCTGCCTTAGAGACTTACTTGCAACTTTTTTGTTTCAATGATAAGTTGATTTTACATCATATAACATTTCGCCTCTGTAGTCTTAAGGACAGGATCTGCAGGTGAACATAAAAGAAAAGAGCCTAAAAAAAGAAAAAAGCTAACAAAGCTGCCACCAATCATGACATTTTTGGTTGAGCAAGATTTGAAATTCTTCAGCAGCCAATGGGATCAATTTACAACAGGATATCACATGCAATATTTGGGTCACGTGACACATTTAACCCAAATATCTCATGTTATATGAAAAATGTAAATTCACTACAGGTTTATGTGGTATTTACAGTAAAAACTAAGAAGCGCTCGGTAAATAACACATAAACCTGTATAAAAGTCAATTCACAAAACAAAAAAATGAACAAAAACATTAGTTAAATAAGGCGTGATCTAACCACATAATATTTAACGAATGCCAGCTGATTGTTAAGGACCCGGCACCCACAGGCGTGCTTAACAACCAGTGGATAGTTGGTTGTTAAGGAGCCGGCACCCTTCGCATCCTTAGCAACTAGTGAATAGCTGGTTGTTAAAGTGGTTGTAAACCCTCCCCCGGAAGTTTCACCTACAGGTCAGCCTAGATTAAGGCTTACTTGCAGGTGTTTTCAATATCTTCTAAACCTGCACAGTTTAGGAGATATTTGTGAATGGGATTACAAAGTTGTGTATGGCACATGCGTGCCGTAGACAACGGTGCAGTGAAAATCCCATTCATAAAACCGGCAACGCCGGTTTTGACGGCTCCCGAGTGCATGCGCGGAGTGATGTCTTTGCCGCTCCGGACGATCACAGTGCTGGAGCGGCGATACCCGGAATTAGCCTTCCGGAGAGATGACTGCGGCCGGAGGGGGAGACGTGGATGGCTTCGGGGGCTTCGATCTAAGGTAAGTAATGCATAATGAGCTAGTATGCTAGTCATACTAGCTAATTATGGCTTTCTCTTGCAGGTGGTTATTTTATTTAAAAATGAGAATTTGGGTTTACAACCACTTTAAGAAACCAGCACCTGTCACATCATTGACCTATCTACTGCCAGCAGGAATTCCCCAGCTCAGTAGAACATAAAACATGAGGAAAAAACATGACGTGAGGTTCCCCCCCCAACCCATACTTTGCGTCCTTGACTTTCGGGCATTTTTTTAATGTCAGCTTTTTTGTTTACATTCTCCTGACAGCAAGAATCAGTCATGGCTGTTAGAACACTGATGGGTGCCAGCTCCTCAACAACCAGCAACTCTGAGCTGAACTGTCACATTTAGAAGAGGTAGGAATAATGATTTATTTTTATTCAAATAATCATGAATTTTTTAACCCCGTTATTGACTCCAACGTGCTTAGAAATGCCTATATCAATACTATGACACCCAATTTTGCACACACACTGACACAAAAGTACACCTCAGAATTAAAGTGATTGTAAGCCTTCGATTTTGTTTTTTTTAAATAACAAACATATCATACTTACCTCCGCTATGCAGTTCGATTTGCACAGTGTGGCCCCGATCCTTGACTTCTGGGGTCCCTCTGCAGCTCTCGCGGCTCCTCCCCGCATAATATAACCCCCTAGGAGAAGGGCTCTCCCGGGGGGGGTTATCTTGCGGGCGTGCTCCCGAGTCCATAGACGCCGAATGTAGGACTCGAACCCGCCCCCCGTGTCATTGGATTTGATTGACAGCAACAGGAGCCAATGGCTGCTATCAATCTATCCAATCAGGAGTCAAGAACCCTGGGCAGAAGAAGAGCGTGTCTCCACCAAAAGAAATTTCAGGGCTCAGGTAAAGCAGGGGGGGGGGGCTACAGGGCCGGTGACTGCCAGAAGTTTTTTCACCTTAATGCATGGGATGCATTAAGGTGAAAAAACACGAGGGTTTACAACCCCTTTAACATATAACTAAAGGCAACCCTTTCTTTTTAGTTTTGGATAGAGTGGAGAGGGATAAGAACACCTGTCAGTTTTTATTGCAGTCTTTGCCCCCATTAGGGAGATTGACCTTCTCTATTTGTTATCCATTCTCACAGATGGTGACTGTGAAAAAAAATCCCAAATGTTGGGTTGTCATCTGAACAGGAATAGAGGGAAAATCTTCCAATGGGGACACTAGTTCTTGTGACAATAAGGGATTTCCTTTCACTTCCTGTTTTGGCTTTGGGACTGGAAGTGAAAGGAAAGCTGCCCAATGGGACCCAGATGGCAATAAACTGATACAGGTTATAACACCCCCTTATCCAAATAAAAAAAAAAAAAGGTTTTTCCTTTAGTTTCATTTTAAATTTCATCTGATAAAATGTAACACCTCATGCTATCTTTATCAATACACACTCCATCATAGAACTTTGTTTCAATGACAATTTTGCTCAAAAATTACTATTTAAAATAGGTCAAATTTGATTTGATAGACATTTCCACCAGAGACAATCGCACCTTTTTACTTAAACTAACGAATATGTAGTACAATATGTTTCTGAAGGATAAGATTATTTCCTTATCATAGTACAGCTTCCCATGAAGCTGAATACGTATCTTTATTATCATTTTAAAGCCCTAACGCCAAATAAAACCTTTTTTTTCTTTCATTCTGCAGAAAGTGTTAAAACTTATGTCTGCCTTTTATTGCAGTTTGTGTCCCAACATAATACATTTCTCTTCACTTCCTGTCCTGATAAATCCTCGTCACACCCTGACAAAAGGTGCCACCAGGACAAGAAGTACGAGAGAGATGGTGTAGTAAATGACGCTAACCTTCATCATTTTATAGTTTCTTTATAAATAATCCCAATAGCATATCAAGAGGTCCAGAGATATAGGCAGATTTTAAGTTATTTTCACATCTTGACTCCTACTGATTTCCACTGCATGCGTCCTCCAATTGGTGCTTTCCTTGAGATAAGCATCATTATTGACCATAGGAAAGTCTCAGGAGGTGGGTGGGATCAAGCCTTCCCATACTAAGGGGGGCATTTAATTCACCTATGATTTGTTTGATGTGGACACAGTTTTGGGATACCCTATACATTTGCTGACCATCCTATTTGAAGAATTAATTATAAGACTCAGAGACGAGAGACGAGGGTATGCCACAGCTGCAGGAGAGGTGCGAGAGCCACATGAAAGGACCCGGTGGGCCGCATTCGGCCTGCAGGCTTCGTGTTTCACACATGTGTCCTAGATGCTGTCTAAGGCTAACTGTGGGGTTGGACATGGCCATCCTACATCTAGCAAGGAGATGGCTGCTTTGACAAACTGCACCTTTCTCCATCTCTGAGCACTTACCCAAGACAAATGTCTCTCAAGGAATTTAAGGGGAGGGGCACTTGTCATACAGCTCAAAACAATTTAAGGAACACTTTGAAAACACATTAGATCTCAATGGGGAAAAATATAATGCTGGATATTTATACTGATATGGAATGGGTAATGTGTTAGGAATAAAAGGATGCCACATCGTTTGATGGAAATAAAAATTATCAACCTACATCGGGCTGAATTCCCAGACACCCCAAAAATCAAAGTGAAAAAATTATGCAGCAGGCTAGTACATTTTGCTAAAATTTTGATGCAGTAAATGTTACTCAGTAGTTTGTATGGTCCCACGTGTGTGTATGCATGCCTGACAACGTCAGGGCATGCTCCTAATGAGACGACGGATGGTGTCCTGAGGTATTTCCTCCCAGATCTGGACCAGAGCATCACTGAGCTCCTGAACAGACTGAGGTGCAACCTGGTGGCATCGGATGGACCGAAACATAATGTCCCAGAGGTTTTCCATTTAATTTCAGGCGAGCGTGAGGGCCATTTAATGGTATTGATTACGTCATCCTCCAGGAACTGGCTGCACACTCTCGCCACATGAGGCCGGGTATTGTTGTGCACCAGGAGGAACCCAGGACCCAGCACCAGCGTATGGTCTGACAATGAGTCCAAGGATTTCATCCTGAAACCTAATAGCAGTCAGGGTGCCATTGTGTAGCCTGTAGAGGTCTGTGCGTCCCTCATGGATATGTCTCCCCAGACCATCACTGACCCACCACCAACGTTCTCCACGGCTTCTCCAGACCCTTTCACGTCTGTCACATATGCTCAGGGTGAACATGCTCTCATCTGTGAAAAGCACAGGGCGCCAGTGGCAAATGGCAAATGCCAATTAAGCTCTGCAGTGCCAGGCAGTAAGCACAGGGCCCACTAGAGGACCCTCAGGCCACCCTCATGAAGTCTGTTTCTGATTGTTTGGTCAGAGACATTCACACCAGTGGCCTGCTGGAGGTCATTTTGTAGGGCTCTGGCAGTGCTCATCCTGTTCCTCCTTGCATAAAGGAGCAGATACTGGCCCTGCTGATGGGTTAAGGACCCACAGCCCTGTCCAGCTCTCCTAGAGTAACTGCCTGTCTCCTGGAATCACCTCCATGCCCTTAAGACTGTGCTGGGAGACACAGCAAACCTTCTGGCAATGGCACGCATTGATGTGCCATCCTGGAGAAGTTGGACTGCCTGTGCAACCTCTATAGGGTCCAGGAATGGCCTCATGCTACCAGTAATGACACTGACCCTAGCCAAATGCAAAACAGTCAGAAAAGATGAGTAGAGGGAAAAAAATGTCAGTGGCCACCACCTGTAAAATTATTCCTGTTTTGGAGGTCATCTCATTGTTGCCCATCTAGTGCACCTGTTGTTAATTTCATTAACACCAAAGCAGCTGAAACTGATTAACAACCCCCTCTGCTACTTAACTGACCAGATCAATATCCCAGGAGTTTAACTGACTTGATGCTATACTCTGTATCAAAAAGCGTTCTTTGAGCAGTGTATATAGAGAGAGACAGAGAGATATGCTGTACCCTACCAGCCCGCTACATTCTTAAGCAATAAAATTAAAATTTGCATATAACTTTTTTTTTATCTTAAAAGAATGTGGCACGTTTTCATCATATTCTTAATTTAAATTGCTGAAGTCTGAAAATAAGAAAAAGAAGTTTACTCTAAAAATTGCTGGTTGGGCATCTGCACTGATTCAACCATTAACAAATCATAAAACAAATTTGTGAGCAGTGAATATGTTTGGATTCTACATCATAAAAATGTCACTTCTGCAGAGGATTTTACACATTCTAATGACACCGTCTATAATTAATGCTAAATTTCATTCTGGACATTTTTTTTTGTTACCATATAAACACGTCTCCCATACACATCCTCACGGCTCTACTTTCTGACCTTTTTTTAGAAGCGCTCTCCAGTAAGAAGATTAAACCAGGACTCAGAGTTCACTGGGCAGCAGCAGGCTTAATCCTGTGCAGCTCACCCGCTCCACAAAGCCTCTGACACACTGCTATCTTAATAATACATTCAATACTGACATCACAGACTTGGAAATACCAATCCGTGCTCAGAAGGGGTCTTGGGAGAAGATCTACTACAGTTTGTCAAAAAACTACATACAGCACCGTTCCTAAATCCTGTAACGCCAAGCTTAACACTCCGGAGCAGAGTTATGGCAGCCAGATTGTGCCAGGCCCCTCTGACATAATACGATTTGCTTCTTGCTGGATTGTTTTACAGCAGTGAGCAGCATAATAACTTGTATTTAGAAATAAAACAAAGACTTACAAAATAATATTTCACTGTTACAATGCCAGGTCACCCAGTACCCAGGGGGCAAAAAATGGGAACCCTCCCCAGCACCCCACAACCCCCCCATTTCACCTATCCCCCCAACGGGGGCCAATAGCAGCACCTGCCAAAATGTTTGTGATGTTTGGGGCATGTACTGAAATAGCACCAATGTTTGTGGTACACTGCAGCAAACTGAAAAGTATAAAATTGGTGTACAGAAGATATGGGAATAACTGTGGTGAAGTGGGTTGGTGGTGTCATAGAAAGGAAAAATTGTCTTTACATTACCTGAAATTAACCACTTCCCGCCCGGCCTATAGCAAAATGATGGCCGGGAAGTGGTTCAGTTATCCTGACTGGGTGCCATATGACGTCCAGCAGGATAACAAGTCAGTGCGCGCCCGCGATCAGTGGTGTGGTGTGTCAGTTTGATGGAGGCTCTTTACCACGTGATAAGCTGTGACCAACTGTTTAAACTATTGTTTTTGTGGTACAGTGGAACCCCGAATTGCGAGTAACGCGGTTAACTGTATTTTTAAAAATCGTAACTCATTTTGCGAGTGTTGTCTCGCAAAACGAGCACGATTCAGGCCAAAGTGGTGTGCAGTACCGCGTTTGGCCTGAGGTGGGGGGGGGTGCCGGAGCTGAGCAGAGCCAAGCAGAGCCTAACGCAGCCGATCGGAAATGCACGGAAAGGCCCAAAGGACAGCACGGCTGACCTCGGCAAATCTCGGGAACAAAGTCTTTCCGAGGTTTGCCGAGGTCAGCCGAGGTGTCCTCGGGCCTTTTCGGCCGTTTCCAAGGCTCTCCGGCACCCCCCGCCTCTAGCCGCATGCGGTATTGCATGCCATAGAAGTCAATGCGGAACAAATTATTTTCGTTTCCATTGACTTCAATGGGAAAACTCGCTTTGATTTGCGAGTACTTTGGATTACGAGCATTCTCCTGGAACGGATTATGCTCGTTATCCGAGGTTCCACTGTATTTATTTCTTAATTTGGTGCTTAGAGAGAATGCACATTTAGTTGACATATTTCATGTCTTACCTAGTCTACAAAATAATTAATAGAGCCCAGAAGTTTCTTCCCCCTCCCCCCATTACACTGTCTAATCAAGTAGAAGCATGTGTGCACAACCAAATACTTTTGTATGCAACTAGATTTATTACAGATTTAAGGGGTATGAATAGTTTGCACTTATAAAATATGTATTTCGAGTCTGCAAAAGTCAAACATAAAGCAAAAAACAATCACCTTTTTATTTCAACATTAGTATAAGCATTTGTTACATCAATGTACTTGGGCCAAAAAATAAATAAAAGGCATGGAAATGATGCTGCAGCATTTGACAATAGAGTTAGAAGGGCACTGCTCAAAGGAACTTACAATCTACAAGGGTAGGACACTAAAAATTAGACACAATAAACAAATCAAATTAGAAAAGCAGGGATACAAATTAAGCTAATAACAACCATGACAAACCTTTGTGGTGATAGTCCTCACCCCAAACTACTAAAAAGTTTAATGGCAGGATTATAATAAGCAAAAACAGACAAAATTAATACAAAAACCAAAAAGATCCCAAAAATCTCCAAATCAAACTTGTACGTTGTTGGGCACGTGGAGGGTCCAAAACAGGAAATTACAACTTTGTGAGGGCTGTTTCACACAAATTGGTGACAAAGCGCATTCGTCATTCATCAGCAGCATACAACATTAAAATATGTGTGCAGGATTACGCCAGATTTATATATCCATATCTGGGCCAAAACACTCCAGTTCTAGATTTGGTTTCCATCTCACACTTGCTTGATTTATAATGTGATTTCTTGGGGTTCCATTATGTGAAACCCGTCAAAAATGTCATCAATGGTGAAAAATAAACTTTTACAGCACAAAAGCATGGCATGTTTGGGATTTGAACCAAGAACCTCAGTGCTGCTAGGCAGAAGTACTAACCTATTCACCACTGTGCTGCCACATGTGAAACCCTCCTACGCATAAACACTGCATTTCTTTGGACATATAGGTAGGTGGTGGAATTACATTAGTCAGGAGTTATTCTTCTTTATTTATTTTGTGATATTTAGTGGTTCTTGGTGTGTGAGTGAAGAATAGTGATGTTACCTTCTGATTTTTGGGAAGAACATTTTTTATTTCTAAAGTTGGTATACATATCACATTTTTTGGGCTCACATTATGATCATTTGAAAATAATAAAAAACACACAAAAATGTGACTCATTTTAAATTTACATCAGCAAAGGTATTGTTTGTGGTTTGTAAAGACACCTGTGTGAGTTTGGGTAAAGATTTTTGTGAGATGGAAAGCAACAAGTGAGAGATATAGAGAAAAATATATTTTACGAAACATTACACATTGTAGCATTCTTAAAAACAAAATAGATGAAGAAGCAACATTGTTGCAAGGACAATTTCTTTGAGAGAAAGATACATTTCATCTCAACATGAAAAGTATTTATTTGGGGAAGTTGTAATTATACCATTAGAATCAATGGCTGAAACTTGCACTGGGCTACATAACTCTAATTTTCACTCTCAAAAAACGCTTTTTAACTCAGTGCTCATTTTGGTATTTACTATAACTCTTGGTAAAAAAAGGCATGGGAGTTAAAACGAGAGTAGTTTGCATGTCTGAGTATGCTCAGTTGTGCTGGCACCTAGTTGTAAAGAGACATGGAATTTATCTCTTTTCAGACTTTTAAAAAAAATTCAGTGTAGATAACACTTTTTCAAGCAGTTTAAAAGCAGATTATCTTTAAACAATATAACGCATATTTAGGTACCATTTAGGTGATCATATCATGCTCTAAACATTATTTACATGTGCAATACTCCAGGTTCTAGCAGAGTAAGGGTTTGGGTGCGATCTGTTGTCTGGGAGCTATAGTAAATTTCATTTTGGGAGTATTTTTGCCCCAGCTCTATTGTGAATTCCGTTTGGGAATTCACAATAGCCCCCAGTTTTACTTACCTTAACCCTGTCTTTCCCACGCCGGGAACGAGCACACCAGCTCCAGACGGTGTCTCGTGTCCTGATTGGTTAGATTTGATAGCAGCTCAGCCATTGGCTCCTGCTGCTGTCAATCAAATCCAATGATTCGGGAGCCGGGGGAGGGGCGAATCCTACTGTCTGTTTCAATAGAGGCAACTGCAGGACACAGGAGCGCCCCCCCCCCCCCAGGGAGAACCCTTCTCAGACAGGGCACTCAAGAAGAGGAGGAGCCAGGAACGCCCCTGAGGCACCTCAGAACAGGAGGATCGGGGCTACTCTGTGCAAAACCAACTGCACAGAGGAGGTAAGTATGACATTTTTTTTTTCTTTACCTTTAGATATCGTCTAAACAGTATGTGGATTTTAATTTTAATGTTTGTACCAATAAAAACTAATAAATAAAATGTTTCTGTGTATCCATTTGACCTCTTTTTGCTGCCTAAAAGCCCTCTGGAGAAACTTTATAGTATTTGCAAATGTGACATCTGTACTTTTTGGCTGGGTTCACACTATCTTCACATACGCAGGGATCCGGTGCGTCCCTAATCACCATTTCAGGTCCGATTTCAGCCCGAATTTTGGGCTGAATTTGGACCTGAAACAGAACAATAGGGCGCATAGGGCTCCTGTGCAAATTTGCTCCGGAGTCGCAACGGAAATATGTAAACCGGCTCTATAGAGAGACGTCAAAATCTCCTGCTATTACGAATTGGTTGTGAGGAACCCGCATCCAATTTGCAATAGTGTGAACCCAGCCTTCTGATATGACTAAAAAGACTGAACAGACACCACCCCTGTGAAAGGGCCCAACATTGCCTTACAACCTTCAGCTTTTCCAAAAGTAAAAACAGCTGCTGTGTCTGCTTAAAAAGTGTCAGTTGGAGTTGGGCTTTGTTTGTCAATTAGTTAAAGTTCAATAAAAACGACATGTCTGTCTAAGACTACCCTGTCCAAGGGGTGACAACAATGCTGTGCAATTGCACTGCTGAACGACCAGTGTTGTCATCCTGTTAAAGAAAAAGGGAGATGAATTGCCCTACTGGCAACAATAACAGGTAACAAAATTCTATTACGAGGGGTTGAGGAAGGTGTCACATAAGAAAAATGAGTCCTGCAAAATCAGCCTACCCTCACCAAATCAGCACAACACTGAAAGCTGACATTATCGATGGGATTAACAACAATGTGGTGCATGTGTGATGAACACATACACTGATCTACCATAACTTTATGACCACTGACAGGTTAAGTAAATAACATTGATTATCTCGGTGCAATGGCATCTGAAAGTCTGTGGGATATATTAGGCAGCAAGTAAACATGTTGTCCCTGAAATTGATGTGTTGAAAGCAGAAAAATGGTCATCACAGTTTGTTGTGTGTGGGGGCTGTGTAGCCGCAGAACAGTCAGGGTGCCCATGCCACAAACAAAAGCACCTACGATGGGCATGTGAGCATCAGATTTGGACCAAGGAGCAATGAAAGAAGGTGGAATGGTCTGATAAATAACCATCTGGTGCTCCCGGCCCTTACCTTCTGTTACCGGCTTTAACCCCATAAAAATCGGCATGAACTCGGCCGAAAAACACAAGACGAGAGCAGCAACCAGGGAGACCCGCTCCAGTGCAGCTAACAGTGAAATACACTGATACTTTAAACTAAAACGTCACTCTTCTCCTAGAGCCAGAGCAACAGCATCCCGAGGCACCCCACATGGCGATCCCAGGGAGGCCCAAGATCACAGTGAGTGGGACACCATCCCGCATACCCCGGCTTCCCCGGACCGTTCACCAGACCCAATCGGGTCATCACCGCCAGGCATGGCGACACCCGCACAACAGCTCTCAGATGGACCCAAATATCCGGGCACTCCTGGAGGCCCTACCCACCAGATCGGACATAGAGTCGATCATCCTCCGTCTGGAGGAAACTCACAGGCGGGACTTCCAGGAGGTGAGGGCAGACGTTTCCTCACTGACTGACAGGGGGACCTCGAGGGAGACCTCCTTTACGGCACTGGAACTCCGGGTAACGGAGCTGGACAGAGCCAGAGACCGCCACGGAACACCGCAATTGCTCTCCAGCTCCACCTGGAAAACGTTGAGGACCGGAGTCGCCGTAATAACCTACGGCTCTGTGGAATCCCGGAATCGGTGGAGGCGGAAACACTGGGGCAGACAATACAGGGACTGTTCCGCTCAGTGCTGGATGACCCGACGGGGGCAATTGAAGTGGACAGGGCGCACAGGACCCTGGGCCCCAGGTCGACGGATCCAGAGAGGCCCCAGGATGTGGTCTGCAGACTGTTGAGATACTCGCAGAAAGATAGCATATTACACAGAGCATGGGAGCAGGGAGAGGTACTCCTGGAATATGCGCAAATTAAAATCATACCTGTTCTCTCCGGGGCGACAATGAGACGCAGGGCGCTGCTGAGACCCATCCTTGATCTTTCAAGGCAGAAGGGGTTCACATACAGATGGGGATACCCTCTTGCTGTGACATTCCGGAAATATGGCAATACCTTCACCCTCCAGACGCAGGCGGATCTTCCAGCGCTTTTCAACTTCCTTGACGCAGAGCGGATTCCAGTCCCTGACTGGCTGCAGATCCTCCCACGACCTACCATCAGATCGGGACTCTCCACATACCGAATCCCCGGCGCAACCTCGCCAGCAGAGGAACAGGAGGAGGCCCAGAGCGCCGTCGAGAGAAGGACACCGTGAGTAGGCCACGAGCCGCACACCCCGGACTACTTTACCACCCCCGCACTGACCCATGGGAATTACTGCCCCCCTGACTTGGTACAGCAGAGCTCATCCAACATGTTAGACGTTTGGTGGGTCTCGCGCCAGGGCCGACACAGTTGTAGTACCTGGAGATCTTCTCCTCCCTGGCACCACTTGTCTCCCGCCCCGCCTCCCCCTTGCTTCTGAAGTCCCGGTGACCAAAGACTGCTTGCCGTGACTTCCTACCTTCACGGAACACCAGCTCACGGTGCAGCTCTGGACCCCCCTATACCACGCTGAAAGCGGTGACTTCTTGAACTGCCCCACAAGGGGAAACGCAGAGCAGGTGACAGTCACTTAGGATTCTTCTGTGATTTTTTGGGTCTGGGGGGGTTGATCCTGCTTTGGGGAGGGGGGGATTTGGAAATGACATGGCTACTTGGAAGGGTGACCATCCACCCGTCACCTGGACTGGGGAGTTACACAGCATCAGACGCTGGCATTTGCAGGAGAGTCCCTGCTCAGGAAGACGCAGCTGACCTACCAAGTACACTCAGGTTGTTACACCAATTCTCCTGTTGAGGATGGGGATTGTGGGGGGGTGGGTTTTCATTCCTCTGGTTACTAGTCAGGGGCTGTGATGCTGTTTGTAGACACAGACATGCTTGTTACAACATCTGCTCATTTTTATTTTAAAGTATATAACGTTGTTCTGCTATGTTCCTACTGATTACAGGAAATCTGTTTGCACCTTTTGTTTGAACATGTTAGATTTAATACCATTCTATAACATACCAACTTGCATAGCCGGTGCTGGATGGGGGGACCTGAGAGCCCACTTCCTGGCTCTGTTCATCCAGCTACCCACATAGGACTGCGCTCAGTTCCCAGTGCCTCACTGGAGAGCGCCTTAGCTACTTCTAGCTACATTAGTACTTTCTTCTGCTGCCACACACTCTAGTGCAGGCCTCCTAATATATTTCTATTTTCTTGGGACTGTATACCCACATCTTTCACTATATTTTCTAGCTGACTCTTCCTGTTTCGTTATTTATTTGAGTTGAGCCCCACCCCCCCCCCCCCCCCTGTATTCACGAACATGGACACACTGACCATAGTATCTTTGAATGCGAAAGGGCTGAATACCCCCAAAAAGAGGAGAATGCTGCTTCATGATATGAAGTGCATGAACGCAGACATTGTCCTGCTCCAAGAGACACATTTTAGGGAAAACAACCTGCCTATACTGAAAAATAGATTCTTCCCCACGGTTCACCATTCGTCTTACACTAAAGCAAAATCCAGGGGAGTTTCTATTCTGATCTGCGCTAAGGTACCATGGACACACATAGACGTCAAAACTGATGAGGAGGGACGACTTCTGTTCCTGAAGGGTCGGATCGGAGCTGAGCAGGTCACATTTGTGAACCTTTACGCCCCGAACGACCATCAGGATAGGTTCTTGAAGAGACTGTTGGACCAACTTACACACTTTGCGGAAGGACAACTTATTATAGGGGGAGATTTCAACATCCCACTGACGCCAAATGAGGATACCTCCACTGGACTGTCCTCGACCTTGCGAGAGATTCGCAGACGCATCTCCACATCGCTACATTCCACAACATTCACCCTGGAGAGAGGGACTATACATTCTTCTCCATACCACACCAGTCCTACTCACAAATTGACTACTTTTTGATCCCTCACAGACACTTGCAGGCTGTCAAAGATACCACGATCGGATCAATCACATGGTCCGATCACGCCCCGATCACACTAAAATATGCCATTTCAGAGACCCAGAAATCCCAGAGACGCCCATGGAGACTTAATGAAAGTTTGTTACATGACACAGAGGTCCTGACGGATGTAGTAAAAGAATTAGGGCACTATTTCGACACTAATTGCACCGCTGACAGTAAACCGGAAGTGGTATGGGAGGCCCATAAAGCCGTAGTCAGGGGGATACTCATTAAACATGGGGCCAGGCTGAAATGACAAAGAATGGAACAATTGACAGCTTTACTCCATAAATTGCAGGCACTAGAGACACAGCACAAACAGACACCTTCAGGACATTTAAACACTGAACTTGACATTGTTCGCAAGCAGGTCACTGACCTATTGCATTTTAAGGCTGAAGCTGCTCTCCAAGTCTGCAGGCGGAAAGTATACGAGTCAGGTAATAAATGCGGGAGAATGCTGGCCCAGTGTCATGGTCTGGAGTCAGGCTCAGAGGCCAGTAGCTATAGCAGCAGAGCAGGTATTCACACAGGTCACCCTGGCTGATGACACGGGTTCACCTGAGGTGTGGGGTCTAAGCACTGACCGGTATTCACCAGGGCTCCTAAAGGTGAAGATGGGCTTCGCTGCGTGTCAGTGCCAGGTCGCGGTCCTCAGATTAGCCCCACCAGGGGGTGAGCAAGCCGGGGTCCAGAAACAGATAATACAGGTAGGGATCAAGCAGAAGCATAGTCGGGGACGAGCCAAAAGTCGGTAACAGATAGTTGCAGGTTGGGATTCAGCAGAAGCGTAGTCGGGGACGAGCCAAATGTCGGTAGTGAGTGGTAGCAAAGATGCGGTCGGCAGCAGTAGACAGGAGCAAGATATTGGCTGGTGAAGACACAATATTCCGGCAACCAGGAAGTGCAGGGACATGGCTTAAATCAGGAAGTTCCTGGGAGGAGCAAAGGGTTCAAGGTTCAAGGCAAACAAGATTCAAGACAAGAAAGATCATTCAAGGAATTGTCTAATGAACTATCCAAGGAGCTGTCCAGCATTCCAGGTGGCTCAGCAAGTAGAGTCACCACCAGACACACCAGAGGTCCCAGGTTCAAGCCCAGGTCCTAACACCCAGGCCCTTCGAACGCTGAATATAGCATCCTATATACCACATATTCTCTCCCCCGTGGGACAAAAGGTGTCATTGCCTCAACATATCTCACAGGAATTTAAGTCCTTCTATCAGACAAACAGACACCTTCAGGACATTTCAGACTCTGTATAACCTACCCTCACCGTCTACCAAACCAGACTTGACAACAGAATATCTAGCTTCCTCCCTCATGCTGACCCTGACCATGCTGGGACCTTTTAGAGGAACCCATTACTCTATCAGAACTTCAGTTAGCTTTGAAAACCGTCAAATCGGGTAAGGCCCCGGGACCAGATGGACTTACCACATTATACTACAAGACTCTCCTCCCCTCCTTAGGCGACCGTATGGTGACCCTGTTTAACAGTCTTGGCACGGGTAAAAATCTACACAAATCCACATTGCAAGCGCAGATATCTGTAATCCCAAAAGACGGCAAGGATCCGGCCCAATGCGGTAGTTACCTCCCAATTTCACTATTAAATACCAACCTCAAACTTTTCACCAAAATTATCGCCACTAGAATGCAACAATACCTCCCCAACCTTATTCATTTAGACCAAGTGGGGTTTGGACCAACGAGAGAAGCCAGGGACAACACACCCAAAGTCCTGAATCTACTGCACATTGCCAACACTACTAAGACACCATGCGTATTCATTGGGACAGACACAGAGAAAGCGTTTGATCGGGTGAGCTGGCAATTTATGTTCGCTACCCTGAGACATATAGGCATAGGCGAAAAAATTATAAATTGGATTTCAGCGGCCTACTCGAACCCGACGGCTAAAGACAGGGGGAACGGGGTATTATCGGATTCATTCCCAATTACCAACGGGACCAGACAGGGATGCCCTCTCTCGCCCTTTCTTTTCGCACTATCCCTTCAACCCTTTCTGAGTCATGCACGAATGAACCCAGACATTTCCGGAGTAGAAGACAATAAAGAGCAGTATAAGGTATCTGCCTATGCTGACGATATGATGTTTTCACTGACAAGGCCCACGGTTTCTCTTCCCAACCTAATGAGAGAGTTAGAAAAATATGTGAAATTGTCCAACCTAAAAATGTATTTTTATAAGTCTGTGGCGATGGGCATCGGTATACCCCCACGGCAACTCTCCCACCTGCAAGCCAGTTTCCATCTGAAATGGACCGATACGGCCCTGACGTACCTGGGCACACGTATCCCTCCGAATTTCTCCCATCTTTTTAAAATCAATTTCCCACCTTTACTCAAATCTGTCCAGAAGCTGCTGACCCAATGGACTACAGGTCTGCACTCTTGGTTCGGGTCGGTGTAATATACTCAAGATGACAATTCTGCCCAAATTTCCTATACCTTCTGCAAGCCCTCCCGATAAATATTCAGACGGATTATTTTAAACAAATATACTCAACATTTAAAACATTCCTCTGGGCAGGGAAACATCCAGACTACATAAGACGATAATTTCATTCCCTAAACGATACAGAGGTATTGCAATGCCAGATGTCCGGACTTATTACCATGCAAAGCATTTAAGCAGATTGGTTGATTGGTGCCGACACAGGGATACCAAACTTTGGCCGCGACTAGAGAAGGCGCAGAGTGAGATCCCTCTGCAGCGCGCTCCCCGGTGCCACACAGCTATACAACGGGATGTCAAGCATCATCCGTTGATAGGGAACACCATTAAAATTTGCGCACGGTTGCCGACACAGGCGAATTTATGCTCTCGCACCCTCACCACTACGCCCAGTACTGGGCAACCCACACTTGAACCGGGTGTGCAGGATAGGAGATTCTGTGCCTGAGAGAGTCGGGCCTTCATCAAGCATCTCATTTTAGTGACGCGGGACGTTGGAAAACATTAGCAGAGCTCACGGACCCGACGGGCAGGTACCACCTGGACTTTCTGAGAGCTGGACACTGTCATTTTCTTGGGATCATCCAACCCCCTACTGCTACAAACCAACCCCTCACAACTCCGGAGGAGTTATGTTCTGACTCAGGTGTGTTGCCACATACCTTGTCCCTTACATATGACCTGCTGATTGCACCGAGGGAAGATTACCAGCTTCTAAGCCTCTCCAGGTGGAACGGGATCTAAACTGCACATTTACCGCCAAAAAGAAACAACAGATCCTCACATTCACACATAAATCATCCATATGCACCAAAATACAAGAGACCAACTACAAAATCTGTGGGAAGAATGCCCCTTTTGTTGGTAGTCAGTGGGAAGAATGTACCTTATGTAGCACACGGACCCTTTTTCCTGCTTACCTTCACTTGCAGGGTAGGCACACCATGCCACATGCCCTTATCCTCCTGGTATAAGAGTTTGAGCGGTGTTCATTACTATTTTTGGGTCCTGCAGCGAGTTACCTCCCTCCATTGGTTCTCGTCCCTAGAATGTAGAGAAAAGTCTATTCTTTCTCCCAAAAGAAGGCCAATGTCCAGACCGTGTTTAAACTCCAACAGACGAGTTTATTTTCCTTGCTCGGAACAAATTGGGAAAAGGTTGAAGACAGAGATAGAGCTGGGTAGGGAGGTAGGTTCAGGCACGCGGCACCCAGTTACCCTATTCTCCACTCAAGCCTGAGTGGGTATTGCTCACCCGGATAGATCCCTCTCACAGTTCTAGCAGCCGGAGTGGAGCACGAACAGTTACTTCAAATTTAGTCCCCTTCAAAGACAAGTTCAGGAGATCCTCTGCCACAGAATCCTTTAGTTTCTGAATCTAGAACTCTTAACGCCTGCAACCTTTAGAGACCATAGGTGCCAATGGGGCACATCACAGGCGCTACTGTGCAACTCACGGAATCCTTCCCTCTGATAGGCAACCAGGCCTCTCTGAGACAGTGACTTCCTTCACCGATCCTCCGGACAGGTCCTCCCCTGGTTTCCTCTCTTTCAGAGTGGGCCACCCTCCCTCGGGTTCCCTGGGACTCCAGTGGTTTAGCTGTAGACCCAGTTGAAGGTACTGGGCCTACCTGGAACACTACAGCCTCGGGCTAAAGGGTGCCCGAGACTCCTCGGTCAATTCATGCACCCCTGGCCAGCAGGGCCAACGGGCGCGACTTTCGCCACCAGGGGTTCCACCTTGGAATCCCCCGGCCAATCTCCCCAGATCATGGCGTCTGCCCCTTATGTACCCTCTCCCTGCATGCACAGCAGGTAGACCACACCCACTGTATGGCTGCCGAGAGAGGACACCCAATCACACCACAATGTCACCCGTGGTTCAACCCGAGACCTGAGCGACAGCGCCACCTGCAGGTCAAGGGGAACTATACACCCAGGCAACACCACAGCAGAGCAGAGTCCAATGTTAAGAATACCGAAGACCTGAGCCAAACTATTGCTCAGGCTGCCCCTAAATTTAAGGCATAGCAACCCCAATTTTGGGGGTCCGCTACACTTACTTTGGTGGTCAGTGAGAAGAATGCTCTTTACATTGGAGGTCAGTGAAGTGCTACATTACACCGGGGGTCATTAGAGAATGGTCCGCTTAGAATGGTCAGCAAGAAAAGTGCCCCTTACAATAGTGATCAATGAGAAGAATGTTCCTTACATTTGTGGTCAGTAGGAAGAATGTTCCTTACATTGGTGGTCAGTATGAAGAATGCCCCCTTTCATTGTTGGTATGTGGGAAGAATTCCTCTTTTGTTGGTGGTCAGTGAGAAGAATGCTCCTTACATTGGTGGTCAGTGAGAAGAATGCTCCTTACATTGGTGGTTAGTGAGAAGAATGCTCCTTACATGGTGGTCAGTGAGAAGAATGCTCCTTACATTGGTGGTTAGTGAGAAGAATGCTCCTTACATTGGTGGTCAGTGGGAAGAATGCTCCTTACATTGGTGGTTAGTGAGAAGAATGCTCCTTACATTGGTGGTCAGTGAGAAGAATGCTCCTTACATTGGTGGTCTGTGGAAGAATTCCCCCTTACATTGGTGGTCAGTGAGAAGAATGCTACTTACATTGGTGGTCAGTGGGAAGAATTCTCCTTACATTGGTGGTCAGTATGAAGAATGTTGCTTTCATTGGTGATCAGTGGGAATAATGCCCCTTTCATTGGTGGCCAGTGGGAAGAATGTACCTTACAATGATAAGTCACATAGTTACATAGTAGGTAAGGTTGAAAAAAGACACAAGTCTATAAAGTCCAACCTATGTGTGATTATATGTTAGTATTACATTGTATATCCCTGTATTTTGTGCTCGTTCAGTGAGAAGAGTGCCCCTTACATTAGTGGTCTGTATGAATATTGCCCTTTCATTGGTGATCAATATGAAGAATGTTCCTTACATTGTTGGTCAGTGAGAAGAATGCTCCCTACATTGGTGGTCAGTGAGAAGAATGCTCCTTACATTGGTGGTCAATGAGAAGAATGCTCCCTACATTGGTGGTCAGTGAGAAGAATGCTCCTTACATTGGTGGTCAGTGAGAAGAATGCTCCCTTACCATTGGTGGTCAGTGAGAAGAATGCTCCCTACATTGGTGGTCAGTGAGAAAGAATGCTCCTTACATGGGTAGACCTCTAGTAACTCTAATGTCTCACCTGATGATATCCATACATTGACAGCCAGGGGTGCCCATTCCTTTCTTTATCTGCAGCAGATTTGGTTATCACCTGTGACCTTTATCTGCAGCAGATTTGGTTATCACCTGTGACAGACAAGGGTACCCACAGCCAACATGTGCCATGGGTGACAACAGAAGCAATTGTACAAGAGCTCATGCAAACACCAATCACGGCTATTCATTTATCAAAGAGCTCCATCTGTCAGCCTAGAAACCCGATTAACCTATTCCATTGGATTGTCAGCTCAGAGGCGCAGGGTCCTCTTGAAGCCTTGTACACAGTAAGGTCTCATGTACACGGCTGTTGGTAAACGGACATTTAGGAGCATTTGGGCATTTTTTCCAGCTGCCATGAATCCCCTCTATGTTATCTTATCAGTACATGTACACAGAGTCGTTTCTAGTTGTTTCTAGGCAGTTGAGTTTAAAAGCATTTTTTTAAAGCAAAAAAAATCTGTTCAGGATTGATGTTCAGAGGCATTTGAAACGCCAAATGCCTGTACCAGCTTGTAAACACAGTAAATCACATTTAGAAGCGTTTTCGTTCATATGCCGTTTTTAATGGGGAAGCATTTCTGACCATTTGTATTGGATCCATTGAATATTGTGGGTGAGAGAGAGAGCGAGAGAGAGAAAGAGAGAGAGAGACACAGAGGGAGAGAGAGGGAGAGAGAGATAAAGAGAGAGAGAGAAAGGAGAGAGGAAGTGAGAGAGAAAATGAGAGAGAGAGAGAAACGAGAGAGAGGGAAGCGAGCGAGAGAGAGAGAGAAAAGAGAGAGAAGGAGAGCAAGAGAAAGCGGGAGAGAGAGAAAAGGAGAGAAAGAGAGAGATAGGGGGAGAAGACGGAGGGGAGAGAGGAGAGAGGGGAAGAGAGAGGAGGAGAGGGGGAGAGAGGGGGGAGAGAGGGGGTAGAGAGAGGGAAAGAGAGAGGGAGAGAGAGAGGGTGAGAGAGAGGGGGAAGAACAGGGATAGAGAGAGAGGGCGAAGAGAGGGGGAAGGACAGGGAGAGAGAGAGAGGGGGGAGAGATAGAGAAGGAGAGAGAGAGGGTAGA
Source organism: Rana muscosa (assembly GCA_029206835.1). Taxonomy (NCBI): domain Eukaryota; kingdom Metazoa; phylum Chordata; class Amphibia; order Anura; family Ranidae; genus Rana; species Rana muscosa. The sequence continues at coordinate 419,318,736 of CM055127.1, read as the reverse complement.
GGGGAGAGAGAGGGGTAGAGGGGTAGAGAGAGGGGGGAGGGAAGGAGAGGGAGAGATGGGGAAGAACGGGGAGAGAGAGGGAGAGAGAGGGGGAAGAACAGGGAGAGAGAGAGAGAGGGCGAGAGAGGGGGGAAGGACAGGGAGAGAGAGAGAGTGGGGGGAGAGATAGAGAAGGAGAGAGAGAGGGTAGAGGGGGAGAGAGAGGGGTAGAGGGGAGAGAGAGGGGTAGAGGGGTAGAGGAGAGAGAGAGAGGGGGAGGGAAGGAGGGAGAGAGGGGGAAGGACAGGGAGAGAGAGAGGGGGAGAGAAGGAGGGAGAGAGAGGGGGAGGGAGGGAGAGAATAGCGAGAGAGGGGGAAGGACAGGAGAGAGAGAGGGGGCGAGAGAGGGGGAAGGACAGGGAGAGAGAGAGAGAGGGCGAGAGAGGGGAAGGACAGGGAGAGAGAGAGGGGGGGAGAGATAGAGAAGGAGAGAGAGAGAGGGTAGAGGGGGAGAGAGAGGGGTAGAGGGGGAGAGAGAGGGGTAGAGGAGAGAGGGGGGAGAGAGAGAGGGGGGAGGAAGGAGGGAGAGAGAGGGGGAGGGAGGGAGAGGGCGAGAGAGGGGGAAGGACAGGGAGAGAGAGAGGGGGGACGGAAGGAGGGGAGAGAGAGGGGGGAGGGAGAGAGAGAGTAGCGAGAGAGGGGGAAGGACAGGGAGAGAGAGGGAACGAGAGAGGGGGAAGGACAGGGAGAGAGAGAGGGGAAGAGATAGAGAAGGAGAGAGAGAGAGAGAGGGTAGAGGGGGAGAGATTAGAGAAGGAGAGAGAGGGGGTAGAGGGGTAGAGGAGAGAGGGGGAGGGAGAGAGGGAGAGAGAGGGGGTGGAAGGGGGAGGGAGGGAGAGGGGGAGAGAGAGGGAGAGAGGGAGAGAAAGCGAGAGAGAGGGGCTGGGGTGAGGACAATCTCCAGCATCATAACACTATTTAAAAGCAATATTGTATCATAAGCCCAGAAATACACTGTAATCTCCTTTGTACAATATAATTGCAGGAATGTGATCTGCAATCTACCAAGTACATAATAGAAATAACATTTCAAAGAACATCTATGCTGATAGATAACAGAGCGTTCAATAACATGTGCTGGGTATAAAGGACTGGCATGGACAGATAGAGAGTTGAAGGTACATCTAATGTTCCTCACTTTCAGAACCATTTAAAAGGATAAAACAGTGGAAATGATAATGAACTGCCTGTGAACTGGACTCCATGACAAAGGTTACATGGAATTCTATCCGCTATGTGACAAACATGTTTCTTTTTCTATGGAGAGCTAAGAATGTTTACTAAACCCATCTAACTGGGGTTATGGAGTGTCTATATTGGAGCGATCGGGGACACATATTGATCTGCCAGATCACCATTCATACAGATGAAGTGAGTCTGACATTCTACCCGTCCCCATTCACAAGTGGACACATTCCATGTAAATTAGAAGCTATTTCACTTTTATGTTCTCATAAAGTTTACTTCAGAGAGGAATTTACTACATTGATCTGCATAGCCGCCAACATTTCTGAAAAATCAATTCCAAAGAAACTTTCCTGGTGACCTTTAAACCCTTTACACACAATGATATCTCAGAAGTCCAATGACAACTATGAACCATAATACAACACTGAGGCTGGCCATACATTATACAATTTTCTTATTCAATTTCCTTTAGATTTACCATAAACTATGTAGTGCAAGGACCTGCCTGATTATTAAGTGTTTAGGTTCGACCTCATATTATATGGTTTTGGTAAATCGAATTGAAAATTGTACAATGAATGGCATGCCTTGTACACACGATCGGATTTCCGATGGAATAAAATCCGATGGACTTGTTTTATTGGATATTCCGATCGTGTGTGGGCCCCATCGGACTTTTTCCCATCGGAGTAAAAAAATAGAACATGTTTTTAAAAAAATCCAATGGGAAATTCCGATCGTGTGTGGGCCCCATCGGACTTTTTTCCATCAGAGTAAAAAAATAGAACATGTTTTAAATTTTTCCGATGGAAAAAAATCCGATGGGAAATTCCGATCGTCTGTGTGGAATTCCATCGGAGAAAAATCCACGCATGCTCAGAATAAAGTCGGAAGCATTAAACTTCATTTTTCTCGGCTCGTCTGAGTGTTTTACGTCACCGCGTTTTGGACGGTCGGAATTTAGTCTGACAGTGTGTATGCAAGACTGATGGAAGTCAGCTTCATCGGAATTCCGACGGAAAATTCCATCGGATTTTATTTCATCGGAAATCCGATCGTGGGTACAAGGCATAAGAGATAGAAAAATATAATAGATGGCTAGATAGATAGGTAGATAAATAGATTGATAGATATTGAAAGATAAAAAGATGATTATAGATAGAAGGTTAGCAAAAGGGATCATAGATAGATAGATAGATATATAGATAAAAAGACAGAGAAAAGGAAGATAGGTAAGTAGATAGATAGGTAGATAGATATTGAAAGATAAAAAGATGATCATAGCTAGAAAGTTAGCAAAAAGGACCATAGATAGATAGATAGATAGATAGATAGATAGATAGATAGATAGATAGATAGATAGATACTGTATTTATTGGCGTATAACACTCACTTTTTTACCCTGAAAATAGAGGGTAAACTGTGCCTGCGTGTTATACACAGGGGGCTGTGGAAAGTTTTTTTCCTGAAACTTCCCTCTTAAAGTTGGGGTGCGTGTTATACGTCTGTGCGTGTTATACGTCTGTGCGTGTTATACGTCTGTGCGTGTTATACGCAGATAAATACGGTAGATAGATAGATAGATAGATAGATAGATAGATAGATAGATAGATAGATAGATAGATAGATAGAAAGACAGAGAAAAGGAAGATAGATAACTAGATAGAAAATTAGATAGATAGATATTGAAAGATAAAAAGATGATCATAGAAAGAAAGTTAGCAAAGAGCATCATAAATAGATAGATAGAAAGATAGATAGATAGATAGATAGATAGATAGATAGATAGATAGATAAAGATAAAAAGATGATCATAGATAGAAAAATAGCAAAAAAGATCATAGATAGATTGATAGACAAAAGAAAGGAAAAGATAGATAAAAAGGATCATGATATATAAACATAGAAAGAAAAGTGTGATCACAGATAAATATTACATAGAATATATAACAGACAAGGAGAGAAGAAATATACAGGTGGATGAAACTCACAGAATAGTAGATAAGCAGTGTATAGGAGTATATAGGAGTGTATAGGAGTATATAGGAGTGTATAGGAGTATATAGGAGTCTATAGGAGGGGGTGAGGTGTCAGTGTGCAGGGATGAGGACATACAGTGAGTACAGAGGAGGTTATATACGTGATAACAGAAGTGGGTGACCCTGAAGGACCGGCACCGCACTGGGGGGTCCTCCTGGGTGCAGGACGCGGAGGAGGAAGGGAGGGGGAAGTTTAGAAAGTTGTGGAGGACAGTAAGGGGGGGGGGGGGGGTGTCCCGGTACCTGTGCACAGTGTAGCGGCTCCTAGCAGTAGGATCAGCGCGGTGGCCCGGGGCAGGGGAAGGAGCCCGGCGATCAGCATGGTGCACTCTCATCTGCGGGCTCTGCTCTGCCCCGGCTGGCTCCTCCAGCGGTGGTCGGATCGCCGAGCTGAGTAGAGAGCGGAGGGCAGCGGGGACTGGAGATCCCGACACCTTCCAAGCGGACTGATCACATCCACGGACTGACTCCGCCCACCCCCCCGCCTGCTGTCACTGTCCCCTGTCACATGGGAGCTGTCACTGCTGCCACCCAGACCTACCAGAGGAAATATATACATAGAACAACTATACTATGTATCATTATTATTATTATCTTCTTTTTTACCATCATTACTATTGTCATTATTATCATTAATATTATCTTACTTATTACTGTACTACTATCATCATTTTTAATATTATTATTATTGTTGTTAAAATTGTCAATATTACTACTATTATTACTATTACCACTATCATCATCACTATTATTATGAATATTATTATTACTACTATTATTATTATTAGTATTACCCTCAATATTATAATTATTATCTTAATTTGTTATTTTTATCGATTTTTCTGCTACTGTTGTTATTACTACCATTATAATTATTATATTGAATATTGCTATTATTATTATTACTATTATTATTATTAGCACTATTATTTTTGCTACTAATACAATGTTAAAAAAAAAAAAAAAAACCTTTACAGGTTTACAGTGCCCTTCCTGATAATAAGTGAAACATACACGCCTCCAATGCTCTCCAGCAAACACCGAAGCAGTGCGAAATTATGGAGGGTGACTTCCTAAAATGCTAGTTCTCTGGCTGTCATACTGATACAGTAGCCTTGTCATTTTCTGGGTCACCAACTCAGTCATGGAAGTGAAAGGGGAACTTCACCATGGCAAACGTCCCCTTCTGTGAATTCTCTACCATGCCACCATCTTAAAATATTGTGCAAATGCACGAATGTGCTACTGGGTTCTGCCAGGTATCTGGAAACTGGCAAGAACCTGCAGCATGTCTGTGCATGCGCAAGGGATTTTCACACATGCGCGCACATGCCACTGTTTTCAAGTATCTGGGACCATTTGTGCCCATGCATAGGAAACCCCCACGTATTTAAATACAGTAAAACCTTGGATTGCCAGCATAACTCGTCCGGAAACATGCTTGTAATCGAAAGCACTTGTATATTAAAGCAAATTTCCCCATAAGAAATAATGAAAACTCAGATGATTCGTTCCACAACCATTTATTCATAAGTCCTTTAGTTTATAGTCCATATAAAAAGATTATAGCAATAAAATGTCCATCCACAAATGGAAGCCTCCACAAGGGGATTAGAAGCAAAATCCAGCAGGAGCTCCAGAGTATAAAAGAGAAGAGAGGCGCCTCTAAGTGTAGCAATATGGTTACATTAGGGCTACTTTCACACTGAGGCGCTTTACAGGTGCTATAGCGCTAAAAATAGCACCTGTAAAGTGCCTCTCCAGTGTGAAAGTCTGAGGGCTTTCACACTGGAGAGGTGCGCTGGCAGGACGGTAAAAAAAAGTCCTGCAAGCAGCATCTTTGAGGTGCTGTAGGAACAGTGTAAACCGCTCCTAAAGCATCTCTGCCCATTGAAATCAATGGGCAGCGCCGGCAAAGCGACACTCCTGGCTCCTCCTCTTCTTGAGTGCCCCGTTGGAGAGCCATTCTCCCTCGGGTCACTCGTGCGGGCGCACTCCTGTGTCCTGCTGCTGCGTCCATTGACTCAGACAGCAGGACTCGGCCCTGCCCCTGGCTCTCGCTTGGATCTGAGTGACAGCAGAGGGAGCCAATGGCTGCGCTGCTATCAATTTATCCAATCAGGACCCGAGACACTGACTGGAGCTGGTGTGCTCGTCTCCATCGCTGGAAAGACCGGGTTCAGGTAAGTAAAAGTGGGGCTCTGGGGAGCTGCATCACAGGAGGTTTTTTACCTTAATGTATAGAATGCATTAAGGTGAAAAACCTTGAGGGTTTACAACCCCTTTAAAAGAGGCACATCTAAGTATGCAGGCATCTGGGGTAAAGCTGTCCACATAGACCATGCTCCGCACCGCCGGCTCTCACCGCTGTCAGTCTGCAATTGTGACCGGTAAGAATACCCTGCAGTAGAGTGATCTGAAAGCGAGGCTTGAAGCACTCGTGGAGCCAAGCATGGAAGGGATGACAATGATGGTGTTGAGTAGGGATGGGCCGAACACCCCCCTGTTCGGTTCGCAGCAGAACTCCCCAACAAGGGAAAAGTTCTAACCCGAACGGCGAACCCAATTGAAGTCTATGGGAGCCGAACAGGAAAAATCAAAAGTGACGGCTTATATGCAAGTAATTGGTCATAAAAGGGGTATAGGGGTCTGGGTACTGCCCTGGGGGACATGTATCAATTTTTTATTTTATTTTTTTAACTGGATTTTTTTCAGGAGCAGTGATTTTAATTATGCTTAAAGTGCAACAATAAAAAATGAAAACTTCCTTTAAATATAGTGCCTGGGGGGTCCCCTTATTGTGCCTGTAAAGTGGTGCACCTGTAGCATGCATAAAACATAAAACAAACAATAGAAGTATGTAAAGTACAATATAACATACAGAATATAGTGGTCAGAATAGTGTGACGTAAAACAACATACAAAATGCAATGATCACAGTATAAAATAACATACACGTTGTATGGTTGATAGAATATAAACTACAACGAAACATACAAAGTGTATTTGTCAGAAAAATGTAAATTACAACATAAAATGCAGAGTGCAGTGGTCAAAAGAATGTGAAGGGCATTATACTATACAGAGTTTAGCGATCAGAGGTATGTAAAATACAATAAAACATTCAGGGTGCAGCAATCAAGTGTATGTAAAGTACTACATAACATACATCAGGGATGCCCAACCTTTTGAAAAGTGAGGGCCACTTACACGACTTGGTAACCGGTTGCAGGTCACAATGAGTGGAGCGGGCAGATGAAAGGTCTGTGTTCGCTCTGCAGACACAGACACGGACACATCCCACTCTACTTTACGTGCCCTCCGATCCAACCCCCCCCCCCCCCCCGACAGAAGGGGACTGATCTCCTGTCCATCTGGAAAACAGGATAGGCGTACCTGATCGGACCAATCGTGTGAAAGGGGCCTAAGGCTGCTTTCACACTGATGCGCTGCGATTTACCTGCAGTGTGGGTGCAGCTCAGTGCAACTGTGTCTTTCCTGCGGGTTAGCTGCATTTTGCCATAGACTTCTATTATACTCTGCAGGTGTGGTGCATTTTCAGAACGCGTACTAAACCTGGAGGTAATAATAGAAGCATATGGCTCAGTGCAAGTAATGGATCAGTTTGAAAGCAGCCCAGTAACTTACAGAGATGGGCCCCTTTCAGGGCACCGGGCGCATGAACATGAATTACAGCGGCCAGGGTTTTTTTTTTTTGAAGCACCTGATTAGAGCCAGAGGCTCTAATAGGCTTCAAAATAGGGTGGGCTCGGGTCGCAGAGAATGCGACTGTAGTCCGTCGCTGTTGAAAAACTGATCCTCAATCCGGCCAATCAGAAGTGGGTGTGAGACCTGTTTTCCAATTGGCCGAAAAGAGAAGCCTCCCGATTGGCCGCCGAGGAGAAGGGAGGAAACGGAAGCCGTTGCTGTGATGACTAACAGAGAGTAGGGGAAGCTGCCGGTGATGGGTTTAAGTGCTGCCGACCGACTGGCCGGGGGGGGGGGGGGGTCTGCCGACCGACCGGGGGTGGGGGGTGCATACTGTTTTCCGCCCCCCACAAAAGAAAATTCCACCAACCGCCACTGGAGATGACCATATATACACTGGGGTTGATTTACTAAAGGAAAATCCACTTTGCACTTGAAAGTGCACATGGAAGTGCAGTCGCTGTAGATCGCTGTAAATCTGAGGGGAAGCTCTGAAATTAGGGGAAGCTCTGCTGATTTTATCATCCAATCATGCGCAAGCTAAAATGCTGTTTTTTATTTTCCTTGCATGTCCCCCTCAGATCTACAGTAGGGTGACCAGACATCCCCAGTTTCAGGGGACAGTCCCCAGATTGAGGACACTGTCCCCGGACCAAGTCTGTCCCCGATTTTGTCCCCGGATTGGATTTGAACAGGGGCTGGGGCAATTTTAAAGACAGTCAGTGCAACATAAAAAAATAAATAATTCTGAATTACACCCCCCGCTCCGCTGCTCCTATTAGCTTAGGGGGTGTATTTTTTTCCATTATCTGTGCCCCTTTCTGATGATCATGTGCTGGTCGGAGCGGAGGGAATATTTCTTCAGTTTCGGGTGCCCATCCAGTTCCACTCGCATGTTCTTCTGGCTCAAGACGCGGCCAGCCGCCTGCCTGCTTATCTCCTTGCCTTCCCTGGCGGAGTGATCTTCCTCCGCTCCCCACCCAGTAGTAGCCGGGGCCCGGAGAGTGAGACTTGACAGGCTGTGAGGCGGGCAGAGAGTCGCTGATTGCCGCCCATTACTAGTAAAAAAAAAAAAATATGTCCCCGGATTTCATTAAAAAAATCTGGTCACCTTAATCTACAGCATCTGCACTTCCATGTGCACTTTTAGTGCACTTTCAAGTGCAAAGTGGATTTTCCTTTAGTAAATCAACCCCACTGTGATTTTAGAATGTAAACTGACCAGTAATAATAATCTTTCATTCAGGAATCTCACTTGCTACAGTTATTTCCTGCTGTTGCTGTCCCAGGCGGAGTGCAATTGGTATCACTCTACATGTGACAGGAGCCAGTGCTATAGAGGAAGCATCAGTTTATGAGGCTCTGCTCCCTCCTCAGGCATGCTTCCTCTAGCGCTGGCTCCATTCAGAACACTGATGCTCTGGAATGGCGGGCCGGGAACACGCAATTTGGGCTTGCCAACCCGCCATCCCAGAGCAGAAGGTTGCAGGCCACATCAGAGGGCTCCGCGGGCCACATGCGGTTGGGCACCCCTGAGATACAGGATACAGTGGTTAGAAGTATGTAAAATACAAAGTACAACATAACATACAGAGTGCAGCAATTAGAGGTATGTAAAGTATAACATAAAATACAGAGTGTAGTGGTCAGGAATATGTAACATACAAAGTGCAGAGATGAGGAGTGTCCAATGTACTGCCCTTTACCCTTTTATTAGTGGGAGTAAAATAAGCCAAATTATTAGTAATCAGTGGGAGCTGCATACAGTGCATTGAAAACGTATTCCCACCCCTTGAAATTTTCCACATTTTGTCATGTTACAACCAAAAACATAAATTTATTTTATTGGAATTTTATGTGATAGACCAACACAAAGTGGCACATAATTGTGAAGTGAAAGGAAAATTATAAAAGGTTTTCAAACATTTTTACAAATAAATCTGAAAAGAGTGGTTTGCATTTGTATTCAGCCCCCTTTACTCTGTTACCCCTAACTAAAATCTAGTGCAACCAATTGCCTTCAGAAGTCACCTAATTAATAAATAAAGTCCACCTGTGTGTAATCTCAGTATAAATACAGCTGTTCTGTGAAGCCCTCAGAGGTTTGTTAGAGAACCTTAGTGAACAAACGGCATCAAGAAGGCCAAGGAACACACCAGACAGGTCAGGGATAAAGTTGTGGAGAAGTTTAAAGCAGAGTTAGGTTATAGAAAAATACCCCAAGTTTTGAACATCTCACGGAGCATCATTCAATCCATCATCCGAAAATGGAAAGCATATGGCACAACTGCGAACCAACCAAGACATGGCCGTCCACCTAAACTGACAGGCTGGGCAAGGAGAGCATTAATCAGAGAAGCAGCCAAGAGGCCCATGGTAACTCTGGAGGAGCTGCAGAGATCCACAGCTCAGGTGGGAGAATCTGTCCACAGGACAACTATTAGTCATGCACTCCAGAAATCTGGCCTTTATGGAAGAGTGGTAAGAAGAAAGCCATTGTTGATAGAAAGCCATAAGAAGTCCTGTTTGCAGTTTGCGAGAAGCCATGTGGGGAACACAGCAAACATGTGGAAGAAGGTGCTCTGGTCAGATGAGACCAAAATTAAACTTTTTGGCCTAAAAGCAAAACGTGTGGCAAAAAACTAAGACTGCACATCACACTAAACACACCAAGAAACATGGTGGTGGCAGCATCATGTTGTGGGGATGCTTTTCTTCAGCAGGGACAGGGAAGCTGGTCAGAGTTGATGGGAAGAAGGATGAAGCCAAATACAGGGAAATCTTAGAAAAAACCTGTTATGCCGTGTACACACGACCGGGTTGTCCGACGGGAAAACTGCGATAAGAGCTTTTGACCGAGAATACTGGCCGTGTGTATGCTCCCTCGCAGTTTTTTCAATGGGAAAACTGCCAATAACCGCCGGCAAAAAAAAGAGAACCAGCTTTCTTTTTCCCCTTGGGGTTTCCCGACTCACTTTTTCTGGAAAAAAGTGCACTCTGAAGAGAGCGGTTCCTCAATGGGACTTTTTAGGGTGACTGTTGAAAACCTCTATATAGAGTAATGTAGTACAAGAGTATTGGTCATAAAGACTGATTTTATTTGAAATGTTTACAAAGATATAAATATATAGCATGAGGGGCTACTACTGTATAAACACAACATATGTCCAAGTAACCAGTGTGCATACACTAAGAAGGGGGTAATCACAGCGCATGTTAGACAGATATCATAAATTACACAAGGAAAGGAAAAGAATGTAGTACAGGACCCGACACTGTCTCGAAGATAGGACAGATATCCAACGTTTCAAGGCCTTTTAATTGTACAGCCTCTTCTTCAGGGGTAGGGTGCTGCACCTTTTAGTGTTAGATGATATCTGTATCCAAAAATAATATAAAATCAGGAAATAGAACAAAATAACAGATGAATAACAACAAGTGAGCAAAAGAGCACAGAGAGCAGTGATGGTAGGATAGGGTCATTGATCATGGGGACATGTACTGAACTCCAAATTATGTACAGTATATGAGTACATAGTATGTTATCAGAAAGGTTTGTTTAGATACTGACCCTGTGTGTTGCGTATATGCAGGTTACTTTGTAGTGGCAAAGGATAAAAAGACACAATAGTTCAAACTTGAGGATTGATGGTGTTATTCCACAGAGGACTGGACCAGCAGGTGACAGGGATGGGCCCTCAACCCAGATGGTGTAGTGTCCCGATGGACAGCTTGGTCCACAGAGGGCGTAGAAAATATCCGACACTGTCCCCACACCACAGGTGCAGAGGAGCTGCTATCCGTGCAGTGGAGAGACCTCCCAATGTTCAGAAAGTGCCTAAATATCAATAGATAGTGGATATTAAAATATATAGAGAGAAGGTATAGGGCTCTCTAATGACATATGTCCTGGGGGCAACCTACCTGGAAAGGTAGTACTGCTTCACGTAAGCCGCACCTAAGGGTCATAAACTATGCCCTAAAGAGAAATATAGGGCTGACCTAGAGTATGGATAGAAATAAGGCTTGTTAAGCGTCAAAGGGATTCAAGAAACTCACAGCACACCAGTTAACTGAAACATGACCTACCCAGAATGATAGTATTGCCTAGGATAGGCCGCACCAGGAGACGTAGGGGAAAACCAGGGTGGGCGTAGTGCCCGTCCAGAGGTCTGGCAGGTGGCTGGGAGAGAAAGTCATTAAGTAAGTGTCTGTGGTCTAGCACTATTGCAAATAGGTGGACAGTTAAAGTATGCTAATGACTATTTACCTGGTCTGGAGGATGTGGCAGATATGAATATATTGCCACCAGTAGCTAGGTTCTAGTTGCCAGGTACCTGTGAAGTCCCATGTTATCTGGTAGTCTCTAGGGGAGAGCAAACAGATCCCTAACATAAATAATGCTGTACGGACTCCCAGAGGGGTACCTAAATGTGCATGGAGGATTCTTTACCTGATCAGGATCCAGCTGACTGGTATAGGTGCGGCTTCAGTATGAGCAGACTGAGCCCATATGGGCGTCAGCTTATAAATGCTCACTGAGTGGTTACTTGGAGGCAGCTGTAGGAGGACAGGGAGATGAGGGGGAGGGCCGGAATTACGCCCCCCGAGCTCAGTGACGCGCCATGCCACCCCCCCGAGGGCGGGGGGTTGTTATGGCGACCGAGACTCTCACTGGTGAGAGCGTCCTCTCGCACAGGCGCCGCTGACTGCGGCGCTGCCTCGGGGGGATGACGTCATGTGTCAGAGGCTCGCGACGCAGGGTTGGCAATGGCGGGTAGTCATGGAAACCATTCCTTCTCCTCCAAGCCTCAAAACGGACCGGGAATGTGCTCCGCACATATCGGTTCTACCTGCGCCGAGTGGATTCAAACCAAACAGCGGGGGGGGGGGCCCTTTGTGAGGAGTATAAACCCGCTGGCCCAGTACGCTGCAGTTCAATCCTCAGGGGACATGGATCAATATGAAAGTCAGACTGCAGAGCTTCCTAAGCAGAATCACTTAAGCATTCACTACGCCAGGGGCATGTATTAAAGAGGGAAAGTGTATGTGGTGCAAATGCAGTGATGATACCTGCAAAGGCACCCATTTGGAGAATTGTATATCCCATAAATAAGGGATATGTGTACATGTAAAGCCCATGAATACCTGACCTCTCTCTTCATCCGGCATCTATTTAAATAAAATATGAAAAGAAAAGAAAATATAATAGCAAAAGACACAAAGGGCACAAAAAGCTTTGGGAACCACTAAGAAACTAATATATATGTATAAAAAATATGTATAAAAAATATGTATAAAAAGCTGTGAACTGTCGGTGAGTATAGGATGGGGAGAGGACACCACTCCCCACAATACACTCACACATGCTCACTAACCTAATAGAATAAACCTAAACCTAGACCTAAAAATAAAATGTAAATTAGGACAGATGAGTTTGTCTTAATTAGGGATGAGCTTCGTGTTCGAGTCGAACATACGTTCGACTCGAACATTGGCTGTTCGATCGTTCGACGAAGATCGAACGATTTGGGCCGTTCGCGCCAAATTCGAGTGACGCGAACGGCCCACAATGCACTACGCCATCGCAGTGTCATCCAGGCGCTGTGATTGGCCAAGCATGCACTGTGACCCCGCATGCTTGGCCAATCACAGCGCCGGCAGCGAGGAGAGCAATGATTGGCCACAGGCAGGATGCCTGTGGCCAATTATTGCTGAGGGTGTTTAGTACACGCCCCACACTATAAAAGGCCGCCAGCACGGCGGCCTAGTGTAGTGTGTTCCGGAGCAGGGATAGAGTAGCATAGGCAGGGACAGTGACTGTTATTTCTTTCTTGCTTAACCTGGATTCCTTTAGTTTAGGGAAAGAGAAGGATAGGTAGGGAGAGTGTCAGTGTGTTTTGTGCTTCTGCTATAGTGTGCTTAAAAAAAACATTTATTCTAGGGACAGAAAACTCTAGGTAGGGACAGTGTCAGTTTCTTTCACTCTGCAAGTCCTTGTTTCCAGGGACCTGTAAGGACAGTGAGTTAATTGTCCTTGTGCTATATTGTGCTTAAAAAAAACATTTATTCTAGGGACAGAAAACTCTAGGTAGGGACAGTGTCAGTTTCTTTCACTCTGCAAGTCCTTGTTTCCAGGGACCTGTAAGGACAGTGAGTTAATTGTCCTTGTGCTATATTGTGATTAAAAAAAACATTTATTCTAGGGACAGAAAACTCTAGGTAGGGACAGTGTCAGTTTCTTTCACTCTGCAAGTCCTTGTTTCCAGGGACCTGTAAGGACAGTGAGTTAATTTTCCTTGTGCTATATTGTGATTAAAAAAAACATTTTTTCTAGGGACAGAAAACTGTAGGTAGGGAGAGTGTTTTTTTTCTTTCACTCTGCAAGTCCTTGTTTCCAGGGACCTGTAAGGACAGTGAGTTAATTGTCCTTGTGCTATATTGTGCTTAAAAAAAACATTTATTCTAGGGACAGAAAACTCTAGGTAGGGACAGTGTCAGTTTCTTTCACTCTGCAAGTCCTTGTTTCCAGGGACCTGTAAGGACAGTGAGTTAATTTTCCTTGTGCTATATTGTGATTAAAAAAAACATTTATTCTAGGGACAGAAAACTCTAGGTAGGGACAGTGTCAGTTTCTTTCACTCTGCAAGTCCTTGTTTCCAGGGACCTGTAAGGACAGTGAGTTAATTTTCCTTGTGCTATATTGTGATTAAAAAAAACATTTATTCTAGGGACAGAAAACTCTAGGTAGGGACAGTGTCAGTTTCTTTCACTCTGCAAGTCCTTGTTTCCAGGGACCTGTAAGGACAGTGAGTTAATTTTCCTTGTGCTATATTGTGATTAAAAAAAACATTTATTCTAGGGACAGAAAACTCTAGGTAGGGACAGTGTCAGTTTCTTTCACTCTGCAAGTCCTTGTTTCCAGGGACCTGTAAGGACAGTGAGTTAATTTTCCTTGTGCTATATTGTGATTAAAAAAAACATTTTTTCTAGGGACAGAAAACTGTAGGTAGGGAGAGTGTTTTTTTTCTTTCACTCTGCAAGTCCTTGTTTCCAGGGACCTGTAAGGACAGTGAGTTAATTTTCCTTGTGCTATATTGTGATTAAAAAAAACATTTTTTCTAGGGACAGAAAACTCTAGGTAGGGAGAGTGTTTTTTTTCTTTCACTCTGCAAGTCCTTGTTTCCAGGGACCTGTAAGGACAGTGAGTTAATTTTCCTTGTGCTATATTGTGATTAAAAAAAACATTTTTTCTAGGGACAGAAAACTCTAGGTAGGGAGAGTGTTTTTTTTCTTTCACTCTGCAAGTCCTTGTTTCCAGGGACCTGTAAGGACAGTGAGTTAATTGTCCTTGTGCTATATTGTGCTTAAAAAAAACATTTTTTCTAGGGACAGAAAACTCTAGGTAGGGAGAGTGTTTTTTTTTTTTCACTCTGCAAGTCCTTGTTTCCAGGGACCTGTAAGGACAGTGAGTTAATTGTCCTTGTGCTATATTGTGCTTAAAAAAAACATTTATTCTAGGGACAGAAAACTCTAGGTAGGGACAGTGTCAGTTTCTTTCACTCTGCAAGTCCTTGTTTCCAGGGACCTGTAAGGACAGTGAGTTAATTTTCCTTGTGCTATATTGTGATTAAAAAAAACATTTTTTCTAGGGACAGAAAACTGTAGGTAGGGAGAGTGTTTTTTTTCTTTCACTCTGCAAGTCCTTGTTTCCAGGGACCTGTAAGGACAGTGAGTTAATTTTCCTTGTGCTATATTGTGATTAAAAAAAACATTTTTTCTAGGGACAGAAAACTCTAGGTAGTGTGACAGCAGGAAGGTAAAGTCACCTGGTTGCATCCAGGGGGGTAGATATATTTCGCCCAGATTCAGGCTTTACGCCGATTTATACAGCTAGGTGGAGAGTTGTATAAGCCCAGCTGAGACTAGTGGGCTCATTGATGACTCATACCTCTAGGGAGAGGGCTGGGCGTCGTGCAGACAGGGAGTTGATGAGACCAGCTGAACCTTGTCAGCTCATTTAGGCCTCTATAAGAAACTCCCAGATTCATTAGATGTTAGCTCATGCCTGGAAGCAGACCTGTGTGGACTGTCTAGGGAGAGTGAACCCCTGTGCGGTGAGAGAAAGCCTGTGTGGCTATATTTTGCTTGGACATTTAAAACCAGGGACTAGGACAGCACTAGGCTGATCCCAGTTGTTAGTTAGGAAACCTGTATGTTTAGTCAGAGGTCAAGTTGACCAGGATTTATTTTGTTTGTTTCTTTTGCTTTGCTGTGTTTTTGTCACTGTAAATAGAAAATAAACGGCACCTTTTTGATTTTGAAAACCACAACCTCCGTCTGCTGGGCCTGTTTTTGTGTGGGGAGCCCATCCCGGGGGTCACACACACCCGCTGCCGAGCTAACCCCCTCACAGTTGGTGGAGAACCAGTGGCAGTTTTTTTTTAAGCCAGCATGGAGGAGATACTGAAACAGCTGGCTCTAGCAAATGCCAATCAACAGCAGACAAATGCAGGTTTGCAAAAGAGCCTTGCAGCTCAACAACAGAACTTCGCAGCCCAGCAGCAAGCTCATCAACAGAGCCTTGCAGCCCAGCAGCAAGCTCACCAACAGAGTCTGGAAGCTCAGCAACAAGCCCAGCAACGATCTGAGGCCCGCTTCATAGACCTATTACAGAAGCAAGAGCAGAGACTACAACAAATGGAAGCAGTAATGCAGCAACGTCCGCAGACCAGTGAGGAAAGCCGTCCCACTAATACCGCGTCCTTTGGGGTGAGTCGTTTATTGACAAAAATGACTGGAGAGGATGATCCAGAGGTATTTTTGACCACGTTTGAAAGGACTGCTGAAAGAGAAAAGTGGCCTGAGGAGCAGTGGGCTGGACTGGTGGCTCCTCTGTTAACGGGTGAATCGCAGAAAGCTTACTATGACCTAGAGCCTGACCAAGCAAAAGACTATGTGATGCTAAAAGCTGAAATATTGGCAAGGCTGGGTGTCACCCTGGCTGTCCGGGCTCAGCGTGTGCATAACTGGACTTTCCAGCTTGGAAAACCCCCCAGGTCTCAAATGTATGATCTCATTCACCTGAGCAGAAAGTGGCTACAGCCAGAGACTTTGTCCGCACCAAAGATTGTGGAACGTGTTGTAATGGATCGGTTTTTGAGAGCTCTTCCTACTGCCATCCAAAAGTGGGTAAGCCATGGAGACCCAGAGACGGCCGATGGTCTTGTGGATCGTGTGGAGAAATACTTGGCTACAGAGAACCTGACGGCCTCTTCCAGAGACACTCGGACTTTCCACCCTAAGACCAGACCATCCCCAGGGGCGGATAAGATGATTCCAAGGGGTAAGGGTGGAGAGAGTGAGAGGGTGGGAGCTCTACCCCAAGTTTGGCGAGAACAGCCTGGGAAATCAGCGGCTCAAGAGGCGGCAAGAAGGATCATTTGCTACCGCTGCCGGCAAGCGGGACATATTGCAGCAAATTGCCCGGTTTTGGAGGAACCCATGCAGTGTGACTTTCTGACGGGCAGACGTCAGTCGCTGTGTGCGACAGTCGCATGCACTGCCATTCGGGGAACTGAGAAACATTTATGCAAAATGTGTATTAATGGTAGAAATGTTGTGGTATTGCTGGATTCAGGTAGCCTTGTGACCCTGATAAAGGCTGAATTAGTTAAAACAGAGGTCTCTGGGAATAGCAAGGTAGCTGTTATTTGTGTGCATGGGGACACCCGAGAGTATCCAGTGACTACAGTGTGTTTCGAGACCCCCAAAGGTACCCTTTCTCATCCAGTGGGCTTAGTGTCTCAGTTACCGCATGACGCCATTGTGGGAAGGGATTTTCCGAAGTTCTGGGAACTGTGGGATGATCCTGAGCCCCCCACTGGTGCCCCTATGTACCAGGAATATGATAGCCAGAACTCCTCTGAGAGTGGTGAGGACTCTCCCGAATTTCCCTTGTCAGTATTGGCAGGGGAGACTCAAGAAACTGGAGAGGAGCCCACCTCCTCAGACGAAAACCTACCGTCTGTGGAGTTTTCTGATCTTGAGGTTCACAGGGAAAACTTTGCCACAGAACAGTTGAAAGACCCCGCCCTAATAAAGGCACGGGAAAACGTAGTGAAAATAGATGGCGAGTTAGTGAACCCAGATAATACCTGCACTTACCCATACTTCAGCGTAGAGAAGGACCTACTGTATCGGGTGGCAAAAAGGGCAGAAGAAACCGTTGAGCAGCTTGTGGTGCCCAAACCTTACAGGAAGTTGGTGTTGGAGTTGGCCCATGGGCACATTCTTGGAGGTCATCTGGGGACAGAGAAAACCCGAGAGAGGGTATTACAGAGATTCTATTGGCCTGGGGTGATGAAGGACATAGAAAATTATTGTTCCTCCTGCCCTGTGTGTCAGAGGTCGGCCCCGATGCCACACTTCCGTAGCCCGCTGGTCCCTCTACCCATCATTGAGGTCCCGTTTGAGAGAATCGCAATGGATTTGGTAGGTCCTATAATCAAGTCCGCTAGGGGGCACCAGTACATATTGGTTATAATGGACTATGCCACCCGTTATCCAGAAGCGATCCCTCTCAGAAATACCTCGGCCAAAACCATAGCCAAAGAGCTATCTCTTGTTTTTAGCCGGGTGGGTATTTGTAAAGAACTGCTTACGGACCAAGGTACACCCTTTATGTCCCGGGTTATGAAGGAGCTGTGTAAATTGTTCAAAGTGACGCAATTACGTACATCTGTGTATCACCCCCAAACCGATGGGCTGGTTGAAAGATTCAACAAAACCCTAAAACAAATGTTGAAGAAAGTGGTGGATAGGGATGGAAAGGATTGGGACTGTCTACTTCCTTATTTGATGTTTGCTATTAGGGAGGTGCCCCAATCCTCTACGGGATTCTCCCCCTTTGAGTTACTGTATGGGAGACACCCAAGAGGGCTGTTGGATATTGCCAAGGAAACTTGGGAAAGTGAGAGTTCTCCCCACAGGAGTGTGATTGAGCATGTCGCCCTGATGCAAGATCGAATTGCACAGGTAATGCCCATCGTGAAGGAACATTTGGCCCAAGCGCAGTTGGCACAGCAGAGAGTGTACAACCGTGGAGCCAAGACCCGTACCTTTTCCCCGGGGGATAGGATATTGGTACTTGTCCCTACGGTTGAAAGTAAATTCCTTGCCAAATGGCAAGGCCCCTACGAGATAATGGAAAAAGTGAGCGAAGTGAATTACAAGGTCAGACAACCAGGAAGGCGAAAGCCCGAACAGATCTATCACGTTAATCTGTTGAAAGCCTGGAGGGATAGAGAGTCCCTAGTCGCAGACACTTGGTCACCAGCTCAAACTGGTTGCGTGATTCCTGAGGTTGGAATCGCAGCCACCTTGTCACAACCCCAACAACAGGAGGTTAAGGAGTTTGTGCTTCGCAACAAGGAGGTATTCTCTGAGCTGCCGGGACAAACATCTGGGGTAGAGCATGACATTATTACCCCGCCCGGTGAAAGGGTGAAGTTAAAACCCTATCGGATCCCAGAGGCCCGACGGGAGGCAATACGGGAGGAAGTACAGAAAATGCTGAACTTAGGGGTGATAGAGGAGTCCCAAAGTGATTGGTCTAGTCCCATTGTGTTGGTGCCTAAACCGGATGGGAGCTGGCGATTTTGTAACGATTTTCGTCAGTTGAACAAAGTTACAAAATTTGACACCTACCCCATGCCACGTATAGATGAGTTGATCGACCGGCTGGGAACAGCCCGATACATGACGACTCTTGACCTCACAAAAGGGTATTGGCAAATCCCCCTGGCCAAGTCAGCCAAAGAGAAAACCGCATTTGTAACCCCAGACGGGGCGTTCCAATATAAAAGAATGCCGTTCGGGTTACAGAATGCGCCGGCCACATTCCAGCGGAAAATGGACCAGATGCTGAGGCCCCATCGGAAGTATGCTGCGGCTTACCTGGATGACGTAATTGTCCATAGCACAGATTGGGCCTCACATCTGCCAAAAGTGCAAGCAGTCCTGGACTCTGTTCGGGAAGCAGGGTTTACGGCTAACCCCAAGAAGTGTACCATTGGGCAGGAGGAGGCCAAATATCTTGGGTACACCATTGGGAGGGGAGTAATAAAACCCCAACTCAACAAAGTCGAGGCCATCCAGAGTTGGCCACGTCCCAACAGCAAGAAGCAGGTACGAGCCTTTCTGGGAATCGCTGGGTATTATCGGCGATTCATTCCCCACTTTGCTTCTAAGGCTGTGCCCCTAACCAACCTGACGAAGGGGAAAGGGTCGGTCATGATTAAATGGACCCCCGAGGCTGAGGCAGCATTCCAATTCTTGAAACAAGCCTTATGTAGCCAGCCAGTGTTGTACTCACCCGACTTCTCTAAAGACTTTGTCGTACAAAGTGATGCGTCAGATGTGGGGTTAGGAGCAGTATTGTCCCAGGTCTGGAACGGGGAAGAGCACCCAGTCATTTACCTCAGCAGGAAGTTGAAGTCCCATGAGGTAAATTACGCCACCGTTGAAAAGGAGTGTTTAGCGGTGAAGTGGGCTCTAGATTCCCTTCGGTACTACCTGCTAGGTAGGCACTTTGACATGGTTACGGATCACGCTCCGTTAAAGTGGATGGCTCAAAACAAGGAAACAAATAGAAGAGTGAATAGGTGGTTCCTGGCCCTCCAGGAATTCAACTTCACAGTAAAGCATCGCCCTGGCGTTCAAATGGGGAATGTGGATGCTTTGTCTCGAGTACATGAATGCCTGATTGCTGGTGTTCCAACCCCGAGGTTAAAACAAGAGGGGGGGGTATGTGACAGCAGGAAGGTAAAGTCACCTGGTTGCATCCAGGGGGGTAGATATATTTCGCCCAGATTCAGGCTTTACGCCGATTTATACAGCTAGGTGGAGAGTTGTATAAGCCCAGCTGAGACTAGTGGGCTCATTGATGACTCATACCTCTAGGGAGAGGGCTGGGCGTCGTGCAGACAGGGAGTTGATGAGACCAGCTGAACCTTGTCAGCTCATTTAGGCCTCTATAAGAAACTCCCAGATTCATTAGATGTTAGCTCATGCCTGGAAGCAGACCTGTGTGGACTGTCTAGGGAGAGTGAACCCCTGTGCGGTGAGAGAAAGCCTGTGTGGCTATATTTTGCTTGGACATTTAAAACCAGGGACTAGGACAGCACTAGGCTGATCCCAGTTGTTAGTTAGGAAACCTGTATGTTTAGTCAGAGGTCAAGTTGACCAGGATTTATTTTGTTTGTTTCTTTTGCTTTGCTGTGTTTTTGTCACTGTAAATAGAAAATAAACGGCACCTTTTTGATTTTGAAAACCACAACCTCCGTCTGCTGGGCCTGTTTTTGTGTGGGGAGCCCATCCCGGGGGTCACACACACCCGCTGCCGAGCTAACCCCCTCACAGTAGGGAGAGTGTTTTTTTTCTTTCACTCTGCAAGTCCTTGTTTCCAGGGACCTGTAAGGACAGTGAGTTAATTTTCCTTGTGCTATATTGTGATTAAAAAAAACATTTTTTCTAGGGACAGAAAACTCTAGGTAGGGAGAGTGTTTTTTTTCTTTCACTCTGCAAGTCCTTGTTTCCAGGGACCTGTAAGGACAGTGAGTTAATTGTCCTTGTGCTATATTGTGCTTAAAAAAAACATTTATTCTAGGGACAGAAAACTCTAGGTAGGGACAGTGTCAGTTTCTTTCACTCTGCAAGTCCTTGTTTCCAGGGACCTGTAAGGACAGTGAGTTAATTGTCCTTGTGCTATATTGTGATTAAAAAAAACATTTATTCTAGGGACAGAAAACTCTAGGTAGGGACAGTGTCAGTTTCTTTCACTCTGCAAGTCCTTGTTTCCAGGGACCTGTAAGGACAGTGAGTTAATTTTCCTTGTGCTATATTGTGATTAAAAAAAACATTTTTTCTAGGGACAGAAAACTGTAGGTAGGGAGAGTGTTTTTTTTCTTTCACTCTGCAAGTCCTTGTTTCCAGGGACCTGTAAGGACAGTGAGTTAATTGTCCTTGTGCTATATTGTGCTTAAAAAAAACATTTATTCTAGGGACAGAAAACTCTAGGTAGGGACAGTGTCAGTTTCTTTCACTCTGCAAGTCCTTGTTTCCAGGGACCTGTAAGGACAGTGAGTTAATTTTCCTTGTGCTATATTGTGATTAAAAAAAACATTTTTTCTAGGGACAGAAAACTGTAGGTAGGGAGAGTGTTTTTTTTCTTTCACTCTGCAAGTCCTTGTTTCCAGGGACCTGTAAGGACAGTGAGTTAATTTTCCTTGTGCTATATTGTGATTAAAAAAAACATTTATTCTAGGGACAGAAAACTCTAGGTAGGGACAGTGTCAGTTTCTTTCACTCTGCAAGTCCTTGTTTCCAGGGACCTGTAAGGACAGTGAGTTAATTTTCCTTGTGCTATATTGTGATTAAAAAAAACATTTATTCTAGGGACAGAAAACTCTAGGTAGGGACAGTGTCAGTTTCTTTCACTCTGCAAGTCCTTGTTTCCAGGGACCTGTAAGGACAGTGAGTTAATTTTCCTTGTGCTATATTGTGATTAAAAAAAACATTTTTTCTAGGGACAGAAAACTGTAGGTAGGGAGAGTGTTTTTTTTCTTTCACTCTGCAAGTCCTTGTTTCCAGGGACCTGTAAGGACAGTGAGTTAATTTTCCTTGTGCTATATTGTGATTAAAAAAAACATTTTTTCTAGGGACAGAAAACTCTAGGTAGGGAGAGTGTTTTTTTTCTTTCACTCTGCAAGTCCTTGTTTCCAGGGACCTGTAAGGACAGTGAGTTAATTTTCCTTGTGCTATATTGTGATTAAAAAAAACATTTTTTCTAGGGACAGAAAACTCTAGGTAGGGAGAGTGTTTTTTTTCTTTCACTCTGCAAGTCCTTGTTTCCAGGGACCTGTAAGGACAGTGAGTTAATTGTCCTTGTGCTATATTGTGCTTAAAAAAAACATTTTTTCTAGGGACAGAAAACTCTAGGTAGGGAGAGTGTTTTTTTTTTTTCACTCTGCAAGTCCTTGTTTCCAGGGACCTGTAAGGACAGTGAGTTAATTGTCCTTGTGCTATATTGTGCTTAAAAAAAACATTTATTCTAGGGACAGAAAACTCTAGGTAGGGACAGTGTCAGTTTCTTTCACTCTGCAAGTCCTTGTTTCCAGGGACCTGTAAGGACAGTGAGTTAATTTTCCTTGTGCTATATTGTGATTAAAAAAAACATTTTTTCTAGGGACAGAAAACTGTAGGTAGGGAGAGTGTTTTTTTTCTTTCACTCTGCAAGTCCTTGTTTCCAGGGACCTGTAAGGACAGTGAGTTAATTTTCCTTGTGCTATATTGTGATTAAAAAAAACATTTTTTCTAGGGACAGAAAACTCTAGGTAGGGAGAGTGTTTTTTTTCTTTCACTCTGCAAGTCCTTGTTTCCAGGGACCTGTAAGGACAGTGAGTTAATTTTCCTTGTGCTATATTGTGATTAAAAAAAACATTTTTTCTAGGGACAGAAAACTCTAGGTAGGGAGAGTGTTTTTTTTCTTTCACTCTGCAAGTCCTTGTTTCCAGGGACCTGTAAGGACAGTGAGTTAATTGTCCTTGTGCTATATTGTGCTTAAAAAAAACATTTTTTCTAGGGACAGAAAACTCTAGGTAGGGAGAGTGTTTTTTTTTTTTCACTCTGCAAGTCCTTGTTTCCAGGGACCTGTAAGGACAGTGAGTTAATTGTCCTTGTGCTATATTGTGCTTAAAAAAAACATTTATTCTAGGGACAGAAAACTCTAGGTAGGGACAGTGTCAGTTTCTTTCACTCTGCAAGTCCTTGTTTCCAGGGACCTGGAGAGACATTGAGTGAATTGTCCTTGTGCTATATTGTGATTAAAAAAAACATTTATTCTAGGGACAGAAAACTCTAGGTAGGGACAGTGTCAGTTTCTTTCACTGTGAAAGTCCTTGTTTCAAGGGACAGAGAAGGACACCTGAAGGTAGCCCTTATTGCTTTTTTCCCATCTCCCTGCAGGCCATCTATTAGAATGTCTGGAAGGCAAACAAGGAGAGGCAGACAGTCAGGAGGCAATAAAAGAGGGCAAGCAGGCTCTGTGTCTGGGGGCAACAGTGCTGGTCGTGGACGCGGTGCATTGTCATCAGCACATGGCCATGGGACACGCTTGTCCTTCTTTTCGGCAGCTGGACATGTTGAGCCACATCATGCCGAAGACTTGGTAGAGTGGATGACCAAGCCCTCCTCCTCCTCCTCATCCTCTCTCACCCAGGCTCAGGGTACTGGAAAAGCAGCTGCCAAAGCGTCGTCTTCCCTGGTATCAATGTCAGACAAATCATCAGTCACTCCTTCCCTAGACCCACCATGTCCTCCTCCTGAGGAGTCCCCCGAACTGTTTCAGCACAGTGTTGGGTACATGCTCCAGGAGGATGCCCAGCGTTTCGAAGGGTCTGATGATGAAACCCAGCTAGAGGAAGGCAGTAGCGTGAGAGCAGACAGAGGGGATGCTCAAGAAGGACACCAATCTGGCAGTCATGTTCCAGCAGCTGCAGCATACTGCCAGATTGGCTCCAGTGATGAGGAGGGAGGGGATGATGAGGTCAATGACTCCACGTGGGTGCCTAATAGGAGAGAGGAGGAGGAGGAGGATGAGGAGGAGGCACATCTCCAACGAGGCAGGATGCCCTTTGGTGGCCAGCGTAAGGGCAGTACACCGACGGAATCACACCGCAGAGCTCCGCCTGTGCAGGGCGCTGCCTCTGCCCGTCATTCAAAAAGTTCTTTGGTGTGGGCCTTTTTTGAGGCTAGTGCATCAGATCGCACAGCTGCTGTTTGCAACATATGTCTCAAGCGTATATCGCGTGGCCAAAACATCAGCCGCTTGGGTACCACATGCCTGACCAGACATATGTTGACCTGCCATGCAGCTCGTTGGCAAGCCTACCTCAAAGACCCACACCAAAGAACCAAGCGGACCTCTCCTTGCACCGCATCAGCTGGGATCTCCAACCCTACTATAACTTCAGTCCTCTCTGAAACATGCACTGAGAGGAATGAAGGTGTAGAATTAGGTGTGTCACAGCCAAGTACTTGCGCCCACTCTGCTAGCAGTACACCGACGTCCGATTCTAGCAGGCAAATTTCCCTGCCCCAGCTGCTGGACCGTCGAAAGAAGTTCACTCCCAGCCATCCACATGCCCAGCGGTTGAATGCTAGCTTGGCTAAATTGCTAGCGCTTCAACTGCTGCCTTTTCAGTTGGTAGACTCGGCCCCCTTCCGTGAGTTTGTGCAATGTGCGGTTCCTCAGTGGCAGGTTCCCAAACGCCACTTTTTCTCACGGAAGGCTATTCCGGCTCTCTACCGGCATGTGGAAGGCAATGTCTTGGCCTCGCTGGACAGGGCGGTCAGCGGTAAGGTGCATATTACCGCTGACTCATGGTCCAGCAGGCATGGACAGGGACGTTACCTTTCTTTCACGGCCCATTGGGTCACTCTTTTGGCAGCTGGGAAGGATTCAGGACAAGGTGCAGTAGTGTTGGAGGTTGTCCCACCGCCACGCCTCCAAAATGCTACTACTGGTTGTGACACACCTCTCTCCTCCACCCCCTCCTCTTCTTCTTCCTCCATGGCCTCTTCCTGTGGTTTGTCCTATGAACCAGCGGTGCTCCGTAGCCGTTCACGGGGCTACGCAAGTACGCAGGCAAAAAGATGCCATGCCGTGCTTGCGCTGGTGTGTTTGGGGGACAGAAGCCACACTGGGGCAGAGGTCCTGTCTGCTCTGCAGGGCCAGGCCGAGAGGTGGTTGACGCCACGCCAGCTTAAGCCAGGAATGGTGGTTTGCGACAATGGCACCAACCTCCTCTCCGCCCTCCGACAGGGACAACTGACCCATGTGCCCTGTGTGGCTCACGTCCTTAACCTGGTGGTGCAGCGCTTCTTGGGCAGGTACCCGGGCTTACAGGATGTCCTGAGGCAGGCCAGGAAAGTCTGTGTGCATTTCCGCAGATCTTATAATGCCAGTGCTCGCCTGGCTGAGCTGCAAAAGGAGTTGAACCTGCCCAAGAACCGCCTTATATGTGACATGCCCACCAGGTGGAACTCAACGTTGGCCATGCTGCAGCGGCTGCACACGCAGCAGAGGGCCATCAATGAGTACCTGTGCGACTACGGCACCAGGACAGGGTCAGGGGAGCTTGGTTTTTTTTCTCCACGCCAGTGGGGCATGATCAGGGATGCATGCACTGTCCTGGCACCATTTGAGGAGGCCACGAGGATGGTGAGCAGTGACAGTGCATGCATCAGTGACACTGTACCTCTTGTCCACCTGTTGGAGCACACGCTGCGTGGAATAATGGACAGGGCACTTGAGGCAGAACAGAGGCAGGAAGAGGAGGACTTCCTTGCCTCTCAAGGCCCCCTTTACCCAGACAGTGTTCCTTCTGTCCCACCCATCGCACAGGAAGAGGAGGAGGAGGAGGAGGAGGAGGAGGAGGAGGAGGAGGAGGATTGTGTCAGCATGGAGGTGGAGGCTGGCACTCAGCATCATCAGCAGCAGTCTTTTAGGGATGATTTACAGTCCCAAGAAACCAGTGGACTTGTACGTGGCTGGGAGGAGGTGGCTGCGGATCATGTCGTCCTTAGTGACCCAGAGGACTCCGGAGCGAATGCCTCAGCAAACCTACGCTGCATGGCCTCCCTGATCCTGCAAAGTCTGCGGAAGGATCCTCGTATTCTTCGGATCAAGGAGAGGGACCATTACTGGCTGGCCACTCTCCTTGATCCACGGTACAAGGGTAAGGTTGCGGACCTTATGTTACCGTCGCAGAGGGAGCAGAGGATGAGACAACTCCGGGAGGCCTTGCAGAAAGGTCTGTGCAACGCGTTCCCAGAGACTGGGAGGTTGCAAACTCCTGGTCCTGGACAACGAGTTGCTGAGGCTTCGGCCAGTCAAAGAAGGAGCGGTGGGGAAGGTGGCCGTCTGACCGATGCGTTCAGACAATTCTTTAGTCCGCAGCCCCAAAGTATGATCGGTTCCAGCAACCATCGCCAGCGTCTGATAAACATGGTGCAGGAATATCTAGGGGCAAGGTCAGACTTGGACACCTTCCCCACCGAAAATCCTCTGGCTTACTGGGTCTTGAGGATGGATCACTGGCCAGAGCTTGCACAGTATGCAATTGAGCTACTGGCCTGTCCTGCATCCAGCGTTCTTTCGGAACGCACATTCAGTGCTGCTGGAGGATTTGTCACGGATCACAGGGTGCGCCTGTCCACCGACTCGGTTGATCGACTGACTTTCATCAAGATGAACCAGTCTTGGATCACCACCAGCTACCACACACCTGATGCTGATATAACAGACTAATTGATTTTAAAATGTCACATCCCTTCAAGACTGATGCTGATGCTGAGTGCCTGTGCTGTTATGTTGACTGGCTATCCTCCTCCTCCGAGTCCTCAATGATACGATTGATGATGATAGCTTGGAAGATCATTTTTGTTTATGGGTGCCGCCACCAGTGCCTAACGCCCAATTTTTCAGCCCCTGTTTAACAGGGGCGTGTAATTACAATTTTTGAAGCAATACTTTGCAACAGGGCTCATTGCTGTGCTCCAAGTACAGTATCTGTGAGGAGTTGCAGTGTTGTGCCACCAGTGCCTAAGGCCCAATTTTTCAGCCCCTGTTTAACAGGGGCGTGTCATTACAATTTTTGAAGCAATACTTTGCAACAGGGCTCATTGCTGTGCTCCAAGTACAGTATCTGTGAAGGGTTGCAGTGTTGTGCCACCAGTGCCTAAGGCCCAATTTTTCAGCCCCTGTTCAACAGGGGCATGTAATTACAATTCTTGATCTAATAATTCACAGCAGGGCCCATTGCTGCACCCACCAAGAGTAACTGTCAGGGCTTACAGTGTTGTGGCACCAGCACCACCATCAAAGGCCCAATTTTTACTACCACTGTTCAACAATTATATGTAATTAAAATTCCTGATATAATAGTTGACAGCAGGGCGTTCCAGCACCAACCAAGAGTAACTGTGAGTGCTTACAGTGTTGTGCCAACACCAACAACTAAGGGGCCTATTTCTGCAGAGTATATACGGCAGGTCCCTACTTTCAAACATCCAACTTACAAACGACTCCTACTTGCAAACGCAAGAAGACAACAGGAAGTGAGAGGAAATCTACCACTAGGAAGGAAAATTCTCTCCTGTAAGAATAAATATGGGAGAAAGGTGTCTCCTCTGTACTGATGCTTTATCAGCAATCCTTGTTTCAAGAAAAACACCACATTTCAAAAACAGTTGTCATTAGGACGGAAAGTGAGGTGAAATGTTCTGAACAGGGGCACAGACAGCAAAACAAATGTTACAGGGGTGATAACCCTTACCTATGTTTTCCAAAAAGTTTAAAAATAGATTTTTGGTCTGGAGCTACACTTCAACAATGTACCTGTTCAAAATTACAAACAGATTCTACATAAGAACAAACCTACAGTCCCTGTCTTGTATGCACCGCCTGTATACGGCTGTTCAGAGTATATAGGGCCTTTTTTATTTTATGTGCGGGGTTCCCCTTAATATCCATACAAGACCCAAAGGGGCTGGTAATGGGCTGGGGTAGGGGGGGGGTCATGGGGTAGCTATGCCATTTTTCTTAAAGATTTTCATCCATATTACCGGGACCAGACATTACATTAAAGCCGCAAGCAGTTTTAAATGGCTTTTTTTTCCTTTAGAAGTGTCATTTTGTGCAGGGACAGTTCTAAACACGGGAAACACGTGGCACTTCACAGGCATACTTTAGACACCCCCCAGGTACGATATTTAAAGGAATATTTGACTTTTTTTTTTTCACTTTATGCATCATTAAAATGACTGCTCCCGGAAAACGACCGTTTTTAAAACTTATTTTTGCATTGATACATGTCCCCTGGTGCAGAACCCGGGTTCCCAAACCCTTTTTAGGACAATAACATGCATAATAGTTTTTATAATTAGCACTTTAGAATTCGAACGTTCGCATCCATTGTATTTAATAGGGTTCTAATGTTCGTTCGAACTTTCGGTCCGTTCGCGGGTTCTGGTGCGAACCGAACCCGGGGGTGTTCGGCTCATCACTAGTCTTAATAACCATAAACCTTAATATAAGGATCATGGAAATATATAAAAGCTATCTATTGTGGACATTCGTAGAGTCATTTGACAAGGATGCTAAATGAACCTATTGAAGGTTCATAGTCGCACTGAGGCAGTCTCTAATCTGGGAGTTCCCATTCAGAGCCCCCCGAAGAGAAACCCTCCAAAAAGGGTCTATAAGAGATTGACCCATTCAAGCCTGGTGGTTTCGTGGCATTTTGGTGGAATATCCACCGTTGTTAAGACTGTAACAGCATTTTGTTTAAATCCCCTCCTCTTGGACCGGAGTGGAGTCTGTCCAAGATTAGAAATTAGATTTTGGGGAAACGTCCATTATGGAAATCCCTTACGTGCCTACCCTAGGGTAGGTCTGGATTACAGGCCTTCATTGATAGAATGTGTCGATAAGCCCTCTGCCAGAACTGTTGGATGGTCTTCCCAATATAGAAGCAGTGGCATTTACATACTAGGAGATATACCACAGCTGCAGTCTGACAGTTGGCATAGTGTTTTGGAATATATTGCTCAACATTCGGTAGTGTGATGTTACGGGTGGTATTCATGTACCGACAGTACTTACAACCTCCGCATGTGAAGGTCCCTGGATATTTACAGGGACATTTTTTACCTGTTGGTCTAAATTCACTAGAGACCAGCAGGTCTCTTAGGGATCTAGCCCTTTTGAAAGTGAACACAGGTTTTTTCGTCACATAAGGACCAATGGTAGGGTCCATGGTAAGGACATGCCAGTATTTCTTGGTTATGTTCTTGATGGCCTCATTTTGGTTTGAAAATTTAGTGATGATAGAAATGGGTGTTGCTTTGATTATTTTAGATGCAGGATTGTAAAGTGTATCATTCCTCGTCTTTGAGATTGCTCGTTTGTAGGCCTTTTTCAAGATGGTCTTTGAATAGCCTCGTAGAGACAGTCTCGCTCTCAGGTTGTCTGCTTCTTTCTTAAAGTTTTTATCTTCTGTGCAGTTCCTGCGTATTCGCAGGTATTGGCTATAAGGAATAGAAGCAATCAAGTTTTTGGGATGAAAGCTGCTGGCATGCAGGATCGAGTTTCCAGCAGTTTGCTTCCTGTAGAGGCTAGTACTGAGGTGACCGGTAGTGTCTTTATAGATTGTCACATCAAGAAAGTTGATTGAGGGGGGCGTGGCCAGCGCGGCATGTGAGCAGTCGCATCTTCACAGAGCTCCCGCTTTGATCCTACACTGATCCGGTATCCGGCACCGCAGAACACCCGGTTTTTCGCCATCCGAACCTGGGAGAGTCCCCTCATCACCCGGCGGCCACTTAGGAACTTCACAGAGGCATGATGACCCGAGGACAGAGAGGAGAAGGATCCAAGCAGGATTCCCAAAATGGCGCCGCCCCGCCATCAGCACAGAGGGGACGCGCTGCAGAGAAGACAAACGAGGGGGGGAGTAAGCAGTTGAAACCACCCAAGGATCCTCTCGGAGAACCCCCTAAAGATATGAGGTACTATGCACAAAAAATGACAGGGAACCTGAACTTGGCAGGAGCGCTGCCCCTGGAAGAGGGAGCCGCATGCAGTGACACTGACATGGAGGAGGGGGGGCGAGTGCTGGGAGCGGGCGCCATGATAGCTCGCTTGCAGGAGGACAGTGAAGAACCTGATGAGGAGGGAGGGGAACAGCCTACTATGGCTGACTTACTGAGAGCTGTTAATAAATGCACAGCCTCTGTGAATGGCCTGCAAGTCCGCTTTGGGAACCTGGAGGAAGGAGTATGTCTGATTAGACAAGATATTCAAAAAATTAGGGAAAGAACCACGGCAGCTGAGAGCAGGATAAGTGATATAGAGGACAGACTCCCCGAACTGACCAGAGATCTATCTACTGCACGCCTAGCCAGGGCTATAGATATGAGGGCAGAAGATTTTGAGAACCGCCTCAGGCGCAATAATGTTCGCATAGTGGGGCTGCCGGAGAAAGTGGAGGGCCGGGACCCCACACAATTTGTGGAACAGTGGATGGCAGATCTATTTGGCAAGGAGGCGTTCACTCATTTGTATGCGGTTGAGAGGGCCCACCGAGTGCCTACCAGACCTCTCCCACCGGGTAACCATCCTCGCCCGATGCTGGCCAGACTGTTAAACTACAGAGATAGAGAAATTATATTGCGGCTGGCCAGGGAGAAGAAGAACATTCAATTCAATGGCACAAGGGTCTCCTTCTACCCTGACTTTTCCCCTGCAGTTCAGAAGAGCCGGGCGCACTTTGCTGACATCAAGAAACGCTTGCAGAAGCTGCAGGCACCCTATGCCATGCTTTACCCTGCGAGGCTCAGAGTCATCCTGAGGGGCCAAGCACACTTTTTTGAAAACCCTGCAGATGCCTCGGACTGGCTGGATGCCAACGCGGGAGCATTTCACCAAAGACCCCCCGAGGATGATGACTGATGGGCCTGATAAGTTCTTGCTGATACCGCTCTACCTTTTCCTCGGCTGAGGATAGTGCCGGATACGAACATTGATTATTTTCACTTAATGCGAGTTCGGAAAAGTGTTTATTAATGGCACTGCTTAATTCACGGATTGCCTGTAAATGGACGGCCATGTTGGCTGTGTCCATGGACTGTTCACGGGACCCGTTGTCCCAAGCAAATCGGGAGTGCCTGTTGGCACCCCAGAACCTGTATTTTCTAGAGGGTCACGTGAAGAAGGCTCTTATATCTGAAAGGCCTGTTGGCCTACTACGGACAGGGGCTGTAAGGTGGTTCACCGCACCGTTGTGCGCACTGGGTTGCTACGGCAACACGAGAATTTGTTCCAGAGCAGACAGTTTCTATTTTCAGACTTGCAGAGTTCCAGTTCTATCTATTAACCGGCAGTCTATGCCGCCCCGGATGCCTTCCCAACCTGACATTTGGGGTCTTCCCCCTGATGGTTACATGCTTGATTTCCCCTGATGGAGACTGTCACAGTGTTGTCCTGGAACATTAGGGGGTTACAGGATCCTCTGAAACGTACTATGGTGTCCTCCCTGATGAGGAAACGCCTGCCTGCCATCTGTGCCTTGCAGGAGACACATCTGACTGCTGATTCTAAGTCGTGCCTGAACTATCGGTGGGTGGGCAGAGCGTATCACTCCACTCACACTTCCTATTCCAGGGGTGTGAGTGTTTTGATACACAGCTCCATAAATTTTTAAGAGCTCGGCTCTATGGTTGATGATGAGGGCAGATATGTTTTTCTCATGTGCAGACTGTTTACCTTTAAATGTATTCTTGCTTTTGTGTATATACCTCCTCCGTACAATAACCAGGTGTTGAGAGCCTTAATGGAGTTTCAGTTGCGGTTCCCGGAGGTGCCTTTGTATGCCTTCGGGGATTTCAACTGCTTTATGGACCCTTTGCTAGATAAACATCCCCCGGGGGGAGGAGGGAGGGGGAAGTATTGCACGGCCCTAAGGAAATTTATAGAGGAGGTGGGGTGGACGGACCCATGGAGGGCAAGGAACCCGGGAGTGAAGCAATTTTCATGCTTCTCAAAGGGCAATTCGTCTTTGTCCAGGATTGATTTATGTATATGCTCTTATGCGGCTGGGCGCTACGTTTCGGGGATGAAGTATGCTCCCAGAAGCGTGTCGGATCACTCGCCACTGATTGTGTCTTTGGAGGTGCGTCCCCCTTCCGCAGTGGCCAAGGCCCCGTGGAAGATGAACGCCTTTTGGATGAATCTCTTTTCGTCTCATGAACAGATAGAGTCCCAAATTTTGGAATTTTGGCGTATTCATGAGGCCCCTGAGACTGTGTCCAGGGATTGGGAGGCCTTTAAAGCTGTTTTGAGGGGTATATTTATTACAGAAATACAGGCTATTAAGATGAAGACTCATGCTCGGAGGGAGGGAATGGAACTGTTGGCCAAGGAACTAGAGGGCACCTATGTCACGGACCCGTCTGAACTGAATAGAAGGGCGTGGCTGTTGGCGCAGGATGCCCTGTACCGGGTCACGTCTTCAGGCGCAGAGAGGAAGCGCTTTTTTCAGAAGGCGGCTTTCTATGAGGAGGGGGAGCACACAGGCCGCATGTTGGCGACCATTGCCCATTCCCAGCAGCTGTCCCCTTCAATTGGAGCACTACGTGCTCCCTCGGGAGTGGTGACTAACTCCCCAGACCAAATCTTGACAGAGCTTGGTCATTTTTACTCTTCCCTTTATGAATCCAAGCGTACGTATTCGTTAGAGTCTTTAGATGACTACTTGGACCATGTCCCTCTACCTACCTTGACGGACTCCGCTAGAGAGGAGCTTGATGCCCCTTTGACCCTGGGTGAGCTGCAGACGGCGACTAACATGTTTCCCAATTCGAAGGCACCGGGAGATGATGGGCTTCCTGCCGAAGTGTACAAACAGTATGGAGAGCAGGTGCTACCGCACCTGCTGAGAGTCTTTAATGCAGCAAAGGTGACCGGTATCCTCCCCCAGTCCATGACTAGAGCTAACATTGTTTTAATTCTGAAACCAGGCAAGGACCCCTTAGACCCGGGATCGTACAGGCCCATTTCGCTCTTACAAAACGATGTTAAGATCCTGGCCAAGGCACTGGCAGTGAGACTAAATAAGGTTATATCTACTATAATTCACTCGGATCAGTCTGGGTTTATGCCCCAAAAATCGACAGCGATAAATCTGCGTAGACTTTATCTGAACATTCAATTGCGGGCGGACAATGTAGGTGACCAGGCATTGCTATCCCTGGATGCCCATAAGGCGTTTGATAGCGTCGAATGGGACTATCTGTGGGCGGT
Source organism: Rana muscosa (assembly GCA_029206835.1). Lineage (NCBI taxonomy): Eukaryota > Metazoa > Chordata > Amphibia > Anura > Ranidae > Rana > Rana muscosa. The sequence continues at coordinate 419,285,838 of CM055127.1, read as the reverse complement.
AATGAGGAAGTTTGGGTTTGGGACTGAGTTCATTCAGTGGGTGCAGCTGCTGTACTCTTCACCGGTAGCGGCTATACGGGAGGGGGGAAGGATTTCGCATACGTTTAAATTACATAGAGGCACACGACAGGGCTGCCCCCTCTCCCCACTCCTGTTTGCCCTGGCCATTGAGCCGTTAGCTGCCTTGATTAGGGACTGTCCCTCAGTGCAGGGATTTCGATATGGGGATCTTCAGGAGAAGATCCTGTTATATGCAGATGACACTATGCTTCTCCTTGGGGATACCTCCACTTCACTGACTGTGGCCATGGCTATAGTGCGGCAATTCGGTACATACTCCGGGTTAGTTATTAATTGGACTAAGTCCTCCCTCCTGTTGTTGGATCGGGATCCTTCGGCATTCTCTCCGACCTTGCAGGACATCCCTGTTGCTAAGTCCTTTAAATATTTGGGCATCCGGGTCACAGCTTGCTTGCTCGAATATGTTAACCTTAATCTCACCCCTCTGATCAACCGCTGTCGCGATCGGGTAAAGGTGTGGAGCAAATTGAGGCTGTCACTGGTGGGGAGGGTGAACCTGATAAAAATTATCCTTATGCCGCAGCTGCTGTACGTACTACACAATTCCCCCATGGTTATCCCTCTGAAAAAGTTTAGAATTATTAATTCGATCTTTCGATCACTTATATGGCTCTCCAAACCCCCTAGGGTCAAGCTTGAACAATTGCAGCGCCCCAAGGACAACGGGGGATTGGCATTGCCCAATCCCTGGCTGTACTATTTAGCTTCACAAATGCAGCATATTGCACGAGTTATATCCCCTCGCCAGGACCTGGCACTGAATTTGATGGACCCCTCGGTCCAACTACTTAGTTACACGACGGGGGGAGGGGGGGGAGTGGCGGATGGTCTGGAGGCCCTGAGGTACAGTAAATCTAACAAGCTCTTCCCCACGTATGCACTCATGCAAAAAATTTGGAATAAGGTCCGGATGCTTCAGGGAGTGACTGGCTTTACCGTCTACAGTCCTATATGGGAAAACCAATACTATAGGGAAATTGCCAAATTGCCGTATGGACAGAGATGGGCGCAGTATGGGGTGTCACATATGACTCATATATTTAGAGATGGCAGGTTAAAGACTTTTCAGGAGCTAAGGATGGAGTTCCGACTGCCGGTCTCCATGCAGTTTTACTATCTCCAGCTTAGACACGCAGTTGAAGCGCAGAGGGAGACGGACGTTTGGTCCTTGGACTCGGCGCCGGTCTTCAGCTGCTTGTTTGAGGTGACGACATACAAGGGGTTCATCTCTTGCTGCTATGCCAGGTTGCTTAACCTCTTTCTACAGGGCGCCCCCTTGAGGGCAGTGTCCCTGTGGGAACAGGACGTGGGCGCGTTCGAGGAAGAGCAGTGGGAGGAGGCTTTACAAGCGGTCCCCTCGTGCTCCCTGAACGTGGCTCATAGGTTGTCTCAGCTCTATATTCTTCTGAGGGTTCACTACACACCGGCTAGATTGGCCCGCATGGGGGTGACCCCCGATCCGTCCTGCACCAGGTGCTACAGGGATCACGGGATCTCATTCACTTGCTGTGGAGATGCCCGAAGCTTCACTTGTACTGGACGCGGGTCGTTGGCACTATCAATGGCGCTTTCCACTCTCAGATACCACTGGACCCTCGGGTCTGCCTGCTGGGGATACTAGATCACCTCCAGTTGGGGGGTATCCCCAGGCAGGCTATTAGTAGGGCCTTATTCCAGGCCCGTCTGATGATTTTGAGACATTGGAAAGATACTGCGGCGCCCACGGTACAGGAGTGGATCACACAGATGGGGGTTACGCTTAGGATGGAAAAACTTGTCTACCAACGCAGAGGGACTTGTACAAAATATGACAAACTATGGGACCCATGGCTGAGTGTTCCAGGTTTGGCACCTTTGGATTTGATATATGATCGATTGTTCTGACCTGGTTTAGGACCAGTATACAGGAGATGACGGTGATCTGGGGGAGGGCAGGTGGGGAAGGTTGAATAAAGTGTATTTGGGTGTGCTGAGTCACACTGATTTGTCATACTGTAGGTTATCTGGAACTGTGCGAGGATGTATTCTGTCTTTTGTTTTTACAACTGCTCAATAAAGAACTTGTTTGAGAAAAAAAAAAAGAAAGTTGATTGATGTTTCATTTGAGGTCATCGTGAAACTGAGGTTGAAATGGTTTACACTAAGTTGAGTGGGGAATTGATTCAGGTGGTCCAGCGATCCATCCCACACCAACAGGACATCATCAATGAATCTATACCAAAGACTGACGTGACACATAAACAAGGCCATAGCACTTGATTGTCTGATCATGCGTTCCCACTCCCCAAGGGAAAGGTTTGCGTACGACGGGGCACACGAGGTCCCCATCGCAACGCCCTGTACCTGGAGATAGTGGGAGCCATTGAACATAAAATATGATTGTGATGGAGAATAAATTCTAGCGCGCTGAGCAGAAACTGATTAGTTTTCCGCTCAAAGCGGCTATTCTGAGATAGGACATGGCTTACACATGCCATCCCTTTGTCATGAGGGATGGAACTGTATAATGCCTCGACGTCAATGGCAACCAAAAGGGACATTGGGGCAATGCACAGTCCGTCAATGATCTGCAGAAGGTGAAGGGTGTCCCGGATGTAACTTGGTATTTCGATTACATATGGGCGTAGGTGAGCGTCAACAAAAGTGCTCAGGTTTTCGGTAATGCAGCCATTTCCGGATATTATTGGCCTTCCTGTAGAATTTTTAGTGCATTTGTGCAACTTGGGAAGTGCGTAAAAGGTGGGAATTCTAGGCATTTTGGTCCTAATGAATTCCCTGACTTTTTCCTGTCGGAAATCCCGAGCGTGTGTACGAGGCATTAGAGTTTGCAAAAGACTTGAGACTGGGGCAGAGGTTCACCTTCCAGCAGGACAACGACCCTAAACATACAGCCAGAGCTACAATGGAATGGTTTCGATAAAAGCATATTTATGTGTTAGAATGGCCCAGTCTAAGGCCAGACATAAATCCAATTGAGAATCTGTGGCAAGACTTGAAAATTGCTGTTCACAGACGCTCTCCATTCAATCGGACAGGGCTTGAGCTATTTTGCGAAGAAGAATGGGCAAAAATTTTACTCTCTAGATGTGCAAAGCTGGTAGAGACATCCCCAAAAAGACTTGCAGCTATACAGGTGATACTCGAAAAATGTGAATATCGTGCAAAAGTTCATTTATTTCACTAATGCAACTTAAAAGGTGAAGATTTCTTTGTAGAAATCACCTGTAGGTGGTTCTACAAAGTATTGACTCAGGGGGGCTGAATACAAATGCAGGCCACACTTTTCACATATTTATTTGTAAAAACAATTGAAAACCATTTACTGTATATACTCGAGTATAAGCCGAGTTTTTCAGCACATTTTTTTGGCTTATATTCAAGTCACCTTTTTGTGCCTGATCTCCCGGAATTTGCGGACCCGGTACTGGCCGGCCGTAGGTCCCCTGGACCCCAAACTAGGCACACTTATAGCCCCACTCTTCCTCTACAAGTGTGCAAAGTTTGTTGTCCGGGGGACCTACAGCTGGGGAGCACCGACTTATCAAAGCCAGGCACCCCTTCCATAGACTCCAATGTTAAACAGTAATTTCTTTGGTGAATTTGGGGACCCGCTACTGGCCGGTCGTAGGTCCCCTGGACCCGGAACTTGGCACACATGTAGCCCCATTTCTCCTCTATAAGTGTGCAAAGTTTGTTGTCTGGGGGACCTACGTTTGGGGAGCACCGATTTTTCAAATCCGGGCACCCCTTCCATAGACTCCCATGTTAAACGTCAGTCTAGTCATGGACACATTGAGGCATGGGCACAGTGAGGCATGGACATGGACACAGTGAGGCAAAGTGAGGCACAGTGAGGCACAGTGAGGCATGCAGATGGACACCTTAGGCTTATACTCGAGTCAATAAGTTTTCCAATTTTTTGTTAGGTGCCTCGGCTTATATTCGAGTCGGCTTATACTCGAGTATATACGGTATCATTTTCCTTCCACTTTACAATTATGTGCCACTTTGTGTTGGTCTATCACATAAAATCCCAATAATACATTTATGTTTTTGGTTGTAACATGACATAATGTGGAAAATTTCAAGGGGTATGAACACCTTTTCAAGGCACTATGTTGGTTGCAGTAGGAGAAAAATAAGCCCCATCATGGTGACAGTGGGATAAAATACACTTCATTTCATTGGTGTCAGTGGTAGGGAAATAAGCCATATATCACTGATGTCAGTGAGAGTAAGACCAGCATTCCGGTAATTTACAGGTACATTGCAAATGTGCAAAACGACTTTTTTCCCGTAGTAAATCTTTTAGTGATATTAAAGCAATACCAGACTACCAGCACTGAAAACGAACATGTTACATGGCTGCAAGGTGCTGAACCCATAGCTCTGCGTGGCGTCACCATCGTGTTTATTGTGACAGCAATCACAGTGTATCTCTTAGAAGATTACTTTCCATTCTACAAATTAATCTGTTTACACACTGCTGTCAAGGTCATGTGATCACGTCATTTCTAGATCACACCGCACACAGGTCATCCTGATTCTCCTACCTTTTCCCCTGTAGATCTCGCTGACAGTTTTTGTACTAATAATATTTTAACAATTTTTGTTTTTCATCAGACGAGAAGCAAATAGACCATTATTATTTTTCACCTAGGGAGTGGAAGCCCTAATGTTAAAGCATATGTCAAGGCAAAATAAAAATATATATATATGTATATTTAGTACAACTCTGCAATACATGTATACTTCCACACGTACAGAAATATAGTATCAACCCATCCTTTCACACGGAGGTCCGTTCAGGTCCGCCTGTCAGTTTTTTAGGCGGACCTGAAACGGACGCTCCATGTACCCCTATGGAGGCACGGATGTCAGCGGTGACATGTCCGCTGACATCCGCTCCGCTCCGCTCCGCCAAAGTGTGACGGAGGAAAACCCTATTTTTCCTTCCGTCGGCGGAGCGGATCGGATGACAACGGACTCTACGGTCCGTCGTCATCCGATTCCCCATAGGGGAGAGCGGCGCTCTGACAGGGCGGTCCCTGCACAGTGTGCGGGGACCGCCCAGTCATCCGTCGGCTCAGCGGGGATCAACGGAGCGATCCCCGCTGAGCAAGCGGAGGTTCACGGGGCGGATCTGCACGGATTCGCCCCGTGTGAAAGGACACGGAGGTCCGTTCAGGTCCGCCTGTCAGTTTTTTAGGCGGACCTGAAACGGATCCTCCGTGCACCTCTATGGAGGCACGGATGTCAGCGGAGACATGTCCGCTGACATCCGCTCCGCTCCGCCAAAGTGTGACGGAGGAAAACCCTATTTTTCCTTCCGTCGGCGGAGCGGATCGGATGACAACGGACTCTACGGTCCGTCGTCATCCGATTCCCCATAGGGGAGAGCGGCGCTCTGACAGGGCGGTCCCTGCACAGTGTGCGGGGACCGCCCAGTCATCCGTCGGCTCAGCGGGGATCAACGGAGCGATCCCCGCTGAGCAAGCGGAGCTTCACGGGGCGGATCTGCACGGATCCGCCCCGTGTGAAAGGACACGGAGGTCCGTTCAGGTCCGCCTGTCAGTTTTTTAGGCGGACCTGAAACGGATCCTCCGTGCACCTCTATGGAGGCACGGATGTCAGCGGAGACATGTCCGCTGACATCCGCTCCGCTCCGCCAAAGTGTGACGGAGGAAAACCCTATTTTTCCTTCCGTCGGCGGAGCGGATCGGATGACAACGGACTCTACGGTCCGTCGTCATCCGATTCCCCATAGGGGAGAGCGGCGCTCTGACAGGGCGGTCCCTGCACAGTGTGCGGGGACCGCCCAGTCATCCGTCGGCTCAGCGGGGATCAACGGAGCGATCCCCGCTGAGCAAGCGGAGCTTCACGGGGCGGATCTGCACGGATCCGCCCCGTGTGAAAGGACCCTAATTTTTTTTTTTTTAAACAAACATGTTATACTTACCTGCTCTGTGCAGTGGATTTGCACAGAGCAGCCTGGATCCTCCTCTTCTCGGGTCCCTCACCGGCCCTCTTCGCCCCTCCCTCCTGCTGCATGTCCCCAATAGACATTCAGCAGGAGGAGCTGTGGTTCCATTCAGACATGGAACCACAGCTCTGCCCCACCTCCTCTCTTTCCTTATTGGCTCTATGGCTTTGATTGACAGCAGTGGGAGCCAATTACACCCGCTGCTGTGTCAGATGTTATTCAGAAGGGAGAGTCCACGGACTTTGTGGCTGTCGTGCAACATTGGTGGATCAAGAGGGAGCTCAGGTAAGTATTAGGGGGGCTGAGGGGGGAGCTTAACACAGAAGGTTTTTTTTATCGTAATGCATAGAATGTATTAAGATAAAAAACCTTCTGCCTTTAAAACCACCTTAAAACCCTTTAATGACTAAGCCTATTTCTGACATTTGGTGTTTACAAGTTAAAGTCCATATTTTTTGCTACAAAATTACTTAAAATACCCAAACATTATATATATATTTTTTAGCAGAGAATCTAGAGAATAAAATGGTGATTGTTGCAATATTTTATGTCACACAGTATTTGTGCAGCGGTGTTTTAAACGCAACTTTTTGGGGAAAATTAACTTTCATTAATTAAAAAAAAATGAAAAAGTAAGTTTTTTTGTATAATGTGAAAGATGATATTACACAGAGTAAATAGATACCAAACATGTCATGCTTTATAATTGCACGCACTCGTGGAATGGCGACAAACTACGGTACCTAAAAATCTCCATAGGCGACGCTTACATTTTTTTTACGGTTACCAGGTTAGAGTTACAGAGGAGAATTCTTGCTCTCCTTCTGACGATCGCGGTGATACCTCACATGTGTGATTTGAACACCGCTTACATATGCGGGCGCGACTTCCGTATGCGTTTTCTTTGCTGCGCGAGCTTGCGGGGACAGGGGCGCTTTAATTTTTTTTTTCTTATTTATTTTTATAATATAAAATTGTGTTGTTAAAAAAAATAACATTTTTGATCACTTTTATTGCTGTCACAAGGAATGTAAACATCCCTTATGACAGTAATAAGTGGTGACAGGTACTCTTTATGTAGGGATCGGGGGTCTAAAAGACCCCCAATACCTCCTTTGCACTTCAAAGTATTCAGATCGCCGAAAACGGCGATTCAGAATACTGTGTATTTTTTTAAATCCGGCGCCATTGGCAGCCGAGTAACCCGGACGTGACGTTATGACGTCGCTTCCGTGGTTACATTGCGGAGACTGAATAAAAGACATTCGCGGCTTTGTTTCAGTCTCTCTCTAGGCGCCAGAGGTGGCGCATGATAGATCGGGTCTCCTGGTGGGACGGGAGGTCCGGTAAGAGCGGCGGAGGGAGGGGGGATGTCCCCTCCCGCTCCCCTGGGATAACAACTGAGCGGCTTTTAGCCGCTTAGGTTGTTATCCCTTGAAAGCCAATCGCCGGCTCTAAAAAATGATACTGGGATGATGCCTGCAGCTGCGGGCATCATTCCGGTATAACCCCCGAAAGCCGAAGCCGCATATCGGTGTACACTTGGCGGGAAAGGGTTAATATGACAACACAGTGTATTGTGAGCTCTGAATTTTTAAGCATGTGGTGTCAGCCCTGCCTACTTCATTTCAGTTGCATTGCAGAGAAATTATGAATTACAAATGTAGCGCCCTGCCCCAGATGATTGGGGCGCTATTGTAAATTTAGGGGGTGTCTGAGCCAATAGTTGGGCTCAGACTTACATAATCATATACAAATTGCTTCTGTCCTGGCTAAGGTGGTGCCTGGTAGTATTTTCCCTTGTTGCCTGAAGGTGGCGGTACCACCTCAAGTCCATGTTGGAACGCAGGCAGACCATGGTGGATTGGGTGTCCCTTCTCGGCAGGGTTCCAGGGGAGTGGTGCCCCGCTGTGCATGTTGGGAGGGATACTTAAGGGGGAGACGCCATTGTGCGGGGCTCTTCTTCGCCTCGTGGCCCTCCTGGCGCGAGGTATGTGTGTGTGTTCTCAGCCCGGGGCCACGTTGGCCCGAGGCTGCATCTCTAGCGAGTAGGCCCAGTTATGATGCCTGGGGCCGACAATCCTAAAGGGGATCCCAAGCTGTCCACCAAGAGGGAGGAAGCTGCTTAACGAAGAAAACCGGGGGAGGACCTGCCCTGGAGGAGACCAGCAAAGTGCTAATGTCTCGGGATAGGCCTGGTGACCTCGTTAAGAAGGGATCCACTACTTTAACAGCCCAGCAGTTTGCCGGATCGGCTTGAAGGTTCTTTTACTGCACGGCTGTAAGATCCTAACTGAAATCCTGTGGCAGAGGCTTCCTGGCTATCCATATTTGTTCTCAAACGGTCTGTGGCAGAGACTGTTCTCATACTGGTTCGTGCATCATCCTGGCTGCTAGGCAAGGTGAGAGGGGCCTATTCGGGTGAGCAATACCCACTCAAAAGGAGAGCGGTGAATGACTTTTTGTGTGTTCTGCAACGTGTACCTGAACCTTCCCCTCTTCTCATACCTTCTACTTTCTCTACAAGTTACTGCAGCAAAAATAAAACCCAACAGTTGAAGGTTTTACATCTTGTGTGGACATTGCAGTTCCTATAGACTTTCTTCCCCTGACAACGAACCTAGAGGTAACGTGCAAAACCCAAAATCTAAACCAGCAGCTCCTACGGGGGTAGTGCTACACGTGGGGGCTCATCCGGGATATTTGCCGTTGCCTCTGACAACTGGATTAATGTTTTTTTGCTTTATTGGAAGTCTGCAAGCAAGAAAGTGTTGGACTGTGCTTTGAGACACCCAAGCGTCCCCTATAGTACGGACACTGAGCCTCTTCCCTTTCCCCGGCAAACTCTTCACTGTCATGGCCCCAGCCTCCTTACAGTGGCCTGTCGTGGATCTCCTGGAGGTCCCCCCGGGTTGGAGCTCTGGCTCAGGTAGGCGCTGGGGTGTACCTCGAGCGCAGCCGCAGGAGGCTTTTACGTAGCCCACTCTCCGTTTGGGAAGTGGAAGGGAAGTCTCGGTAGCAACAAAGGCAGCATCCGCCGGCTTCTCTGTCTCCGCAGCAACCGGAACCTCGAGCTTGACTTCCTTCTCGGTCACAGTGGTGCGCGTGGGAGTGGTTGTGGAAACGCAGGTTTCCTCCTCTAGAGTGGTGGCGCCTGTTAAGCAATTCACCCGGTAGGCCCGGGGCTTTTCCGTGGGCTGATCCACCTCAAAGAGGAACTCTCCACATCTAGTACATCTCGGCACGTATACAGTGCAAAGCGGCCCGAGGCTTCAACCGAATCCCTGTATCTGTCAAAGGGGCAGCCAGTGAGGGAACTTCCATGGTGGAAGCAGAAACCGAACTCCATGGAACAGCGGACATGTTGCTCATTCACTATTTCAGCACGCACTGTCCACTTGGCGCCAAGGTCACCACGTGCAACTCACGATATGTCGGGGCTCCTCCCCTTTCCTCTTGTTGCACTTAACTCCCGGGCTTTTCTTGTTGAGACACGCCCACGAACTACGCAGCCAGAAGTACAGTTTAGGCCTGTACCTCCATTACTCTCATCAGTGGTGCAGTTCAAAATTCACCAAAATGGCCGACCTCCACGGAACCACACGGGGAAACAAAGTCCAACTTCTGGGGGGGGTATAGCTGCAGAATCCCGGACTCGAGCCCCCACGTGTAGCACACGGACCCTTTTCTCCTACCTTAGGCTCACTTGCAGGAAAAACGTACTATATGCACGTACCCTCCTATTTAAAGGAGGTTAAGCGGTGTTATGTATTTGGGTCCCACAGCTAGGTTCTCCATCAGTTGGTTCTCATCTCCTAGGATATAGGGACAAGTCTCTGTTTTCCCCCCAAGTAATTCCAATGTTCACACCACTCTAAACTCCAACGTTGAGTTTATTTTTTTCAATGTTCAGCAGATAGGAAAAGGGTGGATAAAGCCCCATACACACGGTCGGACTTCCATCTGACTTCTCCGTGGTTTTTTGTCCGAACGGAGTTGATCGGGCACACCCATAGCATACACACGCTCTGACTTTTCTGCAAACTTTCTCAAAACTTTTTCCAACATCACGTCGTTTTTCTGCTCTTTTCTGCTCTTTACCGCCACCCTTTGGTCAACTTCTGATATTGTTGGTTGATTTTAACATTATTTGTTTTATCCATCGGACAAAAATCCGATGGTTATCTGTACACACAGTCGGACTTTGCTCCATCGGACTTTTGTTGGGCAAAGGTTTGTCCGTTTGCAGACCCAACTTTTGTCCAATGAAAACAAGAAAAAAGCAAAAAAAGTTTGTCCGATGGAGTGTACACACGGTCGGATTGTTGGTCCAACGTGCTCAAAATGAAGTTTGTTGGCCAAAAGTCCGACCGTGTGTACAGGGCTTAAGAGACAGGACAGCAAGGTTTTGGGAGGTAGGTCAAGGCACAAGTATATATTACAATCACTACTCTATCCCAGAGTAGGTTCAGCTCACCCGGGTAGTCTCCTGTAGAATGGATCCTAGCAGCCGAAGTGATGCTCGGACGCTTAATCAAGTTATTTTCCTAGATACGATCGGGAGACTCTCTGCCACAGAATCTATCAGGTCCCGAACTTCTCAGCTTAGCAATATAAGGGCAGGTGCCAGCAGCAGCACATTACTAGGCCCTTGGTGGATAGATGAATCCCTCCAGAAAGTTACCCGGCCCCTTCCTTCACCGTAAACTCTCATCGGTCCGTCAGAAAGGTCCTCCCCCGGCCTCCTCTTCTTAGAAGCGGGCTCCCTCGTGAGGGACACCCTGAGATTCCTCTTCCCAGAAGTGGGCTCCAGCTAAAGGTGCTGGGCCCAGTGTTGAAGCTGCAGCCCCAGGGCTAAAGGTGCCTGGGACTGATGTGCACGTGGCCCCATGGCCTGGAGGGCCGGGCGCCACGGACCTGGACTCCTACTCTCCCCACGAACTCCAGAGAGCGACCCCTCCCAGGCGGCGTCTGTCCCTTATGTATCCTCTCCTAGCATGCACAGCAGGCCAACCACGCCCACTGTACCGCTGCCAAGAGAGGACACCCCAAGGCACAGCACTAGTACTGATGGTTCAACCCTGACCCGTCATGGCAGTGCCACCTACAGGCCACAGGGAACTGCACACCAGTATACCACCTGGAAAAATAAAGTAGCACAACCTATAAATGAGAACGGTCTAAGCCCAACTACTATCTCAGACCAGCCCCTAAATTTGGGTATATAGCACCCCTAAATGGGGTGGGCGCTACATATATATATATATCTATATATATCTATATATATATATATATATATATATATATATATATATATAGATATACAGTGGGGATCGAAAGTTTGGACACCCCAGGTAAAAATGTGTATTAATGTGCATAACGAAGCCAAGGAAAGATGGAAAAATCTCCAAATGGCATCAAATTACAGATTAGACATTCTTATAATTAGATTTATAGATTTACTTAGATTTATAGATTTACTTAGATTTTATTTCCATCATTTACACTTTCAAAATGACAGAAAACAAAAAAATGGCGTCTGCACAAGTTTGGGCACCCTGCAGAGTTAATATCTTGTACTGCCCTTTGGCAAGTATCACAGCTTGTAAACGCTTTTTGTAGCCAGCCAAGAGTCTTTCAATTCTTGTTTGAGGTATCTTTGCCCATTCTTCCTTACAAAAGTCTTCCAGTTCTTTGAGATTTCTGGGCTGTCTGTCACGCACTGCTCTTTTAAGGTCTATCCATAGGTTTTCAATAATGTTGAGGTCAGGAGATTGTGAAGGCCATGGCGAAACCTTCAGTTTACGCCTCTTGATGTAATCCCCTGTGGATTTTGAGGTGTGTTTAGGATCATTATCCATTTGTAGAAGCCATCCTCTCTTTAACTTCAGCTTTTTCACAGATGGCATCAAGTTACCATCCAAAATTTGCTGAAATTTTATTGAATCCATTTTTCCTTCTACTCGTGAAATGTTCCCTGTGCCACTGGCTGCAATACAACCCCAAAGCATGATTGATCCACCCCCATGCTTAACAGTTGGACAGAGGTTCTTTTCATTAAATTCTGTGCCCTTTCTTCTCCAAACGTACCTTTGCTCATTCCGGCCAAAAAGATCTATTTTAACCTCATCGGTCCAGAGAACTTGTTTCCAAAATGCCTCAGGCTTGTCTATATGTTCATTTGTAAAGTTTAAACGCTGATTTTTGTGGTGAGGACGTAGAAGAGGTTTTCTTCTGATGACTCTTCCATGAAGACCATATTTGTACAAGTATCTCTTTATAGTGGAATAGTGTACCACAACTCCAGTGTCTGCCAGATCTTTCTGGAGGGATTGTGCAGTCAAACGTGGGTTTTGAATTGCTTTTCTCACAATCCTGCCAGCTGTTCTGTCTGATATTTTTCTTGGTCTTCCAGATCTTGCTTTAACTTCCACTGTTCCTGATGACTGCCATTTCTTAATTACATTCCGAACAGAGGATAATGACATCTGAAAACGCTTTGCTATCTTCTTATAGCCTTCTCCAGCTTTGTGAGCGTCAACTATTTTCAGTTTCAGTTTTCTAGACAACTGCTTAGAAGAACCCATGGTGCTGATTGTTGGGGCAAGGTCAGATGAGTCTGGCCATTTAAAACCTTTGAGATTGACATCACCTGGTCTTCCCAGACTATGATTGAGAACAATCCATGACACTGGCAGGTCTCAGCTTTGCAAAGGGGGCAGTGCATGCTATAAATTCTGCAGGGTGCCCAAACTTTTGCAGACGCCATTTTTTTGTTTTCTGTAATTTTGAAAGTGTAAATGATGGAAATAAAATCTAACTTTTTTTGGCATATTATAAGAATGTCTAATCTGTAATTTGATGCCATTTAGAGATTTTTCCATCTTTCCTTGGCTTCATTATGCACAATAATACACATTTTTACCTGGGGTGCCCAAACTTTCGATCCCCACTGTATATCTATATATATAAATATATATATCTATATATATATCTATATATATATATATATATATATATATATATATATATAGATATAGATATAGATATAGATATAGATATAAATATAAATATATATATCTATATATATACATATAGATATATATATATATATATATACACACTGTATATATATATCTCTATATCTATCTATCTATCTATCTATATATATATATATATATATATATATAGATATATATAGATAGATATATATAATATTTTTTTCTGTTCTGTGCTATTATTTTTCTATGATATTCTTTTCTAGTATTTTCGATTCTATTCTAATCTTTTCTAATCAAATTCGATTTCATTCTAAATGAATTTCGAATTTCGGAAAATGGTTATATATAGTTTAGTTCAAATGCGGTAGAATTATTTTGAATTTAATAGTTTTTTCGAATTCGGTAATTTTTTTTTCGAATGCGGTAGAATGTTTTCGAATGCGGTAGAATGTTTTCGAATGTGGTCGATTTTTTCGAATTCGAAACAAAACAAAACCCGAAAATGAATGTACCAAATGCAACGAGTTTAACTAAACGAATTTGGTTAATTAACTAATCAAAACGAAACAAAACAAAACAACATTTTTCATCCTGCACATGTCTAAACAGTACACACTGATTGAAATTCCACTGGTTCCTGCTAAACTGGCGGAATATCGGAACGTGTGTACCAGGCTTTACTCTCCATTCTTATTTCAGTGGGAACTGTAAAATTTTGGATTATCAGTGAAAATAGCCACCAGGATAAATATAATTGTTAATCTTCCCACTGGAAAAAAGACAGCAATGAAATCCAAACAGTGGTTTCAACACTGATCCAAACAAATTTTTAAAAAGAAAGTTTGTGTTTTAAGTATACTTAATCTTTGAGCTCAGTACTCTAAAGCAGGGGTGGGCAAGCCATTTATTTAATAAGAAATTAACTAGCAAGGCTTAAAGTGTTACTAAACCCATATATGAAAATAGTTTATCCGCCCCACCGCAGTGCCCACAGCATATACATTTTCTTTTTACTTTAAAATACTGCCACTATATACCTTTTTGGCTGATCTGTATACCACGATCACATGATAAAGTGCTGAGTGTTTAGATAGGAGATTTCCACTATAGCCTGTGTACTCATGCTGTTATGGGAGGCAGATCATCCATGAATTAAAATGCGGCATCCCACCCACTGTGTTCTTTTTTAGTTACCTCATACATGCCCAAGTGTGTGATGTCAATACCATGTGACCTGGCTAGCTCTGATCAACCAGGAAATGTTCTCTCCAGCAATAGAGACCAAACTGAGCATGTGCAGCCTTACCACTCTGACTGTCATATCTGGATTAGCCAAGAGAGACCATGCAGAAGGGGGAGGATCTGTCCATACAGGTTCAAAGAGCCCTTTTACACAATACAGAGGATTAACCCCTTAAGTTCCACCGTGAGTATAACAAGCATGCTATTCTGCATATACAGACTGATTTTTACGTTTGTGGGTTTAGTAACACTAACTAAATAGTGAGGAAAACTTATAATAAAACAAATGTCGTTGTAAGAATATAAAATTAGCTTGCACCAAAAGTGGACAGTGTCAGTCAGTAGAGCAGTGGACGGTGTGTGGACAGTGCCAGCAGGACAGGGGACGATGTCAATAGGTCAGTGGATGGTGTCAGTAGAGCAGGGGACGGTGCCAGTAGGGCGGTCAATGTTAGTAGGGCAGTGGACAGTGTTAGTAGGGCAGTGGACAATGTTAGTAGGGCAGTGGATGGTGTCAGTAGAATGATGAATGGTGTCAGTAGGGCAGTTGAAGGTGTCAATATAGTTTTATTTTTATCCTTCCTGTCCCATGCCGTTAGCAGCAGTGTTATCAATTGCCGCTGTGGACTACAAAATACTTCTCCAGTATGTTGTGGAGATCAGGAGATAAAGAGACCTTCTTTAGCCCAAACACACCCCCATGTTGTATAGTGACAACCTCGCTTCTCTAAAGATAAGGTATGGTGTGTGATTGTTGCCAGCCTAGTACAGGAAATGTGCTACTGGCAATAAAAATAAAAGGAAAAATAGTGCAGTCACCACATGAAAGGGCTGGTAACCTGCAATATAAAAATTCTGGTAATGGGTTTAGGTACAATTTATTTATCCATTTATCCTATTACCTTTTGTCAACAATCTGGTGATCCAAAAACACACCTGCTGGTGATGCTGGAACAAACTTGTTATTTCTTCTCGAATACAGAAAGCTTGATGGAAGGGACATCGGTCTTAGAAGTTTGAATGTGATTGGTGATACAAGTGTAGCGGGTATATACTTTTAAATTCTGGTGAGGGCACCAGTGATGTATAGTTCCCTGCGGCCCAGCAAGTGGCGCTGTCACTTTGGGCCGGGGTTGAACCATCGCTGAAGTGCCGTACCCTTTGTGGCCTCTCGCAGCGGTTGTACGGTGGGGCGGGGAACCCGCCGTGCATCCTGGGAGAGGGTATAAAGGGGCGGACATCTTCGCCACGAGGTTCGAGTCCCAGGCACTTTCAGCCTGAGGGCTGCTGTTCGCGGTCGGGGTCCAGGCGGCCTAGGCCTGGACACCTGGAGTTCGTGTTCCATCCCAGACACCTTCAGTCTGGGGTGAGGTACTCAGTCAGAGGCCTGGGGCATAGTACCTTCCGAGGGATTGTCCTAGGGGGCCCCGGGAGTGGGGCACCCGAATCCAGCGGCGTAAGGGACCGGAGGAGGGACTCATCCGAAGACCTGGTGCAGCAGATTGCCAGTGCCGGATGAACCTCTGGAGAGCGCCCGGAGGGATATCTTCCCAAACAGGGGTTAATTTCAGAGAGGAAGGTGGTTCATGTTCTATGACCGGCGGCAGCGGTCCAGCTATTCAACTCAGGTCAGTGGCAGAGGCCTGCTATTAGGCCTGTGGCAGGGGCCTCAACGGTTCATCCGGTTGGTGGTAGCGACCAAAACTCACGGTCGGTGGAAGAGACCGTGCGCCAGGCCTATTCGCTAGCAAAGGAATAGGAGAGTTCAGTTGTGCCTGGGCCTACTCGTTTCATTACTGAAAGTTCAACTGATTGTGTTCACCCTGCAAGAAAATAAATAAAGGAGTGTTGGACTTTCGATTGGTGTGGGGCTCTATGTTATTGGCAGACACCTCTCCACAGAACAACTAAGGCTTTGTATGCAGTGAACAGACCCGGAGGTAATTCAAGTAACTCTGCTCAACCCTCATACACATACGAGGGGAGAGCTTGGCGTAGTGTTCCTGCACTCTCCTCTCTCAGGTACCCCTAGACACAAGCCATTCACAATAGGCGAGAGGGGGAGTGAGGCTCCGCTACACAAGCAACAGAGACCGTGGTGATTTTTATGTAGTGAATGAGGCCCCTTTAACTTGGGGCAGACTTTGATTGGATCAGCAGGGGATCTGTCTTCTGGTCCCCTACTGATCGGTGCAAAGCAGGTGGATGACAGGTCCGTGTCTGCTCAGTTTATGCAGAGAGGACACAGACACAGCCTGCTCTATGGACCGGTGGGGTCTGTTTACACCCGACTTCCCTCAGATTCGATCTGCCTAGATGGATGGGGATGGATCCCCTTCCTTTTTTTTGTGGTCCGGATCGTTTTAGAGGTAGGCAGGTATAAACGGACCCAAGTCTGTTTACACCCATTGGTCCATAGAGGAAAATGGAGGGTCCAATCAGGTCCACCTGAAAAACTGACAGGCTGACCTGATCAGACCCTTGTCCCCTTTCACATGAGCTGTCTGAACAGGTCCACCTGCCAGTTTTGCAGGTGGACCTGATCGGACTCTCCAGTCTCCTCTATGGAGCATTTCCTTCTCCGCTGACACCTGCCGCCATCCGATCAAATCATGTCCACCAAAAACAGATGAATGGTGGCCCTATTCCCCATCCATCTGGCAGATCGGATCGCATTGAATGGAAACAGACAGGTGATCTATTTACATCTGATTGCCCCATAGAGGAGAGCGGAACTGTATCCATGTCCGCTCTGCATAGCGGAGCAGGCATCAGTCATCTGCCTGCTCAGCAGGTATCAGGGGAGAGACTGAGCCACCGGATTCTGCTTAGCGGAGGCGCCCGTGTGAAAGGGGCCTAATGCCGCGTACACACGGTCGGATTTTCCACCAGCAAAAGTCCGATGTAAGCTTTTCGGCGGAAATTCCGACCGTGTGTATGCTCCATAGGACTTTTGGTGTCGGAATTTCCGCCAGCAAAAGATTGAGAGCAGGTTCTCAATTTTTCAGACGGAAAAAATTCCGATCGGAAATTCCGATCGTCTGTAGCAATTCCGACGCCCAAAATTCCGACGCATGCTCGGAAACAATTTGACGCATGCTCGGAAGCATTGAACTTCATTTTCTCGGCTCGTCGTAGTGTTGTACGTCACTGCGTTCTTGACGGTCGAAAGTTCAGAGAACTTTTGTGTGACCGTGTGTATGCAAGCCAAGCTTGAGCGGAATTCCGTCGGAAAAACCATCCAAGGAAAATCCGTTGGTGGGTACGGGGCATTAGACAGAACTTCAATCAAAGCAAATTGAATGAACATGGGATTTTATCACAGTTGTAGAGTATAGGCATGCATTAGTAGTCCATTTCACTTTGAGTCCTGAATATTCCCTGATATCCACATCCTGGATGTTCCATTCCTTGGTTCATGCCCCATTTGAAAGTGCTCTACCCATCAATGGGCTCGTTCACATTAGTGGTTGGGGGGCAGTAAAACCCTGCGGTTTAGCCAAGTTTTACTGGCACTCAACCACTACCCTGTTTAGCTGCAAAGACAGTGCCTGGGGTTGTACACATGCCAAGGCCACAAAGCATCGTTTTGTGATGGCGGCAGGAATAATAGCCCTGTGGTTTTCTGTGGGCGCTATGCAAGCAATGCATGTGGGTGGGCTTCAAGAAGTTAAAGCAAGTGGTGAGGAGGCAATACTATGCCTCCTCACTGCCTGTCAAATTCTTGTTGAAGAGCAATCTGAACACAGTGTGAACGAGCCATAAGACCTCTTTCACATAGGTGGCTGTTTCTACCACCCTCTGTAAAATGGTCAACGGTGGATTGCTTTTTAAAGGGCATCAGAGCAGTGGCTTCCAGACGTTCAGGAAGCAATCCTCCTGAACAGGCGCTCGTCCCAATTTGAAAGATGTGCGAGTCAAGAGGTTACTCACTATATGAAAATTCTAGTACGACAGAATACAACTTCAGAAGTTTTTCGTTTCTGAGCATGCGTAGTCTTGCGCTTACGATTTTTTTTTCGGACGAAAACCATACTAATTAACCACCTAAGGACAGAGCCTCATTTTAAGAGCTGGTGTTTACAAGTTTAAAACAGGTTTTTTGGCTAAAAAAATTACTTAGAACCCCCAAACATTATATATATCTTTTTCTAACACCCTAAATAAAATGGCGGCCGTTGCAATACTTTCTGTCACACCGTATTTGCGCAGCGGTCTTACAAGCGCACTTTTTTTGTAAAAAAAAATGTTTTTTGAATAAAAAAATAAGACATCAGTAAAATTAGCCCAATTTTTTTTATATTGTAAAAGATTATGTTACGCCAAGTAAATTGATACCCAACATGTCACGTTTTAAAATTGCGTCCGCTTGTGGAATGGCGACAAACTTTTACCCTTAAAAATCTCCATAGGCGATGTTTAAAAAACTCTACAGGTTGCATTTTTTGAGTTACAGAGGAGGTCTATGGCTGGAATTATTGCTCTTGCGCTAACGATCGCGGTGATACTTCACATGTGTGGTTTGAACACCGTTTACATATGCGGGCGCTACTCACGTATGCGCATTTGCTTCTGTGCGCAAGCTCGGTGGAACGGGGCGCGTAAAAAATTATAATTTTTTTTCTTATTTATTTGACTTTTTATTTTTACACTGTTCTTTTAAAAAAAAAAAAAATGATGTCACTTTTATTCCTATTACAAGAAATGTAAACATCCCTTGTAATAGAAAAAAAGCACGACAGGACCTCTTAAATATGAGATCGGGGGTCAAAAAGACCTCAGATCTCATATTTATACTAAAATGCAATAAAAATAAATAAATTGTAAATGTCGTTTGAAATTTATTTATTTTTTAAATGTCCCTTTAACAGCTATGGGCGGAAGTGACGTTTTGACGTCGCTTTCGCCCTGCAATGGTATAGAGCTGGGTGGGGGCCATCTTCCCCTCACTCAGCTACATACCACACAGGGAGAAGGACCCGATCGCCTCCGCCGCTGAGGGCACTGGAGCGCGGTGGGGGGCAGCCCTCTCCCGCCACCGATAAATGTGATCTTGCGGCAAATCCACCGCTGAGGCCATTTTTTTCTGAAAGCCGACCACCCGCTAGAGAAGTAGATACCGGGGTTATAGCTTGCTGCTGCCATAACAACAATATTCCACTTCAAACAGCCAACGATGAGTTCACGTATGACAAAAATGTTATAGTCTGCACATCCAGCTTTTGTCTGACGAAAAACCGGATTCGGATGTCGAAAGCACCGTACTAACGATCCGAAAATCGGCAGATCGTTTGTCAGACGAAATTTTACTTCTGATTTTCGTATCGCGTGTACGGGCCTTTACATTGGCTGCTTGCACACAGCACTTGGCGGCAGAAACCGCATAAACACCCGCCCCAGGCTTTGGTATCAGTGAGAATGACGCCCTCTTCTCTGGGGGGGGGGGGGGGTGATCTCATTGGTATATTGTGTTTTTTTTGTTTTTCTAAAAAGGCTATAAGACGTTGAACCCTTGAAGTTCTTATTAAAAGTTTCCAGAGCAAATAAAAAGGAAAAAATAATCTGTCCGACGTTGGCGGCCGGAAGGAAAAACATGTTGAAAGTGTAGAAAACGAGATGTTTTCTTTATCTTTGCTATAGAAGTATATTGATCTATCCTTAGTGCACCTTCCAGCTCATCCCTTTTGCTAATTTGGAGAAGTATGTTTATATGCTTTGTACATGGCACTTTTTTCGTCGTCGGCTCTTTCAGAGGAGAAAACACACTTCTGAGTTTGTATTTTTGCAATTTGCACGTATTAGGAGAAGGCTGTTTCCCCGGCAACTATTACCTTCATGGAAAAAAGCTTTTACTTCATTTATTAAGATAATTTATCTGCGTTATTCCAAAACATGAAAAGTTTCCAAAGTCTACTTTTACATCAATATTGTTATTTGATATGATATTTTTTATCAGTCCCGGGTCTGTCCAGTCTACACTTTTGAAATATAGTATGCATTGACTGAAAATATACTAACCACTTGCCTACAGGGCACTTTCACCCCCTTCCTGCCCAGGCCATTTTTCAGCTTTCAGCGCTGTCACACTTTGAATGACAATTGCGCAGTCATGCAACACTGTATCCATATGAAATTTTTATAATTTTTTTCCCCATAAATAGAGCTTTCTTTTGGTGGTATTTGATCACCTCTACGGTTTTTATTTCTTGCGCTATAAACAAAAGAATAGGGACAAGTTTGAAAAAAACACAATATTTTTGACTTTTTGCTATAACAAATATCACATTTTTTTTTTTAAACAAATTTTTTCCTCAGTTTAGGCCGCTATGTATTCTTCTACATATTTTTGGTAAAAAAAAATCACAATAAGCGTATATTGATTGGTTTGCGCAAAAGTTATAGCATATAAAAAATAGGGGATAGATTTATAGCATTTTTATTAAAAAAATTTTTTTTACTAGTAATGGCGGCGATCTGCGATATTTATCGTGACTGCAATATTGTGGCGGACACATCGGACACTTTTGACACATTTTTGGGACCATTCACATTTATACAGCGATCCCTGCTATAAAAATGCATTGATTACTGTATAAATGTGACTGTCAGGGAAGGGGTTAACACTAGGGGACGATCAAGGGGTTAAATGTGTTGCCTGGGAGTGATTCTTACTGTGGGGGAGCGGACTGACTGGGGGAGGTGACCGATGGTTGTCCTTATGTACACGGGACACACCATCGGTCTCCTCTCCCTGAGAGGACGTGGATCTCTGTGTTTACACACACAGATTCACGGTCCTGCACAGTTACTGGGCAATCGCGGGTGCCCGGCGGCCATCGCCAGCGGGTCCCCAGCGACGCGGCGCGCGCGCCTCCCTAGTGGCTTCTGAAGGCGCAACGTCATATGACGTCCGATCAGAACAATAGGGTCTTCCGCCCGCTGCCGTGGGCGGTGGACAAGCAGCTAATGGCAGCCACCTATCGGTAAGTCAGGTCCTGTATAACACGGAGCTGGACCACAAGAGTTTTCAAGGTCTATGCAAGTGAAAATTAAAGCTGAATGGCAGGCAAACAGCTGAATGCATGGATGAAATACTGTATATATCCTACACTCCCCTCCCCCCCTCCCTCTGGTTTCCTACTATTCTATTCCATCTATTTTATTTTATATTATCTATCTAATTTTTTTCTACCCTATTTTATTTTGATATCTTTACTTCTTTTTCTCTTTTCTTTTCTCTATTATTCTTACTTCATAACGCACCTTATTGAAGCTACAGTATTACTCTACATTACTTTTTTCGAAGATACAGATCAATTTATAAATAATATGTTAAATATTTCTTTCAACTACAGTCTTGAATATATTAGTACAAGGATTTATTTACTTTCTATCTCATTTAAGTCCTTATAATTTTCATTAGGATATATTCTGTAGACCCTATTATTTGTTATTTTTCTATATTTGTAATAATTGGACAAATATCAACA
Source organism: Rana muscosa (assembly GCA_029206835.1). Taxonomy (NCBI): domain Eukaryota; kingdom Metazoa; phylum Chordata; class Amphibia; order Anura; family Ranidae; genus Rana; species Rana muscosa. The sequence goes on along the minus strand of CM055127.1, from coordinate 419,264,041 downwards.
ACATGTATTACATATGATCTGTATGTGACTAATATATATGTCCAATAAAATACTTTGACAAGGAAATACTGTATATATACAATATATGGAAGTGATCTTACCTACCAAAGGGTTTGTACTTCTGTCAATCCAGTCCTCAGATTTACACAGCCCTACCACACCATACAGCTCCTAGCAGGGTAGGAGACCTGACTTTTCATTACTGCAGCTAAAGAGAAACTCAATTCCCCTTTACGGCGCTCCTTTTGCAGCACTGCTATCATTGTAAAGCCTGGGACACACCGTAAAGCTGGGTTCACATAAATGTGGCTGCGGTTTGCAGTCCGGTTCAGGTGCAAATTTTTCTCTGAATTCGCACCTGAACCAGATACAAAAATGCACAGGACCCCAGAGGTGGGGGACTTGAGTCACATGACTTGACTTAAGTCAGACTTGAGTCACCTGTTTGAGGACTTGTGACTTGCTTGACAGAATTCAATAAATGACTCGACTTGACTTTGACTTGTCACTAATGACTTGCGACTTGACTTTGACTTGGGCTATGTAGCGGGGTCTTAAAAGTTAGTGGGATACACCTGGGGGTAGAGAGACCCAGGTGTGTAATTATGTCAGGGATTAGACCCCTTTTTCTTATTCGTGGAGGATTGGGTGGTGTAATATTCTCTTTGACCAGTGGGTGTCAGTGTACCTACTGGCTCGAGGTAGAATCACTACCACTGTGCTACCCTTCTTTGTCCCTTCCTGGAGATGGTACGGCTGGGGCGGGGAACCCGCCGTGGTGTCGATGGGAGGAGATAAAAGGGGGAGACGCCCTCGCCACGAGGTCGGTTGGGAGAGATCATCTCGTCACGCACCCAGGCACCTTAGGCCTGGGTGCGGGCGGTTCAAGGTTCCGGCCTAGGCGCCCAAGGCCTGGCCGGAACGAAGATGGAGTCCATCCCGGGCACCTTCAGCCTGGGGTGAGGTACTATTAAGGAGGCCTGGGACCCGGTGACTCCGACTGGGTCCCGCGAGGGTGAAGTTGCTCCAGGGCGCCCCTTGCGAGGGGACCCGCATCTGAGGTGAGGAGGCTGGGGGGGTCACCCGTCCGAAGACCCGGTGTAGCGTCAACCCGGTGACGGATGGGCCTTCAGTAACTCCCTTGGAGGACATCTTCCCCTGATATGGGCTACAGCGCAGCGGAGGAGCTTTCATCAAGATTCCTGCAACCCCTGGTCATAGCACAGGGAGTGTAGGGACTAGGAACCTGTACAGTGCCTCGACCTGCTTCCCCATCGTATCCTGCCGTTGCATTTGACTGTATGTGGAGATACGCAATAAACCTGAGTTTGGACTTTGATGGGTGTATGGACTCTGTTGATGGGAACAAAGGGAGATTCCGGCACGGAAGGACTGACCCTCATAACCAGCACACATTTGGCCCGAGGAAAAGATTGATACTGGCCTTCACCTCACCCACATACACGGGGAGGACATGGGCCGTAGCGCACCTCACTCTGTCGCTCGACATACCCCTAGTAAAAGGACAGTGACGGGGTGAGGCTGCTACACGTGGGGGCTCGTCCGGGATGAAATGTGTGTTGACCCTGAGGTTTGGAACGGCTGTGTTTGAACTTTGCTGCCCGGAGGAGGTCCGAGCAGGTCGGCCATGTGATTGGCCAAAGTGCATCCCTGTGCTCGAAGTCGTGGAAATTTCCCTGAAAAACCGGGAGAGGCCCATGCAGAAAGAGCGGGAAGAGGGAGGAGTCCAGCCGTGTGACGAACTACATGTGGGGACTTTTGCTGCACTGCGCCACGAGGCACCCCATGACTACGCAAGTCGTGGGAGGAGACTGAAGGAAGCCCGCGAAAACGTGCAAATCGTGGGAGGAGTCTGGCCACGTGTGGAGATACACGTGGAGACTCCGGCGCGAGGTCATCGTGTGATGGAGCAGCAAGTGGTCGGAGCGAACTCAGGCTCCCCGTGGATGCCGGTACCTTATCCTTTCAAGATGACTGCATTTGCTGCACCCATTACAGACACGGGGATAAGGCTCAGGCCCCGAGGACAGTTGGCTCTGTATTCATGCAGAGACACGGAGGCCCTCGGTGTGATCTGTCCCGGATGCTCGGGACTGGTGGTCCAACTAAAGCCATTCGGGCGATGCGAAGCATGCAAGGAGTTTCTTTTTGAGGTTGAACCACACACGGAAAGTCCCCGGGCCCTACGCCTCAACTGCATCACAGGAACCGCCACTCCGGAGGGAGAGATCAAAGCCTTTGCGGAGTTTCCCGTGCGCGCTGACCAGGGCGAAGTGACTGCCCAACCAGAGACTGAGAGAGAAAAATCCGAGGACACTGCTTCGGTCACTACAGACTCCCTGCTCCCACCTCCGAAGAGGAAAGTCGGCCTGGTACAGGCATCCTGTGGTCGTGGTCGAGCTTCACCCCGCCGCTTGCCTGGCCTGGATGGCGCCGGTAGAGAAGAGAGTCCCGGACATCCCAGTTCTTCAGAGGGTCCAGGTGAGCCAGGGGCTGGGACTGTGGTGTTGGTTGGAGGTGTCGGGGGTCCACAGTTGGTGGAGCCCGCAAGGGAGGGTAGCCTTCCGTCTACTAGAGACTACCTTCCCGCTGAGATGTATGACACCTCCGACTTAGAGTCATTGTCAGACTGTGGGGATGACGGAGAGATAGACGAACTGTTTCACCGAAAGGGCTGGGACAGACGCCCACTACCTGTGCTGAGTAAACCGCAGGATTCCCCCATGTCCATAGAAGACAGTACGCTCCGGGTGAAGGCCCCGGAGTTCTCGAGGAAATCTAGTCCTCCGACCAACTTCCCGCATTCAACTACATCACCCGCTCTGATGTTGGGGATGCAGCGTGCTTCGTTGCGGGCACCAAAGACAAAGAAACCCGAGATGGTGAAGGTACCTCGGCACCCGGAGGCCATCGTACAGCCAGGAGAAGGTGAGCGAGATGTGATGCCACCTCTAGCCAGGTTGCAGAGACTTTTCTCCCAGAGAGTCGCCCGTGAATATGGGTGGGAGTACCCCTACTTGCCTCGGGACCTATTGTATGAAGTCGAGGTCCTGCGACCAAGGTGGTATGACGAGTTTGTATGGGGAAAAACTTAAAGTACCCCATGCCAGGCGATACCTGTCATGTTCGCCGCCTGTGTCTAAAAAGTTCAAGGACTGCAGAGCTGATTGGAGACTTGGGCGCCATATTCATGCCGATAAGGTGCTCATCTGCCGGAAAGAAGGAGAGGATGTCGAGTATTCGGTGGAAGTGTTTGACGGGCACCTGAAGCCCCTGTATCTGCCGGATCCAAGGTTCTATTTATAGGAGAAGTGAGCTCCTATCTTGTTGCTGTTGAAACTTTCTGGAAGAGACATTCCCAGACGCCTAGAACTGTGCCCTACTTTTGTTTTGATTTGGGCTTTTCTTTTACTCACTGGAGATTTGGGAGCTGTTGTTTTTTTTCTCCCTTTTCTTCATGTGCCAAAGGCAGAGACTTTTGGGGTAGAGTTAGAGTAGGAAAGCAGGAAGAATGAAGATCTCACCAAGTGTCATTACCGCAGCGCTGTCACCAGGTGGCAGTGTTGTGCAACGAATGTTTGAAAATGTTACACATGCATTACTTACTTATTGGAGTGAGTGGGTCTCTCGGCTGACGGACCCACTCATGCCAAGTTAACACAGAGTGTTAGGATGTGTTTTTTTGTTGTTTCCCTTCTGCAGGAGATTCGTCGGTCAAGACTACTGAGTATGGGGTGGTTCTTAGACAGTGACGGGAGGGATTGTATATGTGTACATGACAGATGTTTTATACAAAAGTTTTAATGTTTTATAGTTCCCTTTTCTGTTGAGCAGGTCTTGGCACATACAGTATCCAAAATTTGAGGGATAGCCTCTGGGGCCCACTTCATGTCACCACTCCTTGGGAGACATGGGTGTGCACCTGACGCTGGGGACCAGCGTCAAATCACCAGGGGGAGTGTGTAGCGGGGTCTTAAAAGTAAGTGGGATACACCTGGGGGTAGAGAGACCCAGGTGTGTAATTATGTCAGGGATTAGACCCCTTTTTCTTATTCGTGGAGGATTGGGTGGTGTAATATTCTCTTTGACCAGTGGGTGTCAGTGTACCTACTGGCTCGAGGTAGAATCACTACCACTGTGCTACCCTTCTTTGTCCCTTCCTGGAGATGGTACGGCTGGGGCGGGGAACCCGCCGTGGTGTCGATGGGAGGAGATAAAAGGGGGAGACGCCCTCGCCACGAGGTCGGTTGGGAGAGATCATCTCGTCACGCACCCAGGCACCTTAGGCCTGGGTGCGGGCGGTTCAAGGTTCCGGCCTAGGCGCCCAAGGCCTGGCCGGAACGAAGATGAAGTCCATCCCGGGCACCTTCAGCCTGGGGTGAGGTACTATTAAGGAGGCCTGGGACCCGGTGACTCTGACTGGGTCCCGCGAGGGTGAAGTTGCTCCAGGGCGCCCCTTGCGAGGGGACCCGCATCTGAGGTGAGGAGGCTGGGGGGGAGTCACCCGTCCGAAGACCCGGTGTAGCGTCAACCCGGTGACGGATGGGCCTTCAGTAACTCCCTTGGAGGACATCTTCCCCTGATATGGGCTACAGCGCAGCGGAGGAGCTTTCATCAAGATTCCTGCAACCCCTGGTCATAGCACAGGGAGTGTAGGGACTAGGAACCTGTACAGTGCCTCGACCTGCTTCCCCATCGTATCCTGCCGTTGCATTTGACTGTATGTGGAGATACGCAATAAACCTGAGTTTGGACTTTGATGGGTGTATGGACTCTGTTGATGGGAACAAAGGGAGATTCCGGCACGGAAGGACTGACCCTCATAACCAGCACACATTTGGCCCGAGGAAAAGATTGATACTGGCCTTCACCTCACCCACATACACGGGGAGGACATGGGCCGTAGCGCACCTCACTCTGTCGCTCGACATACCCCTAGTAAAAGGACAGTGACGGGGTGAGGCTGCTACACGTGGGGGCTCATCCGGGATGAAATGTGTGTTGACCCTGAGGTTTGGAACGGCTGTGTTTGAACTTTGCTGCCCGGAGGAGGTCCGAGCAGGTCGGCCATGTGATTGGCCAAAGTGCATCCCTGTGCTCGAAGTCGTGGAAATTTCCCTGAAAAACCGGGAGAGGCCCATGCAGAAAGAGCGGGAAGAGGGAGGAGTCCAGCCGTGTGACGAACTACATGTGGGGACTTTTGCTGCACTGCGCCACGAGGCACCCCATGACTACGCAATTCGTGGGAGGAGACTGAAGGAAGCCCGCGAAAACGTGCAAATCGTGGGAGGAGTCTGGCCACGTGTGGAGATACACGTGGAGACTCCGGCGCGAGGTCATCGTGTGATGGAGCAGCAAGTGGTCGGAGCGAACTCAGGCTCCCCATGGATGCCGGTACCTTATCCTTTCAAGATGACTGCATTTGCTGCACCCATTACAGACACGGGGATAAGGCTCAGGCCCCGAGGACAGTTGGCTCTGTATTCATGCAGAGACACGGAGGCCCTCGGTGTGATCTGTCCCGGATGCTCAGGACTGGTGGTCCAACTAAAGCCATTCGGGCGATGCGAAGCATGCAAGGAGTTTCTTTTTGAGGTTGAACCACACACGGAAAGTCCCCGGGCCCTACGCCTCAACTGCATCACAGGAACCGCCACTCCGGAGGGAGAGATCAAAGCCTTTGCGGAGTTTCCCGTGCGCGCTGACCAGGGCGAAGTGACTGCCCAACCAGAGACTGAGAGAGAAAAATCCGAGGACACTGCTTCGGTCACTACAGACTCCCTGCTCCCACCTCCGAAGAGGAAAGTCGGCCTGGTACAGGCATCCTGTGGTCGTGGTCGAGCTTCACCCCGCCGCTTGCCTGGCCTGGATGGCGCCGGTAGAGAAGAGAGTCCCGGACATCCCAGTTCTTCAGAGGGTCCAGGTGAGCCAGGGGTTGGGACTGTGGTGTTGGTTGGAGGTGTCGGGGGTCCACAGTTGGTGGAGCCCGCAAGGGAGGGTAGCCTTCCGTCTACTAGAGACTACCTTCCCGCTGAGATGTATGACACCTCCGACTTAGAGTCATTGTCAGACTGTGGGGATGACGGAGAGATAGACGAACTGTTTCATCGAAAGGGCTGGGACAGACGCCCACTACCTGTGCTGAGTAAACCGCAGGATTCCCCCATGTCCATAGAAGACAGTACGCTCCGGGTGAAGGCCCCGGAGTTCTCGAGGAAATCTAGTCCTCCGACCAACTTCCCGCATTCAACTACATCACCCGCTCTGATGTTGGGGATGCAGCGTGCTTCGTTGCGGGCACCAAAGGCAAAGAAACCCGAGATGGTGAAGGTACCTCGGCACCCGGAGGCCATCGTACAGCCAGGAGAAGGTGAGCGAGATGTGATGCCACCTCTAGCCAGGTTGCAGAGACTTTTCTCCCAGAGAGTCGCCCGTGAATATGGGTGGGAGTACCCCTACTTGCCTCGGGACCTATTGTATGAAGTCGAGGTCCTGCGACCAAGGTGGTATGACGAGTTTGTATGGGGAAAAACTTAAAGTACCCCATGCCAGGCGATACCTGTCATGTTCGCCGCCTGTGTCTAAAAAGTTCAAGGACTGCAGAGCTGATTGGAGACTTGGGCGCCATATTCATGCCGATAAGGTGCTCATCTGCCGGAAAGAAGGAGAGGATGTCGAGTATTCGGTGGAAGTGTTTGACGGGCACCTGAAGCCCCTGTATCTGCCGGATCCAAGGTTCTATTTATAGGAGAAGTGAGCTCCTATCTTGTTGCTGTTGAAACTTTCTGGAAGAGACATTCCCAGACGCCTAGAACTGTGCCCTACTTTTGTTTTGATTTGGGCTTTTCTTTTACTCACTGGAGATTTGGGAGCTGTTGTTTTTTTTCTCCCTTTTCTTCATGTGCCAAAGGCAGAGACTTTTGGTGTAGAGTTAGAGTAGGAAAGCAGGAAGAATGAAGATCTCACCAAGTGTCATTACCGCAGCGCTGTCACCAGGTGGCAGTGTTGTGCAACGAATGTTTGAAAATGTTACACATGCATTACTTACTTATTGGAGTGAGTGGGTCTCTCGGCTGACGGACCCACTCATGCCAAGTTAACACAGAGTGTTAGGATGTGTTTTTTTGTTGTTTCCCTTCTGCAGGAGATTCGTTGGTCAAGACTACTGAGTATGGGGTGGTTCTTAGACAGTGACGGGAGGGATTGTATATGTGTACATGACAGATGTTTTATACAAAAGTTTTAATGTTTTATAGTTCCCTTTTCTGTTGAGCAGGTCTTGGCACATACAGTATCCAAAATTTGAGGGATAGCCTCTGGGGCCCACTTCATGTCACCACTCCTTGGGAGACATGGGTGTGCACCTGACGCTGGGGACCAGCGTCAAATCACCAGGGGGAGTGTGTAGCGGGGTCTTAAAAGTAAGTGGGATACACCTGGGGGTAGAGAGACCCAGGTGTGTAATTATGTCAGGGATTAGACCCCTTTTTCTTATTCGTGGAGGATTGGGTGGTGTAATATTCTCTTTGACCAGTGGGTGTCAGTGTACCTACTGGCTCGAGGTAGAATCACTACCACTGTGCTACCCTTCTTTGTCCCTTCCTGGAGATGGTACGGCTGGGGCGGGGAACCCGCCGTGGTGTCGATGGGAGGAGATAAAAGGGGGAGACGCCCTCGCCACGAGGTCGGTTGGGAGAGATCATCTCGTCACGCACCCAGGCACCTTAGGCCTGGGTGCGGGCGGTTCAAGGTTCCGGCCTAGGCGCCCAAGGCCTGGCCGGAACGAAGATGAAGTCCATCCCGGGCACCTTCAGCCTGGGGTGAGGTACTATTAAGGAGGCCTGGGACCCGGTGACTCTGACTGGGTCCCGCGAGGGTGAAGTTGCTCCAGGGCGCCCCTTGCGAGGGGACCCGCATCTGAGGTGAGGAGGCTGGGGGGGAGTCACCCGTCCGAAGACCCGGTGTAGCGTCAACCCGGTGACGGATGGGCCTTCAGTAACTCCCTTGGAGGACATCTTCCCCTGATATGGGCTACAGCGCAGCGGAGGAGCTTTCATCAAGATTCCTGCAACCCCTGGTCATAGCACAGGGAGTGTAGGGACTAGGAACCTGTACAGTGCCTCGACCTGCTTCCCCATCGTATCCTGCCATTGCATTTGACTGTATGTGGAGATACGCAATAAACCTGAGTTTGGACTTTGATGGGTGTATGGACTCTGTTGATGGGAACAAAGGGAGATTCCGGCACGGAAGGACTGACCCTCATAACCAGCACACATTTGGCCCGAGGAAAAGATTGATACTGGCCTTCACCTCACCCACATACACGGGGAGGACATGGGCCGTAGCGCACCTCACTCTGTCGCTCGACATACCCCTAGTAAAAGGTAAGTGACGGGGTGAGGCCGCTACAGCTATATGACTTGCAATGACTTGGCACCACTAACACTAACCGCAAGCCGCCGTCTGCCTACCTGATCAGCGTGTCATGCAGACAGACGGCGGCCATTGCAGTGTTCAAAAGCCACGCCTCCTCGTCTGTGATAGGCGGAACACTCAATTTCACAGCAGGCAGTGTTCAGCCTATCACGGACATCCTCTTATCCTCGTCTGTGTTATGAGGATGAGCGGATGTCCGTGATAGGCGGAACACTGAATGCTGGGAAATTGAGTGTTCCGCCTATCACAGACGAGGAGGAGGTGCGGCTTTTGAATACTGGAATGGCCGCCGGGATGCCGCTGATCAGGTACATGGCTGACGGGCACAGTGAAGCATGGGCACAGTGAGACACGGGCACAGTGAGACACGGGCACAGTGAGGCATTGGGCACAGTGAGACACAGGCACAGTGAGGCATTGGGCACAGTGAAGCATGGGCACAGTGAGACATGGGCACAGTGAGGCATTGGACACAGTGAAGCACAGGCACAGTGAGACATGGGCACAGTAAGGCACGGGCACAGTGAGACACGGGCATAGTGAAGCATGGACACAGTGAAGCATGGGCACAGTGAAGCATGGGCACAGTGAAGCATGGACACAGTGAAGCATGGGCACAGTGAGGCATGGGCACAGTGAAGCATGGGCACAGTGAGGCATAAGCACAGTGAGGCATGGGCACAGTGAGGCATGGGCACAGTGAAGCACAGTGAGGCATGGGCACATAACCAATATTATTTATTGTTATCCCTCCTATTATTTGTATACAGTATGGGGTAGATCAGTATTTTGACTTGATTTGTGACTTGACCAAAATAAATGACTTGACTTGCTTTACTTCTAGCAGGGACTCGACTTGACTTGCTTGCTTTTCGTCACAGTAACTTGGGACTTGCTTGAGACTTGAAGGTTAAGACTTGAGACTTGCTTGTGACTTGCACATGTGTGACTTACTCCCATGTCTGCAAGACCCTTTTTAAAACTGCACAGTGTCCATGTCCGAACCAGCTCTATTGAAAGCTGGTCACATTCGCATGTTACGTGAATTGGATGCGATAAAAACGCATCCAATTTGCATATATGTGAACTCAGCTTAAGTTTTTCTGAGGAACTTGCAAGGAGGTCCTGAAATAAAGATGCAATGTTAGTACAGTGATCTCCCCGCTAAGGTATTGTGTTCTGACAGGGGGACTCCCCTCACCAGAAAACACCAGTCAGCGCTTGTAGCTATTTGCTGAGAGTGCTGACCGGATGCTAATTGGCTGCTGGTTTTCCAGTATGCTTGTTCGACAGATGTAAGGCGTGAGATCGGCTTTTGTCAAACAAGGACCTGTACACATGGACCGAATGTGTCCTGGCCTCTATTGTACCGACTGATTTTGGCCAATATTCGGTCTGTGTGTACGGGGCTTAAGTCTGGCACCTACAAAGATGTGCTGAAGGGCTCTACCCAGCCTTAGGGTGCCAACAGAGGCCTACAGCACATCTGTTCACGTGAGGGGGGGGCAGGGGTGGGATACGCATGTGAGGACAAGGCGAGGTTTGGGGCTTCCATACACGTGCAGATGGGCCACAAGGCTTTACCGGGACTTATCCCTTGCTCCCCCTGCAAACGGTGCTCTTCTCCTCTCTGGGTGGGCCCTCGACATCCTCACAATGTAGGACGGCTGGTTTTGCATTGTATGCAATGACATTGAGTGCCTTCCATTGAAGGAGCAGCTTCCGGGGGCTTGTTATGCAGATATGTGAGAGCGAGGAATAAAGTTTCCCATACACTAATTGTAATCAGGGCAGCCATCAGGGGGGTACAGGCAGTACACCTGTAAGGGGCCTGGAGGTCCCCAGGGGCCCGGGTGGCAACCCTCCCCCTTTTTTTTGTAAGGGGCTCGGAGGTCCCCAGGCCCCCGGATGGCAACCCCTCTTTTTTTAATTTTTTTAATTAAAAAAATATATATATATATATATAATTTTTTTTTATTTAATTTAATTTTTTTTAATTCTTTTTTTATAATTTTTTTTTGTATTTTTTGTAAGGGGCCCAGAGGTCCCCAGAGGCCCAGAGGTCCCCAGGGGCCCAGATGGCAACCCCCCTTTTTAATTTATTTTTTACATTTTTTATTTTTTTGTAAGGGGCCCAGAAGTCCGGAGGTCCCCAGGGGCCCGGATGGCAACCCCCACTTTTTTTTGAAAGGGGCCCAGGGGCCCTGAGGTCCCCAGGGCCACGGATGGCAACCCCCCTTTTTTTTATTTTTTTATAAAAAAATAATATATATTTTTTATTCTTTTTTTATTTGTATATTTTTTTTTTGTAAGGGGCCCAGAGGTTCCCAGAGGCCCTGGATGGCAACTCCCCGACCTCAATAATTCGCGGCGGCAGCACCCCCCCTCCGCTTCTCAATTCGTGGCACCCCCTGCTTCTCAATTTGCAGCGGCAGCACCCCCCCCAGGTTCTCTGCTCCAGGGGGGCCCATGCCTAAAGCTGTGTAAGGAGCCCCAAAATTCCTGATGGCGGCCCTGATTGTAATTCATCTTTAAGGGGCCCCAAAATTCCTGATGGCGGCCCTGATTGTAATTCATCTTGTTCAGTAGGGACTGGATGAATTTTGATCAAAGTGTGGCCTCACCCACTCGTCTGTCGAAGGGACATCAAAAAAATTGTGTATGGCCAGTCCAACTCTTATAGGTCTTGTCCCCTGTCCCCCCAACTATTACTGGTTGTGCCCCTTGTCCCCCCAACCTGTGACTGAAACATCACACTATCCATCGCTCTGCTTTTGCTTCATATTAGTACAGGGGTGTCCAACCCTTTGACCTTCCTGGGCCACATTGGAAGAAGAGGAATCAAACGTTAACGATCACTGATATAGATCATGAATATTTTTTATTATGAAAATAAAAGAAGACAACATAAAACTAGTGCGATATTTGATACTATTTTTGAATAACTAACACATCAATATCTGGTTGGATGGATGGAGTAGCAATTCTCAATGAATTCTCGAGGTGCTAATCAGATATTTTGGTTCTAATTCTGCCCTGCGTGTGCTTCATCCTTGAAAACAGTCGCTCACAAACATAGGTGCTGCCAGCAGGCTTAAAATGGAAGTAAACCCTCCTAAACAACTTTCACCTACAGGTAAGCCTAGATTAAGGCTTACCTGTAGGTGTTTGCAATATCTCCTAAACCTACACGGTTTAGGAGATATTTGCCAAAAATAATGCACCAATGTCTACAGTGCATGCACGCCATAGACATCGGCGCAGGTGCACTGAGAATGCCGGTTTTGTGAATGGATAATGCCAGCTTTGACGGCTCCCACGCGCATGCGCGGAGTGACGTCATTGCCGCTCCGGCCAATCACAGCGCCGGAGCGGCGATACCCGGAAGTAACCTCTGGGAGAGATGTCTGCGGCTGGAGGGGAAGACAAGGATGGCTTCGGGGGCTTCGATCTAAGGTAAGTAATTCACAATGAGCTAGTATGCTAGTCATACTAGTTCATTATGCCTTTGTCTTGCAGATTTTTATTTAAAAAAAAAAAAAATTGGGGGGGTTTACAAACACTTTAAAGGGTACACTTAAAAAGCAGCAGCAATTAATTTGTAAAAATATTTGTAATGATTTGTACTAAAATCAAAATTTTAGTGTCACTATAAACAAGATAAATAACATGTATAATTTGTATGTTTTAAAATATTGATACAAAAAAATTTGTCTATAGATCACATACATTTTTATTTTTATTTTTTACAAGACGTTATCAAAACAAAAGCCTTGTTTGGTTTGAGAAAGAAAACGTATGTATAACATAGTGTAGCGGGTATGTACTTTCCCGGGTGTAATTTGAACTTGGCAGAGACATTAGTGATGTGTAATTCCCTGCAGCCCAGCGGGTGGCGCTGTCGCCCTGGGCTGGGGTTGAATCATTGCTGTGTGCTGTGCCTCCTTTTTGTCCTTCCTCGGCAGCGGTATGGTGGGGCGGGGAACCCGCCGTGCTTGCTGGGAGAGGGTATAAAGGGGCCGGCCATCTTTGTCACGGAGTCGAGTCCCAGGCACCTTCAGCCTGCGGGCGGTGGTTCGTGTCGGTTCTCTAGGCGGGCCTAGGCCTAGAGGACAGCCGGAGGTCGTGTTCCATCCCAGGCACCTTTAGCCTGGGGTGAGGTATTCGGATGGAGGTCTGGAGCTCAGTGCCCAACACTGAGTTCCACGAGGGAAGGAGATCCTAGGGTACCCAGGGATTGGGTACCCGAATCCTGGAAGGCGCAATGGACCGGGGGGAGCTCCTCACTCGAAGACCTGGTGCAGCATATTGCCGGTGACGGGTGAGCCTCTCATCGGAGACCGCCTGGAAGGAAATCCCCCCTCGCTCGGAGACCGCAACTCACTTTCAGGGAGGAAAGTGGAGAACACATTGTGTCTGGGCCTATTCGCATCCACACCTCCTTTTCTGTTCTGTTTCTACAAGGGAGTTCAACTGATTGTGTTGATTCGAGAAGAATAAAGGAGTGTTGAACTTTATTGGTGTGGGGCTCATTTCCTGACAGACATTGTTTAAGGTAACTCTTGGTGGAGGCTCCAGGTGCACAGCACTGACCCGAAGGTAAAAGAACTTTGCTTGTATCACACTGACACCTGTGGTGAAGGCCAGGCGTGGTGTCCCCGCTCCCTTCCCCTCTGAAGGTACCCCTAGACAAGAGAAAAGACGAGCTGAAGAAAAAGAGGGGAGTGAGGAGGGCGCTACAATAGTTATTGTCAAATTGATAAGCCCAAAGCAGAAATATTACAATTACTCTGGTCCAAAGGGGTAGACAGGTGTGAGACCTAAAAAGGCTGAGCACATTATCACTCCCCTTCAACCAGTCACAGTAAAGGTATCAAGTGATCAAAATTCAGCCGGTTTATCGGGGACAGGTTGAATTTTGATCCAAGTTTGTGCAGGAAGGTTGTACAGAAGTGGATCAGTAACGCCCTGTTGGAGCATTCACAACACACACTAATTTTGGTAGCATAATTATTAATGTGGAATGTTTGTTGCTTGCTAAAGAAAATTATTTATCAAGTTGTTATGGGTAAAGTTCTGCTTTAAGAATTCTGACGTGCCCCCGCACAACAAAAGTCAGCGCAGGCCACAAATTCATGTAGCCATTGTAAACAGGTAAATTAGTTTGAGACCCAGGAGCCCCTGATCAGCAGTAAATCATAAAGCGGAACGAAGCCCATTGATTTACCAGTTTCAAAAAAAGTTACATTCCTGGAATGCCAGGATTACTAACTGTCTCATTTGCTTTCCTCCATCAAACTGTCAAACCATCAAATGGCTGGTGTCATAACTGATCACATGTGCGGCACCATAGCAGTTGCAGATCAAACAGAAGCAGCTTCCTTGGCTGTAAAGGATAAGGGGGGTTTAATTCCGCTTTAAGGCTGTCAGCAGACCGGCCTCTACAAACTCGGCACTGCCTAAAAATGGAGAGAAACTGAGCATGTGCAGAGTAGAGTGAGACAGGGTATTACTGGATTTTAAACAGTACACTTATTTTTAATGTTGTACATAGCTATAGCTGCAAAAGGGGCCAGCCTGAAGTGATCTGGCAGGACTTCCTTTTCTGACTAAAGTTCCACTTTAACCACTTCAGTTCCAGAAAGATTTACCTCCCTTCATGACCAGGTCATTTTTTGCGATACGGCGCTGCGTTACTTTAACTGATAATTGCACGGTCGTGTAATGCTGCACCCAAATAAAATGTATGTCCTTTTTTCCTACAAATAGAACTTTCTTTTGGTGGTAGTTGATCACCATAAACAAAAAAACCGACAATTGTAAAAAAAAAAACAATCAAATTTCTTCATCAATTTAGGCCAAAATGTACTCGGCTACATATTTATGGTAAAACAAATACAAATAAGCTTCTACAAACTATTGGATATTTTTTACATTTTTTTTACTAGTAAAGGCGGCGATCAGCGATTTATAGCAGGATAGCGATATTGTGGCGGACAAATCAGACACTGATACTGACACTTTTTGGGGACCAGTGACACTAATACAGTGACCAGTGCTAAAAGAAATATGCACTGTGACTGTACTAATGACACTGGATTGGGAAGGGGTTAACATCGGGGCAATCAAAGGGTTAAATGTTTTCCTAGCCACTGCTTGTGTACTGTGGGAGAGGTGCTTTTACTAGACATGTGCACACTAAAGTATTTTGTTTCAGAATTTCATTTTCGTCCGAAAAATACATTTATTTAGTTACTCCCGAAATTAGTTTTTATTTATTTTGTTTCGTTAAAAAATGCATTCGTCCGAAAATCCAAAATAATTAAGGTTGAATCTGTCATTGAAGGCTTATGGTGTCTGTCGAAAGTTCTAAGAAGATTCGACGCAGCAGCTTAACTGTACGACGCCCCAATCGTACATTTCCGGTCGAATGTTCCACCTACAAGCTATAGTAGAATTCTAATAATGTATGACACTAGTAATAATAATATGTATTAATTATTATTACTAGTCAACCAACATTAGAATTCTTCTATAGCCTATGGGTGGAGCATTTGACCATAAATGTCCGCTCGCGGCGACTGCTTCGTCGAATCTTCATGTCGAATAATCTTGGACTAATAGAGTTAGGTTAGGCACATTCAACATTTTTTGCTATTGTCTCTATAATGTTGAATCTTTTCTCTCTATGTCGAATCTTTTCTCTCTATGTAGAATAATCTTGGACTAATAGAGCTAAGGTTAGGCACATTCGACCACAGGTTTGATAGACACAGATCGCTATTGTCAGCGTCATGTCGAATCTCCTATCTATATCGAACTGTCGTCGCAACGAAAATGAAAATAAAGCATTCGTTTATGTCGGATCTTTCGGTTTTCGGATTCTGCGCGTTCGTTATCGTTTGTTAAAACGATAACGAAAATACCAGAAATTCGGACGAAAATGCATTCGGACGAAAACAAATGCACATGTCTAGCTTTTACTAGAGGAAGGCATAGATCCATGTCCCTGATTTGCAGGAACACAGGATCAATGTCTTTTCTACTGATAGAACGGTGATCTGCCTTGTTTACATAAGCAGATCGCTTTTCTGTCTGCGTACTGAACAACTGGCGGTGCCGGTGAACATTAAGTCCGCTGTACCTGCTGCTGGGCTCCCACAGTGTGTGATCATAGGGGGAGCAGGCCAGCCGCAGCACGTGTGCGTGTCCCAAAGCCGGAAGTGTCATATCACATATTAGGTACGTGATCTGGCACAGTGCGTCCGCCCTGGCACAGTATATCTACAGTGGGCGGTTGTGAAGTGGTTAAGTTATTAGCTCAACAGTAGGGATGAGCTTCGAGTTCGACTCGAACATTGCCTGTTCGCCCGTTCGCCGAACAGCGAACAGTTTGGGGTGTTCGCGGCAAATTCGAAAAGCCGCGGAACACCCTGTAAAAGTCTATGGGAGAAATCTAAAGAGCTCATTTTAAAGGCTTATATGCAAGTTATTATCAAAAAAAGTGTTTGGGGACCCGGGTCCTGCCCCAGGGGACATGTATCAATGCAAAAAAAAGTTTTAAAAACGGCCGTTTTTTAGGGAGCATTGATTTAATAATGCTTAAAGTGAAGCAATAAAAGTGAAATATTCCTTTACATTTCATACCTAGGGAGTGTGTATAGTATGCCTGTAAAGTAGCGCTAGTTTCCCGTGCTTAGAGCTGTCCCTGCACAAAGTGTCATTTCTGAAGGAAAAAAAGTCATTTAAAAGCACTCGGGGCTATAATAAATTGTCGGCTCCCAGCAATACAGAGAAAAGTCATTGATAAAAAAAATGCATGGGGGTCCCCCCAAATTCAATTACCAGGCTCTTCAGGTCTTGTATGGATATTAAGGGGAACCCTGCGTCAAATAAAAAAAAAATGACGTAGGGTTCCCCCCCAAATATCCATACCAGACCCTTCAGGCCTGGTATGGATTTTAAGGAGAACTCCACGCCAAATTTAAAAAAAAAATGGTGTGGAGTTCCCCCCAAAAATCCATACCAGACCTTTTATCCGAGCACGCAACCTGGCAGGCCACAGGAAAAGAGGGGGGACGAGAGAGCGGGCCGTACCAGGCCACATGCCCTCAACATGGGGAGGATGCTTTGGGGGTCTGTGACCCATCAAAGCACCCTGTCCCCATGTTAATGGGGACAAGGGCCTCATCCCCACAACCCTTGCATGGTGGTTGTGGGGGTCTGCGGGCGGGGGGCTTATCGGAATCTGGAAGACCCCTTTAACAAAGGGGACCCCCAGATCCTGCCCCCCCTATGTGAATTGGTAAGGGGTACATTGTACTCCTACCATTTCACAAAGAAAGTGTAAAAAATTGTAAAAAAACACACAGACACCGTTGGGAAAAGTCCTTGGGAAAAGATTCCAGCGGTGGTAATCCACTCTCGGTATCCTGCGATGGGTGATCTCCTCTCCGGGGTCCCGAACCTGGAGTTGGCCTTTAAGTAACACTTACATGTCTTGCCCCACTCCCAGGTTGTGACTGGACAATAAAGGGGAAGCAGCAGATTAATTAGCTCATATCTCTACACTCCAATCAGCATGTCCCTTTGTAGCACATGAGTACTGCAGCAGAACCGATTGTCTTCTTGCTCTGCCTCTATTTCCAATCTGAGCTCTGCTGTACAGGGACTGCAAGAGTCTGATACAAAGTCATATTCAGGTACTGTGTCCTTACACTTCTTGCATTCAAAAAAATTTATTTATTGACAGATTAATTATTACTGAGCAACAGGTTTTGTGTCTTTCATATCTACAGTACCTGGAGTAAGAACACACCGAGTGAAATATGGAAAGTCACCACTGCTGATCTCTATCTTAAAGTGGAACTAAACTGTGTCGGAGTAACACAAATTAAAAATGCTATTTAATTAATACATTTTAAACATTGACAGGAAACTCACCCATCCATCCATGTCTCCATGCATCATTTTGTTGGCATTTCTAGTCGTGGCCATCTTGAGTAAGGGCAGATTATATATAACTTTATTGCCAAAAGTATTGGGACACCTGCCTTAAGAGCCGGTTCACACCAGGGCGGCGCGACGCGGCACGACTTGTAGGGGCGACCTCGGCGGCGCGATCTTAAGACGACTTGAGATGCCCGCCGAGGCGATTTGCATAAGACTTTAGTATAGAAGTCAATGCAGGTCACCTTGGGTCGCCCCCAAAAGTAGTACAGGAACCTTTTTCTAAGTTGGAGCGACCTGAGTCGCTCTTACTTAGAACGGTTCCATTGAAAAGCGTGGGACGCGACTTGTCAGGCGACTGGGTCGCCTGACGAGTCGCCCTGGTGTGAACCGGCTCTTACACACACATGAACTTTAATGGCATCCCAGTCTTAGTCCATTGGGTTCAATATTGAGTTGTCCCATTCTTTGCAGCTATAACAGCTTCAAATCTTCTGGGAAGGCTGTCCACAAGGTTTAGGAGTGTGTCTATGGGAATGTTTGACCAATCCTCCAGAAGTGCATTTGTGAGGTCAGGCACTTGGACAAGAAGGCCTGGCTTGCAGTCTGCGCTCTAATTAATCCTAAAGGTGTTCTTTTGAGTTGAGGTTAGGACTCTGTGCAGGCCAGTCTAGTACCTCCACCCCAAACTTGCTCATCTATGTCTTTATGGACCTTGCTTTGTGCACTGGTGAGCAGTCATGTTGGAATAGAAAGCGGCCATCCCCTAACTGTTCCCACAAAGTTGGGAGCATGAAATTGTCCAAAATGTCTTGGTATGCTGACGCCTTAAGAGTTCCCTTCACTGGAAATAAGGGGCCAAGCCCAACCCCTGCAAAACAACCCCACACCATTTTTCCCCCTCCACCAAACTTTACACTTGGCACAATGCAGTCAGGCAAGTACCGTTCTCCTGGAAACCACCAAACCTTCACACGTCCTTCGGATTGTCAGATAGAGAAGCGTGATTTGTCACTCCAGAGAACATGTCTCCACTGCTCTAGAGTCCAGTGATGGCGTGCTTTACATCACTGCATCCGATGCTTTGCATTGCACTTGGTGATGTAAGGGTTGGCTGCAGCTGCTTGGCCATGGAAACCCATTCCATGAAGCTCTCTATGCACTGTTGTTATGTTAATCTGAAGGCCACGCGAAGTTTAGAGGTCTGTAGCTATTGACTCTGCAGACAATTGGCGACTTCTGCGCACTGTGCGCTTCAGCATGTGCTGACCCCGCTCTGTCATTTTATGTGGCCTACCACTTCGTGGATGAATTGCTGTTGTTTCCACTTTGTTATAATACCACTAACAGTTGAATATTTAGTAGCATGGAAATTTCATGGATGGACTTATTGCACAGATGGCAACCTATTACGGTACCAGGCTTGAACTCACTGAGCTTTTGAGAGTGACCCATTCTTCTACAAATGTTTGTAGAACCAGTTTGCATGGCTAGGAGCTTCATTTTATACACATGAATCCAACGATTTGGAGGGGTGTCCCAATACTTTTGGCAATATAGTGTATATATTGTATATTTGACATGCTGATCCTGCAGCCTCAGTACTTTTTGCTTTATTGACAGGAAACAGGTATAAACCTCAGAAGTTCAGTTCAGTTCCATTTCACTTTGAATGTACCTCTTGCATGTTTTCTGCAGGCAATGATTCAAGCTGGCCATATATTGATCAAAATTTTACCCGTCCAGCAGGGACCTTCCGAATTTCCATCAGCATATGGGCTCCCCCACTCAACAGAAGTTGTTTATTATTTATTCAAATTCTGCTAAAGAAACATGTTGGAATATTTTTTGTTGATCAGCTGCAACCGCTGATCAGTGGGGAATTCCTCTGTCTATCTTGTTTTTGTGGATGGAGGAATCTTCTGGCTGAACAAAAAAAAAAATTAACCCAGTATGGCCAGCCTTGAGTTACCGATCAGCATTTATAGAATGTCACCAATAGGCAATCTATATGGTTTTGTTTTTATAGTGTTTAGAGCAGGGGTCTCAAACTGGTGGCCCTCCAGCCGTTGTGAAACTACAAGTCCCATGAGGGATTGCAAGGCTGACAGTTACAATCATGACTCCCACAGACAGAGGCATGATGGGACTTGTAGTTTCGCAACAGCTGGAGGGCCGCCAGTCTGAGACCCCTGGTTTAGAGAGAAAGAAAAATCATGCACGTTTCTGGGTATAACTTTTTAAAAATTGTGTCAGTTTTTAGAAATCAGAGACAATTGGCAACAGAACCTTCGTAAGCAGATATTGAAGAGCCTCGAGAGTTCTCTGCCTGAGAGCATTTCCACAAAGACATATACAGTATACAGTTGAGCTCATAACTTTACATACCCTGGCAGAATTTATGATTTCTTGGCCATTTTTCAGAGAATATGAATGATAACACAAAAACTCTTCTCTCACTCATGGTAAGTGTTTGGCTGAAGCCATTTATCATCAATCAACTGTGTTTACTCTTTTAAAATCATAATGGCAACAGAAACTACCCAAATTACCCTGATCAAAAGTTTACATACCCCAGTTCTTAATACAGTGTATTGCCCCCTTTAACATCAATGACAGCTTGAAGTCTTTTGTGGTATTTGTGGATGAGGCTCTTTATCTTCTCAGATGGTAAAGCTGCCCATTCCTCTTGGCAAAAAGCCTCCAGTTCCTGTAAATTCTTGGGCTGTCTTGCATGAACGGCACGTTTTGAGATCTCCCCAGAGTGGCTCAATGATATTAAGGTCAGGAGACTGAGATGGTCACTCCAGAACCTTCACTTTATTCTGCTGTACCCAATGACAGATCGACTTGGCCTTGTGAATGTCCAAGTACGTCCCATGTGCAGCTTCCTGGCTGATGAATGAAAATGTTCCTCCAATATTTTTTGATAACATACTGCATTCATCTTGCCATCAATTTTGACCAAATTTCTTGTGCCTTTGTAGCTCACACATCCCCAAAACATCAGCGATCCACCTCCGTGTTTCACAGTAGGAATGGTGCACCTTTCATCATAGGCCTTGTTGACTCCTCTCCAAATGTAGTGTTTATGGTTGTGGGCAAAAAGCTAAATTTTGGTCTCATCACTCCAAATGACTTTGTGCCAGAAGGTTTGAGGCTTGTCTCTGTGCTGTTTGGCATATTGTATACAGGAAACTTTGTGGCATTTTCATAGTAATGGTTTTCTTCTGGTGACTCGACCATGCAGCCCATCTTTCTTCAAGTGCCTCCTTATTGTGCATCTTGAAACAGCCACACCACATGTTTTCAGAGAGTCCTGTATTTCACCTGAAGTTATTTGTGGATTTTTCTTTGCATGCTGAACAATTTTACTGGCAGTTGTGGCTGAAATGTTAGTTGGTCTACCTGACCGTGGTTTGGTTTCAACAGAACCCCTCATTTTCCACTTCTTGATTAGAGTTTGAACACTGCTGATTGGCCTTCTCAATTCCTTGGAATTTTTTTTATATCCCTTTCCTGTTTTATACAGTTCAACTACCTTTTCCCGCAGATCCTTTGACAATTTTTGTTGCTTTCCCCGTGACTCTGAATCCAGAAACATCAGTGCAGCACTGGATGAAAAATACAAGGGTCTGTCAGGAGTCCAGAAACTCACTGACCTTTCAGGCTGGGTTCACACTTGTACTACACGACAGTCATACAACTTTCATCCTACTTTGCTCTGCGACATCAGTCCTACATTGATCCTACATCCATCCGACATTCATGAACAGGATACTACTTTGATCCGACATTGTGCTAGTCTGACTTGTCCTTTGACCAATCAAAACAATCCCAGGGTGAGATAAATTCCTTTTACTGCTGCTGTAATCACCATGTCGGATGTCAAATGTCGGATGGTTAGGACAAGGATCCTACTTTGATCCGACTTCAATGATATTCAATGGGCTGAAGTCGGATCAAAGTCTGACAGAAGTAGTACAGGGAGCATTTTTAATGTCGGACCGACTTGTGTCGGACCAGTTAAGACGGCTCTCATAGGGATTCATTGATTTTCACACGTCATGCGACATGAGCTCCTAATGTCGGAGCGTTTGTTGGACAAGTGTGAACCAGGCCTTATACACACACCAATTACAAGCAAACAGATCACAGGTGAGGATGGTTACCTTTAACCACTTAAGCCCCAGACCATTTGGCTGGCCAAAGACCAGAGCACTTTTTGCGATTTGGCACTGTGTCACTTTAACTGACAATTGAGCGGTCGTGCGACGTGGCTCCCAAACAAAATTGACGTCCTTTTTTTCCCACAAATAGAGCTTTCTTTTGGTGGTATTTGATCACCTCTGCAGTTTTTATTTTTTGCGCTATAAACAAAAAAAGAGCGACAATTTTGGAAAAAAAAGCAATATTTTTTACTTTTTGCTATAATAAATATCCCCAAAAAATATATAAAAATGTTTTTTTCCTCAGTTTAGGTCGATACGGATTCTTCTACATATTTTTGGTAATAAGCATTTATTGATTGGTTTGCGCAAAAGTTATAGCGTCTACAAAATAGGAGATAGTTTTAAGGCATTTTTATTAATATATTTTTTTACTAGTAATGGCGGCGATCAGCGGTTTTTTTATCGTGACTGCGACATTATGGTGGACACATCGGACACTTTTGGCGCTATTTTGGGACCATTCACATTTACACAGCGATCAGTGCTATAAATATGCACTTATTACTGTGTAAATGTGACTGGCAGTAAAGGGGTTAACCAGGAGGGGGCGCTGAAGGGGTTAAGTGTGTCCTAGGGATGTGTTCTAACTGTAGGGGGGGGATGGGCTATGTCTGTGTAACACGACACTGATCACCGCTCCCGATTACAGGGAGCTGTGATCAGTGTCCTGTCACTAGGAAGAATGGGGAAATGCTTGTTTACATTAGCATTTCCCCGTTCTTCCTCTCCGTGAGACGATCGCGGGTATCCCCGCGGACATCGAGTCCGCGGGACTCACAAAGCTCGCACGTGCCCACAATGCAGAGTCTTAAAGGCGACGTACAGGTACGTTAATCTGCCCGTACGTGCCATTCTGCTGACGTATATCGGCGTGAGCCGGTCGTCAAGCAGTTACTAGCCATTCAAACTCCTTTGTGTCAACTTGTGTGCATGTTATAAGGCCAAAATCACCAGGGTATGTAAACTTTGGATCAGGGTCATTTGGGTAGTTTCTGTTGCCATTATGATGTAAAAAGAGTAAACACAGTTGGTTGATAATAAATGGCTTCAGCCAAACAGTAACAATGAGTGAAAGAAATGTTTTTGTGTTATCATTCATATTCTCTGAAAAATGGCCATGAAATCATAAATTCTGCCAGGGTATGTAAACTTATGAGCACAACTGTAATTGCTTCTTGGATGGACAGATGCCTCCTCCTCAGTGCTGATAATATAGTAAGATGTACATTAGTGTGTGTTGGGAGTAGGGATGAGCTTCGTGTTCGAGTCGAACATACGTTCGACTCGAACATCGGCTGTTCGATCGTTCGACGAAGATCGAACGATTTGGGCCGTTCGCGCCAAATTCGAGTGACGCGAACGGCCCACAATGCACTACGCCATCGCAGTGTCATCCAGGCGCTGTGATTGGCCAAGCATGCACTGTGACCCCGCATGCTTGGCCAATCACAGCGCCGGCAGCGAGGAGAGCAATGATTGGCCACAGGCAGGATGCCTGTGGCCAATTATTGCTGAGGGTGTTTAGTACACGCCCCACACTATAAAAGGCCGCCAGCACGGCGGCCTAGTGTAGTGTGTTCCGGAGCAGGGAAAGAGAAGCATAGGCAGGGACAGTGACATTTATTTTTTTCTTGCTTAACCTGGATTCCTTTAGTTTAGGGAAAGAGAAGGATAGGTAGGGAGAGTGTCAGTGTGTTTTACTGTGCGAATCCTTGTTTCTAGGGACAGGGAAGGACAGTGAGGGAATTCTCCTTGTGCTATAGTGTGCTTTAAAAAAACATTTTTTCTAGGGACAGAAAACTATAGGTAGGGAGAGTGTCAGTTTCTTTCACTGTGATAATCCTTGTTTCTAGGGACAAAGAAGGAAAGTGAGTGAAATTCTCCTTGTGCTATAGTGTGCTTTAAAAAAACATTTTTTCTAGGGACAGAAAACTATAGGTAGGGAGAGTGTCAGTGTCTTTTACTGTGCGAATCCTTGTTTCTAGGGACAGGGAAGGACAGTGAGGGAATTCTCCTTGTGCTATAGTGTGCTTTAAAAAAACATTTTTTCTAGGGACAGAAAACTATAGGTAGGGAGAGTGTCAATGTGTTTTACTGTGCGAATCCTTGTTTCTAGGGACAGGGAAGGACAGTGAGGGAATTCTCCTTGTGCTATAGTGTGCTTTAAAAAAACATTTTTTTCTAGGGACAGAAAACTATAGGAAGGAAGAGTGTCAGTTTCTTTCACTGTGATAATCCTTGTTTCTAGGGACAAAGAAGGAAAGTGAGTGAAATTCTCCTTGTGCTATAGTGTGCTTTAAAAAAACATTTTTTCTAGGGACAGAAAACTATAGGTAGGGAGAGTGTCAGTGTCTTTTACTGTGCGAATCCTTGTTTCTAGGGACAGGGAAGGACAGTGAGGGAATTCTCCTTGTGCTATAGTGTGCTAAAGCATTCCTCATCAACCATCTTTGAAATCCTTGTTTTTTTGCACAGTCAGGGAAATTGTCGTTGTGCTATTCTGTGCAAAAGCAATCATCCTCAACCATATTTAGAAATCCTTAAGTAAAGGGACAGAGAAGGACACCTGAAGGTAGCCCTTATTGCTTTTTTCCCATCTCCCTGCAGGCCATCTATTAGAATGTCTGGAAGGCAAACAAGGAGAGGCAGACAGTCAGGAGGCAATAAAAGAGGGCAAGCAGGCTCTGTGTCTGGGGGCAACAGTGCTGGTCGTGGACGCGGTGCATTGTCATCAGCACATGGCCATGGGACACGCTTGTCCTTCTTTTCGGCAGCTGGACATGTTGAGCCACATCATGCCGAAGACTTGGTAGAGTGGATGACCAAGCCCTCCTCCTCCTCCTCATCCTCTCTCACCCAGGCTCAGGGTACTGGAAAAGCAGCTGCCAAAGCGTCCTCTTCCCTGGTATCAATGTCAGACTCATCATCAGTCACTCCTTCCCTAGACCCACCATGTCCTCCTCCTGAGGAGTCCCCTGAACTGTTTGAGCACAGTGTTGGGTACATGCTCCAGGAGGATGCCCAGCGTTTCGAAGGGTCTGATGATGAAACCCAGCTAGAGGAAGGCAGTAGCGTGAGAGCAGAGGGGATGCTCAAGAAGGACACCAATCTGGCAGTCATGTTCCAGCAGCTGCAGCATACTGCCAGATTGGCTCCAGTGATGAGGAGGGAGGGGATGATGAGGTCACTGACTCCACGTGGGTGCCTAATAGGAGAGAGGAGGAGGAGGAGGATGAGGAGGAGGCACATCTCCAACGAGGCAGGATGCCCTTTGGTGGCCAGCGTAAGGGCAGTACACCGACGGAATCACACCGCAGAGCTCCGCCTGTGCAGGGCGCTGCCTCTGCCCGTCATTCAAAAAGTTCTTTGGTGTGGGCCTTTTTTGAGGCTAGTGCATCAGATCGCACAGCTGCTGTTTGCAACATATGTCTCAAGCGTATATCGCGTGGCCAAAACATCAGCCGCTTGGGTACCACATGCCTGACCAGACATATGTTGACCTGCCATGCAGCTCGTTGGCAAGCCTACCTCAAAGACCCACACCAAAGAACAAAGCGGACCTCTCCTTGCACCGCATCAGCTGGGATCTCCAACCCCACTATAACTTCAGTCCTCTCTGAAACATGCACTGAGAGGAATGAAGGTGTAGAATTAGGTGTGTCACAGCCAAGTACTTGCGGCCACTCTGCTAGCAGTACACCGACGTCCGATTCTAGCAGGCAAATTTCCCTGCCCCAGCTGCTGGACCGTCGAAAGAAGTTCACTCCCAGCCATCCACATGCCCAGCGGTTGAATGCTAGCTTGGCTAAATTGCTAGCGCTTCAACTGCTGCCTTTTCAGTTGGTAGACTCGGCCCCCTTCCGTGAGTTTGTGCAATGTGCGGTTCCTCAGTGGCAGGTTCCCAAACGCCACTTTTTCTCACGGAAGGCTATTCCGGCTCTCTACCGGCATGTGGAAGGCAATGTCTTGGCCTCGCTGGACAGGGCGGTCAGCGGTAAGGTGCATATTACCGCTGACTCATGGTCCAGCAGGCATGGACAGGGACGTTACCTTTCTTTCACGGCCCATTGGGTCACTCTTTTGGCAGCTGGGAAGGATGCAGGACAAGGTGCAGTAGTGTTGGAGGTTGTTCCACCGCCACGCCTCCAAAATGCTACTACTGGTTGTGACACACCTCTCTCCTTCACCCCCTCCACTTCTTCTTCCTCCATGGCCTCTTCCTGTGGTTTGTCCTCGGAACCAGCGGTGCTCCGTAGGCGTTCAAGGGGCTACGCAAGTACGCAGGCAAAAAGATGCCATGCCGTGCTTGCGCTGGTGTGTTTGGGGGAAGGAAGACACACTGGGGCAGAGGTCCTGTCTGCTCTGCAGGGCCAGGCCGAGAGGTGGTTGACGCCACGCCAGCTTAAGCCAGGAATGGTGGTTTGCGACAATGGCACCAACCTCCTCTCCGCCCTCCGACAGGGACAACTGACCCATGTGCCCTGTGTGGCTCACGTCCTTAACCTGGTGGTGCAGCGGTTCTTGGGCAGGTACCCGGGCTTACAGGATGTCCTGAGGCAGGCCAGGAAAGTGTGTGCATTTCCGCAGATCTTATAATGCCAGTGCTCGCCTGGCTGAGCTGCAAAAGGAGTTGAACCTGCCCAAGAACCGCCTTATATGTGACATGCCCACCAGGTGGAACTCAACGTTGGCCATGCTGCAGCGGCTGCACACGCAGCAGAGGGCCATCAATGAGTACCTGTGCGACTACGGCACCAGGACAGGGTCAGGGGAGCTTGGTTTTTTTTTCTCCACGCCAGTGGGGCATGATCAGGGATGCATGCACTGTCCTGGCACCATTTGAGGAGGCCACGAGGATGGTGAGCAGTGACAGTGCATGCATCAGTGACACTGTACCTCTTGTCCACCTGTTGGAGCACACGCTGCGTGGAATAATGGACAGGGCACTTGAGGCAGAACAGAGGCAGGAAGAGGAGGACTTCCTTGCCTCTCAAGGCCCCCTTTACCCAGACAGTGTTCCTTCTGTCCCACCCATCGCACAGGAAGAGGACGAGGAGGAGGAGGAGGAGGATTGTGTCAGCATGGAGGTGGAGGCTGGCACTCAGCATCATCAGCAGCAGTCTTTTAGGGATGATTTACAGTCCCAAGAAACCAGTGGACTTGTACGTGGCTGGGAGGAGGTGGCTGCGGATCATGTCGTCCTTAGTGACCCAGAGGACTCCGGAGCGAATGCCTCAGCAAACCTACGCTGCATGGCCTCCCTGATCCTGCAAAGTCTGCGGAAGGATCCTCGTATTCTTCGGATCAAGGAGAGGGACCATTACTGGCTGGCCACTCTCCTTGATCCACGGTACAAGGGTAAGGTTGCGGACCTTATGTTACCGTCGCAGAGGGAGCAGAGGATGAGACAACTCCGGGAGGCCTTGCAGAAAGGTCTGTGCAACGCGTTCCCAGAGACTGGGAGGTTACAAACTCCTGGTCCTGGACAACGAGTTGCTGAGGCTTCGGCCAGTCAAAGAAGGAGCGGTGGGGAAGGTGGCCGTCTGACCGATGCGTTCAGACAATTCTTTAGTCCGCAGCCCCAAAGTATGATCGGTTCCAGCAACCATCGCCAGCGTCTGATAAACATGGTGCAGGAATATCTAGGGGCAAGGTCAGACTTGGACACCTTCCCCACCGAAAATCCTCTGGCTTACTGGGTCTTGAGGATGGATCACTGGCCAGAGCTTGCACAGTATGCAATTGAGCTACTGGCCTGTCCTGCATCCAGCGTTCTTTCGGAACGCACATTCAGTGCTGCTGGAGGATTTGTCACGGATCACAGGGTGCGCCTGTCCACCGACTCGGTTGATCGACTGACTTTCATCAAGATGAACCAGTCTTGGATCACCACCAGCTACCACACACCTGATGCTGATATAACAGACTAATTGATTTTAACATGTCACATCCCTTCAAGACTGATGCTGATGCTGAGTGCCTGTGCTGTTATGTTGACTGGCTATCCTCCTCCTCCGAGTCCTCAATGATACGATTGATGATGATAGCTTGGAAGATCATTTTTGTTTATGGGTGCCGCCACCAGTGGCTAAGGCCCAATTTTTCAGCCCCTGTTTTACAGGGGCGTGTAATTACAATTTTTTTAGCAATAATTTGCCATAGGGCTCATTGCTGTGCTCCAAGTACAGTATCTGTGAGGGGTTGGAGTGTTGTGGCACCAGTGCCTAAGGCCCAATTTTTCAGCCCCTGTTTAACAGGGTCGTGTCATTACAATTTTTGAAGCAATACTTTGCAACAGGGCTCATTGCTGTGCTCCAAGTACAGTATCTGTGAGGGGTTGTAGTGTTGTGCCACCAGTGCCTAAGGCCCAATTTTTCAGCCCCTGTTCAACAGGGGCATGCAATTACAATTCTTGATCTAATAATTCACAGCAGGGCCCATTGCTGCACCCACCAAGAGTAACTCTGAGGGCTTACAGTGTTGTGGCAACGCCGCCACCACCGCCGCCACCACCGCCGCCGCCGCCACCACCACGAAAGGCCCAATTTTTCAGCCCCTGTTCAAAAGGGGCATGTAATTACAATTCTTGATCTAATAATTCACAGCAGGGCCCATTGCTGCACCCACCAAGAGTAACTGTCAGGGCTTACAGTGTTGTGGCACCAGCACCACCATCAAAGGCCCAATTTTTACTACCACTGTTCAACAATTATATGTAATTAAAATTCCTGATATAATAGTTGACAGCAGGGCGTTCCAGCACCAACCAAGAGTAACTGTGAGTGCTTACAGTGTTGTGCCAACACCAACAACTAAGGGGCCTATTTCTGCAGAGTATATACGGCAGGTCCCTACTTTCAAACATCCAACTTACAAACGACTCCTACTTGCAAACGCAAGAAGACAACAGGAAGTGAGAGGAAATCTACCCCTAGGAAGGAAAATTCTCTCCTGTAAGAATAAATATGGGAGAAAGGTGTCTCCTCTGTACTGATGCTTTATCAGCAATCCTTGTTTCAAGAAAAACACCACATTTCAAAAACAGTTGTCATTGGGACGGAAAGTGAGGTGAAATGTTCTGAACAGGGGCACAGACAGCAAAACAAATGTTACAGGGGTGATAACCCTTACCTATGTTTTCCAAAAAGTTTAAAAATAGATTTTTGGGCTGGAGCTACACTTCAACAGTGTACCTGTTCAAAATTACAAACAGATTCTACATAAGAACAAACCTACAGTCCCTGTCTTGTATGCACCGCCTGTATACGGCTGTTCAGAGTATATAGGGCCTTTTTTATTTTATGTGCGGGGTTCCCCTTAATATCCATACAAGACCCAAAGGGGCTGGTAATGGGCTGGGGTAGGGGGGGGGGATCATGGGGTAGCTATGCCATTTTTCTTAAAGATTTTCATCCATATTACCGGGACCAGACATTACATTAAAGCCGCAAGCAGTTTTAAATGGCTTTTTTTCCTTTAGAAATGTAATTTTGTGCAGGGACAGTTCTAAACACGGGAAACACGTGGCACTTCACAGGCATACTTTAGACACCCCCCAGGTACGATATTTAAAGGAATATTTGACTTTTTTTTTTTCACTTTATGCATCATTAAAATGACTGCTCCCGAAAAACGACCGTTTTTAAAACTTCTTTTTGCATTGATACATGTCCCCTGGTGCACAACCCGGGTTCCCAAACCCTTTTTAGGACAATAACATGCATAATAGTTGTTATAATTAGCACTTTAGAATTCGAACGTTCGCATCCATTGTATTTAATAGGGTTCTAATGTTCGTACGAACTTTCGGTCCGTTCGCGGGTTCTGGTGCGAACCGAACCCGGGGGTGTTCGGCTCATCACTAGTTGGGAGCCTGTATTTATCTCAGAGATCAGTAATATATATATGAAGTGCTGGTCACAGCAGCAACGGTGATGAGGGCAAGGCTACAAAAGTAAAGCATCATTGGCACCTGACAGCAGGATGTTGTTGGCTGAAAATAAACCCAATTAATGCCACGGCTTGAATCACGCTGGTCCCAGAACTATGCAGGTGGGAGATCAGTTGACCGCTGCTCAAAGAAGCCCTTGTAATCTGTGGGGGACCCAGTTTGCAGTTAAATCCTACATTTACTGACCGATAGGTCAACTGGATGAGAGACAATTGGGAGCTGTGGTATATATTACTTACCCACCATATTATTGATTATAGAAAGTATAAGAAATAATCGTTTTATGGGTATAAAAAAATAGATTAGGTAAAAAAAAAATAGCAACATGCCTGATTGCTGCGAAAGACGGGCGTCTGTGTCACGAGCGATCGTTACAATCGTTAGTGTTCACACCATGGGGAAATTCTAGAAAAAAAAATGGCTCGCCTGGTAATTTAATGTTTGTCCACGTATGGAATGCTGCAAACAGACATCCACAATAACAAGCATGTTATTTAAGGCCACTTTACTTCACAGAAGCATTTGTTACCTAGCATTGTCTGTATCCTCATAATACTTTTCCTTTTCTTAACTCTGACTTCTTATTTTTGTTTTTCTGTCTTTGTGCTGTAATTGAACCTGCTGAGGAGCATTTCACAATGTTCTGCGTGAACATCTGCCTAGTAACTAAATGTTCTTCTTCCAAATTGGCAAGAAATGTTTATTGTAAAAGTTGAGAGAATTTAGGATGAAGTCCGTTTTAGCAACTGTGATAAGAAATGTATGTGGCAATTATTGTGTATGTATCAGTGGTGTATTTTGGTTTTATGCTGCCCTAGGCAAGACTAAAGTCCGGCACCCCCCCATCTAAATTTGCCCCACCCATTCCTGTTTAAGATCCACCCCTTCATCTGGAAACTCCACCCCTTCCTCTTTAGGCTCCACCTCTTCCTATTAGCACTCCACCTAAAGAGTTGGTCAGAGACTGCAGACGTGATACAGGAGATGGTCAGAGACTGCAGACGTGATACAAGAGATGGTCAGAGACTGCAGATGTGATACAAGAGATGGTCAGAGACTGCAGACAACATACAGGAAAGGGTCAGAGACTGCAGGCATGA
This sequence comes from Rana muscosa, assembly GCA_029206835.1. NCBI lineage: Eukaryota > Metazoa > Chordata > Amphibia > Anura > Ranidae > Rana > Rana muscosa. The sequence goes on along the minus strand of CM055127.1, from coordinate 419,233,349 downwards.
TAAAGGAGAGGGTCAGGGACTGTAGGCATGATAAAGGAGAGGGTCAGAGACTGCAGACACAATAAAGAAGAAGGTCAAAGACTGCAGACACGATAAAGAAGAAGGTCAAAGACTGCAGACATGATAAAGGAGATGGTCAGAGAGTGCGGACATGATAAAGGAGATGGTCAGAGAGTGCGGACATGATAAAGAAGAGGGTCAGAGTGCGGACATGATAAAGGAGATGATCAGAGAGTGCGGAGAGGGTCAGAGAGTACGGACATGATGAAGGAGATGGTCAGAGACTGCGGACCTAATAAAGGAGAGGGTCAGAGTGCGAACATGATAAAGAAGAGGGTCAGAGTGCGAACATGATAAAGAAGAGGGTCAGAGAGTGCGGAGATGGTCAGAGACTGCGGACATAATAAAGGAGAGGGTCAGAGTGTGGACATGATAAATGAGATGGTCTGAGAGTGCGGACATGATAAAGGAGAGGGTCAGAGAGTGTGGACATGATAAAGGAGAGGGTCAGAGAGTGTGGACATGATAAAGGAGATGGTCAGAGAGTGCGGAGAGGGTCAGAGAGTGCGGACATGTTAAAGGAGATGGTCAGAAACTGCAGACATGACTCTCCATGGTCATGAGTGAATAGAAAAGTCTTCTGTGGCATAATCATTGTGCTTCTTCTAATAGTAATAATAATGCGCCAGTTACCATTACATCCCTGTGACCGTCCCCGCCAGAGCACATAGAGCCGAGCCGAGCCCGCCCCCTCCTGAGCGCAGCCAAGGTGAGACGAGCCCACCCCCTCCGAGTGCAGCCAAGGTGAGACGAGCCCGCCCCCTCCCGAGCGCAGCCAAGGTGAGCCCGCCCCCTCCCGAGCGCAGCCAAGGTAAGCGGAGACTGCCCCCTCCCAAGCGGGGACCACCCCCCCTGACCCGAGCACAGCCGAGGGTGCACTTCTGCTCAAACCCAGCCGAACGGAGACTGCACCCCTCCTGAGCACAGCCCAGCCGAGACAGCCGCTGGGGACTGTTTTTGTGCAGGAGACGGGAGTCGGGCGGAGGTGGGGGGGTTGCTTTTTGCCGCTCCCCCCCACAAAGTGCTGCCCTAGGCCTGGGCATTGTCGGCCTAGGCTAAGACACAGCACTGGTATGTATAGCCAAAACCTTTTGATTGTGTTTGGATAGAGTAGGAAAAGGTTAAAGCCCCCGTATTATTTTTCTTTGCTGCCCTGTCTTAGGGATTATTCCTTTCACCTCCTGTCCTGGACATGCAACAGGAAGTGGGAGGAAATCTTGAAAAAGGGAGGGGAATTACACTTGGACAGTTGTCACCGGAACATGTCCCCATTGGACGGTTTACCATCACGTCTGATATTGGTGAAAATTGAAAAATATTTACATTTCCCATCACTTTCTGTTTCAGGCATAACAAGGAGGGACGCAAGGCAGCAATGATGACTTGACATAGTCATGGTGGCTCTACACAGGTTGATAAGCGATTGATTTATTTTCCAGAATAATCAATCTGCAGTCGACCCCTTCGATATGCCACATATGGGGAAGTGGCTTTTGATTGATCGTTAGGAAACAATCGTAAATTACAATTGTAAGTTATTGATCGCATCTCTGATTCCACCATGAAATCTCAATCTGATCTAAATAAAATTAGAATCATGAACAAAGTATCTCAGTGCTGCGATGCAAAACCAGCAATCGTTTTCAGCCTTAGCTGATTGACTGAGTCTAAATCCATTGTAAGGAAAGTTATGGCTATTCAATGGTTTGCAGATTCCATTGTTTTGATAGGATCACACGATGATCTGATAATAAAATCAAAGCATGTATGGCCACCATAAGGCATGCCCCCACCCCCTGAATGCAGCCAACCTGGTTCAATAAAGAAAGTAATGCTGGAGTCTGGCTATGATCCTCTTCAGCATAATTGATTAGAAATCAGTAACAAGACCACTAACGCGTTTTGGCCTTGCAGCCTTAAACATAGCTCTGATTAGGGCTGCAAAGCTAAAACGCATTAGCAGCCTTTTTGCTGGTGGGTATTTTGGATTTTTAATTTTGATTTTAAGTTGACGAGGATTGTACCTAGACCCCAGTTTTATTATTTTGTTTTTTGGGCGAGAAGCTACAGCGCCCTTTTAGATTGTTGAGGCATTTCAGAGCTAGAGCTTGGAGAGAGGTAAGTTGAACACAAGGAGGCAAAACTTTCTGTCTGCAGCCCAATGAGTGCTGACTATACAGAGCCACATTGGCTTGAAAAAGTATTCATACCCCTGGAAAGTTTCCACGTTTTGTCATGTTACAACCAAAATAGTAAATGTATTTTATTAGGATTTAATGTGATAGACCAGCACAAAGTGTCACATAATTGTGAAGTGGAACGAAAATGATAAATGGTTTTCTATTTTTTTACAAATTTATATCTGAAAAGTGTAGTGTGCATTTGTATTCAGCCCCCTTTACTCTGATACCCCCCAACTAAAATCTAGTGGAACCAATTGCCTTCAGAAGTCACCTAATTAGTAAACAGATTCCACCTGTGTGTAATTTAATCTCTGTATAAATACAGCTTTTCTGTGAAGCCCTCAGAGGTTTGTTGGTGAACCTTAGTGGGGGGGAAAACGGCATCATGAAGGCCAATTAACACACCAGAGAGGTCAATGATAAAGTTGTTGAGAAATTTAAAAAAGGGTTAGGTTATTAAAAAAAATATCCCAAACTTTGAACATCTCAAGGAGCACTGTTCAATACATCATGCAACAATGGAAAGAGTATGGCACAACTGCAAACCTACCAAGACATGGCTGTCTGACAGGCCGGGCAAGGGGAGTATTAATCAGAGAAGCAGCAAAGAGGCCCATGGTAACTCTGGAGGAGTTTCCACAGGACAACCATTAGTCGTGTACTCCACAAATCTGTCCTTTATGGAAGAGTGGCAAGAAGAAAGCCATTGTTGAAACAAAGCCATAAGAAGTCCAGTTTGCAAGAAGCCATGTGAGGGACAAGCCGTATGGCGGAAAACTAACACTGCACATCACCCTGAACACACCATCCCCACCATGAAACATGGTGGTGGCAGCATCATGTTATGGGAATGCTTTTTTTTCAAGCAGGGACAGGGAAGCTGGTCAGAGTTGATGGGAAGATGGATGGAGCCAAATACAGGGCAATCTTCGAAGAAAACCTGTTAGAGTCTGCAAAAGACTTGAGACTGGGGCGAAGTTTCACCTTCCAGCAGGACAACGACCCTAAATATACAGCCAGATATACAATGGAATGGTTTAGATCAAAGCATATTCATGTATTAGAATGGCCCAGTCAAAGTCCAGACCTAAATCCAATTGAGAATCTGTGGCAAGACTTGAAAATTGCTGTTCACAGACACTCTCCATCCAATCTGACAGAGCTTGGGATATTTTCCAAAGAAGAATGGACAAACATTTCACTCTCTAGTTGTGCAAAGCTGGTAGAGACATCCCCAAAAAGACTTGCAGCTGTAATTGCAGCAAAAGGTGGTTCTACATCTACATAATTTGAGTTCCATTTCTGTGCTCTCAGGTTTACATAAAACGTATCCAAAGTGTGACAAGTTGAATTTAAAGTGGTTGCAAACCCTTACATATACCCCATTAAGTGACTGGCCTCAAAACAAATCCTCCTACATAAATTGAACCTGTTTACCTGCAGCCATCTATTCTCTACAATGCCAATGCGCAAACACGCATGTAGGTCCTGCACATAAGTACATGGTATTATTGTGAATGTCAGTGCAAGAGCAATAATTCTAGTGCAAACCTCCTATGTACTTTTAAACTGGTAATCTGTAAAAGCCTTTAAAGCGCCGCCTATGGAGATTTTTTTAGGTACCGTAGTTTGGCACCATTCCACAGACGTACGCAATTTTAAAAGCGTGACATGTTACATATCTATTTACTTGGTGGAACATCATCTTTTACCAAAAATATTGATATTATATCGTGTTTACTAAAAAGATTATTTTTCCATCAGTATGTTTGTTGTCAGCACATGATCTGATTGGCTCCTGGTGCTGCATCTTCCTCTCACATACCAAGTCTTGCTGTAAACGGACTGCAAGAGGTTGATACCAGGTCATGATCAAGTCTTACTAAACCCACAACAGTAAAATTAGTCTTTATAGGCAGTAAAGCAGGCTTGTTATACTCACTGTCAAACCTAATGGGTTAATCCTCTGCATTGTGTAAAAAGGCTGTTTGATCCTGTCTTTTCTGATCCTCCCCTTCTTCCACTGTCCCCAATCCATCTGCTGATAGTACAGAGCCCTTGGTGTCGCTCTGCACATACTCAGTTTGGTGTGTATTGCTTGAGTTTTTCTTTATTGGGAGGATGCATGTAATCAGTTCAGGGCCAATCAGCACTGTCCAGAGGGTTAGGGGTCCTGCAGCCTCATGGGACAGTCAGAGGAGAATAAACACTCCTCCAATAAGCTTTAACCGGACACTGATAGAAAAGTCACAAGACTGCAATATACTGCTGATGAGAAAGGGTATTTAGCAGTTTATATATACTAAAATGATTGCATTTCCATGTTCTGTGGGAGACCAGATATAGTAAATGCAGGCTCCTGGGTTTAGTAACACCTTCAGGTACTTTCACTTAATGATGTATGAATGAGTAGCTGTATTCAATTTGTCTTTTTTACATCTGGCTGGTGTTCAACTTTATTTTGATTCATCATTTGATATTTCATGTATAAATCCTCTAAAAAATTGTTTTTTAAACAGACACACCTGGGACCTCCAGCTGTTGCAAAACTACAAGTCCCATCATGCCTCTGCCTCTGCCTCTGGGTGTCATGCTTGTGCCTGTCAGTCTTGCTATGCCTCATGGAACTTGTAGTTCTGAAACAGCTGGAGGTCCGCTAATCTCATATCCCTGTTATAGAGAATAGAAAATGTTATGCAATGCCCAATTTAACCAGTAGATGGTGGTACATGTAAAAGGCAAAAACTGGGGAAACGATCCCTACTACACAGAAAGTTATACTGAGAGTTGAGGTCTTGCTAGAATAGTCTGCAACAGAAAAGTTACATCTACATTATCTGAAATCCTAGCTTTGAGTCAACTGACACTTTAAGGGTTTTCACCAAAATATTCCAGATATCTTTCATAAACACTAATATCATAAAATAATTGTATTAGTCCTCCCATGACACCAACATCTTAACAGCAATCAAAACAAAAGATGACATTTTATCTGTATTTGGAAGCGGCATTTCACAACCCGGGACGCACCGCCAGCCACATTCACACTCTTGTCTAAAAAAGCATTTAAAATTGCACAACGTGCAAGAACTGAAAATTAGATTCTTTATTTTGCAACAACTCTGTACAGCGCTTTTGGCAGACCTTGGCTTATTAGCAATGGCTCGCTGTCTGCTGCTGGTCACTGTTCAATTCTTTTTTGACCTGACCTTTACAAGGAAAACCAGAAATAGTATTGCAATTTGTGAAAATGGTCAAGCCGCTTTTAGGGAGACGGCAGGGGTTTTAAGAGGACTGATGCTTAAAGACCAACATTTACACACAAAATTCGAACAATAAAATCTAAATTTAGTTCAGTTAATGGAATATAAAAGATTTAATTTTTTTCCTAAAGAAAAATCAAAGACAGTTCGATTAAAAAACATGCCCCAAAGCAGATGCCAAGAACAGTTATTTATTAGCCGTTTAGAAAAGTATTTGATGCGTAACACAAGCAATTTTGTGGCTTGTTGTACTAAATTCTAATAGGTAAAACACTTTTGTACTCACCATACAGTACAATATTTCTCCTGGAGTCCATTTAGAGACAAAGTCCTTCACCCTGTCTCCGTTTTTTAGCGAAGCAGTACAGAGTGCATGATCAAAAACAAAAGGGATCGAGTCTTTGTCCTTCAATGGACTCTAAGAAAAGGATTTAACCGCTTCCCGACCGCCGCACGCTTATATACGTCGGCATAATGGCACGGGCAGGCAAATGGGCGTACCTGTGCGTCCCTTTAAATTTGCCGCCTAGCGGGCGTGCCTCGGGAATGTGCTCGCGGGTCCCGCAAACTCGATGTTCGCTGGCGGCCCACGATTGCGGCGAGGAGAGGCAGAACGGGGAGATGCCTATGTAAAAAAGGCATTTCCCTGTTCTGCCTAGTGACATGTGCCGAATCGCAAAAAATGCTCTGGTCAGGATGGGGGGAAATTCTTCCCGGGGGTTAAGTGGTTAAAGTGATTCTAAAGATAGGATTTTTTTTTTTTTTTTAGCTTAAAGCAGAACTACACTGCACCTCTGCAACACAAACCAAAAACACAATTTTTGATATTCAAACCAAACTGAAAAATCACTTTCAAAAACACCCTTCTAGCATTTCTGGCTGTGGCCATCTTGCGTAAGGGCAGATGATTCATGTAGCATTTACTTCCTGTAATCCATCTGCCCTTAGCTCAGGCATGCAGGCAGGAGGGTGCGCTTAGCTCGGAAAACCCTCTTCCCCTCCTAAAGACTCCTGGGATGTAGGACATCAATTGCCTGGGCCTGGAAACAAAGAAGTAACTGTAGAAATTTAAAAAAATAAGTTTTAAACAAGAATAATACACCTTCCTATTTATTTACTAATGCTATCGGCATAAGGATTAAAAATAGTCAATGTTGATTGAAAGAGTGGGAGACTTTAATGTATCCTATGCAAAAAAGGTAAAAAACCTTCTGGGTGCAGCTCCCTCCCAGCCCCCGCTTATACTTACCTGAGTGCCATCTCGAGCCAGTGATGTGCACGACAGCAGCAGCTCTCCCGAGTCTCAGTCTCTCTCTCCTCATTGGCGCCTGCTGCTGTCAATCACAGCCAGTGAGCCAATGAGGAGAGAGCAGGGGGCGGGCTAGAGCAGCAGTGTGTGTGTGTGAATGGACAATGTCCATTCACAGAAGCGTGGCGCGGGAGTGAGCCTGCTCAAGTGCCCCCATAGCAAGAGGGGGAGAACCTGTGGGGGAATCAAGGATGGAGAGAGATCTGGGGGTCCTAGTAGATGACAGACTGAGCAATAGCATGCAATGTCAAGCTGCAGCTACCGAAGCCGGCAGAATATTAGCATGCATAAAAAAAAAGGGACATACTCCAGGGATAAAACAATAATCCTGCCACTTTTTAAAACTCTGGTTAGGCCACATCTGGAGTATTCTGTCCAGTTCTGGTCACCAGTCCTCAGAAGGGATGTGCTGGAGAGAGTCCAAAGAAGGGAAAAAGAAGGGACTGGAGGACCTCAATTATAAAGGTACGACGCTCAATTTATTCTCTCTCTAAGTCCAGGCAATAAAGAGAATGCTCCTTCGGATTCTTGGTAGCAGGGCATAAGGATTGTGGGACTTTGTCCCTCATACAGACAAGGCTGTTTTGCACCTAAGACCATCCTTTCTTCCAAAGGTGGTATTAGCCTTACACCTTAACGAAGTATGAGGAATGGCTTCTTACAGGTGAGGGCCACCAATTCAGAGAAAACATCTGGCCGATGTGATAGCGTACACAAATTCTATTTTGCAGCAGAGGTCATCTAAGGGAATATTCCTGATGGGTGCAAAGGGTAGTTTCTGCAGTGCAGAGAGAACAAGGTTGAGTTCCCAAAGAAGCACATGGTGATGCAATGGGGGCTTAGTGCGAGATACACCTTTAAAGGAACTTTTTTACAGGGGAGTGTGCAGCCAAAGGTCTTTCAAAGAATGGGCAAGGCTAAGACCTGTCCTTTGAGAATGCTTAAGGCCAAGTTGTGGTCAGGATCTGACTTTAGGAAGGTCAGGATGTGAGGCACAGAGTAATCTCTGGTATAGACAGGTCTGTGTTCGCACCAGGTAAAAAAAGAAATTCCAGGTGCAATAGTAGCTCACCCTTGGAAATGGCTTTTTCTTGCTTTTGGCAAGGTAGGGATGACAAACTCATAGACCCCTCTGTCTTTTCAGACCTTCGTTTCAACAGCCATGCTGTTAAAACCACAGTTAAAGTATAGAATAGAGGGCCATGAGATGGCAGATATTTTCTGTGGGAAGAGGCCACGGGTCATCTGTTAGAAGTCTGAGTATATCTGTGTACCAGGTTCCTCTGGGCCAGTTGGGTGCAACTTGAAACACCATTTTCCTTTCTTGCTCTAAACATACAAAGAAGAAGAAGTCACACTGAAGGGAAGGGGTAGATTAGTCTAAACTGAAATCAGGGAACTTTTAAGGCATCGGAGGCTAGGGGTAGAGGGCCCTTGGTCCTGGCTACAAACTGGGAAAATCTGTGGCTGAATCTGGAGGCTGTGATATCTACAATCAAACATTTCTGAGATCTCAGATTGAGGATGCCTCGGCAAAGGCCCCATACCCCCTATTCTAGGCGGTGGCAGCTGAGGTAATCCGCATTCCACTCTTGGGATGTGGACTGCAGAGATCGCTTGACAGTAAGCTCCCATCCATGGGGGGGGTCCAATGTTGCAGAGCCATCCAAACTGCTCTGAGGTACAAGATGTTAAATATGAGCTTAGGCTCCACAGGTGACAGTTTCCTGAACCACAGAGTACTGGACCATGCCTCCCTGGTGTCTGTTGTCATCACTTTCCAATGATAGGGAAGGAAAGACCTCCCTATTGTTAGGGTTGGGCTTAAATCCACCAAGATAGGGCCTATCTTGGCTGGACAGGAGCATAGGTAGGTATAGAGAAGGAGCATGCTTGTTCCAAGTCAACAGAAAGTTGTTGGAGAGCTCTTGAATTAAATTGGGCAATGGTACTACTTCTAAGGAGCCAACCATGAGGCCTAGAACTCCAGAACATGGCCTGCAGAATTTCACGAGATGGCCTGGAGAATTGTATTGTGGAACGTTGCTTTGTTCTCAACTCTCAAGCATGGGCACAGGGAGAAAGAAGTTTATTTTATGGAAGGAAAACCCTTGCTTTGGATGTATACATGACCAGACCCAAGCATTCCAGGTGAAGAGAAGGCTGGAGAGCAGATTCTTTTTTTAATTGATCACCCAACTTAAAGCCTGGTGTATCTGAAATTTCCTGTAGACATTTGCTGACCAGCAGGACAGGAGAGGAGTCCTTCAGAAAAGAGTCATCTGGATTACCCGAGTTCTGGGACAAGCAAGAAGGGGTGGCCAAGACCTTCATAAATAGCCTAGAGGCACAGAGGACAGCCCAAAAGGTAAAACAAGAAAACTGGAAGAGACCGTCTGCCACTGAAGCAAAGGTGAAAAAGTTTAGGGTCTAGGGGACATAGAAATCTACTTCTGAATGCTGGTTTCAAGCCAAAAAAGGGTGGTCACACCAAATGTTGGTTTGATTTCTCTTCTGTTCATTTACTTTCCATTTTGTCAATTGAGATTATATATATATATATATATATATATATATATATATATATATATATATATATATATATATAAAACTTATAAAAACACAATCAAATCCCTGGGTAGGATAATGAAAGTTTTCTATAGCAGCGCTCAGGTGGTCAATAGACTCCCTTGTCCACTCACTCTTATTTACAGTTCATAAGAGTACATATGTCATTTACAACAACATCTTTTTTCATAAGTTCTATATGTACTCTTATGAACTGTAAATAAGAGTGAGTGGACAAGGGAGTCTATTGACCACCTGAGCGCTGCTATAGAAAACTTTCATTATCCTACCCAGGGATTTGATTGTGTTTTTATAAGTTTTATAGTTTTATGTTCTGCAAAATATTTGTTGTGTTTAAGCGGCTGCTGATATAGATACATATAGTGAACATTTGGGTTAATGAATACGGTCACGTATTCATTGTAGTCTGTTATAAGTCACCTGTGAGCTTCTTTAGCGCTGGGATAGTGAAAGAAGGCCAGGGGAACTTCACTTTAATTTTTATATATATATATATATATATATATATGAAAAAAAACTATTAACACTTCTATTTCTGAAAGCATTCTTAATTGACAGCATTTTTTTCACACCTGCCTAAAATGTTGTCCCAGTACTGCAGGCACCTGGATGGTCCATGGGAGAAGGGAATTCATCCGCTTCCCTTTACTTCCCTCTCTCCCTTATTCCTTTCTTCGACTTCCAATTGTCTTTGCACCCCATACATTTTTTACCTTCCAGAAACCACGTCCTATTGGCTCATGTTAGGTTTCATCCTGATTTCTCATCTTACTCCCAAAGTTACACTGGGTAAGGAGTCTATACACCTCAATCCCTCAGTGTAATACTTGCAATACAACCCAAGGATGGAATAAATCCCCACTAATTTTACCTTCTTAAGCATTCACAGAAATGCGTTTTATAGTCCAATAGCGCATGTGTTTCATCTGTAATTACAACAGACTTGGAAAACTTGTATGTACAATTGTTACCAGATGTAGCACTTCAGGATTTTTCTTTCATCTGTACGTAAGATTTTCAATAAACCCGTCTAGGCATGGACACTAGACCTCTGAAGGTATTGCTGTGGTATCTGACAGTAGTAGATCCATAAGTCCTGTAAGATGCAAGGTTAGGCCTCCATTGATTGATCTTGTTTTTCTAGCACATCCCACAGATGGTCGATTGGATTGAGATCTGGAGAATTTGGAGGCCAAGTCAACACCTCAAATCCATTGTCATGTTCCTCAACTATTCCTGAATTCATCAGACCAGACCACCCTTCTTCCATTGTGCTGTGGTCCAGTTTGGATGCTTATATGCCAATTGTAAGAGCTTTTGGTTGTGGACATGGGTCACCATGGGCACCCTGACCAGTCTGCAGCTATGCAGCCCCATACACAACAAACTGCAATGCACCGAGTATTCTGACACTTTTCTATCAGAACCAGAAATAACATTTCCAGAAATTTGATCTACAGTATTTCTTCTATTGGATGGACTACACAGGCCAGCCTCCGCTGCCCATGTGCATCAGTAAGCCTTGACTTCCCATGACCCCATCACAGGTTTTCCTTCCTTGGACCAATTTTGTCTGTTTCTGATCACTGCAGACAGGCAACATCCCACAAGAGCTGCAGTTTTGGAGTTGCTGTGGCCCAGTCATCGAGCCATTACAATTTGGCCCTTGTCAAAGTCACTCAAATGATTACAATGGACCATTTTTTCTGTTTACAACACATCAACTTCAGGGATACCATGTTCACTTGCTGCCTCATATAGCCCACCTACTTTCAGGTGCCACTGTAACAAGATAATCAATATAATTCACTTTACTTGTCAGTGGTCATAATGTTATTGCTGATCTGTATATATTGTGGTACACACTCTGACCACTTCCTGCCCGTAGTACCTACCTGTACATCCTCGGGTTGTAGTGGTTTATACCAGGGCAATGGCTGCAGCCATGAATTTGGCTTTTTGTTTTTTTTATGTGGCGGAAGTGATGCCCCCCCTCCCGAACTCTCCTGTTCCACCAGAAAGCCCGGGACTGAAGCCGGAATTTCTGCCTCCTTACCATAGAGATGATCAAGGACCAGAAGTTCCTTAATCATCTCTATAGTCTAAGACAGGGTCTCCAAACTGTGGCCCTCTTGGCACCATTCTCCCACTGATAAGAGACCCTATTCTGCCAGCTGACATCAACCATGGGGCACAATTTCCTCCACTGACAACAACAATGGGGCACTATTCCTCCCATTGATACCAACCATTGGGGCACTGTTCCTCCACTATAGTCTGGCCCCCCTACAGTCTGAAGGACAATAAACTGGCCCTTTGTTTACAAAATTTGGAGACGCCTGGCCTAAGAAACCGAAAGTTGCAAGGACCTTGTTGTCACTTTCGCTCAGATGTAAATCAAGCCCTTACTGGCTTCTGAAAGCATCAGATCAAACTGATCTCGGTTTGCTCAGATGCTATTAAGGGCAGAGGAGAGATCTGGGGTCTAATAGACCCCAGATGTCTCAGTAAAGAAAACCTGTCACTGCCCATGCTATCACAAGGGATGTGGTTCATGCAAAGGGATGTTGCGATAGAAATAAAAGTAATCAAAAAAACAAGAAAAAATAAAAACAATTTTTAAAGTACTCCCACACAAAGGCAAACGCATATGTAGGTCCCACATGCACATGTAAACACACGTGAGGTATTGCTGCAAACATTATAGCGAGAGCAATTCTAGAACTTGACCTCCCATGTAAATCTAAACTGGTGACCTGAAATGGCTTTTAAAGTGTCTATAGAGATTTTTAGGTACCATAATGTATTGCCATTCAATAGACGTACGCAATTTTTAAAGCGCGACATGTTAAAGTGATATTAAAGTCTTTTTTTTTATTCTTTAAAAATAAACATGTTATACTTACCTGCTCTGTGTAGTGGGTTTGCACAGAGCAGCCCAGATCCTCCTCTTCTCGGGTCCCGCGTCGGCGCTCCCGGCCCCTTCCTTTTGCAGAGTACCCCCACAGCAAGCGGCTTGCTAAGGGGGCACCTGAGCCGAGCCGCTGCTCTGTGTGCCAATTCAAACATGGAGCACCGGCTTAGCCCCGCCCCCTCTCTCTCCTCTTTGGCTTAATGACTGATTGAAAGTGCCAATGACACCCGCTGCTGGGTCTCAGCCAATCGGGAGGGAGTGTCCCAGACAGCCGAGGCTCTTGTGCAACATGACTGGATCGAGATAGGGCTCAGGTAATTATTAGGGGGCTGCTGCACACAGAAGGTTTTTTTTATCTTAATGCATAGAATGCATTAAAGGGGTTGTAAGGCTTTGATTTTTTTTTTTTTTATAAATAACAAACATGCCATACCTACCGCAACTGTGCAGTTTGTTTTGCATAAAGTGGCCCCGAACACCTTCTTCTGGGGTCCCTCGGCGGCTCCTCCCCGCATCAGATAACCCCCAAGGAGAAGCTCTCTCCTGGGGGGGGTTACCTTGCGGGCGCGCTCTTGAGTCATTCATTCTGCGTCCATAGCCACCGAATGTATGACTCGGCCCCGCCCCCGGCATCCACGTCATTGGATTTGATTGACAGCAGCGGGAGCCAATGGCTGCACTGCTATAAATCTATCCAATCAAGAGCCAGGACCCCCTGGAGAGAAGGACATTGCGTTTTCCGCTGAGGCACATTCGGGGTTTAGGCAAGTTAGGGGGGGGGTTTGGTGACTGCCAGGTGTTTTTTCACCTTAATGCATAGGATGCATTAAGGTGAAAAAACACGAGGGCTTACAAGCCCTTTAAGATAAAAATAACAGTCTGCCTTTAGAACAACTTTGTATCCATTTACTCAGCGTAATATCACATTTTATATTTTAGCAAGCAAATCGGATATTGTGGTGCGTTTTTGTGAATTAAAATTCATTAAAGTATATTTTTTCCAAATAAAATACATTTGAAAAACCACTGCGCAAATACCGTGCGACATAAAATTGCAACGGTACTTTAAATGGTTAAATTCCAGTAATATTTGTCCTCGTAGCAAATAAAAACTCTTTTAGACTTCAAAACATTCTATTTAATTTATACAAATGACTACTAAATACAAAAAGTAGATTAAAACAAAATAGTTATTTTCTGGCAAAGTTTACAATGCAACATATTACATAGCTTAGAAGAAAGGCATCTCTCTTTCCCCCACCCTCCCTTTAATATTTGAAAGAGTATCCAGAATCTCTCCAAGGAACCTTGTACATCTTGTCTTCGTTTCCTATGTCAATAAAAGGCAAGCTGGAAATAGGGGTGCGACACTTGATAAGGTTTAGAATCCTGTCAATGGATATAGACCACACAACTTCTCAATATGGAGAAAGAAGAATGTGACTTGATGCAACGTGATCATACAGTAAAAAAAAAAAAGTGTTACAAAATTAAGTGTAAAACCAAATAACAAAAATAAAAACACAATGTAGCGATAGCCTTTTGCACTGTTCAGTTTTTTCTGGAAACCTTTAAGTGCACTAGTAATAAATAATTTTAAAGTTTCATACAGTCAAAAACAAAAAATTCTTATGTTCAGCATTATTGTAAACATCAGTACACGCAAGAGGCAGCCAATGCTGACAACTCTCATATTAGGCTTTGTTTTTTTTTACATCATTCCCCAAAAAATGGATGGGTATAATTTGCAACATCGATCTGTACATGGCCAATCTTATATTTGGCATCGGTCGATTAAAATGAAACCGTTACAGTGCAAGTAAGGAATGCGAGGAATCTGTAGTGCAATCAAACAGAGAAGCACGTAAAATATTGCTAGGTAAAAATCCGATAAGATCCGCGTGATTTCCTTAGACGTGGCTGAGAAGCGATCACTTTTTCTTATTTTTTTCCAACCTCCAAATTCACCCTTTAATGCCCAGATCGGTACTGAAATTTCTACGCTGCCCCTTCAGATCCGGATCTTTGCAATCGTCAAGCTGTCGCGGCTGCTTGGAAGGCGGATTTGTGCCAAATGTGCACTAAAGTAATTCGAGGTTTCAGTGTTCCATCGCGGGATTGTCTCCTTAACAGGCGTGTGTTTAAAAGTCGCACATGAAAAGAACTGAAAACAAAGTCTACACCTCGGCAGGCAAGCACTGTATTTGAAAAAAAAAAATTCCCCGTTTTGTCGTACAATTGATGCACGGAAGTGGCGGCAGTGCCGACAAAATCTTCAGCAGTCTGATTTCAGTTTATCTAAGGAATTGTCAATTTTGGTTAAAGTCTTTTTGATGCGCAAGGCTGTGAGTCTCGCGGAGGGGTTGTGATACCAGCATTCCTTCATCAGCTTAGCAAGTGATGATAGTGTCTGCAAAAGAAGAGAATGTATTTGAGCACAAAAGATACAGATATAGATATCATGAAGTGGCATATGATGCTAGTGATAATCTGCACTTATGGGGAAATATTCTACAATTCAGCATCAAAATCTGCTCAAAGAAAGGCTATCCCAAAATTTCAACCTAAACGCCATGCAGCTCTGTATTAATATATCATTACATGTACAGTATGTTTTAAATGCAAGTACTTGAATTCAACTAGTTATGAGCCTATGCAGTCACTGTACAGCAGGGCTCAGAGTGAGAGAAGGAAAAGCAGCACAAGGAGTAAGTCCGTTCATATAATGACAAAGAACAGAGGATTAGAAAGACTGACAGATAGGGTCAACAGTCTGCTGCTTCTCCTTTCCTTCATGTCCAATCACAGGCTGGAAGAGGAGAGCAGATCTATATGTATAAACCACTTCAATACCGGGCTTTTATACCACCTCAATACCGGACCTATTCTGGCACTTCTCTCCTACATGTACAAATCATCATTCTTTTTCTAGAAAATTACTCAGAACCCCCAAACATTATATATGTTTTTTTTAGCAGACACCCTAGCGAATAAAATGATGGTCATTGCAACTTTTTATCTTGCACGGTATTTGCGCAAATTTTTTTTCAAATGCCTTTTTTTGGGGGAAAAAAATGGTTTCATTTATTAAAAAACAAAAACAAGTAAAGTTAGCCCAATTTTTTTGTAAAATATGAAAGATGATGTTACACTGAGTAAAAAGATACCCAACATGTCACGCTTTAAAATTGCGCACACTCATGGAATGGCGCCAAACTTCAGTACTTAAAAATCTCCATAGGCGACGCTTTGAAAATGTTTACAGGTTACCAGTTTAGAGTTACAGAGGAGGTCTAGTGCTAGAATTGTTGCACGCACTCTAACGCACGCGGCGATACCTCACATATGTGGTTTGAACGGCGTTTACATATGTGGGCGGGACTTGCGTGTGCGTTCGCTTCTGAGTGCGAGCTACCGGGGACAGGGGTGTTTTAATTTTTTTTATTATTATAAGACCCCACATCTCTCCTCCAGGCTGGAAAGCATGAGATCGGGAAAAAAAATTCACCGATCATGCTGACAGCTGCGATTGCGGCTTTTTTTACTTCCTAGTACACGTGCGTGACGTCATAACGTCGCGCCTGGGCCTCAGACGGTCATAGAGATCTCTATGCTCCTCATCCAGCGCCGGACGTTTCTTTCTCCGGGCCCCCGATGGCACGGGAGAGCCCGGAGAAGCACCGGATGGGGAGGGGAGGGGGGGGGGGGATGTCCCCTCCTGTCGACTATAAGAACGATCAAGTGGTGGAACTGCCGCTATGATCGTTATCGTGCACAGAATCGCCGGCATGAAAGAATGATATCTGAATGATGCCTGTAGCTGCAGGCATCATTCAGATATCCCCCCAAAGTCAAGGACATCATATGACGCCCACCCAGGATGGGAGATCCCATCTGTGGACGTCATATGACTATGGCTGGGTATATAAGTGGTTAAAGTGGTTCTAAAAGGCAGAAGTTTTTTTTTTTTTTATTATTATCTTAAAAGTGATTGTTATTTTTATAGAAAAAAAACAAGGCTTTACAAACATGTTATACTTACCTGCTCTGTTGCAGTAGATTTGCACAGAGCAGCCCATATCGTCCTCTTCTCGGGCGCCTCTTCTGCGCTCCTGGCCCCTCCCTCCTGTTAAGTGCCCCCACAGCAAGCAGCTTGCTATGGGGGCACTCAAGCCGAGCTGCAGCTCCGTGAGTCCATTCATTCAGACATGGAGCTGCGGTTCAGCCGCCCCCTTCCTGATTGGCTGACTGATTGACAGCGGTGGGAGCCAATGGCGCTTCTGCTGTTCTTAACCAATCAGGAGGGAGAGTCCCGGATGGCCGAGACACTTGTGGGCATCGCTGGACAGAGATGGCAAGTATTAGGGGCGCCGCTGCACACACAAGGCTTTTTATCTTAATGCATGGAATGCTTAAGAATAAAAAAAAAAACTTCTGACTTTACAACCACTTTAATGCATTCAATGCATTAAGATAACATACCTTCTATGTTCAGCAGCGCCCCTAATAGTTATCTGAGCCCCATCTCCAGTGATGTTGTACGAGAAACTCGGCTGTCCGGGACTCTCCCTCCCGATTGGCTGACACAGCAGCGGGCGCCATTGGTTCCCGCTGCTGTCAGTCAGTCACTGAGCCAATGAGGAAATAGAAGGGACAAGCCGCGGCGCCGTGTCTGAATGGAGACACAGAGCTGTGGCTCAGCTATGGTGCCCCCCCCATAGCAAGCTGCTTGCAGTGGGGGCACTCGACAGGAGGGAGGGGTGAGGAGTGACGGCAAGGGACTAGAGAAGAGGAGGATCCAGGCCGATCTGTGCAAAACCATAACACGGAGCAAGTAAGTATAACATTTTTTTTTTGTTTTAAAAATAAGACGACTTTAATATCACTTTAACTACTTCAGCCCCGGGAAGGATTTACAGCAGTTACTAGTAATGGAAGTGATTAGCAATTTTTAGCGGGACTGCGACATTGCGGCGGACAGATCGGACACGTATGACACTTTTTGGGACCAATGACACCAATACAATGATCAGAGCTAAAAATAGCCACTGATCACTGTATAAATGACACTGGCAGGGAAGGGGTTAACACTAGGGGGCGATCAAAGGGTTAAGTGTTCCCTAGGGAGGTGTTTCTAACTGTGGGGGGTGGACCGACGGAGTAGAGAGATCGCTATTCCTGACTTTTAAGCAGACCGACGTACCGGTACAGCGATTCGTGCAGCTGAGCCAACCTGCCGCAGTATAACTGCGTTGGCTGGACAGCAAGCGGTTAAAAAGGGAGAAAATCAGCTTTGCCCAAACTATTTAAAGAGAAAGTAAACCTGGAGTTCGGCTTTAAATTAAACAAAAAATTATGTAACAATGCTACAGTGCCTTGAAAGTGTATTCCTAACCCTTGAAATTTTGCACAATTTGTCATGTTGCAACCAAAAATGTAAATGTATTTTATGTGATAGACCAACACAAAGTGGCACATAATTGTAAAGTGGAAAGGAAATTATAAATGGTTTTCAATTGTTTTTACAAATAAATATCTGAAAAGTGTGGCGTGCATTTGTATTCAGCCCCCTTTACTCTGATACCCCCCAACTAAAATCTAGTTGAACCAATTGCCTTCAGAAGTCACCTAATTAGTAAATAAAGTCCACCTTTGTGAATTTAATCTCAGTATAAATACTGTGAAGCCCTCGGAGGTTTGTTAGAGAACCTTGGTGAACAAACAGCATCATGAAAGCCAAGGAACACACAGGTCAGGGATAAAGTTGTGGAGATGTTTAAAGCAGGGTTCGGTTACAAAAAAAAATATCCCAAGCTTTGAACATCTCACGGAGCTCTGTTCAATCCATCATCCAAAAATGGAAAGCATATGGCACAACTGCAAACCTACCAAGACATGGCCGTCCACCTAAACTGACAGGCCAGGCAAGGAGAGCATTACCAAGAACTGGACATCCCTCCAAAATTGATGAAAATAAGAAAACTGGTGAGGGAGGCTGTCAAGAGGCCTACAGCAACATTAAAGGAGCCGCAGGAATATTAGGCAAGTACTGGCTGTGTGATACATGTGACAACAATCTCCCGTATTCTTCATATGTCTGGGCTATGGGGTAGAATGGCCTTTTATTACAAAGAAAAACATCCTAGCCCGAATAAACTTTGCAAAAACAAATCTGAAGTCTCCCAAAAGCATGTGGGAAAATGTGTTATGGTCTGATGAAACCAAGGTTGAATTTTTTGGCCACAATTCCAAAAGATATCTTTGGCGCAAACACACTGCCCATCCCCAAAAGAACACCACAGTCATGGTGGTGGCAGCATCATGCTTTGGGGCTGTTTTTCTTCAGCTGGAATAGGGGCCTTAGTCAAGGTAGAGGGCATTAAGAATAGTTCCAAATATCAGTCAATATTGGAACAAAATCTTCATGGCTTCTGCTAGAAAGCTGAACATTAAGAGAAACTTCATCTTTCAGCAAGACAACAACCCAAAGCATACATCCAAATCAACAAAGGAACCAATCAACAAAGGAACGGCTTCACCAAATTAAACTTTTGGAATGGCCCAGGCAGAGCCCAGACCTGAATCCGATTGAAAATCTGTGGGGTGATCTGAAGAGGGCTGTGCACAGGAGATGCCCTCACAATCTGACCGATTTGGGCTGTTTTTGCAAAGAAGATGTGCCATGCTGATAGACTCATACCCAAAAAGACTGAGTGCTGTAATAAAATCAAACAGTGCTTCAACAAGTATTATTTTTTTATTTTTACTTCCCTCCACCTAAAATATTTCTGTTTGTTTTTCAACTGAGTTGTACAGTTTATAGATCACATTAAGGCCCCTTTCACACTTCTACGACTTGTCCCACGATTTGTGATGGCAAAGTAGCATGACAAGTCGTTTCCCATGATTTCCAATGACAACCATTCATATTAGTACGACTTCAAGTCTTTCCGACTTCAAAGTAGTCTCTGCACTACTTTGGTCCGATTTTGATGCCACTTACACAGGCATTCCCTGAAATCGCAGCAAAATTGCGTCTGCAAAATCGCGGTGAAGTCGCAGTAGTGTGAAAGGGGCCTAAAAGGTGGAAAAAGTTCTGAAATGATTCATCTTGGTCTCATTTTTTTTTACATCACAGAAACCTGACATTTTAACAGGGGTGTGTAGACTTTTTATATCCACTGTATATTTTATAGCACAGCAATATGGTCTTAATATGGTCATACAGCCACTTCAGTGGCATTCTTAGGTGTATCTGATTTTCTTGTATTGCAATCAACAGACATAAGTTTTATGCTAAAGGATACTCACTGGGTCTGAGAACCATCTGTTGGGAATGTTTGGTCTTTGTTGATCCACACAAACAAGTTTCTTCATATCTTCAAAACTGGGATCGTTCGGGACAACATCGTAAAATGGAGGTTTGTAGTCTTCAACAATACCTGGAAAACATCAACTTTTAACTTATTATTTAAGATCGAAAGGCTTCAGAAAAGTAAGCCAAGCTTGAGTCCACCCTCAACAACATTGCCTTTAAAGGGAGAATATAGTTTGGGGTCAATTTTATTTTAAGTCTATAAACCAGGGTTTCTCAACAATGGTTCCTGCAGATGTTGCTAGGGGTCTCTTAAGCAACAAGAAATTTCTGCCTCTCAAAAAGGTTCCCACTGGCACCATTAATCTTTTTGGCTATCTGTAAAGGGGTAATTCTTCCCAAAGACCACAAGTGTAAGGAGCATTCTTGACATCACACTAATTTATCATGAGTTGTAGTTATTTAAAGGGTTCCTTTGGTCGATAAGGTTAAGAAAGGCTGGTATAAACAGATGTTCTACTGTATTTTATATGCTTTTTAGACACACGAATATAGACTTTTTTGTGGAATTCCATCGTACATCTAACTAGCCTTGAAATGGTCTGCTCCCCCTCCCAACACCTATTCTAACTAACCTGTGTAAGAAAGATGTATACACCTATTTTCAGGCTGCTTCGGTCACGTGATCCGGCTCCCCTGTGTTAGTCAGTGGTGGCTGCAGGGGAGAGGATGAAGCGTCAATAACAGCTGGTAAAGCCTGGAGCGGTGATGTTACCCACTGGCTGTAATGGCGTATCCATTGGTGGTGGTCCCTCTTCTCCCCTGCTCTGATGGGCCACTGAAGCAAATGGGTGATATCACTGCTCAATGCTTTAAATGCCATTGTTGAAGCGCTCCCTCCTCTGCCCTGCAGCTGGCCAACACAGGGGAGCTGGATCATGTGAACGGATAAGGAAATAGGTCAAGTATATACATCTTTCTTACACAGGTTAGTTAGTATACGAGTTAGGAGGGGGAGGGGACAGTTTTAAGGCTAGTTAGGCGTAAGCAGGAATTCCAATTTAAAGGGTTTGTAAAGCCTCTTTTTTTTTTTTAAATAACACATCATACTTACCTCCACTATGCAGTTCGTTTTGCATAGAGTGGCCCCGATCATCGTCTTCTGGGGTCCCCCAGCAGCTCCTCCTCGCATCGGTTAACCCCCTGGCAGAAGAGCTCTCCCGGGGGAGTTACCTTGCGGGCACGCTCCCGAGTCCAACATTTGCGTCTATAGACACAGAATGCCAGACTCGGGCCTTACCCCCTGCGTCATTGGATTTGATTGACAGCAGTGGGAGCCAATAGCTGCGCTGCTATCAATCTATCCAATCAAGAGTCGAGAACCCCGGGCAGAGAGGTACAGCGCGTCTCCACTGAGGGAACGAAGGGCTCAGGTGAGTAAAACGAGGGGGAGGTCAGTGTCAGAAGTTTGTTCACCTTAAAACATCCTATGCACAAAAACACGAGGGTTTACAACCCCTTTAAAGCTCATAAAGGAAAGGAGCTGATGCACAACAGCCCTATTTTCTATCAAATTTATACAGGTTATTTTATCTTCTATTAGTTCAGAGTCTCCATGAATTTCATCAGTTATTCTATTTTCTAAATTTCTAAATATAACTGTCCAACACGCAACACATCTTCATTCAGGACCTTTCAAGTGTAATAAAAACGATGCCTAGCGGGCATAGCTGTGCACTGGTGGGATAGAGGAAACCACGACAGAACAGCATGTACCCATCAGGAGGAAGTGTACGAAGGAAGGAGCCAAATAAGCTAAAAGTGCTGCAGCCAAGATCCAGAAGAACCAGACAAGTGTGAAGCAGGAAAATAAAAACATACTGACAGACTGTCCTGAAAGGATGCCACTAAATAGAAGGAAAATCAAATGCTATAAAAAAAATCAAGTTGTGTAAAATTTCCAAAGAGCGGTTTTTCGAAACACCTACCACTAGGGTTGCATCAATACAGTTTTTTGACCGGCGAGTACGAATCCCGATATTTGTACACAAGTACTCGCTGATACCGAGTACCGATACCTTTGCGGTATGGGCTCAAATCGCACTGCAAAGAACCAATTGGGATTTGAACAGGAATGCAGTGTGATTTCTGTCCAAATCACATGCACCGTTTACCGCTCCTGTGTGAACCCAGGCTTGTCCTAGTGACTTCAGCCCGAGTTTACACAGAAGTAGTGTGGGAAACCGCTTGTGTTATGGACAGGAGTCGCAACACATTTCTGTTCAAATCAAATGCTATTCTTTGCAGTGCGATTTGAGCCTATTCATTTTGTATGGGCTCAAATCACACCGCAAAAGTTATCACTTTTAGGTGAAAAAAATTAGCGTGACTCAGCGCAAAAGAAACCAAACACTGCACAGCAGGCAGAACTGCTGCCCCTACTGATTGCTACCACAAATGGAGCAAGGAATTGAAAAGGGAAGAGGTGTAGTTATGGCGCTGTTCTGGTAGTATAAAGTGTCAAGTGCTTCAAAAATGCAAAAAAGCAAGCAATCAAATTCAGGACATGAACTGGGTGGTGCCCCAGCCGGGTGTTTACTAAAATGAAATGTGATTATCCCAATACAGGGTGTAGCATCAATACATGATCAGGTGCACTTGTTTATGATATAGGGTAGGTAAAATGTGTGTGAACCCCCTACCGGGAGTTTGTTGAAGTGTTACACCCTCGGCCGGGTGTTTGAAGAAAGGAAATGTGTGTCCTTGGAAGAGTGCTCTTACTTTAGTGATGTGATGAGTGCTGATTATGTCATGTGATAACCATAAACCACTTCACATAAAGTTGATATGCAAAAAAACTTAAAACCATATAGTATCCATCGGTGCCGATACTAAGCGATTGCACGAGTATTAATATGATTAAAATGTAAGAAAAAGTCTGATAAAAATGAAATAAAAATGAAATAAATATAATAATTATATACAAACTTTTTCTTATATTTTTTCTGGGGCACCACCCAGTTCATGTCCCGATTTTGATTGCTTGCTTTTTTGCATTTTTGAAGCACTTGACACTTTATACTACCAGAACAGCGCCATAACTACACCTCTTGCCTTTTCTATCACTTTTAGGTATCAGAAAATTTGCACGAGTACAAATACTCGTGCAATCGCTTAGTATCGGCACCGATATCGGTGCAACCCTACCTGTCACCTAATAAATCTAGAGGTACATTGAATAGAAAAGTTGATGCTGAAATCGAAAATTACAGTTTTTAAAATTATATATGTATTTTTTTATAAATCATTTAATATCATGAATTTAAATGAATATGAATTTATTGTCGGCCATTTTTGGCACCTTTAGCGCAATAAAAGCTCAAGAAACATGTATCCCTTTAAATTCTATGCACGTCTTCACACTGGTCCGTTGCGCTTCATTGAGGTGTTAAAAATTTAGCTTGCTACATTTTTGGTCAGTTAAAACAAACGCCCATGCACCAAAAATCGTATGCAATCGTAGGTGCAGTTGGATAGGAAGACTTGACTCACATTTGGTGTTCCATTTTATATCAAAAAGGTGCTCAATAGGGTTGAGGTACGGGCTCTGTGCAGGCCACTCATGTTTATACACAACTTATTTTGCCTACAACTCATGGACCTAGTATCGTGTACAGCGGTGCAGCCCCGCTGGAACAGAAAAGCACCTTTCCTAAATTGTTGGCACAATGTTGGAACCACACAATTGTCTAAAACGTCTATGTAAGATGTAGTATTTGAAGTATCCTTCACTGGAAACACCTCAGTTTGAGAGGGTGGTCCACGTACTTCTAGTAGCAAGGGTGGTGACTTCCTAAAAATTAATGTGTAATGCAATAATTTGTAATGCAATACCCTTGGGTCTTGTGAATCCCTACTGTACCATGTGCACAGAAAAAACAAAAACAAAGCTGTAGTAAACCGCACCAATTTTCCTTTTTTTTTTAAAACTACAAATAAAAGGCATAATGTGCTAGCATGCATCGCAGGAAGGGACGGCACAGGTATACCCGTCCCTTCAGAGCGCATGCGCCAATGACATCACCGGCTGCATGCAGTGTGAATGTCTGCTAAACGGTGCAGGTTTAGGAGATATTCATGGTACCTACAGGTAAGCCTTATTATAGGCTTTCCTGTAGGTACAAGTTTACAGAAAGGGTTTACTTCCACTTTAAGAAATAGGGAATATTAAGAATACATGAATTATGAATATGTCCCTAGCAGGAAAAGTGCCTTAATAAACATCCTTAAAAATATGACTACTATTCTGTCCTCACTTCAAAAATAAAACAACCTTATTTATAACTGAAATAAAAAGATATATTTATGGATGTAACTTTGAACACCCCCACAGGGCAGCTAAGGCGACTCGCCAGACAAAACGCTGAAACACAGCAACACAAATCCTTCAAATTAGGTGACAGTTCAGATCTAAATAACACATTTTATTAGTTGAAAATAGCAGCCTGAGCCAGCGGTTCTAAGAAGGACAGGGCCAGGACGAAGAGAGATGGGATGAAATGGATGGCAGGAGACTGGAAAAACAAAACAACTTACCGTTGCTAACCATTCGTCTGGCAACTTCCCAGAGGACCAGTCCAAAAGCCCAAATGTCCACTCTCTTGTAAGAGTCGAAACAGTCCACCTGGATTGTCTCATCTAAAACTTCTGGAGCCATGTACCGTTTCGTCCCCACCCGGGGGTTATTCCCAACATCCAGCTGATTGGTGGACTGCGAGTGTATCACGGCCAATCCTGAAACGGCAAGAAACATGGCATTGGCAATAGATCAAAAATGTAAAGGATCTTTTTAGAGAAAGTGGGGGAATCCAATAAAGCTGCTGTGTCACTTTTGGGGCGTTAAACGCTCTTGTTAATGTATGGTGCCAAATTCAAGAAGCATCTGCAACACTTCCAGTTCTGACAGCAACTTAAGCAACTAGTTCAGGTAGTTCTAAAATGTGCCACTTTTACATTGTGGTGCAACGCCTTTCCAAAATTCAAAATAAAATAGACAGTTTGAATATTACAAAAGTGGAGATCATTAAGACCAACTCTTTTGGCATAGAGAGAGAGACACAGAAAGATTTTGGCAAAGTGCCGCGCGTGTGTTCTAAAAGTGGTGCAGCAAGTGCAAGTTCTGGAGAAGAACATGAATTTGGCCCACTTTTAGAACGCACGTGAGACACTGCTAAAATCTGTCTGCACCAGTCTTTTTTAATTCTAGGTAAGAGGTTTAGGAGAACGCTCAGGTGCAGGCCTGCATCACCATTCCTGATCCAAGTGGAACTCCAGCCAAATAGCTAAATCCATATACAGTTGTGCTAAAAACTTTGCATTCCCTGGCAGAAATTGAGAAATTTTGGCATTCATATTGTAACATCTGACTGATCTTGCCAAAAACTGCTTTTATTGATGGATAGTGATCATATGAAGCCACTTATCACACAGTTATTTGGCTCCTTTTTAAATCCTAACTTACTCCTCCGGTACGCCTGAGAAATGATCTGACCATGCTAGATCATCTTTGGTTTGCCCCTGTGGGCTTGAAGGACCAGTCCAGGGTGGAACTAACTTTTTTGATCTTTTGCTTTTAAAAAAGGTACTGTATATACTCCGAGTATAAACCGACCCGAATATAAGCCGAGGCACCTAATTTTACCACAAAAAACTGAGAAAACGTATTGACTCGAGTATAAGCCTAGGGTGTCCCATCTGCATGCCTCACTGTGCCCAATCTCCCTACCTGATCTCTGGCGCTGTGTGACTAGACTGACGTTTAACATGGGAGTCTATGGAAGGGGTACCCGGCTTTGAAAAATCGGTTCTCCCCGGCCGTAGGTCCCCTGGACAAAAAACTTTTCACACTTGTAGATGAAGAGTGGGGCTACATGTGTGCCAAGCCGGTACCGGGTCCCCAAATTCACTGGAGAAATTATCGTTTAACATGGGAGTCTATGGAAGGGGTGCCCGGCTTTGGGAAAAAAAAAAAAAAAATCGGTGCTCCTCGGCCGTAGGTCCCCCGGACAACAAACTTTACAGACTTGCAGAGGAAGAGTGGGGCTACATGTGTGCCAAGTTTACAGCTGGCCGGGATCGGGCGCACAAAGTTGAAGATGGACACAGACTCGAGCATAAGCCGAGGGGGGCATTTTCAGCACAAAAACCCCTTTAATTGAAAAAAGCAGAAGTTAGAAGCTGATTGGCTACCATGCACAGCTGCACCAGATTTTGCACTTTTTAGTTTTAGTAAACCAAACCAGTGTAATGGGAAGCTAAAGTCAGAAATGTCACATAAGATGCAAAGCTCAACCAAGAAGTGTGTCACCTGGGATGTATAAATCACAAGATGGGCAGAACAGAATTACAATTTCTTTGGCAGGTGAAAACTATAAACAGATGCATTTTGCCAAAGAACGATGCATTTTGCTAAAGAACAGCCCTATTGCAGGCCCAAAAATGAAATTGTTGCCGTGGAGCCCCTCTTGCTGCAAGGGTCTGGGGGGGGGGGGGAGGTTGCAGAAGAGGCTGCATTACTTACCTGACTTCCTGCTCCAGCATTCTCATCTCCCTGAAGCTTTGGTCTGTGGGTGGAGCCCAGGACTACAAGTCCCATCATGCTTCTGCTTCATGCTTCTGCCTCTGGGTGTCATGCTTGTGGCTGTCAGAGTCTTGCTTTGCTTCATGGGACTTGTAGTTCTGCAACAGCTGGAGATCCGCTAATTGCATATCCCTGATGTACAGTGTGGGGCTATTAACCCTGTATTGTATGAGGCGGTGGCAAGCTGAGAGCAGCTTACAAAGGAGCAGTTGCACAGATCAACACAGCCTGCTGAGAAGGTGGGGGTCAGGTAAGTAATACAGCCGCTTCTGCAACCTCCTAGACTTAATCATTTAATCCTTGTAGTGCGGGGGGGTTAGGCTTTAAAAGACAACTCATCCAAACCACTAAATATACATTTAAAATAATTACATTGCAAATGTTTTACCAGCCAAAGGATTTGTAATGCAATGCACATAAGTCTTGTGATCGGTCTACACAATCCTCAAGGATTGTCTGCACCCCATGGCTGGGTATTTACATCAGCAGTGCAGGGCGGGGCACCATCACACCCCAGTCCCGGAAATTCACTCTGTTTAAATGATCTCCTATGTAATGTAACCCATTACATTTAAACTACAGTGTAATCTGCTGTAACAAAATAACAGTAAAATTAATGATAGCACAATGATTATTACTACCCAAGTCCCTTTAGAATCACAAAACTGTTCAGATACTTTATTTGTAATGTAAAACCCAAATTTCAGCAAACGCAACGCGATTCTTTAGTAAAAATTCAGAGTACAGGATGATAAAGGCTGCCACCTTCTGGACATCGCTGGAATGAAAACCATTAGACAGATGCCCAATGTTCAAAGCCATTGGATTATTATTATACAGGATTTATATAGCGCCAACAGATTGCGCAGCACTTTACAACATGAGGGCAAACAGTACAGTTACAATACAGATCAATACAGGAGGAATCAGAGGGCCCTGCTCGTTCGCAGCTCTGTGTGTATGCTTAATGTAAGCTCTAAGTAATAAAGACAATACATCAGACTTCATTTCTCCTTGCAGTGTAGGTGATATTACCGGCCTGGTAACTGTGTATCACCAAGCCCAATAAACTGCTGTGCTTTAGCAAAATGCCTGCTTAAAGCAACTCTATATTCAAATTTTGGCATTGAACTGGTTGTGCCACGTCAATGCTGGCATCCTATGGTACCAGCACATATTTTCATTGTCAATTCATAGCACCCAAAAGCCTTGGCTCTCTGATATGCAAACAGCAACTTTGAGGAAGTCGGTGCTTGTCCTTGTTGTTCAATAAAGGCCACATACGCCAAATCCGGCCTGCCAGGCCTGGTCACGTGGTCCTCGCACACAGTTTTGCAGCTGGAACGTGGCAGATCGCCATTCGGCCACCTCCGGCTCTCACCATCCACACCCGCTCCCCACGGTCTCTTGTAAAACACAGAAGCCTTCTGTGTTTACAATGAACAGCTTTACTCTCAGCGGTTCCCGGAACTAACCGATACCTGCATGCGCTCATGACAAGGACAGATCTGCAGAATCTGGGAGAGAGAATGATCTCCCTGCAAGGTGAGGTAGTGTTACACAGGGAGGTCCTAGAGCTGGGCTAGGTAGGAGAGATGCGAAGAAGCTTTGGGGGTAGGGGTAAGCAATCTACACAGCGTACGCTAGAACCCTGCACTCTGTACATGGCACTGTCTGTGCAGCCGATGCCTCCCAATAGACATGAATTGGATTGCCTGCATGAGGGGGACAGCCCTTTGCACGGGTGTATTCATAGGTACAGTGAGGGGAAAGAAGTATTTGATCCTCTGCTGATTTTGTACATTTGTCCACTGACAAAGAAACGATCAGTCT
Source organism: Rana muscosa (assembly GCA_029206835.1). Lineage (NCBI taxonomy): Eukaryota > Metazoa > Chordata > Amphibia > Anura > Ranidae > Rana > Rana muscosa. The sequence continues at coordinate 419,205,243 of CM055127.1, read as the reverse complement.
ATAATTTTGATGGAATGTTTTAACAGCGAGAGATAGAACAAAAAAAATCCAAAGAAACGCACTTCAAAAAAGTTATAAATTGATTTGCATTTTAATGAGTGAAATAAGTATTTGATGCCCCCATCAATCTGGCTCCCAGGTGTCTTCCATACAGGTAATGAGCTGAGATTAGGAACACTCTTAAAGGGAGTGCTCCTAATCTCAGCTTGTTACCTCTATAAAAGACACCTGTCCACAGCAGCAATCAGATTCCAATCTCTCCACCATGGCCAAGACCAAAGAGCTGTCCAAGTATGTCAGGGACAAGATTGTAGACCTACACACAAACCATCGCCAAGCAGCTTGGTGAGAGGGTGACAACAGTTGTTGTGATTATTCGCAAATGGAAGAAACACAAAATAACTGTCAATCTCCCTCGGTCTGGGGATCCATGCAAGATCTCACCTCGTGGAGTTTCAATGATCATGAGAACGGTGAGGAATGGGGCCAAGAACTACACGGAAGAATCTTGTCCATGATCTCAAGGCAGCTGGGACCATAGTCAGCAAGAAAACAATTGGTAACACACTACGCCGTGAAGGACTGAAATCCTGCAGCGCCCGCAAGGTTCCCCTGCTCAAGAAAACACATGTACAGGCCCGTCTGAAGTTTGCTAATGAACATCTGAATGATTCAGAGGAGAACTGGGTGAAAGTGTTGTGATCAGATGAGGAGACCAAAATCGAACTCTTTGGCATCAACTTAACTCGCCGTGTTTGGGGGAAAAGGAATGCTGCCTATGACCTCAAGAATACCATCCCCACCGTCAAACTTGGAGGTGAAGGTTTGCGTTGCCAAACATCAGCCTCGAAACCTTAATGACTTGGAGAGGATCTGCGAAGAGGAGTTGGACAAAATCCCTCCTGAGATGTGTGCAAACCTGGCGGCCAACTAAAAGAAACGTCTGACCTCTGATTGCCAACAAGGGTTTTGCTATCAAAAACAAAAAGTCTTGTTTTGCAACGGGGTCAAATACTTATTTCACTTAAAAGGCAAATCAAATTATAACTTTTTTGAAATGTGTTTTTCTGGATATTTGTTATTATTCTGTCTCTCACTGTTAAAATAAACCTATCACCAAAATTATAGACCGATTATTTCTGTCAGTGGGGAAATGCACAAAATCAGCAGGGGATCAAATACTTTTTCACCTCCCTGTACATCCATGTGAATGAAGGCTAATGGAGCGGCTTAAGGTTTCATTCACATTTGTTCATTTTAATGGGCTGCCCTACTCTTTTTAGAATTGCGCTGCACTGAATGCATTTTGCTGATGTGTGGGGTGCCACTAAGAATGAAAGGCACCCCCCTCTACCCACACCTCTGATATAGAGCAGCATTTCTCTTGTCTGTCGGGAACACACATGATCTTGTGCGCAATCCCGATACGCAACAATGTGAACCTAGCCTCAGGGTACTGGTGGCGTAGCTAGAAGCAAGCCTGGGGGGCAAGGAATAATAGGATTTTGAATAACAGCTTACCTGTAAAATCCTTTTCTTGAGTACACCACGGGACACAGAGCCTTACATTACATAGTGGGTTGTATGGGTCACCAGAGGTGATTGGCACAACCAAAGACGACAAGTTCATCTCTATATAACCCCTCCCCTAAGGGAAGTACCTCAGTTTTTGTAGCAAAGCAGAAAGGTTCCCATAAGAAGGGGGGGGGCCTCTGTGTCACGTGTATCACCCCAAGAAAAGGTACAGGTACCTTTTACAGGTAAGCTGTTATTAAAAATCCTATTTTCTTTATCGTACACCACAGGACACAGAGCCTCTATTCATTACATAGTGGGACGTCCCAGAGCAATGCTCAATGAGGGGTGGGAGACACAGATCAAGCAGGCCCCGCTAACGGACAAGAAGCCCTATACTGCTGCCTGCAGCACGCTACGCCCAAAAGCGGAATCCTCATGTCCTTTTACATCTATTTGATAGAATTTTGTAAATGTATGGACTGAAGACCAAGTCGCAGCTTTACAGATCTGAGCCATCGAAGCCTGGTGATGCACTGCCCATGAAGCACTTATCGCCTTGATAGAGTGCGCCTTAACAGAAAAAGTAGGAATCTTGTTCCTTAAACCATAAGCTTGAATAATTACTTGTCAAATCCACCTAAAAATGGTGGATTTTGATCCTGCTTGGCCCTTTTTGGGACCATCTTGCAAAATAAACAAAACATCTGTTTTACGTATCTGAGCCGTTGCCTGCAGATAAACTTTTACTGCTCTCACTACATCTAGAGAGTGCAAAACCTTTTCCCCCACCATCCGCGGTTCAGGAAAAAAGGAAGGCAAAACAATGTCTTGATTCAAATGAAACGGCGACACCACCTTTGGAAGAAAGGTAGGATGGGAGCGTAGAACAATTTTGTCTTTGTGACAAATTAAATAAGGCTCTTTACACAAAAGAGCTGCCAACTCTGCTATCTCTTCTGCTAGAAAAGTATCAATCAAAAAGGCCAGTTTCCTGCTCAAAAGAATCAAAGGAATATGGCGGATAGGTTCAAAAGGTTGCTTTTGCAACACTGATAATACAAAGTTCAAATCCCAGGGACATAAGGGAGACTTGACTGGTGGATTTATCCGCAGTACTCCCTGAATGAATGCTCGGACTAGAGAATGAGATGCCAGCGGTCTCTGAAAAAAGACTGATAGAGCCGATATTTGACCCTTGATGGTACTCAGGGCTAAATTTCATATCCACTCCTAATTGGCAAAAGGTGAGAATCCTACTTATGGCATACTTTTGAGGATTCCACCCTTTGGATTCACACTAGGAAAGATACGTCTTCCAGATTCTGTAGTAGATTAGCCTGGAGGCTGGCTTTCTAGCATTAATGAGTGTAGAAAGAACTGGACCCAAAAGCCCTCATTTTTTCAAAATGTAGATCTCAGTAGCCAGACTGTCAAATTTAGCTTCTGTAAGGAAGGGTGGAACACTGGACCCTGAGACAGCAGGTCATGACGTAGCGGAAGCACCCAAGGTCTTCCTACCACCATCTTTATGATCTCTGCGTACCAGGACCTCCTGGGCCAATTTTGGGCCACTGGGAGTACTAGTATTCCCTCCTCCTTGATCCTGCACAGTAATCTCTGTAAGAGAGGGATCGGGGGGAATGCATAGATCAGTGAAAACGGATTTCAAGGAATTAGAGCATCCGTTCCGTAGGCCAGCGGATCTCTCGTCCTGGACACAAAGTTGTCCAACTTCCTGTTGAGCCTGTAAGCTAGCAGGTCTACATCCGGGGTCCCCCATCTCTGGCATATTGCCTGAAAGACATTGGGGTGGAGAGACAACTCTCCTGGTGACAGCTGCTGGTGACTAAGATAGTCCGCTTGCCAGTTTTCTACCCCTGGAATGAAGATTGCGGAAAGACAAGGGACATGCTTTTCTGCCCGTGTCAAAATCCGATTCACCTTTTTCTGAGCATCCCGACTCCAGGTGCCTCCTTGGTGATTGATATAAGCTACAGCAGTAGCATTGTCGGATAGAATCCGAACAGGGTGGCCCTGTAACCTGTGTGTCCAGGTTCTGAGGACTAAATATACTGCCCGAATCTCCAATATGTTGATGGGCAGGCTCTCTTTGGTCTTGGCCCAGGTACCCTGGGCTGAAGCTTCTTCCAACACTGCTCACCAGCCCAACAGGCTGGCATCCGTAGACACCACCTTCCAGGTGACTGGGAGAAAGGACTTTCCTTTCTGCAAGTTTTCGGTTCTTAGCCACCAACTGAAGCTTTGGCGTACCTGTGAAGACAGGCGCATGGGTAAATCCAGAGCTTGACTTCTGTCCTAGGCCGCTAAAATACTGCCTTGAAGTGGTCTCGAATGAAACTGGGCGTAAGGAACAGCCTCGAAGGAGGCCACCATCTTCCCTAATGGCCTCATGCAAAGGCAAAATCGATGGTCCCTTTTTCGCCCTGACCTTGTGGATCAATTCTCTTAGAGACTTGATCTTCGGCTCTGGACAGAATACCCTGCTTTGGGCCATGTCTATGATCATGCCCAAATACTCTAGCCTTCTTAGGGCTTGTAGAGAGAATTTCTGTAGGTTTATGATCCATCCTAAATGCTTCAGGCATTTTACTGTATTGAGCACTTCGTGATCTAATCCTGCCACTGACTGATCTATTACGAGTAGATCGTCTAGATAGGCCGTCACCGCTATGCCCCGTGCCGTCAACTTTGCCAACAGATGGGCCAGAATCTTTGTAAATACCCGGGGCGAGGTTGCCAAACCAAAGGGCAGAGCCACAAACTGGAAGTGGCTATGTTCTACCACGAACCTTAGGAACTTCTGGTGAGTGGGGCGGATAGGCACATGTAAATATGCATCCTTGATGTCTATGGACGCCAAGAATTCTCAGCCTTGTAGGGTGGCGACCACGGATCGAATAGTTTCCATTCGGAAATGGCGAACGTTCAGAAACCGATTCAAAGATCTTAGATCCAGGATTGAATGACAGAGTTCCCTCAAACTCAATGGATCCAAAACAGAACTTCTCCTCCATGCAAACCTAAAGACAAAAGCAAAGACTTCTTGTACACCACCCACCATTCTTGGACAGACCATTACCCCGAGCACCAAAGTCAAAAGTCTCAGAGTCATCTTTGACTCAGAGATGTCAATGGATGCACAAATAGGATCAGTAGTCAGCGGATCGCACCATCTCCTCTGCCTGCTGCGTAGACTCATCCCCTTCATCCCGGAAGAGGACACAGCAGTAGTAGTTGGAACAATCAACTCCCGACTCGACTATGCAAACTCCCTCTACATAGAACTTCCTAAATATCAGATTTCGCACCTACAAGTCATCCAGAACACGGCAGCCAGACTGGTAACGGGGAAAAAACCCTGGGAATCGATCACCCCTTCACTGAGGACCCTGCATTGGTTAACCGTAAAGGATTGGGTCACGTTCAAGACCCTCTGCCTGATCCACAAGTGCACACAAGGAAACGCTCCTCAATATTTATGCGAGAAGATAAAACACTACACCCCCAAATGCATTCTCCGATCAACCAATCAAAACCTCCTCCGCATCCCCAAGTCCCGCTACAAATGGAAGGGAGAACAAAGATTTGCAGTCCAAGGACCACGGCTATGGAACGCTCTACCCACGGACATCCGTATGGAAGAAAACCATCGAGCCTTCAGGAAAAAACTTAAGACCCACCTCTTCTGAAGGATCAGGACGACACCGGATGCAAAGCACCTTGAGGCGATTTAGTTCGCATTTTCAGTGCTATATAAGTGATCACTCACTCAGGATGGGTCTGACGTCTCCATTTGGCTTTAGAACCACAAAGAGGTTTGAGTAAAAACCTAAACCTTGTTCCTCTAGGGGTACTTCTGTGATGACCCCTTGGGACATCAAGTGATCCAATCCTTTGAAGAAGGACTTTCTCTTTAATGGATCTTTGGAGAGCCTTGAACTTCGGAACCGGTAAGGTGGGATCTCTCGAAATTCCAGTTTGTACCCTAGGGATACTGCGGAAACTACCCACTTGTCTTGGATCTCTGTCTGACATGCCGCTGAAAACTGCCAAAGCCGTTCTCTCACTCAGCCAAGCGGGGGCGCCTCTTCATAAAGAGGTTTTGGAGTTTTGCTCGTTAGCTTTTGCACCCCACATCTTCTTGTACTTCTGGGCCTGGTTTTCTTTAGCCTTTGTGGCTGGCTGAAAATGCCGTTGCCACTGGCTGGAGGCAGATCTACCAGGAGCCGGGGAGAGAGAACGTTTAAAACAAGGACGCTTGTTTTTCTTCTTCTCTGGCAAAAGAGTGGTTTTACCGCTCGATATCTTTTGGATATACTTTTCCAAATCATCCCCATAGAGGCGTTCGCCATGGAAGGGGAAGCTGGCCAAAAGTTTTTTGCATGGAGCTTCCGCTGACCAATGCTTTAGCCAAAGAATTCTGCGCATATGCACCAGCTGGAGCGTAAGGCGAGATGCTTGTTGAATAGAATCTCTAATGGCATCCACTGTAAAACATAAGGCCCTGGGCATATTCTCCCAAAATTTGATTTGCTCCGGAGGCAGATGTTTCAGCCCCTGTTTCACCTGATCCTTTAAGACCTGACACATACCAACTGCTGCCACAGCAGGTTGGGTTACTGCGCCCGCCAGGAGAAAGGAAGACCTTAGTAAAGATTCCAACTTCTTCTCAGAAGGATCTTTAAATACCTGGGCATTGTCCACCGGACAAGTTAAGCTTTAATTTACACAAGATATAGCTGCATCCACAGAAGGAAGACTCCACTTTTTGGTAAACTTCTCCATAGGCTAAAGAACTTCAAACTTCCTAGGAGGAGAAAAACACTTATCTGGGTGTTTCCAGTCTGCGTAGATCAGATTCTCCAATAAAGGATGAATTGGAAAGACACAAGCAGCCCGTGGGGATTTTAATGAACCCAGGGAGGAGACAGGTGATTCAGTTAACGCGGAAGAGGGTAACTTGAATGTAGAGCGCACTGCATCAGCATAACCCATACACCTGCAATTTCAGAACCTGGGAAGCAGAAAAAGGTTCTTCTGATATCCTCGATTCCTCCGACAGCTCATCCCCTGATGGGGCTACACCATCCTCAGATTTTTTCAAAGGAGATCTAAAACAACAGAAGGAGATCTGCTTTGCTTTTTGTCCTTTTGTGAGGACTTTGCGATTAACGCAGCGATCCTCCCTTCTAAGTTGTTCAGGGCTGTTGCCAAAGTGTCCTCAGTGACATATGCAGGCCCAGGCACCACAGGAATGGCGGCAATGGCTCATCCTGTATGGGCGCTTCAGAATTTACAGGAGAGGAAGGTACCAAGCAGGCATGGCTAGAGCCTCCTGTCTCAGGCGGTAGTGCTTTTTTGTCTTTCTTAGTCCCTGAATTTCTTCTCTGGGAAGACATATTACTAAGCAAGCCGAGGTACCAACAGTGCATATACTACTGTGCTAGTTTAGCAAATAAAAAGTATGCAACTAATAACACACAGTTTCATGCTAGAGTAGGTGTCTATCTTGGGAGTGCTTAGCCAACCACATAGAGATCTTAAGTGCCCTTACGCTGCTGTGTCCCTTCAAGGAAAGCTCCAGGCTTGTGAGGCTCCTTTATCACTTCCTGCCTGTACCATGCTGTAGGAATAGCGCGCGCGCGCACGTGCACGCTCATGGGCCCACCCTTCTTCCCATCGCTGTATGCATAAAGTGCGCGCGACATAGGGGCTAATGCCGGTGGTCAGACATGAGGAAGATCTGACACTTGTCTGAGAGGAGGGGAGAGGCAGCCGTCTATGGCATAGCTTTAGCAGCGGAAGGAGTGTGCTGTCTGAAGGAAATGACACTGATCTGGAGCTAGGCAAGTGGAACTCAGCTCTTTACTCCCTCCAGTGGTGGCCAGAAAAGACACCTACTCAAAATTAAAAAAGGTCCCTAAGCTTCATACTTGGGACTCTTTCCTGCTTACCTCTTCCCCGCCGCAGGTTTAAGAACCAATCTTCCCCCATCATGGCGGAGTATGTGTGCCAGCCTTCAGGGATATGGGTTCCTACCTAAAGGAGGCCTCTTCCCTGGGCCTTGTAAGAGACTCTGCCAGGACTTTTAGCGTAAGTAGCGAAAGTGCTGGACCCTAGAGTCCAGTCCTTCGAAGAGAGACATTACAGGTGACACCTCGTCCACGAGGCCCGGATACCATCCAGTTTTGGCATAAAATCTTAGGTGTCTTGGATGGACCCGAAAGCGTAGCTCTTTTATCCCCAGAGGGTGTCTTTGGCAGAGCTTCCTTCAGCACATCCTAACATCCTAATCGCGTCCAACAACTTAGACACTGGTGAAAAAACTGAGGTACTTCCCTTAGAGGAAGGGTTATATAGAGGGGAACTTGTCTTCATTGGTTGTGCCAGTGTCCAATCACCTCTGGTGACCTATACAACCCACTATGTAATGAATAGAGGCTGTGTCCCGTGGTGTATGATATAGAAAAGGTATTTACACAGTTGCTTTTTTTAGGTTTCCCATGGACAAAACATTTCACCTTTTCAGTACAGGTGGAACCACATTGCAAGGGACATTAGTTATGTTTCCTGGAGTCCAGCTTTAATTTTTTCTGGCCAACATGGATTAAACTAACTGTACCCCCCAGAGGTGGTTATGGCCAGCTCAGATTGCTTTAAGAAAGGTCTGGATACTTTCCTAGATGTACATAATATAACTGGGTATTAACATTTATAGGTAAAGTTGATCCAGGGAAAATCCGATTGCCTCTCGGGGGGGATCAGAAAGGAATTTTTTCCCCTGCTGTGGCAAATTGGAGCATGCTCTGCTCTGTTTTTTTTTGCCTTCCTCTGGATCAACTGTGGGTATAGAATTGGGTATATGGGATTGTACGATTTTTTTTATTTTTATGGTTGAACTAGATGGACGTGTGTCCTTTTTCAACCTATGTAACTATGGACCCTTTTGTCATAAACTACTTTGCCGTGTCCTCCTTTCCCTTCCAAAGGACTCAGCCTTGTTTGCTTTTGAACAAGAGCACATCAACACGAGACAACAATGGCTTCTTACATAATTCTATAATGACAGGTCTGCTTTAATAAACCCCAGGGATTGAAATAAACCCATGTTTGTGAATTTGGTTTGACCTGGAAAAACAATTAAGAAAAAAAGATTACCTAGATCTGCTATACAGCACTGGCCATTCTTCTTCACAAGAACGTTCTTGCTCTTCAAATCTCGGTGAGCAATGGCCGGCTTTCCCTGGGTGCCGAATATCTCTACGTGTAGATGTGCCAGTCCGCTGGCGATGGACAAGACGACGCGGAGGCACATCACAGTGTCCAAGGTCGTCACTTGCAAGTAATCATAGAGAGATCCCATTTCATGATAGTGAGTAATCAGCCACAGCTGAGTGCTGGAGTTTCTGGAAGTCATGTCCGAGGCGATAAAACCTTCACAGACAAAAAGGAGAGACACATGAGGGACAAATCAATTTTAATACAGCAGACAGTTGAACGATAGAGTCAGTGAGGCAGATTCTACAAGCCACAAAACAGCAGAAAGCCACCTTCAGTAGCCTTTTAGGCGCTAATTTGTTTCATAGTAGCTGTGTCCAGCTTAACTTGCTGGACAAACCTGTTAAGCCCAAGCAAGAATAAATCCAACTAATTAAAAGTGCAAATCTCATGTAATGAAGACAGATGTGCCTCATACAAAATTGTTTTAACCACTTGACCTCTGGAAGATTTACCCCCTTACATGACCAAGTCATTTTTTTGCGGCACGGCACTGCATTACTTTAACTGACAAAATTGCGTGGTCATGCAATGCTGTACCCAAATAAAATTAATGTAAAATTTATTTTTCCACAAATAGAGTTTTCTTTTGGTCGTATTTGAACATCTGTTTTGAATTTTTTACTTTCGGCTATAAAAAATGCCTTAAAAAATTTAAGCCAATGTGTATTCAGCTACATATTTTTGGTAAAAAAAAAAAAAAACACAATAAGCGTATATTGATTGTTTTGCGCAAAGGTTAGTGCCTACAAACTATGGCATATATACTGGATTTTTTTTTTTTTTTTTTTACACTAGTAATGTCAGTGATCAGTGACTTCTAGCGGGACTGCGATATTGCGACGGACAGTCAGACATTAAAAATATGCACTGTCACTGTACTAATGACACTGGCTGGAAAGGGGTTAAACATCTAGTGCGAATAAAGGGTTAGCTGTGTGCCTAGCCAGTGTTTTACTGTACTGTGTGTGCTGCTTTTACTCAGGGAAGTGATGGATTTTATTCCCTGCTTCGCATGGACAGAAAATCCACCTCTTTCCCCTTGCCAGAATGGAGAACTGCCTTGTTTAGGGCTCTTTCACACCTCTCTATAGCCAAAAATCAAATTTTTACTGCCATTTTGCTTTGTTACATATGCATTTCAGGTGCGTTTTTGGACTGCCTGCACCTATGAAAAATGGACATGTGACTCAAAAACACAAATGGCGGTGCATTTTTACTGCAGTTTCCATTTCAATGGGAAGCTGCGTTTTTGGTGCGGTTTTCAACACCGCACCAAAGATGCAGCATGCTGGACTTCTCAAAATGCACTTCCACCCACAGGGCAGTGGTGTGAAAAGTCCCTTAGGATTTAAAAGGGAAACATTTTTCTTGCAGAGTAAAAATGCAGGAAAAACCCATCAGTGTGAAAGGGGCCTTACATATGCAGAGCTTCATTCTGTGTGTCTGCTGGATGATCGACAGGTGCCAGCAGACATCTAGTGCCCAGCACCTGCAGACCGCCTTCTGCTGTGAATTTCCCTAGGTGGAAGTGCAGAAACACACACACACACACACACACACACACACACACACACACACACTGCAGCCATTTGCTAAAATCATTTCAGTAATTTTTTTTCCTCATTAATGTACACACAGCACCCCATATTGACAGAAAATTTTTTTCAAATTTTTGCTGATTTATTAAAAAAGAAAAAGTGAAATATGACATGGTCCTAATTATTCAGACCCTTTGCTGTGACACTCATATTTAACTCAAGGATGATCAGAAGAAATGGACAGCACCTAAGATGGTTCCACACCTTCATTTGAGTCCAGCTGTGTTTGATTATACTGATTGGACTTGATTAGGAAAGCCACATATCTGTCTATATAAGACCTTACAGCTCACAGTGCATGTCAGAGCAAATGAGAATCATGAGGTCAAAGGAACTGCCTGAAGAGCTCAGAGACAGAATTGTGGCAAGGCACAGATCTGGCCAAGGTTACAAAAAAATTTCTGCTGCACTTAAGGTTCCTAAGAGCACAGTGGCCTCCATAATACTTAAATGGAAAGGGAGCAAGGGAAGTGGGACTTTACATGAAATATATGGCAGCAAACCAATAATAGGTGAACAGCAGAGCTTTAATTGATGTAGTAGATGTAAACATACAATTGCAATTATCAAAAACAGTAGTACACATGATACTGGCAATACACATGACAGTGGCTACCTGGAGGCCTTCTGTACATAGTTGGTGTATGGAACTTCCCCCAAAAATGTAATTTTCTGCTTCTACGATTGGCTCACTGATTTTCCCAGAAGTCTGCACTAAGATACAAGTAAAATTTTAGGCATCCTCTGCAAAAGGAATTATATTTTTGGTGATATGCTCCTTAAGGGTTAATTAATTTTAAAGGGATGCAGACACTGCAGCTTCTCTCATTAGTGCATTACCTGATTAGAATGAACACAGACAGTCCCATTCAGGAATCTGCCATCCAATGACACAGCTGAACATACAGCTTTTGGTAAGAACAGACAGATAAGAATCTGCTACAGAGTGCCAAGTTTGCTAAAATCCTTGCTATGTTCATAGATCACCCAGAGGGGATTGAGTTTTCTCAGGAAAAGCTTAGCTACTCTTTAAGCAATATAGCTTGATTACAGACCTACCCCCATGTCAACTACAGAGTTCAGATCCATTACTTCATTAGAATGCCCTGTGCAGTGTAGTAGAGCCTGGATGCTGAGTGTTTTCTAAGGTCCAAGGCTCAGTTTTGCCTTCCTATATAGACCAGCCTACCTCAGCCAGGGATCAATTAAACTCTAGGACTCCTCCAGAGTGGCTAGTGGTTTCTTAAAGCAGTTCTTCCCTCTATAACAAAAAAAATTCTTGTAGCTTTTGACTTAATAAAAAGGACACTTATCTGTCCAGTGATCCAGCACTGTCCTCACCCCAGTCGGTTCTTCACCCAGAAGAGCTGGCAGCTGTCACAGGCAACAAAGTGGTGTTGGAACACAGTATCAGGTCAGCAGCTCTGCTCCTGTGTGGGGTGTTAAGGGTGTGCGTCTCTTCCTTCCAATCAGCTCTCAGAACTCTCCTCACTGAGCTCTGCAGAGCGTAACTTCAGCTCCTTACAGCCTGCTCATTGGCTGTGATTGACAGCAGCAGACGCGAATGGTTCCCACTGGGGCCTCTGTCCAGTGTAGAGAGAGAGCTGCTTCCGGCTGCAGTGCTGGATCAAGATTGAGCAATGTATAAGGGGAAGCTGCACAAAGAAGGTTTTTCTTTTACCTTAATGCAGAGAATGCATTAAAGGAGAAGTCCAGCCTGAGTTTTTTTAGGCTGGGCTTCTCCTCTGGGTCACAGGAGTCCAATTAGTTTTGCACTCCTGTGACCAGTTTTCAGTGGAGAGCAGTCTGAAGTCCGCCTCTCCCCTGACGTCACTGGAATCAGTAGAGGCACCACATCATCCCGACTTCCCAAGTCTGGATCCACCAGCTGCCTTGATTGATGGCCGTCTCAGCGAGCCCCTGAGATGGCTGCTCCCCGCCCCTCCACAGCTCAGCGCTCCAATGAGCGTGGAGGATCAGGAGAGAGAACCGAGCCATCGGCGATGTTCGGTGGCTCGGTTCTCAGTGCAGAGACGCCGAGGGACAGCTGCAGCATCCACTGAGGCAAGTATGACTATGGGAAAAACCCAAAACCCATACTTCTCTCAAGGTAAAAAAAGAACTTCTGCCTTTAGAGCCACTTTAAGGGCAGCAATAAACTGGCGACACATTACATAAGATCACCACTAACAGCCCCTTTACAAAGCAATGCTTTCTTCTGTGCTCCCAAAAGCCCATTTAAAAATGTGATCATTGTAAAGATTAGGGGAAAAGAAAAACATGAAAAGCAGATGGCTAGCATAGAAAAATAGTGTGAAAAAAACAAACCATTAAGCTACTAGAAGCCAGGCTACAGAAAATGTTTCACTTGCTTGGCTTGAGTAAGAACCAAAAACACAGACTGTCTACAAGGGCCACGAGGGCCGCGCAACGAGTGCCAAAGGATTGCAGGTTGGGCACCAGGGAATTAAAGAATGAAATTTTTTAAAGCTTGGCAATAAACAACAGACAATAAAAAGTAACCGTAATAGAGCCACCCTTTTTCTTTCACATGGCTAATCCCTCACCTAAGCTCAGAAGCTCAGTGCCGCCAATATCAGAGCATTGTGCAATGTGTCAAGTAGAGACTCATTCCACTCCTCACCTCCTGTTTACTGGTACGCGTGGTGTTAAACATAATCCAGCTATTAAAATGTGAGAACCAGCCGCAACAAAGAAGAGGGACTTGCCTAGACAGTAAGAATGTGCTTGTAAAACCTTCAAGAAAAAGGAACTGAAATTATACGGAATGCAGAAAGTAAGCCCCAGGCGCTGTGGATAGACACCCAATTGAGCAGATCCTCTGCGGGGACGCCGTGTATCCGGCTAGGTGCTGCTCAGCCTATCTCAGTGCGAGGAATAATTCTCTGCTTTGCTGCACTGCTGTCTCAACATGCAAACATATTTACAGACGAGGTACACCGCGTGCAATGAGATGGAAAAGAAAACAAAATGTCTGGAATGTGCATTTCCGGAAACAAAAGCAGCCAAAAAAGGGAAACTCTGGGAGGGCAACGACTCAGTAAACCAAGTTTAAACAGCCAGGAATTAAGGGAAATGTCACTTGATGTTAACATCTATTACTTCTAAAGTGATTGTAAAGGCAGAAGGTTTTTTTTTTTATCCGAATGTGTTCTATGCATTAAGAAAAAAAAAAAAGAAGCCTTCTGTGTGCAGAAGCCCCACCCCCTCATACTTACCCGAGGTCCCTCAAGATCAGGGGTAGGCAATCTGGGGCCCTCCAGATGTTGCAGAACTACAATTCCCATCATGCCTCTGGGAGTAATTGTAACTGCCAGCCTTGCAATGCCTCATGGGAAATGTAGTTCCACAACAGCTGGAGGGCCCCAGGTTACCTACTTCTGCTCTAGATCTAGCAGGAGTGTCTCAGCTGCCCAGGACTCCCCTCATTGGCCGCGACAGCATCGCAGCACTATTGGCTCTCGCTGCTGTCAAAGTCAGTCACCCATTGAGGAAAGTAGGAGGGCGGGGCTGCAGCTCCATGTATAAATGGACACAGGGAGCTGTGGTTCGGCTCGGTTGTCCCCACAGCAAGCTGGTTGCTTTGGGGGCACTCAACAGAAGGGAGGGACCAGGAGCACCAAAGAGGGACCCGAGAAGAAGAGGATCCGGGCTGCTCTGTGCAAAACCATTGCACAGAGTAGGTAAGTATAACATGTTTGTTTGTTTGTTTTTTTGTTAAAAATAACAGACTTTACAATCGGAACAGAATTTAAACCAAAATACAATTGTAAAAACATTTTATACAGTTACGGTATCTTTAGCCGATCCACACCATGTGGAGTGACAGACGTTTTACCACAAGGTAAAATGTCTGTCACCGCAGGGACACATAGGAAACAATAGTTTCCCATCAGTTCCATTCATATTGCAATGCAGCCTAGCACTGTGCTACAGCATGCTGTGAGAAAATGCAGACATGCTGCACTGCAATATCAGGTAGCGCACAATTCTGCACGTATTCCCCAGCTGCAGAAATGTGAACCTAGTCTTACACAGCTCTGCCACACAGCACAGACCTTTTTGGCAGGACAGGAGACCTGTTTTTTATAATAAAAGTAATACGGTAACTACATTGTGTTATTCCCCTAGCCTGTGCCTGGACAACAAAGGAGAAGCAGCAGTGATGAGCTCATCTGTCACTTTGCTCTCCTCCCATCAGCATGCTCATTGTTAGCACAAAAGTACAGCAGCTGATTGGCTCCTTGTGTTGCTTCTACCTCTGCCAGTCTGAGCATTGCTGTACAGAAGATAGCATGAGCCTGGTAAGACAAAATGCAGGTAAAGTACTCATCTAGTCTGCTTACAAAAATTGAATGATGTTATAATTAGAGGTGCAGCACTGTATGGAAATTTTCGTGCCGAAATCAAAAATTCAGGATGCACTTGGCCAAAACCGAAAATATATTTTTATATATAATTGTATTATATTAGACTTTTTAATACAAGTGGAACCTGGGTTAAAGAGCAACGTGGTTAACGAGCATTTTGAAATACTAGCAACTTTAAAAAAAAAAAAAAAAATTTAACTCGGTTTGCGAGTGTTGTCTCGCAAAACGAGCAGAATTCAAGCTAATGGGGTGTGCAGTACCACATTTGGGCAGAGGTGCGGGGGCGCCGGTGACACTCGGAACGGTTCGGAAATACTTGAAAACACTCCGTTCCCGAGTTCAGCCGAGCTGTCCCAGAGTATTTTGAGGCTCTCCGGTGCCCCCCCCTCACCTCTGGCCACATGTGGCATTGCATGCAATAGAAGTCAATGCGGAATTATTTATCTTTGTTTCCATTGACTGCTATGGGGAAACTCTCTGATATGCGAGTGTTTTGGATTACAAGCATTCTCCTGGAACGGATTATACTCGTAATCCAAGGTTTCACTGTATTACGAATTTAAATGAATATGAATTTATTGTCGGCCATTATCGGCACCTGTAGCGCAAGAAAAGCTCAAGAAAAATGCATCCCTTTAAATTCTATGAATGTTTTCACACTGGTCCGTTGCGCTTCCACTGTGGCGTTAAAAATCTTACTTGCTGCATTTTTGGTCGGTTAAAAAAAAAAATGCACCAAAAAAAGCACCTCACTGTTAAAATGCATTGAAAATGCAGCAAGAACACATCAAAAAACGCACCCGTGTTATGTTTTTAATGCGGTTTTTGAGTCACGTGACCTATGGATAGCACATCATAAGCACAATAAAATCACACGCATTTTCAGCACCCATTTCTTTATCGACAAAATGCCAAAAAGACAATTTTCGGCCAATGAAATTTCAGCGAATCTCTAGTTCTAATGAATATAGTTCTGTATTCATTTGTGTTTTTTATAGCTGCCTGTACTTCAGCTTTAAAGCACAACTCCGGGCACAGGTCAACTACTTGTTTTGTCCAGGGAAGAGGAGAAAGCTGTATACTCACTCGATCCTCTGCTCCACCGGCAAAGGGCAATCCCCCACAATTCAGTGGTGGCGAATTGTTCCAGATGTTCTCCTGTCCAGAGCAGGTCTATGGGTGTGATGACGTCAGGCACAGTCCAACGCACAAGACCGCGGGGGAGGGTTTGGCAGGAGCCACAGGGACTGGTCTTGTGTATGGAGGATAGGATTAGGTTAGTAGATCTCCATTCTGCAATCCCCTAGACGAGGTGTCGTCAAACTCTCTAAACAAAGGGCCAGTTTTACTGTCCTTAAGACTTTTTGGGGGCCGTACTATGGCCATTGGTAGTGGAAAAAGGCCCCGATGTTGGTAGAAAAATACAATGCCCCATCTTTGGTGTCATTGGGAGGAATTGTGCCCCTGCATACGGGGGTGAGTGGGGCGGATTATGCCCCACTGTTGGCATCAGTGGTAGAAATGGTGCCCTAAGGGCCAAATAAAAGCAAGCAAACGGCCACTTCTGACCCCTGGGCCACAGTTTTGAGACCACTGCTCTAAACAAAAATAAGCCGATAACCCGTGCAGTGAAGGCACAGACCCACTACATGGGAAAACTTTGTTTTTGCCCTTTGGGCTTTAAACAAGCCAGCAACATTGCATAAATGCAACATCAAGTTTTGGGTGGACTGTACCTTTAAATAAGCATATCCTTATGTGAACTCTAACAAAGCACGGCACATATGACTGGAATCAAGTCTTAGAGATGGCCGCACTCTTCCAGAACAAGTTAAACTGAAACCTTCATGTACACTAGACTGACAGCCAAGTCCCGCAGAGCTGCAGAGTGGTACTTTTCCATTAACAGAAGTTGCTAACAGACAGTTACTAAAACAAGTAACAAGTAGCTGTCCTGCATTCCAGGCCGCTGTTGCCATCTGGTGAGAATGCAGGACGGCCCTATTGCTAATTAAATCCACGCTGTCCCAAACTGATCATTTGACCGTGCTCTCAAAGGCCTGGCCAAAAATTCCCTGCCACTGGCAGTAGCCTAGGCTCTATTCCATCCACAGCAGACAGGAGGATGTGTCTGCGCATTCCGGATGCCATGGACTTAATACAGCAAAGCCTCTAGTCTACATCAGGAAGGGAATGTGTGTACAAGGTGGTGTGCCTAAGTGCTATGAACAGCTTACCTAGAATATTTTCATGTCGCAGCAGCACTGTGTTGTATAATTCCGTCTCTCTGAACCAGGATTTCTCATCTCGTGACGAAAAAATCTTTACTGCCACGCTTTCACCCTGCCAGAGGCCACGCCAGACTTCACCGTAACGGCCCTTTCCTATTGGAAAAAAATCATATCATTGGTAAGTAAACAGAATTATTGTGATGTTAAAGCCCACCTCTGGATTCATTGTACCTTGGCCTGCTATCAATTCATAGGCCTCTCTAGTAATTTAATAGGATCATGCATAAAGACACGTGTACTCAGATATCTGTGTCTTGTGACAGATACCATAAAAATGCATTGGGGAGCAGGACCATTTGATTTTCCTAGAGAAAACCTAAAGCTTGCCACAGGCCGCTTCCTGCTAAATCATCCAAAATTCGAGCTGTGGATTGCCCTGCAAGCTCAACAAAATCCGATATAAAAATGGTCTGAGCCGGGTAAAAAAAATTATCGGCCAAATAGTGACCACCATCCTATCATATGCAGTCACTCTTCAGCAGCGCCATTGTATTCAGACTGATATGTGTCATAACTGCCTCAATACAACAGCGGGCAGTGGAGATTGTTCTATCCACACTGTGAGCATGGATAAAGCAACAGATTTTCTTTCCTTCTGTTCCAGTGAGCCAAGGCTTAAAGTCTTACTAAACCCAGTAATATAAAAATAGTTCATCCGCCCCCCCCCCCCCCCCAATAGTGCCCACAGCTTATAGATCTTTTTACATTAAAATACTGCCACTATATACCTTTTTGGGTGATCTACCACGGTTACATCATAAACTGTACAGTTTCTTCAGTGCTGAGAGATCAGGAAGGTGGAGATTTTCACTGCAGCCTGTATACACGCCCACATGTGTGATGCCATTATCATGTGACCTGGCTGTCTGAGAACAAAAAACTGTGCTCTCCAGCAAAAATCACAACTGAGCATGTGCAGGTCCGCCTACCCTGCCTGTATTAGCTGGCTTTCCCCAGATAGACAGTGCAGGAGGGGAGAATCTGTGCATAGAGGATAAAACAGCATTTTTACACAATGCAGAGGATTAACCCCTTAAGTTCCACAGTGAGTATAACAAGCATGCTATGCTGCATATACAGACAGATTTTACTGTTGTAGGTTTAGTAACACTTTAACCACTTGCCGTCTGCACTATACCCGAATGACGGCTACAGTGCGGACCTGAATTTCCGGGAGGCCGTCAATAGATGCCCTCCCCTTTGCATGCGCCCCCTGCAGGGCACGCGCTGTGATCACCGAGTCACTGAGACTCGGTGATCACAGATCTGAGTAAGGGGTCGGTCCCGGCCCCTTACCACGTGATTAGCTGTCAGCCAATGACAGCTGATCACGTGATGTAAACAAAGCTCGGTAATCAGGTTTTTGTTCTCCTCACGCTGATAGCATGAGGAGAAATAAAAAGCCGGTCACCGACTTATGTGCAAGGGAATCAGTCGAAGAGGAAGGAGGCCAAATCTGCCTCATCTGTGCCCACAATAACCGCCTGCCAGTGCCACCTGCCAATGCCCACAAGTGCCACCCATCAATGCCTCATCAGTGTTGCCTAGCAGTGCTGCCTATTCAGTGTAACCTACCAATGATGATCAGTGCCCACCCATGCCACCCACCAGTGCCCACATGTCAGCCAGCTACAGGAGAGAGAAGAGCGCGTTCAACAGCAGATGGTATTGCCTGAGCAGTGGTGCCACCCATAAGCTTACTATGGCCCATCTGTTGTCCGCACTCCATCCTCTCTGCTGCCCGACACAGGGGGTGCGCTTCAAAATAGGCAAGTATATACTTTTTAAACAGGTTAGTTAGTATAGGTAAAAAGAGGGCGCACCAGCCTAGTATAAATGTATTTTGTATTAAAAAGAAAAAAAATATATAAAAAATAAATGATAAAAACTACACAAACGTGTATAAATAAATACGCTTATACAGTCCCTTGGACCAGCAATCTCCAAATCAAAGGGGAGACTGTGCAGGGGCCCCTGCTGGCTGACGAGTTTGGAGAACCTGGAGGTGCAATCAATGGCACTTGTACATGTATTTGAGCTGAAGGAGCCTCTGAGGAAGGTGGTTTTCCTTCGAAACGTGTCAGCAGGCAGGGTCACCTGCACAGTCTCCCCCTTACTTGGGATAATGCACTAGGCTCTTGCGCCCTCTTCTCTTCTATCCCTTTAGTGTACTAAGGACATCCCCAGTCCTAGAGGGCAGCAAGGCCGGAAACCTTATCCATTGAGGAGTGGACCAACACTCATAATTGGGCTAGCCAGTACACTGATGTACAAGAGTGTTTGTTTTTCTGCTAGTTATTATAGGCATCAGAAAGAGGAGGGAGCATTTTTAAGCATAGTTAGGAACAACCTGTAATTCTACTTTAAGCTGTGTATGGCTTAAGCCAGCCATACATGGATCAAAATCAGCAGGAATTCAATCCATAGATGGGCAGGCTGATTGCACCAAAGTCACTCCACTGATGGATTTGGTTACAAAGAGCCTGTCTAATTTTTAGATGCGATTACTGCTCGGCGGCAATAGCTGCTAGCAGTAATCGCTGCGTTCTGCCAGATGGGAAGCCCCGCCCCCACCCACCCCAATGCCGCCAGCAGAACACAATAGCGCTGTGGAAGGTATTTCACCACCTGTGGTGGAAGGAAAGAAAACCAAATCATCTATCTATAGGCTGCCTTACTCAAGACTTATAATGGGCAGCTGCCTACTCTGCCATTATAATCTGCCATTGGGTATACCGTAATATTTAAAGTAGAACTATAGGCTAAACATTTTTTTTTCATTTTGGATAGAGTAAAAGGGTTATAACCGCAGCCAGATTTTTATTTTCGCCATCTGTGTCCCATTGCAGAGATTTCCCTTCACTTCCTGTCCCATAGCCAAAAAAGTAGTGAGAAGAAATCCCTGCAAATAAAGGAAATTCCTTGGGGATCCCCAGGTCACCAGAACCGGTGTCCCCAATGGAAGATTCCCCCTCTATTTTCTGGGGACAACCCAAATTTTTATGTTTTTCTTTTACTCTCAATGATAAGGTACATTTTTTGCCAATGTATTCAGATTCACATTTTCATTCCCGAGTTGTTCACACATTGTAGACAAGGAAAGGCAACTTTAAAAAAAACCTACAGCCCATTATTTTGTTTTTGATCGGTTTTCAATTCACACTTTCTGGTTTTGTGCAATGATCAATAAGACATTCAGTAGAAATAGGACAGAAAAGGAATGAGGATCGAGAATGCGGAACGCATTTCCTGACACTGATTAAAGCAAACCTGTGTCTTAGAGAATACGACAAAGCTAACAGCAACTGGAGGCAGATGACAGCACAAGCAGTCAGCATATATCTGCTGAAAGAAGTGTCACCCCAATTCCTTCTAGTGGTGATAATAAACCCCCCCCCTCCCCTTTTTTACATAATACAATGTCTGGTGCTTGAGCTCCCCATCAGTGCTAAGGGTACACTTTCTCCAGCAACAGGTGCTTATGCAGCTACTTTGCTTTCTAGAAGCTACGGGTTCATGCTTAGGCCTCTAATACAAGGACGTAATATTTTACTGATGTAAACAGGTTAGTCCGCATCGGTGTTTGGAGGGGGAGCATTTTTTTAAGATTTGTTCAGCCTGGAATTCTACCTTAAGCGAAGAATGGATTCTCTGCAAGGACGAAGAAGTCCATCATCTTAGGACACGTGCAAAAAAAAATGAGGATTCAGAGTGGGGTAAGGGTATGGGGGGGATGGGGGGGGGGGTGGTGATGGTGTCCTCAAAAACCTTGCCAATGTCCTATCACCAGAAAATACCGGCCAATAACCCAGGGTCTATGAATATCAAGCCTATATCTTGTATTGTTCAACTAACTTACAGGGGTGTCAAACTCCATTTCATTGTGGGCCACATCAGCCACATGCCCTTTTTTTTACATAATACAATGTCTGGTGCTTGAGCTATCCATCAGTGCCAAGGGTAAAACTTTCTCCAGCAACAAGCTACGAGTTCACGTTTGGGCCTCTTGCACAAGGACTTAATATTTTACTGAGGTTTATACGCTAGATCTTGTTAACAGAGAGATACTGAGTAAAATGTTCCCTAAAAACCCTACATACAGATGTACATATCCCTATACATGCAGAAAATTATTGTTTGTCCTCTGCTAGATGCCAGTGTTGCAATATATGTGTGTATACATGCGCATACATTACTGCAATTAAATGTAAAAAAAATAAAAATATATTTTTATATTATGGCTCTGTACTCATTGCTGTATTATCGATCAAGCTGTGTGCTTGTTCCATAGACAACAATGCACCCGTGTTCAGATCAGTAAAAGGCACTACATGCTCTTCTGCAGCTTCTCCATTGAGATCTCCTAGATTGTAAGCTCCAACGAGCAGGGCCCTCTGATTCTTCCTGTATTGAAATGTCTGTCCGAATGTTGTAAAGCACTGCGTAAACTGTCAGCGCTATATAAATCCTGTATAATAATAATAATCTATTGAAACAAAAAAAGGCACTGTTTTGCGTTTAAAAAAGTCCCTTTGGCCCATTTCACACATGCAACATGCTGTCCGTTTGTCATCCATCCGTTGACGGATGAAAAACAGACATCAATGCATCTCAATGGAAAAACTGATGATCAGTTTACACCCTTCATCATTCGTTTTTTGAAACGGATCGAAGCTCTATTTTTCTTCTGTTAAAAAATAACGATCGAACGACAAAAAAACTGATGTAAAACTGACAAATGGTCAGTTTTTCATCCATTTTTGTAATGGTAGTGGATGAAGAAAGAAAAAAAAAAAAAACAACAACGGATGGACACCGATGAAAAACTGGTAAAGTATTCATCAGTTTTTCATCAGTGCTCATCCATTTTGAAGGGCCTAACCTGATGAAATGAACGGATGTGTAAAAGGGGCCTTAGGCCCCTTATACACATAATGTCCGTTTTTCATCCATCCGCTGACGGATGAAAAACAGGCATCAATACATCTCCTCAAAAACCTTGCCAATGTCCTATCACCAGAAAATACCAGCCTGTAACCCAGGGTCTATGAATATGAAGCCTGTATCTTGTATTTTTCAACTAAGACAGGGGTGTCAAACTCCATTTCATTGTGGGCCACATCAGCGTTATGGTTGCCCTCAAAGGCTGGTTGTATCTGTAAGACCATATAAATGTATCTACTCTTAAAGTGGATGTAAACCAGAAATTATTTTTTTTTTGCTGTCACAATGTAGAGTATAAGATTTCCTATCATTTGTGCCAGGTCTTGCCACAAAGAGTTAATCCAGCTCTGAGCAATCCTCTTATTGTTCAGTGAGATAAAAACGGACAGAGAAAAACCTTTGTCCGTTCCGCCCCCCTTGCTTTGAGTGACAGGTTATTTACATATCTCGTGCACTAGCTTTAGACAGGCATTATTTTTTAATTCCCACCCCCACTCCTTTTCTGAAGTCATGTGGTTACTTTTCTGGATTTTGACTGGATGTTAGTGATCATAGCAGAAGGAATACACAGGAGAAAATGCATGTTGACAAGGGGAGTGTAGAGGTGGGCGGGGAGTCTACTGACATCACGACTCCACCCATCGAGCTCCAGACAACAGATCCACCCGCAGAATCTGCAGGTTTTTTTTATAACAGCAATGTTGTTTTGCCTGAGCAGTCTCCAATAACGTTTCTTGTTGATACCAGCGGTGTGCGACCCTCCTTTTCAAATGTCACAGAATTGTAGTATTCTCATAATTATAAACAGATGTCCAGAGCATCCCATCCCCCCCCTAACATCAGATGTCAGGAGCCACCCCTTACAAGAGTCCTCCACCCTCCCTTACATAACAGTGCACCCTCTTGTGCTGCTGCTGGAAAGCAGAAAGTGCAGGGTCTGGAGGAAGACCAGAGGAGGGCTCAAGACAGCTGCTGGAGTCTGCTGAATACAGAGACCAGGGGAGGTGGAGCCAAGGGGGTGCTGCGGGTGCACAGAGCACAGGATCTGTAGGAAGAGTACCGTTATGCTCTCTGCCGCTGACTGCGGAGATATGGGGGGGTTTAGCGTTAGAGACAAGCCTCTCTGCTGCTGCATGGAGAAGCACAATATATGGCAGAGAAGCTCTGTCTTCCTATGCTGCCAACTGCTGAAACGAGGTGGAGACCAAGGCAAGAAGGGGGGGGGGGGGGGTCTGCAGGTGCAAGGGCCACATAAAATGGAATATGAAGGGCCGGATTCGGCCGACTTGTGCTCGACATATGTGAATTAAAATATCTCCTTTCATGTAGTGAGTGCTGCCTGTTGGCCTCTCTCTCCACAACTTCCTGGATTCCCTGCATGTCTTGCAGCCTCTCCTCTGTTCATTCATATAGTTTACATTCTATTCCTAAGGACTACAGTACATTTCCCAATCAGCGGTCCCTGTACTGCCTCCTGTAGTTCAGACAGCAGGCTCTGTGAAATGAGTGGCATCAGTAAACATTCCCAGACGAAGTGCACGGACTAGTGCACGAAATGCGTCAACGTTTCTGACGCTGTACCCCTTTCCCCGCACCCCACTATGGCTTCTCATCCATGAATGGAAGCTGACTTCTCATGAATATATTTTGGATAAGCCTACTTCCGCATTCCTGAGGGGTTCATCCCAGCCACCATAGTGGTGCTCTCCACAGTACTCCAGATGCCTGAACCAGGAAGTCCTGAGTGATAATCACATGGAGGAAACAAACAATCCTTGGCTCGGTCTTTGCAAGCGGTGGAAACTGTCACTGTGTACATTGTAGGAACGAAGTCCACCAGTATGGTCACTGTACCAAACTGGTTGGACTTTATTCATTTGTTTTTGTAATTAATCAATAAAGCCTTATTTTTTGTACAATTATAACATTGTTGACCCACCCCTCAATTGCTTTATGTGGACCTCTTTATCCCTCATTTTTGCAATAGAGTATCTAATTGCTATTGGGGAGGTATCCCGCCCTTGGGGCGAATTGGTCATTGTCTAACTCAGTTTGATACTACTCCTGTAAGGTGTATTCCAAGATTTTTTATATTTAAAGAGTATGTAAAGGTAATTTTTATTTTATTTTTTTAAAACATGTTATACTTACCTCCACTGTGCAGCTCGTTTTGCACAGAGTGGCCCCGAACCTGGTCTTCTGGGGTCCCTCGACAGCTGTCTCGGCTCCCCCCTGCAAGAACTCATCACCTTCATGTGAGCCAGCTCGCATGGTGTGGAGTTCTTGCGGGCGTGCTACCGTGACACAGCCGGCGGCCATAGCCGCTCACTGTATCACTCGGCCCCGGCGTGCCGCGTCATTGGATGTGATTGACAGCAGCGCGAGCCAATGGCTGCGCTGTTTTCAATCAACCAATGAATGAGCCGAGAAGCAAGCACGTTCACGGCGCGGGACTTTCGAGGGGTCAAGTAACAATTAATAAACGGGGGGGGGGGGATTAGCGCTAATCCACAGATGTTTTTGGAATGCATTAGGGTGAAAAAACTTTTACCTTTACAACCCCTTTAAGTCATAGTCACAGGGCAATCGATCAGATAAATAAGGAGTAGGCTAGAAATTGAAATTTAATGGGGGGAAAAAAAATTATATATGACTTTACATTTTTTCTATAGACACACTATACCCTAAATGAAAGGATAAAGTGTCCACGCTGTAAACCAAGATGTCCGACTCTTGCACAATTGCAGTGTTTGCTGGACAGCAGTACCGGCTCACTGGTGTGAAGCTGCTGCTTTCAAAGCTGAGTGTACCTGGCCTTGATCTGCACATGAAGCAAGAACTGAACTGAGACGTTAATAGGAGCAGCTGAAAGACAATCGGCACTAATAGGGACCCGACGCTGTAAATTGAATCTCCTGGCAGGAGCCCATCCTTGTGAATGGTAATGCATTTTACATCATCGCTCCATGTCGGTAAATCCTAAACATTCAGCCAAGAATGCTTTAAACTGACACTCATTAAAATGTCAGTGCTTTACACAATGGGAAACCCCTCCTAGGTATACAGCAGTGACACAAACCTGAACACAAGACCTTTTGTACCAAGATTTGCCTTCCCAGGGGTGACCTTCCTTCCTGGAGGCAATATATAATGCAGCCTTTGTGTTCCTGGAACATCAGACTTGCAGGTCAACGCAAGATTGAAAAATAAAAGCACTTGCCAACGAGCCCACGTCTAGTCACAGGAGACCTAAAGTGCCACCAGCTGTTGCATCAGTTTTTAGGCTGCTTTCATACTGAGGCACATTGCAGGCGCTAGCGGGGGTTAAAATCGCCCCGCTAGCGGCCGAACAGCTCCGCAAAGATGGCGGTAAAACGCTGCCAAAAATAGCGGCGCTTTACCCCGGCGCTGCTCAGTGTGAAAGCAGCCTTAGACCCAAATATACTGGCATGATCCAGTGTGGTTTTGACTAGCGTTGCACCCATACCGGTATTGATGTCAATACCAAGCATTTGCACCACGATGCCAAAACAGACACCTTTAGACTGCTTTCACACTGGGGCGGGTGATGACGGTAAAACGCTGCTAGTTTTAGCGGCGCTATTCGGCCGCTAGCTGCCGAATAAAGGGTTAAATGTGCCCATGTATCGCCGCTGCCAAAGCGCTTTGCAGGCACTTCGGCAGCGGTGCCCATTTCAATGGGCAGGAGCGGTGTATACACTTTAAAGTCTTGCCAGCCCATTGCCCCAGTGTGAAAGCACTCGGGCCTTCACACTGGGACTGCAGGGGAGGTGTTTTTCAGGCGCTATTTTTAGCCCAAAAGCACCTGAAAAAAAAACCCAGTGTGAAAGGGATCTTAAACTCTGTTCACATATGTGCAGGTCAGTTTGCAGCGTGATTTCAAAGCCCGTCAGGTGCGATTTCATTCAGTGGTTCAATTGCAATTCCAATGCGAATTGTAGTGCATGAGATAAGAAATTGCACCTGCACTGCGGCTGGCCCAAACATATGTGAACAGGCTGTAAAAACAAGTGTTAATTTTGACGTCAAATTTTAATTTAGCCATAGTCTTGACTAAAACGACTTTGGCTTTCGACCGCATAAGCAGTCCTGTAAAAATCAGGTACCCGCTCCCCCTCCTCCCCAAAATCTCCCATTTCACAAATAGGAGCAGGGGAGGAGGCCTTAAAGTGGAACTTCCACTTTAGGGTGGAGCTCCGCTTTAAGCATTTCTCTAGAATTTCCTAACTCATTATATACTCCTGGAGTAAAAACCTAACACGTAGTGGAGATGGGGAAGTAAATGGGAGAGAGGGTGTACACAGGGTAGGGAACTGGTCTGGGGAGGCTGGTATCACCCAGTGCCAAGCACTGCTACCTTGCTGGGAAGGGAAACACTCACCACGTGGTTTGCAGGGCATTGTTCTAGAATGCCCAGGCAGCAGCCAGGCAGACAGGGGGAGCCTGCGTCTCTCAACCAATACAGCTTCTCAGGGGGCTGGTGCTTTACCAGACCGGAAGAGATCCGGGGAAAGCGGAAGTTCAGGTGGGTAATTGTCCCTCTTACATTTTCATTCCCTTTTAGTTCTTTGGCGAAAATTGGAATTGATTATCGTTTAGTTTTCGTCACTGAACACATGCTGCTAAAACAATGAAAATATTCTCATCAACAAAATTAAAGCTGATGTCTCTGCAAGTGAAATCTGTGCAGTTTTCTAATCTGTGTGGTTTTCATGCATGTATGATGCGAACAAGCCCTAAAAAGACTGTCACGTGACAATAAAAATAGTCATTGGTAATTGGTATCGGCGAGTACTTGAGAAAAAGTATCACTACCCATACTGGGTCTTCTGGTATTGGTGTATCCCTAGTTTTGACCCATTAGGTAAATGCTGGCCTGAAATTTTATGCAATAGTTTAAGCTCCAGCTATAACTAGGTAAGGGTGGTTGAAGCCCAAAGGCTGCAGCACAGAGTAGCCATGCACAATGAAATAGAAAGTTGCACATTGTCAAAAAGCAAGTCTCTGCATGGGGTCCCAAGGCTGACACTGCAAATTAAGGTCAAATTAACAATATAACAGGACAGGGCTGCATACGTGATGCTTGGTTCGCAGTTGCTGTGCAGACCCTTGAGGACGTTGGTTATAATGAAACGCGTGGGGTTGAGCCAGCGGTGACGTCGTTACGAATGCCGCAGTGTTTCATAGTAGTTGTCTGTCTACTTTTGTGAGTACTTGATGCATGTTTAATAAATCTATTTTAAAGCGTTATCACACGATACTGTATCTTCTCCGCAAGTGGCACTGCCAGAGTCTCTTCTGCATGTACCCCCACTATCAAAGCTATTTACATTGATGGTATGATTTCCAAAGATTGCTTTTCAGAGGGCAGTAATGTGTAAGCAGCATTTCTCACAACATGAATAAGCAGGCACTGTCTGAGCTATGATCTATGCAGCAGAGATTGGACAATGTAGGACTGGTTATGGGAGAACACTGCCTCCCAAAGAGTGCTTGGTCACAACATAAGTAGAATACACTGAAGGAGAATGGAGATTTGAGGGTTTGGCACACACTAAACAAACACTGCTACAAGAAGGCTGACCACAGGCGTATTGAAATTCAGCTAGCTCAGCAGGGCCCGGTTGCATTGCGATCAGTGTGTGGCCCCTCCCTGTTCGACAGAAAGCCTCCATCCATCTCGTAGAAGAAACAGTTAATTTTTTTTTTTGTTCAGCCCCTATGGCTAGCTTAAGAGACAATCTCAGAAATGGCATGCAGGGGTAGGTACACCATTTGTATAGATTTTGCAGCGGCACAAGGGGTCTCTTGAGTTTAGGGGCCCCATTTACACAAGCTGCGCATGACCAAGGCAGAGGAGAACATTGGGGCATTTTTTTGTGATGCCCAAACTGTTCTGTTATGTCCAAGTGGGTTTTAATCTCCTTCACTACCTGCCAGCTCAGCACTGAGAAATGTGGACTCCTCTTGATGAATTTTTGGCAGGAAGTAAAGGGGAATATCATTCACTGACCACAGCTGCAAATTATGAAAAACTCGGGGAATCCCAAATATTGGGGTTGATTTGCTAAAACTTTTGAGTGCAAAATCTAGTGCAGCTCTGCATAGAAACCAATCAGCTTTCAGGTTTTATTGTCAAAGCTTAATTGATCAAGCCAAAGTTAGAAGCCGATTGGCTACCATGCACAGCTGCACCAGATTTTGCACTCTTCAGTTTTAGTACACCCCCCATTATGTTTCACCTGCATTTTTCTATAAACAGTGAATAGGGGTCTTTACTTGGGTAATTGAATAGGAGGGCCCAAAAATGGGGGTCACATAGGGGGCCTTTACCTGTTACGTCCTTCACTGGTGATGGGATTATGTTTTATGGAAGCATTTTAGGTGAAGGCTAGCCATTTGGCTTAGGGCATGGTCATAAAAGGTCCCGACACCAGGGCTATACTAAAGCCTAGTACACACAGGCCCAATGCCGGCCGGTTCAATGTGTACAGCTCATGACCGGAAAAGGTCTGCAGACCGACTCCCGATCAGCCCTCTTAGCCAATGGCCAAGATCGGTGACTGGAGTGTTCTGGCGGGGGGAGGGGGGCATCCCCCTGTCAGAACACAATAGCTCAGCAGGGGAGATCGCTGTACCAACATCCAATTGTTAGTACAGAGACTCCGACCTGAGCTGTCAGTTTAAAAAAAACTAGTGGTGTGTACGAGGCTTAACTATACCTTCAGGATATCTATGGCACATATTGCAAACATTTTCATGCTCAGGCTAGGTTCACATCTATGCATGTGCAGTTGATGCATTTTTGTGGCAGGTTGTGTGTTTTTTCATGTGAGTTTTTGATGTGGTTTTTGGGAAGTGTTGATGTTTGCTAGAATGCTTGGATCATGCTTTGCTGGGGTTTTTCGCCTTCCTCTGGATCAACTGTGGGTGAAGGATTGTGTATATGGGATTGTATTTTTTATTTTTTTTGGTTCAACTAGATGGACTTGTGTCTTTTTTTCAACCTAACTATGCAACTATGCAAGGAGATGTCTGATGCTGTGCAGGAAAATTCAATAAAACACATTTGATTGAAGTCTATGGAGCTAAAAACGCACCATTTTGCATGTAAAAGAGTCCCTTGCACCTTTCCATAAAAAAACAAAACAAAAAAAAAAAACGCATTTGCAGGAATCTGCATAGATTTGATCAGGACCTATAGGAAATAAGGTTAAATAAATTTTTGTGCATTTCTGTGGATCTGCAAACGCATTTAAAAGAAAACACATAGATGTGAACCTAGCCTTAGTCAAAGTGAAATAATTACAAAGTGCTACATAGCGAGAGATGAAGAGAAGGGTAACTGAGTGATACGGTGCAATCTGAAGCAGCTGTAGGATAGATTTTTATCATTACGATTTTATAGTGTGATCACACCACTTTGTATTAAAAATAAATAAAAGGAGATCATCCTCGTCCCCCAGTGCTTCAGATGGACTTTTTTCCATCTTACCCGAAGTTGTGTTTGCATTGCCAAATCTCGCTAGAATTTATGGTTCACGCCGTGCTGTTGACGCACTCATGTTGATTGCAGTGCGAGAGGCTTTTTATTTAAATGAACTAAAATTGCACCCATCTCCCAGGATTACACTTAATATTCATTGTCGTGCCACCAAGACATGCTCTTTATTTGAACAGATGCTGAGCAATACTTTGTTCTCTCTTCCATCAATGTCACTGCCACATGCAAATGGCATTGGGATGTGACATGAGAGGTACACAGAGCCCTGGAATCTGCTGGTCACTAGGTCTGATTACCCCCCATTCATCCACTGTATATGACCAGGGGGTTAAAGGACTAAAATCTGACCAATTCATATAACGGGTTTGCTAAACCCACAACAGTAAAATCAGTCTGTATATGCAGTAAAGCATGCTTGTTATACTCACTGTGGAACCTAAGGGGGTAATCCCCCCCCATTGTATAAAAAGGCTGTTTGAATCTGTCTTCTCTGATCCTCCCCTTCTTTTACTGTCCCCAATCCATCTGCTGATAGTACAGTGCCTTTGGAGGCACTCTGCAATGCTCAGTTTGGTGTGTATTGCTAGTGCGTTTTTTTTTTTTTTTTTGAGATGGTGCATGTGATCAGCACAGGGCCAATCAGCAATGTCCAGACAAAGGGTCAGGGGTCATGTAGCCTGACAGGACAGTCAGAGCAGAATGAAAACACCTCCTACAAGCTTTAACCAGTGCTCGGCCAGACATGGATAGAAGTCATCACAAGACTGCTATATACAGTGGAACCTTGGATTACGAGCATAATTCGTTCCAGGAGAATGCTCGTAATCCAAAGCACTCATATCAAATCGAGTTTCCCCATAGAAGTCAATGGAAACGAAAATAATTAGTTCCGCATTGACTTCTATGGCATGCAATACCGCATGTGGCCAGGGGTGGGGGGGGCGCCGGAGAGCCTCGGAAACCCTTGGAAAGGCTCGGGAACAGAGTATTTCTGAGTGGCTCTGGCGCCCCCCTGGCCAAATGCGGTACTGCACACCGCAGAGGCTTGAATCCTGCTCGTTTTGTGAGACAACACTTGCAAACCGAGGCAGAATGAAAAAAAAAAAAAATGCTTGTATTGCGAAACGCTCGTTAACCGTGTTACTCGCAATCCAAGGTTTTACTGTACTGCTGATGAGAAAAAGTATTTAGCAGTTTACATTTACTAAAATAATTGCATTTTTTATCTTCTGTATACACAAGACAAGCACCATAATGAAAAAAACGGGGGGGGGGGGGGGGGGGGAATCAGCAGGTTGGTTGTGTCCCTTAGTTCAAGTAAAGGCAACGTTTTTGGCTGGGTTCACACTTGTGTAATCACAGACATCGCATCTGATTCGCACTGCATTGCTGTGCAGATCGCATGCCATGTCTGTGAGATGTGTATTCAGCCATATAAAAACTGTATGGCTGAAAATGCATCACATTCGCACCAAAATGGTGTAGGACTTTTTGGTCCGCAATGGAATCGGATCCGATTCCTGTACCATTTGACAGTCCGCACTGTGATCGGGGGGAGGGGGGTGTCATTAACTTTACAATAACACCCCCAGCGATGTCAGTATGAACCAGTGTGCAATTCAAATTCGATGCGGGAACCGGCACTGAATCGCAGCAGTGTGACCCGGGACTTATTATCCGACATAAGATTGGACTCCCTGGCAGCATCAGATTTATGCCCATTTACTACAATTTTGTGAACAGGTTCCACAGCTCACAGCAAATGAAAAAGAATACTGACCAACACACTCTGCAAGGGTGATCTGGCGAGCCACTGTTCTCTGTACCAGGAAGGGTAGACCAGATCCACTGCCAGATGTACACGAGTGATCCAGCAGATCCTGAGGAAGACAAGAACACCAATAAGCAAACAGGGTTCATATACAAGGTTATAAGAAAATCCGTCTTAAAGGGTAACTATAATATAGCATATAGAATTGTGACACAAGTCATATTGTACTTGATTAAAAATCACTTTTCCTTTTCAATCTGCAGTGCTGTAATTTTCTGTAAAATGCAATACAACATGGCTACCTGGAGATGTTCTGTACACAGATGGTATACGGTACACCCCAGATATGCAATTTCCTTATTGTCCGATTAGCTTACTGATTTTCCCAGAAGTCTGAACTAAGATACAAATTCAATTTTCAGCACCCCCTGCAACAAAAATTGCATTTTTGGTGAGATACTCCCAAAGGGAAATCCTGTCTAATTGGATGCAGACACTGCTACTTCCCTCATTAGACCCCTGCAGGTGCAGCAGCTGATTGAGAATTATAAAACTACTGCCATACAGATACACTTTGCGCATGGACACAGATAAACAGTTATTCCTTCAGAATAAAAGGTTTAAAATCCTTGCAATGTACATAGATCACTCAGAGGGGAATATATTTTTTTTATCAAAAAAGAGGGTTGAAACCTTGTGGTTTTTTCATCTTAATGCATCCTATGCATTAAAGTGAAAAACCTTCTGTAGTGCTGCAGCCCCCCAGTACCCCCCTTTTACTTACCTGAACCTGGTTTTCTTCTCCCCGAGGACGAGCACACCAGCTGGTGTCTCATGTCCCGATTGGATAGATTGATAGCAGCGTAGGTATTGGCTCCTGCTGCTGTCAATCTAATCCAATGATACGGGCGCCAGGGGGCTGCTTTCTGTGTCAATAGAAGCAGGACTCAGGAGCGCTCCTGCATGGGTGTCCCATAGAATGCTTCTCCGACAGGTCACTTGATGTGGGGAGCAGCCACTAGCGCCGCTGAGGGTCCCCAGAAGAGGAGGATCAGGGCCACTCTGTACAAAATGGACTGCACAGTGGAGGCAACTATGACATGTTTGTTATTTAAAAAAAACTAAACACGAGGGTTTAGTAACCCTTTAAGGACCGAGCCTCTTTTTGACACATTTTACAAAAATTAAAATCTTTTTTTTTTTTTTTTGCTAGAAAATTATTTAGAATCCCCAAACATTGTATATTTTTTGTCAGACACCCTAGAGAATAAAACGGCAGTCGTTGCAATACTTTGTCACACCGTATTTGCACAGCGGTCTTACAAGCGCAATTATTTTGGAAAAAATACACTTTAAAAAAAAAAACAGTCAAGTTAGCCCACTTTTTTTATATTGTGAAAAATAATGTTACGTCGGGTAAATCGATACCATTGCGGCCTCTCATGGAATGGCGACAAAACTTTTACCCTTAAAAATCTCCATAAACGACGTTAAAAAAATTCTACAGGTTACATGTTTCAGAGTTACAGAGGTTGTCTAGAATTATTGCTCTCGCTTTAACGACCACAGCGATACCGCACATGTGTAGTTTGAACACCGTTTTCATATGCGGGCGCAACTTGCGTATGCGTTCACTTCTGCGCGCGAGCTCAGCGGGACGCTTTAAACTTTTTATTATTTTACTTTTTATTTTTACACTGTCCTTTTTAAAAATGAAAATGTTGGGTCACTTTTATTCCTATTACACGGAATGTAAACATCCCTTGTAATAGAAAAATAAGCATGACAGGTCCTCTTAACTGAGATCTGAGGTCAGAAAGACCTCACACATAACATTTACACTAAAGTGCAATAAACAAAAAAATGTTGTTGTTTTTTGCAAAAATATTTTTTTTCCACCTTCAAGACCATTGGGCAGAAGTGTCGTTTGATGTTGCTTCTGCCATACAATGTTAAGGAGCCCAGCGGGCGCCCTCCCCCCAGGCCTGTCAGGGAGGGCGTGATAGTCTCCACCTCTACCAACGGCGTCGGTAAGCGGCAGAGATGACCGAAACACATCAGGAGGGGGTGGCCTCTCCAACCCCCGATAAAATTGATCTTGTGGCGAATCCGCCACAGAGACCACTTTTATCTGAAAGTCAGCCGCTTGCCGTTGTTGAAAATACCAGGGGTAATGGCAGCTATCTGCTGCCATAACAACGGTATTTAACGTCAAAGTACAGACGTACAATGACGCCGATTTGCACCAAGTGGTTAAGAAAAGCAAAGTCACTGAACCTTTTTCAGCGCACGTCAACTCTGATGGTGCTGTACAAGCAAGCAGACCATCCATAACTATCCTTTCATAGGGTGGTCCATCCATATCCATTCATAGGGTGATCCATCCCTATCCATCCATTCATAGGGTGATCCATCCCTATCCATCCATTCATAGGGTGATCCATTCCTATCCATCCATTCATAGGGTGATCCATCCCTATCCATCCATTCATAGGGTGATCCATCCCTATCCATCCATTCATAGGGTGATCCATCCCTATCCATCCATTCATAGGGTGATCCATCCCTATCCATCCATTCATAGGGTGATCCATCCCTATCCATCCATTCATAGGGTGATCCATCCCTATCCATCCATTCATAGGGTGATCCATCCCTATCCATCCATTCATAGGGTGATCCATCCCTATCCATCCATTCATAGGGTGATCCATCCCTATCCATCCATTCATAGGGTGATCCATCCCTATCCATCCATTCATAGGGTGATCCATCCCTATCCATCCATTCATAGGGTGATCCATCCCTATCCATCCATTTCATAGGGTGATCCATCCCTATCCATCCATTTCATAGGGTGATCCATCCCTATCCATCCATTTCATAGGGTGATCCATCCCTATCCATCCATTCATAGGGTGATCCATCCCTATCCATCCATTCATAGGGTGATCCATCCCTATCCATCCATTTCATAGGGTGATCCATCCCTATCCATCCATTTCATAGGGTGATCCATCCCTCTCCATCCATTCATAGGGTGATCCATCCATCTCCATCCATTCATAGGGTGATCCATCCATACCTATCCATTCATAGGGTGATCCATCCATATCTATCCATTCATAGGGTGATCCATCCCTATCCAGCCATTCATTGGGTGATCCATCCCTATCCAGCCATTCATAGGGTGATCCATCCCTATCCATCCATCCATTCATAGGGTGATCCATCCCTATCCATCCATTCATAGGGTGATCCATCCATATCTATCTATTCATAGGGTGATCCATCCCTATCCATCCATTCATAGGGTGATCCATCCATATCTATCTATTCATAGGGTGATCCATCCATATCTATCCATTCATAGGGTGATCCATCCCTATCCATCCATTCATAGGGTGATCCATCCATATCTATCCATTCATAGGGTGATCCATCCATATCTATCCATTCATAGGGTGATCCATCCATATCCATCCATTCATAGGGTGATCCATCCATATCCATCCATTCATAGGGTGATCCATCCCTATCCATCCATTCATAGGGTGATCCATCCATATCTATCCATTCATAGGGTGATCCATCCATATCCATCCATTCATAGGGTGATCCATCCATATCTATCCATTCATAGGGTGATCCATCCATATCTATCCATTCATAGGGTGATCCATCCATATCCATCCATTCATAGGGTGATCCATCCCTATCCATCCATTCATAGGGTGATCCATCCCTATCCATCCATTCATAGGGTGATCCATCCCTATCCATCCATTCATAGGGTGATCCATCCATATCTATCCATTCATAGGGTGATCCATCCATATCCATCCATTCATAGGGTGATCCATCCCTATCCATCCATTCATAGGGTGATCCATCCATATCTATCCATTCATAGGGTGATCCATCCATATCTATCCATTCATAGGGTGATCCATCCATATCTATCCATTCATAGGGTGATCCATCCATATCTATCCATTCATAGGGTGATCCATCCATATCTATCCATTCATAGGGTGATCCATCCATATCTATCCATTCATAGGGTGATCCATCCATATCCATCCATTCATAGGGTGATCCATCCATATCTATATCTCTTCACATCTCATAGATATAGAGTATCTATCCATATCTGCATGTATATCTATCCATACATAGAATTATGGGAAGGGGTTACAACATCTCTATAAGAAGACATAATCCCTGAAAACTCACTGGCAGTTGAAGCCATCTTTAGAAGCAGGGCTTTAAACATTAGGAATTGAATAGCATATGGGGGAGGGGGGGGGGGAATGATTTACCTTATTTGAAATGCATTTGCAGTTTGTTAAAGTAGTTGTAAACCCTTACATATACCCAGTGAAGTGACTGGCCTCAGGTGATACACAGATTAAACAAATCCCCTTACATAAGTTGTATCTGTTTATCTGCCGTCTTCATTACATCCTTTTAAAGTGTTGAATATTGAAAGCTTATCTGAGGAGTTCAGAAAAAAAAGGAGGTGGAGAGTTGAAGTCTCATTCTGCAGAGCTCAGCGAGGAGAGCCGATTGGAGGAAAGGGACACACAACCCCCTTCACACAGCAACAGAGCTGAGGCTGCCAATCAGCTGGAGGTCCCTCCCCTGTCACCATTTTTCTCTTGGTGTCAGGAAAACCTGTCAGAAGTGATTCATGGCAATAGCAGAGAAACAAAAGCAGCAAACAAAAATGACACTATAGAGAATTATGATTTGTTCAAATTTCATGTATGAGGTTTACAACCACTTTAAGGCTGAACTCTGGGACAAGAAATTATTGTCTAATAGACAGGCAGCCTGTAGAGGAAGCACCACCAAGTCCCTCCCACAGCTCTGCTTTCTGCAAAGGGTATAAGCAGCACAGGCATGTCATCAGTGCTACTTTTACAAGGTAATATCTGGGCTTGTACAAGACATCTGGTGTACAGAAAGTGGACTTAAATCATTTCAGAAATAAATGTAAGGGGAATTTCACCTTCTCATGAAAAATAAAAAAGGAAAACCAACGCCGAATATCCTGACCACCCCTTCAGATCCTGCTGCACGTAGTGGCCGTGATGCCCCATGCTGACGGTGTCTGTACACTTGTACAATCGTGTAGTTCATATGTATATAATATAGTGAAAAAATATAACATTTCATATATGTGCAATTCACATATAATAAAGTATATGAAATGTTATATTGTTCCTGGTCAGTCATTTAATACGGCATGGAGGTTGCACTATAAAAAATAAGCCATGTCAATGGTGTACTTTATTTTTGTATCTCGGCAATTCTTCATTAAGTCCATGACCTACT
Organism: Rana muscosa; assembly: GCA_029206835.1. Taxonomy (NCBI): domain Eukaryota; kingdom Metazoa; phylum Chordata; class Amphibia; order Anura; family Ranidae; genus Rana; species Rana muscosa. The sequence continues at coordinate 419,168,563 of CM055127.1, read as the reverse complement.
TGCATTTCTTAAGTGAATCCAACTGATAAAGTGACGAGTTTTTGTTTTGTGGTTATTGGTACCAATCTCTGATTTCCAAGAACCAAAATACACCACCAGGTGGCAGCACTGTGTCCATCTGCAATGCTGGAAAACATTCAGGACCAGTTCACACCAGACACAGTTCCGTACAGTTCAGTGTGCTTTTTTTCTGCACAAAATGTATGCACAGTGCTTTCCATATATTCCAATGGCTCTAGTTCACACCATGCAGTCAGTTTCCGGTCAGCTTCTGCATCGGAAACTGACTGCATGGTGTGAACTAGAGCCAACAAGAGCCATTGGAATACATGGAAAACACGGTGCATGCATCTTTAGTGCAGAAAAAAGGTGCACAAAACTGTACGGAACTGCAACTGGTGTGAACTGGCCCTGAATGAAAACCAGCTAAATAATACATCAAGGCGAATACAGAAAATATAAAAATAATAAAATCATGCTGAACCAGGTTTGCTTCTAAAATGATAAAAAAAAAACAAAATCATAGAAAAAATAGACAGTGACTGCAACCCAACAAATGCAGTGAGTGTTTAGGCATTCAGATAGCTGAAAATCCTGCGGCTGTCAGAACACAATATCTGGAAGGGGAGATTCCTCCATCCATGCTGTATAGTGTAGATCAGGGAATGGATTGATTTCTCTTGTACATTAGGCAAGGCTGAATGAGATAAATCTTAATATAGATATACCTAGCTTAACAGGGAATGGTCTCGGCATTTATACATTTTGGCCCCAATAAAGACCACAAGCTAAACGAAGACCTATTGTCATGCAACAAAATGCTCATACCTGCCTGCCAGATAATCGTGGCCTGTGAGCTGAACGAGAAAAAAAAAAAAATCAATAGACTTCTTCATCCATGCTAAACGGCACAGATAAAGTAATCAGTAATGCTAACTATTGTATTTAGACAGTCATTGCACCCGTGGCGGCTTAAATACCCAAACAGTGACTGCATCTGATCAGATGGAGTTGCTGTTCGGCCAACAATTTCCACCTGGTTACTTTAATCTGAAAGATTGACTTTTGTTGAGGCAGCAGTTACCGAAAGAAACACCTGCAGCTAAAATTTTGGCCGATTCAACACACGGATGAAATTCCAGTAGTGTATGGCCACCTTAAAAAGAAACTAAGAAAAGGTCCTAATCTATGGAAAAAAAAAAAACATATGAAAAGATAGATATATATATATAAAAATAGAGAATAATATATATATATATATATATATATATATATATATATATATATATATATATATATATATATATATGTATGTATGTGTGTGTGTGTGTGTGTGTGTGTAATTGAATATATATATTATAATATATTCGCTTCTATATTACAAATTACTTGTATTCCACTACAACTGTCAATGCAATGGCAATATGTATTTTGGGTCGGATAGAGCAATATATTCCCACGGTAGCAGGGCGTACTCTGGTGGGGCTGCTTTTGTTCTACGCTCGCAAATCTATAGCTCTTAGTTGGTAAAAACTACCCCCCCCCCCCCCTCCATCACTGTATGTGGAAACGACTCATTAATAATAGCTTACCATTATATAAGGTGACCTATATTAATAGAGGTTGTCTTCTCAAATATGAGGTGGTTTGGTCCAAACTGCTGATGGATTCTTCCACAACCTCTGAAGCCTTTAGAGGAAGACTATAAAGCCCCGTACACACGATCGGATATCCTATGGATTTTCGTCCGATTGTTTTGTCCATCGGATATCCGATGAAACTGTTTTCCATCAGTCTTGCCCACACACCATCAGTCAAAAAACCGACCGTTCCAAACGCGGTGACGTAAAACACTCCGATGAGCCGAGAAAAATGAAGTTTAATGCTTCTGAGCATGCGTCGACTTGATTCTGAGCATGCGTGGGTTTTTGATCCGATGGACTTGCCCATAGACGATCTAAGTTTTCGATCGGTTTTTTATCCATCGGAAAAATTTAAAACAAGTTCTATTTTTAAAAACCGATGGGAAAAAGACCGATGGGTCCCATTCACGATCGGTTTGTCTGATGAAAAGAATCCATCAGACGAAAATCCATAGGATATCCGATCGTGTGTACAGGACTTTAGTCTTTTTTTCCCCCGTCAGTTATTCGGCCAAATGTCCATGATGATTCGAAAATCTTATATTGGCGTTTATACTATAGGACTACATCGCTCCCAAATTTGAAAATCGAGTTAACAGAAGTACCATCTAATGTTTTTTACTCTACAACTTGATATAATGTCTATCGCAAGAAACGCATAAATACCATGTAAGACCAATGTATGTACGTGGGCTTTTTCTTCATTTCTTTATTTTTATTTGTTGTTTTTTTGTTGTTTGTTTGTTTACCGTTTCTGTAATTGTACATTTTTGTCTGTGTTTTGAAAAATTTATAAAAAAAACGTATATTTAACCACTTCAGCCTCGGACCATTTCGCTGGTCAAGGACCAGGCCACTTTTTGGGATTCGGCACTGCGTCGCTTTAACCGACAATTGCGCGGCCGTGCGACGTGACTCCCAAACAAAATTGACGTCTTTTTTTTACCACAAATAGAGCTTTCTTTTGGTGGTATTTGATCACCTCTGCGTTTTTTATTTTTTTGCGCTATAAACAAAAATAGATCGACAATTTTGAAAAAATGCAATATTTTTTACTAAATAAATAACCCAAAAAATGTTTTTTTCCTCAGTTTAGGCTGATACGTCTTCTACATATTTTTGGTAAAAAAATAAAATAAAAATAAAAATCGCAATAAGCGTTTGATTGGTTTGCGCAAAAGTTATAGTGTCTAAAAAATAGGGGATAGTTTTATGGCATTTTTATTAATAATTTTTTTTTTTTACTACTAATGGCGGCGATCAGCGATTTTTATCGTAACTGCGACCGACATTATGGCGGACACATCGGACACTTTTGACACATTTTTGGGACCATTGTCATTTTTACAGCGATCAGTGCTATAAAAATGCACCGATTACTGTACAAAGGACACTGGCAGTGAAGGGGTTAGCCTCTAGGGGTTAAGTGTGCCCTAGTGAGTGATTCTTACTGGGGGGGCTTGGCATGCACGACCCACGGCTGGGATCTTAAAGGGGACGTACCTGTACGCCCTTATGCCCAGCCGTGCCATTCTGTTGACGTATATCGTCGTGCAGCGGTCCTTAAGTGGTTAAATATATATATATATATTACTGCCAGTAAGGGAGGAAAGGCTTGTTAACCCTCATCAGATCTGTAGTCCGATCTCCAATCATCTTCTGCAGAAATCACATGACCATGTCTCCATGGGATCCCAAAGCAGTGGTTTTCACAACATGTCAGAAGGGTGAATATTTTACAGCAAAGTCACAAGAATTACAATTTTGCAGCAACTTGTAGCTCAGCAATGGAGTCAGTGCAGCATTTCATGTCGATGATCAGTTTGCCAGAGACGATCACTCTGCGATCACCTATACAGCTTACAAAAATCAACAAAAGAACAATTTTTAGCAGCGTAGACAATGATGTTGAGTGACATGTAGCTGTGAAAAATGTTTTCTTTGCAACTGTAAAGCTTCTTGCACACTGAGCTTGAAAAAGCTCAGTACAGCTTTTTTATTTTTTTTTCCCCTGGAGCTAAAATTACAGCCCATTTATTGTAAAACAAGGTGCGGAAACAAGCGCTGAGGCTCTGTGTCCCCCATTCACACATGGAGCCGTGGCTCGGGCACACCCCTCCATCTCCTGATTGGCTGACTGGCTGTGATTAGCAGTGGGAGCCAATGGCTCCCGCTGCTGCCAAAAGCCAATCAGGAGAGCATACTCCTCGGAGAGCCAAGGCTCTCCTGAACATCACCGGATCGAGATGGGGCTCAGGTAAGTATTAGGGGGGCTGCTGCACACAGGTTTTTTTACCTACATGCATAGAATGCATTAAAGAAGTACAACCAAAGCTCATTTGGCTGTTTTTCTGGGGATCACAAGAGTGCAGATTGTTTTGCACTCCTGTGACCTGTTTTCAGCAGACACCACAGAAGTCAGACCAGGGTCCGCGTCATCCCGACAATGGAAGTCTGGACCTGCCAGTTCCCTTGACTGACACCCGGCTCAGCCACTCTGCAAACCGCTGAGAGCCTGAGCCAGCTGCTCCACCCCCTCTAAAGCTCAGCGCTTTGATGAACGAGGAGGGGGGCAGAGCAGAGAGCTGCTGACAGTCTACAGCTCTCTGCTCACGGAGCTATCCAATGTTGGATCGCTTGGTTCCCAGTGTAGAGGCGCCGGGGGACAGATGCAGCATCAGACCCATGCTGCATCCACCTAAGTAAGTATAATACTGGGGGGGGAAAACCCAACCCCATACTTCTCTTTTAAGGTAAAAAAAAACTTGCGTCTTTACAAGCACTTTAAGGTGGGCGTTTAGAGGGGGCGAGGGGGGGCAGGGTAGCAGAGGGGCGCCTTACAGGCCATAGTTTACAGCACATCATTGCTCTTTGTACACATTATTAAAACATATCTTTATATGAGGGTGAGCCAGGCTGAGAGTCATGCAAATGAAAGTGTTGCTTCACGGTTTAATAAGTCCTGCGTTCATAAGTAGGTTCCAGCAGACTAGTAAATGTCTGTCCCCGGGTTTATGCACAGCGAGTGCAGCCAACACCTACTTTAATGAGCTTACAGTCCAACAGACCATGAGGAAAGGCAAACTGTGTGTGAAAATAGATTAGGAAGCTCATAGGACAGCTAAAGGCCGCAACACGACACAGGAGGCGAGATGTGGCCTGGAAATCGCCCGCTCGTGCCAAGTGCCTGTCATAAATGAATGTTGAATTTCTGGTGTATTTTTTATATATACATTCCTGTTCTCCATTAAAAGTGGAAATACTGCGAGCGTGTGATTGGTGGAGGATTGCTCGGTACCCTGACCAATCAGTTATTTGAAATGCTCCACTGAACAGCATTGCAGGGCTAATGCTTGGCTGTGCTTGTTGCCATCATTGGATCCACCCTGTGAAATCCAATATTTCCAACCATTTAAGCACTTTAAGACCAGTTCTTTTTCTGAAATTTGTTGTTTACAAGTAAAAAATTTTATTTTTTACTAGTAAATTACTTTTTTCCAAACATATATTTCTTTTTATCAGAGACCCTAGAGAATAAAATGGCAGTCGTTGCAATATTTTAGGTCACACTGTATTTGTGCAGCGGTCTTTTAAACACAATTGTTTTAGAAAAAATACACTTTAATAAATTAAAAAGAACAGTAAACCTAGCCTAATTTTTTTGTATAATGTAAAAGATGATGCTACGCAGCGTAAAAAGATACCCAACATATCATGCCTAATCTCCATAGGCAAAGCTTAATTTTTATCTATTTTCTACAGCTTACCCGTTTAAAGTTAAGAGGAGATCTTGCGCTAGAATTATTGCTCTTGCGCCAACGATCCCGGTGATACCTCACATGTGTGGTTTAAAACACAGTTTACATATGCGTTTGCTTCCGCGTGTGAGCTCAGAGATATGGGGGCCCTTTAAAAAAAAAAAAAAATTTGATTTGAATGTTTTATTTTTACACTGTCCCTTTAATTTATGTTTGGTTTGATCACTTTTATTACAAGGAATGTAAACCTCCCTTGTAATAGAAGCATGACAGGTCCTCTTTGAGAGATCGGTGGCCAAAAAATAAATAAAAAATCCTGCCTTTCTGCCCGAGGACCAGAAGTGACGTCGGAGGTCACTTCGGTCCTCCAAGGGCATAGAGCCAAGTGGCGGCCATCTTGCCCTCACTCAGCTTCCTGCCTAGCCATCGGCCATACCGGAACAGGCTTACTGACTGCTCTGGTAAGCTCGGGAACAAGGAAGCGGTAGCTCTCCAGCCGCCTATAAAAGCGATCTTGCGGCGAATCCGCTGCTGGGATCACTTTTATCTGAAAGCCGTCTGCCTGTGGCTGCTGGGAGAAATGTGAAGAGGGAAAGTATACAGTGTCAATGAGTAACAGCTTCGAGTACCCAGCAGCGATATTAGGGATCTTGGATATCTACATAAGAGGGTTTTACAGGTAAATAACGTGCATAAAATATGTTAACCGCACACATAATCTTACAGGAATCTTATAGGAATATTTTTGTTGCAATGAATGGTTTGGTGACCACAGATCATACGGCAAATTGCACAAACCCAACTAAACTATAAGCCAGAGGAAGTGAAGTGCAATCCTGACCAACTCTACTCAGTGGTAGAGCTCTTGGAGCTCATCCAGTAACATCTATTGGCATTTACACTCACCGGACACTTTATTAGGTACATCTGTTCAATTGCTCGGTAATACAAATTGCTAACCAGCCAATCACATGGCAGCAACTCAATGCATTTAGGCATCTAGACATGGTCAATACGATTTGCTGAATTTCAAACTGAGCATCAAAATAAGGAAGAAAGGGTATTTGAACGTTGAACATGGCATGGTTATTGGTGGCAGACGGGCTGGTTTGAGCATTTCAAAAACTGCTGATCTACTGGGATTTTCCTGCACAACCATCTCTCTGGTTTACAGAGAATGGTCCGAAAAAAAGAAAATATCCAGCGAGCGGCAGGTGTGTAGAGGAAAAATGCCTGCTTGATGTCGGAGGAGAATGGGCAGACTGGTTTGAGATGATAAAAAGGCAACATTATGGACCCTTTCACACTTGTGCGACTTGTCCTGCGACTTAAAGTCGTGCTGACTTCAAAGTAGTCCCTGTACTACTTTGGTCCGACTTACATGTGAGTTGAGGTCCATAGACCTCAAGTTTACACAAGCATTCCCTAAAATCGTGGGCGTAAAAAAAAAAAATCGCACGACTTAAGTCGTGGTAGTGTGAAAGTGGCCCAACTCAAATAACCACGCGTTACAACCAAGGTATGCAGAATACCATCTCTGAACACACAACATATTGAACCTTGAAGATGGCTACAGCAGCAGAAGACCACACCGGGTGCCACTCCTGTCACCCAAGAACAGAAAACTGAGGCTACAATTCGCACAGGCTCACCAAAATTGGACAATAGAAGATTGGAAAAACCTTGCCAGGTCTGATGGGTCTCGATTTCAGCTGCAACATTCAGATGGGAGGGTCAGAATTTGGTGTAAACAACATGAAAACATGGATCCATCCTGCCTTGTATCAATGGGTCAGGCTGGTGGTGGTGATGTAATGGTGTTGGGGATATTTTCTTGGCACACTTTGGGCCCCTTAGTACCAATTGAGCATCGTTTGCACGCCACGGCCTACCTGAGTATTGTTGCTGACCATGTCCATCCATTTAGGACTACAGTGTCCCCAGCCTCTGATGGCTCCTTCCAGCAGGATAATGCACCAAAGCTCCAATCATCTCACCAATGGTTTCTTGACAATGAGGTCCCTGTACTCCAATGGCCTCCACACTCACCAGATCTCAACACTCACCAGATCTCAATCCAATAGATCACCTTTGGGACGGACGATCTGCATAATGGATGTGGAGTTGACAGTTTTCACCAACTGAGTGATGCTATTATGTCAATATGGACCAAAATCTGAGGAATGTTTCCAACACCTTGTTGAATCTATGCCACGAAGAATTAAGGCAGTTCTGAAGGCAAAAATAGGATTTTTTTTGTGCTCACCGTAAAATCCTTTTCTCTGTCGCCCATGGACAGACATAGCCTTCTTAATTCTTGACATATGGGTTATGTTCCTGTTCATAGGAGAGGACTAGGCAGACATGTTAGATATTTAAATACATGTTATTTTAACAGAGTTTTACAGTCCTGCCCAGGGGGGCGGTCCCTCCAGACATAACCCTCCTGTCTGCAGTTAGCAGCTCAGTTCGTAACAAGCGGTACAAACCTAAAAAGGAAGGGTGGGTGCTGTGTCCGTCCATGGACGACAGAGAAAAGGATTTTACTGCGAAAATCCTATTTTCTCTTTTCGTCCATGGACGGACACAGCCTTAATTCTTGCCATATGGGACGTTCCCCAAGCAGTGTCAAAAAAACGAGGGGTGGGAACAATATCAAAAAACAACTAACTTCACCCCAAGCAAGCAGAGCTCCTCAACGGAGGAGTTGCAGCTTTAAACAGCCACCTGCAAAACCTTGCAGCGGAAGGAAGCATCTGAAGATGCATTCACACCAACCTTGTAAAATTTGAAGTAAGTGCGCACGGACGACCAAGTCGCCGCCCTGCACACCTGTGAGAGAGACGCTTGATGTCGGAAAGCCCAGGAAGCACTAATTGCCCTGGTTGAAAGCGCCGTGCCCAGAAAAGGGGGGGCGCCTGCCCCTAAAGGGCATAGGCCCGCACAACGGTCTTCCTGAACCGAGAGACGGTGGCCGACGAGACCGCTAGGCCCTTTTGTGGACCAGACACCGACACAGTGAATCAGACCTCCGGAACGGAGCCGTAGCAGACAGGTACACCCGCAAGGCACGTACCACATCTAAAGTATGGAGCGCAGTCTCTCCGGGATGCGATGGCCGAGGACACAAGAATGGATACAATGTCCTCATTCAGGTGGAAGGCCGAAACCACCTTCGGAAGAAACGAAGGCTGTGGGCGTAGTACCGATTAATCCTTATGGAAGACCAAGTATGGTGACTTGCAAGACAAGGCCGCCATTTTAGAAACCCGTTTGACAGACGTAATGGCCACTAGAAAGGCCACCTTCTGAGATAGTGTTAAGAGAGGAACTTCTCTGATTTTCTCAAAGGGAGGTTCTCGAAGAACCGAGAGCACCAGGTTCAAATCCCAAGGAGGGAGAGGTGGCCTAATTGGGGGAAGCACATGTCGAAACCCCCTGTACAAAAAGGTACCCACCAGGGAATGGGTCGCCAAAGGCCGTTGAAAGAAAACAGCCAAAGCTGAAATCTGACCCTTAATGGAGCTTAAGGCAAGTTTCTGATCCACTCCACGCGGTAAAACCAGCAGGACCCTGGAAACCGAATGCGTCCGTCTGTGCACATAGAGATGTAGGCCTTCCAAGTGCGATGGTAGATCTTCCTGGAAGAAGATTTTAGTGCCCTCAGCATGGTCGAGATGACCGAATCCGAAAGACCTCGGTCCTTTAGTACCTGGCTTTCAATAGCCTTGCCGTTAAAGCCAGCGACTGTAAAGCAGGATGAAGTATGGGACCTTGAGACAGAAGGTCCTCCCGCATTGGCAGTCGCCACCAGGCGTACGAAGTCGGCGTACCAAGGACGCCGGGGCCAATCCAGAGCGATTAGGATCCCCAGGATCCCCTCGGTCTGCCTTCTGCGGAGCAGACGAGGAAGCATCAGTGGGGGATAGGCATAAAATTAGCCGATACTTACCCCACTGGGTCACCAACGCGTATGACGCATCTGCCCAGGGATCTCTGGACCTGGCCACGAATCTCGACACCACGCTATTGAGTCGAGAAGCCAGGAGGTCCACATCCGGCGTGCCCCACCTCCGGCAAAGGAGGTGAAACACCTCCAGATGCATGACCATTCCCCCTTGGTCCAGCAACTGGCGACTCAAATAGTCCGCCAGCCAGGGTTCTACACCTTGAATGTAGACAGCCGGCACGCTTCTTCCCGCCCACCTCAGAATGTCCAGATGGTTGACATGGATCGGCATACGGGATTCGTCCAGAGTCCAGCGACCTTGGGCCGACTGGACCCCCCAACCTGTGAGGCTTGTGTCCAATAGAAAGAAAGGAAAAAACGTCCCGGACTGAAGTGTCAGGAATGTCAGTCACCAAGTCAGAGAGGCCCTGACTAGGCGATTTACCTGAATCTGATGATCCAGAGACAATGGGGGATTTGTTCCAATAGGACAGAATCTCCCCCTCCGAGTGTGGAATTGGGCATAGGGTACTGCCTCGAAAGAGGCTACCACGAGGCCCAACTCACCGCAGCCTGGGGGCGTCTGCAACTTCCCTGGAGGGAGAAATCTCTCGCCTCTGAAGAGTACAGAGCAGCCCCAGGTATTCTAGGCGCCGAGTCTGAACTAGCACCAACATCTGGAGGTACAGCATCCTCCCAAAGTCTTGAAGACTCTGACTATAGACACGTCCTCCTCTAATTTAAATCTGGAAACAGGTTACAGAAGAAGATCATCTAAACAACCTATGAAGGCAATGCTGCGCTGTCTCAGCAAGGCTAGAATCGAGACGAGCACCCTGGTGAAACACTTGGTTCTGACGCTAGGTCAAAAGGGAGAGCCATTAATTAATAGTGGTCCTCCCTGACCACTAAAACGCAGGAACCAATGGTGCCTGTCGCATATGGTGACATGCAAGCACGCGTCCCTGATGTCCAGGGACGCCCGAAGGTCCCCGGGATGGAGCGAACCGACTCCATCCTGAATTTCCAAACCCCCAACAAATCTTGAACTGCCCCCTCAGGGCAGTCCGACGAGATGGTAGGAGAGGAAGATTTGAGGCAAGAAGCCTTTCGGCGAACAAGAAAGAAAAAACTCGATCTTGTACCCTGAAGAGACCACTTCCCAAACCCACCGGTCGGAAAAACAGGAAGGGCTACACAAAGGCATTAAGGGCCTTGAGGTCCAAGATTGGACGACTGTCCTCTTCTGGGACCATGAACAGATTCGAGTAGAATCCCTGAAACCTGTCCTGCGGTGGTATGGGAATGACAACCCTCAAAAATACCGCCTTTGTACGGGGAAGGAAGGTCCCGGCTTACGGGGCGGCCCTCTACTCTTAGTGGACTAAGGTATAAGAGTTCAGTTACCTCTTGTGACATCCTTAACAACGTCGTCCAGTGAGGCACCAAAGAGCCTCCCACCTTAGAAAGGTAAATCTGTCAGAGCTTCCATAAAAGCTCAGTCAGCGGACCAGCATATCAGCCCTCTCAAATGGCGCAAGACCACCACGGACACAGAACCCCTGGAGACTAAAGAAGTCGCATCCAGGATTGCCACACCTACGTACACCAGACCCTGCACATGCTGGTCGGCCAGTGTCACAACTATTAGAGAGCTGATGCTCCTCCACTGTCTGGTACAAATGTTTTGTCCATTCAATGAGTGTCAGAGACACCAAAGTCGCAGCCACTAACGGGTGCAACGCTGAACCAAGCATGGCCCGTGGTACCCCTGATATCAGGGGTTCAACTTCATGGGGAAAAAAAAACAATTTTCCTTTTTTTTTATTACTCTTCAAAAGGATAATGGACCGCCGTGCGCTGAGGTACCAAAAAGACCTCTGCGGCAGTTTCCATTCCTTATCTATGATCCAATCATAAGGAAAAACCTACATAGAGCGGGTCGGTTAGTGCAACCCAAAAAAGGACTGACACCTAAGTGGATGTCCCAGCAGATACTATACTGATAAGTGCTGTTTGTACAAACACATTGTTTATACTGTGTATTGCGCCGAAGGCGTGCATATCATTGGCGCGTGGGAGGAAACCGGAGTACCCGTAGGAAACCCACGCAGACACAGAGTAATAATAATACATACTGTGTATGTATTTAGTAAGCGTGTATAAACATATTGTGTATGTTTATACTGTGTACGCATGTCTTTGGAGAGCGGCAGGAAACCGGAGCACCCGGAGGAAACCCACGCAGACATGAACATGCAAACTCCAGGCAGATGGCATCCTCTGACAGCTCAGAACAGTGGTCCTGAGTCAGAGTATTCCCCAGGAAATGGCGGGGGGAGGGGGCGCTACATACCCCCTAACGCCCGCATCCAGGGCTGCAGACAATTGCTGCCTCTGGAATTAGCTTCAGACTCCATTCTGACCCACTAACAGTCCATAGGGACTAAGTCAACACAGTAGTATAATACATATACACAAACTACATACACAGTATGTATTAGTATGTGTGTAAAAACAAAGTATATGTTTATACTGACAATTCACCCTTCCTAACTGCGCTGACCAGTAGGGGGGGCTACCCAGGGCCACACCACCCAGCCAGAGACTGTGCAACACCGTTGTCCATTCTGCCTCACACATCTGAGGTAATCTGTGAGGTGATTAGCGCTATTTGCGCCGTTCAGGAAGCTTCCAGCGCTAGAGGCCAAGCCACACCGTGAAAAAAAAAACATTCCCAAAATGGCCGCCGGGCTCCTCAGGAAAAAAGGGCGCGCACTACAAGAAAATGGCCACCCACAATGAAGACCTGCGCCACAGCGCGGCTATGACAAAATGGCCGCAAATGGAATTTTTCAATACAGAAAAGAATTACTAGAAGGTGGCGCCGGCGCTACCAAAAATGGCGCCCGAGCACACTGAGGTGGACGAGAAGGCTGCAGGAACGCCGAGTGGAGGCAACCAAAAAAACACACCACCCCCACAGAGAGCGGACCCCGACACCCCCACAGCCCCCAAACCGGGATACGGAGACCCCTACAGGTACACCCTGCTGACGCAGCAGGCCCGCAATGGGGAGGAGGAAAGAAGGGGGACAGAGGGAGGACAGGGGACCCCCTAATGACCCTCCAGGAAAGCCCAGCTGTTCCAAACCGTCAAAACTGAAGGAACTGTACTTACCCGTCCATGCTTGGACATTGCTGGTGCGTCCCTGACAGACTAGAACCGAGTAGTACGGAGTAGCTGTCGGCCCGGTCCACTGTGAGTGAGACAGCAAGCAGCCCAGTCATATGTGGACCCCGGAGTACAAGCTCACCGGCCACCCCTGGAACCATGGAGTATGTCGTGACAGACCCGACGCCTATTTGCAAGGGACTGTACACGCTCGCTGGCCGGACTGGGAAGACTACAAGGAGCTATATATCCAGCCTGTCGCCCAGCCGACTGTTGATAGAAGAATCACAAAGAAAATAAATTTAAATAAAATAAAAATTTTCCTCAGGACTCTGGGCCCAAAGGGAGCCACGTCCATCTCCTCTGCTAGGCAGAACAAAACTGAGGCTGCATGCTGCAGGGCGGTGGGTTATGTCTGGAGGGACCGCCCCCTGGGTGGGGATGTTCAACTCTGTTAAAGTAACATGTATTTAAATATCTAACATGTCTGCCTAGTCCTCTCCTATGAACAGGAACATAACCCAACTGTCAAGAATTAAAAAGGCTGTGTCCGTCCATGGACGAAAAGAGAAAGGGGGTCCAACCCGGTACTAGCAAGGTATACCTAATAGTGGCCGGTAAGTGTATATGTACAGGGTCTTAAAGTGGTTGTAAACCTTTACCCAGTAAAAATGACTGGCCTCAGGTGATACATAGATGAAACAAATCCTCCTACATAAGGTGTACCTGTTTATCTGCTGCCATCTATCATGTACATCCTTGTAAAACTCAGATGAAAGGATTTTTCATAGACTCAAAGCTGGGGGCAGGGAGATGCAGTTATATACTGTACAAGCGCTCTGAGAGCTGATTGGAGGGAAGGAACACACCCCCTTTCACAGAGCACACAGGAACAGAGCAGTGGATTTGCACAGAGCAGCCGAGATCCTCCTCTTCTCAGGTTCCTTTGCGCTCCTGGCCCCTCCCTCCTGCCAAGTGCCCCCACACCAAGCAGCTTGCTATGGGGGCACCCGAAGCCGAGCCGCTACTCTGTGTCCCCATTCAGACATGGAGCCATGGTTTGGCCCTGCCCCCTCTCACTCATCATTGGCTCACTGACTTGGATTGATAGTAGCGACAGCCAATGGCGCCCTGTTGCTGCCTCAGCCAATGAGGAAGGAAAGTCCCATGCAACATCACGATTAAGATGGGGCTCAGGTAAGTATTAGGGGGGCTACTGCACACACAGGTTGTAATGCAGGTTATAATGCATATGCATTATAATTTAAAAAAACTTCTCACTTTAGAATCACTTTAAGCTACTCAAATATGAATGGACCAATAGAGGAGCCTCATACACACAGAAGTAAAAGGTGGAGCACACAAGTCCTTTTATCTCAGCTAAGCACTCCAATAGAATGGCTCAACACAACGGCATTTGGCAAAGCACTGACTTCTTGTTAAACTGAGAGCCCATCCACACCACGTGTGTTGAGCTGTATTGCTCTATGGAAGCAGAATGCAACTGCAATGACCAGCTAAAATTCATTAGTTCTAGTAGGCCCAGTTATTTCTAACATGCTGTGTTGGCATTTAAAGCAGTAGTAAACCCAAAAGCATTTATATTGCAGCTTTTTTTAGCTGGCGGCTGCATTTGTTTTTTTTTAGGATTTCTGTCTATTCTGGTGATACAGCCAGTAAGTGGTTTTTTTCTTTAAAAAGAACACGCTCTCCAGCAGAATGTATCAGTTACAGAGATGGGACAAATCATTTAACACTGACAGGGGTGCTCACAATGATCAGCTTTCATTTATTCATGTATAATCTTTATCCCAAAACGAAACAAACTTGATATAACTGCTAATAAAGTATTATACCAAGTTTGGCTTCAATATGTTAGTGTTTTTAAATCTACTAGTACATCGAATGCTCCCCTTTTCCCAGACTGACAATGCTGCTGTCCAAAAGAGCTCCCTGTGCTCCTTCATCCAGAGTGGGGGCACTGTAAATACAGATGGTGTGTTACTGGCCAGGTCACCAGGTGAAAACAGAGTGGAAAAAAGCCTAAGCAAAAAGAAAAGGAATGCGGCCTCTACATCTAATGATTGGGAAAGTGCAACATATAACATTTTGGGAAAAAAAATAAAAAAAAAGGAGAGAGTGACCTCGTACCGCCCAAACCAAATGTATCATACACACATGCCTCCATCCCCTTGTATATGTGGTAAAAGGAAAAAGAAAAGTTTTGGGACTTTGAATGAAGCATGTGTATGTAACATAATGAATGGAACTTATTTTTTTCCCGGGGTCATGTGTTATGATTCCCTAAACAGGGCAGCACAAGATCCTTTGATAGTAATCTCCAATTATTAACATTTGATCAAGTTAGGGTTCATGAATACACATAGTACCCAGTATAACATATATTGTGTCATTTAACAATTCATGACACACAGTTTAAAAAAGAAACATAATAATAAAATAGAAATTTCTATAATGTTAATAATTGGAGATTACTATCAAAGGATCTTGTGCTGCCCTGTTTAGGGAACCACAACACATGACCCCGGGAAAAAATAGGTTCCATTCCATTCATTATGTTACATACACATGCTTCATTCAAAGCCCCAAAACTTTTCTTTTTACCACATATTACATTTATGGGGTTTGGTTTTAATACCGCTTTTAGCATTTGGCACCAAGCACAATGCAAGTGTCGTAAATCCAGCCTGAAGGACAGCGCATGCATAGAGACCACAGCTGAATCACCAGTAAAAATTTGCAGCGCCTTGAAAAAGTTTTCATACCCCTTGAAATTTTCCACATGTCATGTTACAACCAAAAATGCTGTATTTATACAGAGATTAAATTACACACAGGGGCACTCCATTTACTAATTAGGTGACTTCTAAAGGCAATTGTTTCACTAGATTTTAGCTAGGGGTATCGGGGGCTGAATACAAATGCGCGCCACACTTTTCAGATATTTGTCAAACTTTTTGAAAACCATTTATCATTTTCCTTCCACTTCACAATTATGTGCCACTTTGTGTTGGTCCATCACATAAAATCCCAATAAAATACATTAAATTTTTTTTGGACAAAATGTGGAAAGTTTTAAGGGGTATGAATACTTTAGGGCACTGTAAAACACAACTCGTTTTTGCAATGTGCTCATGCGTATCTGAGCTCCTGATGTCTGCATTTATAAGGATGGCATAACCCACATTTTCAGCATCTAGCTTACCGCAAGAGTGCTGTCTCCAACGTTTGATGCAATCAGGCCGTCTATAGTGCCATACTCTGCGTCTCTCGTACTCAACCTCTCCATGTGACGTTGCTGGATTTTCCGGAAGACAAAGAGGGCCACAACGGAAAGAACTATTAACACGATGACGGGGGCCAGGACGAATATAGCCAGAGTCTCCACGCTGTAATTTAACACCTCGCCGGGTAAAGTCCTCCCTAGAGAAGAAGACAGACAGGACGAGTAAAAATCTCACTTTGCAAAAATCTATGAAAAGAAAAAAAAAAGAAAAAAATCACTAATATTTCAATCTCCAGAGACAGTGAGAGAAGGAGAGTGCGCCCATCAATGGAGAACGCAATTTCACCTTTGCTCAGCTGCCACAAATATGCAGGCAGCACTTGCGCCATTGCTTTTCACTGCGTGCTCAAATATTTAATAACTTTCTTGCAAGAATAGGTCTCTTCTACTATCAGACACTGGTGTTCAAACCACGGCTCTACCTGCCTAGACCCTTTTCACAACCGAGGATTACTATTCAAGGGGTCAGAGCACTCAAAATGGAAATTTCTGGTAGATCTAAGCAAATTACATTTTATTTTATTTTACCTTTCGTGGTAAAAACAAAAAAAAAAAAAAAAAAAAAAACAAACACTGTTGGGTGTTCCCAGGTCTGAGAACCTGATATTCTTTTATGCTGTAGACCAGCCTTTCTCAACCTTTTCAACACAGAGGAACCCTTGAAATAGTTCTCCGGTCTCGGGGAACCCCTGATAAAATTGAGAAATCTACAACTCACGATACATTAGTGTGACGGTCAGTGGGAAGAATGGTCCTCACACTTGTGGCAATTGGGAAGAATTACCTCCTTACAGATAGCTAAAAAGATCAATAGGTTCAGTGTGAACTTATCTGAGAGGCAGAAATTGCCCAACGCTGAAGGAACCCCTAACAACCTCTGGAGGAACCCTAGGGTTCCACGGAACCCTGGTTGAGAATCACTTCTGTAGACAATACCAGTAGTGGGAACACACACTGGAGGGCAATGGTGCACAGAATCAAAAGCTATGGCAGAGTAATCCTATTAACCACCTGCCTACTGGGCACTTTCACCCCCTTCCTGCCCAGGCCATTTTTCAGCTTTCAGCGCTGCAACACTTTGAATGACAGATGTGCGGTCGTGTGATGTTGTACCCAAACAAAATTTGCGTCCTTTTTTCCCCCACAAATAGAGCTTTCTTTTGGTGGTATTTGATCACCTCTGCGGTTTTTATTTTTTGCGCTATAAACAAAAGAGCAATATTTTTTACTTTTTGCTATAATAAATATCCATTTTTTTTTACATTTTCCTCAGTTTAGGCCATTATGTATTCTTCTACATATTTTTGGTTAAAAAAAATAAATTGCAATAAGCGTATATTGATTGGTTTGCGCAAAAGTTATAGCAGATACAAAATAGGGGATAGATTTATAGCTTTTTTTGTTTTTAACTAGTAATGGCAGTGATCAGGGATTTTTATCGTGACTGCGATATTGCGGCGGACACATCAGACACTTTTGACACATTTTTTGGGACCACATTTATACAGCGATCAGTGCTATAAATATGCATTGATTACTGTATAAACATGACTGGCAGGGAAGGGGTTAACACTAGGGGGCGAGGAAGGGGTAAAAATGTATTCCCTGGAAGTGATTCTTACTGTGGGGGGGGGAGGGGGCTGACTAGGGGAGGTGACCGATCTGTGTCCCTATGTACAAGGGATACACCATCGGTCTCCTCTCTCCCTGACAGGACGTTGAGCTGTGTGTTTACACACACAGATCTACGGTCCTGCTTGGTTACTGGGCAATCGTAGGACCCCGGCGGCCATCGCGGCTGCCGGGCACGCGCATCGGGTCCCCAGTGGCGCGCACGCCCCCTAGTGGTTTTTAAAGGCGCAACGTCATATGACGTCCAGTGAGAACAATAGTCTTCCGGCCGCCGTCATTTGACGGTGGGCGGTGGACAAGTGGTTAATAAAGTCCCCAAGATACACAGGACAGCGGGTAAACCATGTCCGCAAATTAAAAAAAAAAAAAAAAAAAGAATACAATGAGTTTTGCGGGTCAAATTTGTTTCTAATGTCGTTCCCATCATCGTTGGGGCTTTACCCTGAAAACTGCAACACCCTTTTTATGATCCCAATGTTCTTTATCTAGATGTTTTAGTGTTCAATCTAAACATCTGCTCCATCCTACAACAAAAGTAAGTGCACAGTACTAAAACTGCCTAATATGGACTGCCCTACCCACCCACATCTTCCAAGTTACTAGTGATATACTAAGTGGCCAACATTTTGTTGGATTTGGTAGACACATATTAGGGGTCTTCAGCTGCCTTGAGCCAGTCTGGCTCTTGGTACGTTTCTGTACATTCAAAAGAGGCCTCCAAGGCATACCCAGTCTCATTTTATTCATAGTTGGGAGTTCAGATAGGACAGACTTGGAACTGCAGTTTGAAAAAGCTGCCTTGACGTGACTATGTGGCTTCATAGGTTTTTTATCACCGCTCCAGGAAGTTCAAGCAAAAGCTAAAAGCCTCTTCTCCAGATTAGAAGCCTGAGGTGCTGGCAATGCATGCAACAATGCAAAATAGGAAGAAATTCTGGAGAGCCGCACTCCAAAAAAGTTTTTGCCTTTTATTCAAAAATGGACATCAAAAATACATGTGTACAGTATTTTAACCCTTATCAAAACAATGAAAAGTGAAAAAATAGTGGCGCCAAGTGTTTAAATACAATATAATGAAATATAATTTAAACATAAGGCTTCATGCCCACGGACGTTTTTATAGCTGCGTTTTTTACAGCTTAAAAACGCCTGTCCATGTTATTGTAAATTTTTATTTTTTTTACTATTTTTTGGGGGAAAAAAAAAAGTCGGAGCTAAAAAACGCGACCGCGCGTTTTTTGACGCTTCGCGGTTTTTCCTGCCTAACTCCGACGCTGAGGAACGCACTGGTCCTGGTTTTTTTTTTTACAGCTTAAAAACGTCTATGCTATTTGCAGCTCAAAAACGCCTAGGTGGGCATGAAGCTATAGACTAACATGGACAGGCGTTTTTAAGCTGTAAAAAACGCTCAAAAACTCAGCTGTAAAAACGTCCGTGGGCATGAGGCCTAAGATAGCACTAAATTGTGAAAGGAAAAATTAAAACACCTAGTAAAGAGTGAAAAGTGAACCACTATGATCATAAAAATGTAAAAATATGTATAGTGAAATTCATCAAAATAAAATTCATAAAAAATAATCCAGTGAGTGACTTCAGTGTAGTATCTTTTTATTTCATCCACCACACCAATGTGCAAGTGACTCCACTCCCTTCAGAAAACGCACTCAACAGCTTTCAATGCCTACCACTCTCGTGTCAGGCTAAGACGCTTTTAAACCACATAAAGGGGGGGTTAAACGACCATCCAATATCCAACCGTGCATAAGAGGGATTGCTCCAACCATGGCTGTAGTTTGCAGATCAGAAACTTCCTGGTATAAACACAGGATGCACCAGCCAGTATGACCCAGGAAGGAGTTCCACACTAACAAACAGTGCTTAGTGTGAAACGCGTCAGTTCGTCTGTCCGTACCGTTCTGCTGTGGCATGTATTTTTGATGTCCATTTTTGAATAAAAAGGCAAAAACTTTTTTGGAGTGCCGCTGTCCAGAATTACTTCCTATTTTGCATTCATATAGGTTTTTTGTTTTTTTTTGGCGCAGAGAAGATAGACCATAGTGCAGATTTGTCCCCGTTACAGCAAAGGTCAGGTTTTTACTGACATTGTGTCTCTTTAGAGGAAATTTCCTCAACAGGGATGGGAAAGGTCTCCAATAAGGACACAGACCAAGACTCACATTTTATGTAGAGTTTAGAAGAGATAGAACTTATGACAATATTTTTTATTATTACTAAATATGCCTCTGTGCACCCCCTGATGACCACCTTGGGAATACCTCGGCAAGGTCCCCCCCCCCCCCCAGTGATGGCGCATTGGGCAATCTCTCCAACGCCCCCCCCGAGTGATGGCACCTTGGGCAATCTCTCCAACGCCCCCCCCAGTAATGGCGCCTAGGGAAATCTCTCCAACGTCCCCCACAGTGATGGCGCCTTGGGCAATCTCTCCAACGTCCCCCCCAGTGATGGCGCCTTGGGCAATCTCTCCAACGTCCCCCCCAGTGATGGCGCCTTGGGCAATCTCTCCAACGTCCCCCCCCAGTGATGGCGCCTTGGGCAATCTCTCCAACGTCCCCCCCCAGTGATGGCGCCTTGGGCAATCTCTCCAACGTCCCCCCCCAGTGATGGCGCCTTGGGCAATCTCTCCAACATCCCCCCCAGTGATGGCGCCTTGGGCAATCTCTCCAACGTCCCCCCCAGTGATGGCACCTTGGGCAATCTCTCCAACGTCCCCCCCCAGTGATGGCGCCTTGGGCAATCTCTCCAACGTCCCCCCCCAGTGATGGCGCCTTGGGCAATCTCTCCAACGTCCCCCCCAGTGATGGCACCTTGGGCAATCTCTCCAACGTCCCCCCCCAGTGATGGCGCCTTGGGCAATCTCTCCAACGTCCCCCCCCAGTGATGGCGCCTTGGGCAATCTCTCCAACGTCCCCCCCAGTGATGGCGCCTTGGGCAATCTCTCCAACGTCCCCCCCAGTGATGGCGCCTTGGGCAATCTCTCCAACGTCCCCCCCAGTGATGGCGCCTTGGGAAATCTCTCCAACGTCCCCCCCAGTGATGGCGCCTAGGGCAATCTCCCCAAGGAGGACACAACGACAAAAACACATTTTAAGTAGAGCTGAGAAGAGCTGGAACTTTTGACAATTAGATTACATTATTCCCTGTACCCCAGTGTGGTTGCACCCTCCATTTCTTGTACATGTGTCACAACAAGAAATAGGAGAGAAAATCTCCACAATTAGGACCGCAGACAAAACAAAAATCTGACAAATAGTAATTCCTCCCCACTCTATCCAAACCTTCCAAAAACAAAATTGATGGGGCTTTAAGCCTCTGGTAAATGCCTACCAATCCAACAAACTTGAGCCTACTAGGATGCAAAAGGGTAGGAGTCACTAAGTCGGTAAAGATTTTTTTTTACCCCAAAAAAGCCAAGAGGTTTTTGAGTACATTTCCAGCTTTGCAATCAGCATTCTAAGCGCTAAACCCCGTCAATTTTACAGTTAAATACAAGTGGAGAGAGTCTGTATTCCTCAGAGTAGATTACATATTTGTGTTACCTCCTAGGCTGTCAAGTAAGACAGCAGATTATGAAAATATTTCAGAGGAGAGCAATGCAAATAGCTATAATCATCGTACTAACAGCAATATACTGAAGTCATAACAGACTTGAGTAAAATAGATTGCCTGCCAGCTCTGGGTTAAACAATATATAGTGGGAGGGCAAACATGCAATGCTGCAAAATCTGTGTATAAATTACTGGCTAAAAAGGAGGATTATAATAAAAATGGTTTCGGGAAATTGAAATGAGCAAATTACATGAAATTCAAAAACTTTTTTTTTTTTCCCAACAAGTCCTGAAGTAACCCTGGATTTTGGATGTGCTCGATTTCCAAGTACATACTCGGCCCTACAGCGCATGCACAGTTGAATGAGTTTTACAGTTGCTTAGGATGAACTACTACTCTTCTTGGTTCTGTCTTCTCACAATCAGATAGGAAGGTCAAAGCAGCAAGACCGCCAACAACCAGAACAGGAAGTTATATTGCATTGTTTAAACTGAACCTGTGCTTTGACCATGCAAGCAGGTTTAAAGCAACCCTGAACTCGTGCAAGTTAAAATTTGGGGTGGCAAAATGCAGAAAACAGATCATGCGGTGTTCCTGGCCTCTCTCCAATTTTACTCCACTAGGACCCAATGCAACCTGTCTACCAGGTGTGCAAAGAAAAACCAATGGCGGATACACGGATGAATTTGTTTTAATTAAAAGTGAAATTGTTTGATTTTTTTTTTTAACTAATTAGATCTAATTTTGTACTATTCATATAAAAAAAATTCATTTATAAATACATTTAACGCCGAGTGCAAACATGACACCAAGTGTTACAAGATTATGGGCATTCTAAAGAAAAGATCACAGCAGTAGCTCTTTGTTTTTAGACTGTCCTTCTAATTTAAAGCTTGTATAGACTCAAACAAAAGCAGAAACAAAAGCAGGAAGAAAAGCAGAATCACTCCTCTGACTCCTTCAGTGTGTACTGTCTCAGTGTAAGCTATTGGGCTCTGTAAACATTTTCAGCAAAGCAGTTTAGATTATCCCACAGAGAGACCAGAGCCCCAACACCAACAAGAAATCACAAATATTTATTCACATTTAATATTTACCTGACTAAACTGTATTTAATCTGACTTAAAAAAAAAAGTTATTTTGAACATACAAAAAAACAAAGTGTATAGAAATAAATAAAAGCTCCCTTTTGAGTATCTGTTCACATTACCCTTACTTGGCAGGGACGCTGTGATGTTGGTATTGCAGAGGTCGCTCTGACAGCATTCCACGGCCTGGTCTGGAGAAGGAGGGGTCTTGCATGTCATCCTGCCTTGTTCATAGACTTGGAAGCAGCCTTTCTGATAGGCCAATGCGCCATCATTTATGCTAACCGAGGAGAAGCACTGCTGCCCGTAACAGTGGCCTTCACTGCCACACGAGTTCCCCTCGCACACACATTTGTACTGGCCGGAGTTCACCTTCAGCTCCTCATCTATGGAGAGGAATTAGCAAGTTAGAAAAAAATAGAACCAAAGAGATCACCTTGTATTCAAAGACTAACCATTTTCCTTCAGTCCTTTCATTTAAAAATACAGAAGATAATTTTTCCTACATTTTGATACACCGGATATGAAAATATCAACCCTTGGGAGTGTCAAAGTGAACGAATTGGTATTTATGTCCTGCTCCTAAAAAATCTAAATTGGCTCAACTGTCATTCCAAAGCATCCAAGGTGTTGTAATAGGGTTGCGGTCAGGGAACTGTGCAGGCAACTGAACTGGTCAAACCATGTCCATGGAGCTGGCTTTGTACACACGGGCACGGTCATACCTGAACAGAAAAGGCTCTTCTCCAAGCTATTGCTAAAAGGTTGGAAGCACTCAATTGTCTAAAACAGGGGTCTCAAACTAGCAGCCCTCCAGCTGTTGCGAAACTACAAGTCCCATCATGCCTTTGCCTGTGGGAGTCATGCTTGTAACTGTTAGCCTTGCAATGCCTCATGGGACTTGTAGTTTGGCAACAGCTGGAGGGCCACCAGTTTGAGACCCCTGGTCTAAAATGTATTTGTATGATGTAGTAACAACTGAATTTGTTTGGTCATACAGCGTACTTGTTCTAGGTCCAACAAAGTAGTTACCGCCGCTCCAGGCAAGTGAGAAGCAAGATCTGACACGATTCTTCTACACAGGTGCCTGCCCAGCTCGCCAACTGTGATAACTGGAAACAAACAAGTTGCTGCACACCACAGGGAGATGTTCATCAATAGTAGTACTTTATTTCATCATGGACAGACAATAAGACAGCACCGTGGACATACACCACTGACACGTTTCACACAATACAGTGCTAATTAAACATAAGTGCAGTATACTCAAAAAGATTTTTCAAAAAAACAAAACATAAGTGTGGTATTGTGTGAAACGTACCAACGATGTCAAGACACAATGGTGGCAACACTTTTGTTTCTACTTGTTCTAGGTCAGTGACAAAAAGTAGGATGGATCTGGACTGAATATGCTGCAATCTGGGGAATGGTTTGCACATGGGAAGGAGAGCAGCATAATGTATGTAACCTAGGATTATGGACAGTAGTTATAAAATACATTTCATACCCTAATTTGGGAGTTAATGTACATCCTCCCCAGCTTTGCATAGGGTTTCCTTCGGGTGTTTTCATAATTCCTCCCACAATCCATGGGAAGTTGGTTTTTATATAAAAATTTGGCCATGTGTGACAGGAATTGTAATTTTATTTATAGGACAGATGTGGATGAATCTGAGAGCTCTGTATTAAGTCAGCACTCTTCTTACAGCGGTGTTCCAGCCACAAGTTTTTTTCTTTTAACCACTTCAGCCCCGGAAGAATTGGCTGCCCAATGACTGGGCCATTTTTTGTGATTCGACACTGCGCCGCTTTAACAGACAATTGCACGGTCGTGCGACGTTGTACCCAAACAAAACTGATGTTTTTTTCCCACAAATAGAGCTTTCTTCTGGAGGTATTTGATCACCTCTGCAGTTTTAATTTTTTGCGCTATAAACAAAAAAAAAAGCGACAATTTTGAAAAAAAAAAAAAGGCAATATTTTTTACTTTTTGCCATAATAAATATCCCCAAAAAATATATTAAAAAAAACAAAAAAAAAAACACATTTTTTCCTCCGTTTAGGCAGATATGCATTCTACATATTTTTGGTTAAAAAAAAATAAAAAATAAATTGCAATAAGCGTATATTGATTGGTTTGCGCAAAAGTTATAGCGTCTACAAAATAAGTGATGGTTTTATGGCATTTTTATTATTATTTTTTTTACTAGTAATGGAGGTGATCTGCAATTTTTATCGTGACTGCGATATTGCGGCGGACACATCGGACACTTGACACTATTTTGGGACCAGTCCTTTATACAGCAATCAGTGCTATAAAAATGCACTGATTACTGTGTAAATGGCACCGGCATGGAAGGGGTTAACCACTAGGGGGCGAGGAAGGGGTTAAGTGTGTCCTAGGGAGTGATTCTAACTGAGGGGGCTGGGCTACAAGGTACACGGCAGTGATCACTGCTCCTGATGACAGGGAGCAGAAGATCAGTGTCATGTCACTAGGTAGAACAGGGAAATTCCTTGTTTACATAGGCATCTCCCCATTCTGCCGCTCCATGACACGATTGCGGGACACCGGCGGACATAGAGTCCGCCATCCCTCGGGCACGGAGCATGCGGCGGGCGCGTGCCAGCGGAGGATTTAAAGCAACGTACAGGTACGTTGCTTTGCCTGCCTGTGCCATTCTGCCGACATATATCTACGTTAAAGAAAAAAGGACAAAAGTTAGGGACTTTGTGGAGACCATAGCCTAGTAAGGTCATGTATGTCCATCCCTTGGGACTTTATATGAAATCATGACCCGGTAGGGCCATACATTTCCATCCCTAATTGAATGAGGAGGGGAGCAAGGGGGTGGGACTTTGAGTGAAGCACAAGGATGCGAGAGGGTAAATAGGTGAACAATAGGAATTTTATTATGATTGGTACAGTTAAAATATATGAGCATTGCTGGTAATAAGGTAAAAACAGTAAGCATAGCATTGACAATGGACATAGTGTTGCCATAAAAAGTCTCAAGATGAACCATCCTGCTGAACCAAGGTAATCTTTGTTTCTCTCCACCATTCACTCATCCTTCACCTCTCGGATATCAGTTTGGGATCACCACCTCTTTTGTTTACCTTGACACGTCAACCTGGCACCATTTTGGACTGTCAGCTTCCACTCTAGCATACCTTTCCACTTGCACGGGTCCCTTCCCATCATCCTCACCTTTTGGTCACCTCTTGACACCCCATTCCACTCTCAACTGGTTTCACTTCCCACAGGGTTGCCCCGTTTCCCATATCTATCTGGTGGCTGCCCGTATGTGTTGCCCCTTATGAGCCGTCCGCCACGGCTCCCAATTGGAGGTGTTCCCGGATGCCTGTCATACCTCACCACCACACTACCAACATATGAACCACAATTAGTAAGTATGCACTTAGGTGCTGGGGGTTTACATCTACCCCCATACATGCTCTCATCAATTACTTGTATTTATATACCACCTCTTTTCTAGATAAATCACGTGTACGCTCCTGATGAGTGGCGTAGAGGCCACGAAACGCATCGAGGCAACTGGTGCCGTGGTTTCATTCATACGTTTCAAACAACCTTCTAACCATCATACCTATCCTACCTCCCCAGGTCTTGCGAGGCCATCGGTCCTGCAGGTTCTACTTTTCAATTATGTTTTTATCAAACCTTGATATTGGTGACCTCGGGAATTTTATTATTGTCTCACTATGAGACATTACCATCATTTTTATTGGTTGTTATTATGTACATTGTCTATCCTTAGCAGTGGTTTATATATATATATATATATATATATATATATATATATATATATATATATATATATATATATATATATATATATACATACATACATACAGTGCCTTGCGAAAGTATTCGGCCCCCTTGAACTTTTCATCCTTTTGCCACATTTCAGGCTTCAAACAAAGATATAACATTTTTATTTTTTGTGAAGAATCACCAACAAGTGGGACACAATTGTGAAGTGGAACGAAATCTATTGGATTTTTTAAACTTTTTTAACTAAGAAAAAAATGAAAAGTGGGGCGTGCAAAATTATTCGGCCCCCTTGCGTTAATACTTTGTAGAGCCACCTTTTGCTGCGATTACAGCTGCAAGTCGCTTGGGGTATGTCTATCAGTTTTGCACATCGAGAGACTGAAATTCTTGCCCATTCTTCCTTGCAAAACAGCTCGAGCTCAGTGAGGTTGGATGGAGAGCGTTTGTGAACAGCAGTTTTCAGCTCTTTCCACAGATTCTCGATTTGATTCAGGTCTGGACTTTGACTTGGCCATTCTAACACCTGGATACGTTTATTTGTGAACCATTCCTTTGTAGATTTTGCTGTATGTTTGGGATCATTGTCTTGTTGGAAGATAAATCTCCGTCCCAGTCTCAGGTCTTTTGCAGACTCCAACAGGTTTTCATCCAGAATGGTCCTGTATTTGGCTGCATCCATCTTCCCCGTCCCTGCTGAAGAAAAGCAGGCCCAAACCATGATGCTGCCACCACCATGTTTGACAGTGGGGATGGTGTGTTGAGGGTGATGAGCTGTGTTGCTTTTACGCCAAACATATCGTTTTGCATTGTGGCCAAAAAGTTCGATTTTGGTTTCATCGGACCAGAGCACCTTCTTCCACATGTTTGGTGTGTCTCCCAGGTGGCTTGTGGCAAACTTTAGACGAGACTTTTTATGGATATCTTTAAGAAATGGCTTTCTTCTTGCCACTCTTCCATAAAGGCCAGATTTGTGCAGTGTACGACTGATTGTTGTCCTGTGGACAGACTCTCCCACCTCAGCTGTAGTTCTCTGCAGTTCATCCAGAGTGATCATGGGCCTCTTGGCTGCATCTCTGATCAGTCTTCTCCTTGTCTGAGCTGAAAGTTTAGAGGGACAGCCAGGTCTTGGTAGATTTGCAGTGGTCTGATACTCCTTCCATTTCAAAATGATGGCTTGCACAGTGCTCCTTGGGATGTTTAAAGCTTGGGAAATCTTTTTGTATCCAAATCCGGCTTTAAACTTCTCCACAACAGTATTACGGACCTGCCTGGTGTGTTCCTTGGTCTTCATGATGCTCTCTGCGCTTTCAACAGAACCCTGAGACTATCACAGAGCAGGTGCATTTATACAGAGACTTGATTACACACAGGTGGATTCTATTTATCACCATCAGTCATTTAGGACAACATTGGATCATTAAGAGAT
Source organism: Rana muscosa (assembly GCA_029206835.1). Lineage (NCBI taxonomy): Eukaryota > Metazoa > Chordata > Amphibia > Anura > Ranidae > Rana > Rana muscosa. The sequence goes on along the minus strand of CM055127.1, from coordinate 419,141,220 downwards.
CCTCGCTGAACTTCTGGAGTGAGTTTGCTGCACTGAAAGTAAAGGGGCCGAATAATTTTGCACGCACCACTTTTCAGTTTTTTATTTGCTAAAAAAGTTTAAAATATCCAATACATTTCGTTCCACTTCACAATTGTGTCCCACTTGTTGGTGATTCTTCACAAAAAATTAAAATTTTATATCTTTATGTTTGAAGCCTGAAATGTGGCAAAAGGATGAAAAGTTCAAGGGGGCCGAATACTTTCGCAAGGCACTGTGTGTATATATATATATACACACATACATACATATATACACACACACACACACACACACACACACACACACATACATACATACAGGGAAAGTATTCAGACCCCCTTAAATTTTTCACTCTGTTATATTGCAGCCATTTGCTAAAATCATTTAAGTTCATATTTTTCCCTCATTAATGTACACACAGCACCCCATATTGACATAAAAAAAAAAAACACAGAATTGTTGATATTTTTGCAGATTTATTAAAAGAGAAAAACTGAAATGTCACATGGTCCTAAGTATTCAGACCCTTTGCTCAGTATTTAGTATTTGCACCCTTTTGATCTAATACAGCCATGAGTCTTTTTGGGAAAGATGCAAAAAGTTTTTCACACCTGGATATGGGGATCCTCTGCCATTCTTCCTTGCATATCCTCTCCTGTTCTGTCAGGTTGAATGGTAAACGTTGGAAAGCCATTTTTAGGTCTCTCCCAATTGGGTTTAAGTCAGGGCTCTGGCTGGGCCATTCAAGAACAGTCACGGAGTTGTTGTGAAGCCACTCCTTCGTTATTTTAGCTGTGTGCTTAGGGTTATTGTCTTGTTGGAAGGTAAACCTTCTGCCCAGTCTGAGGTCCTGAGCACTCTGGAGAAGGTTTTCGTCCAGGATATCCCTGTACTTGGCCGCATTCATCTTTCCCTCGATTGCAACCAGTCGTCCTGTCCCTGCAGCTGAAAAACACCCCCCACAGCATGATGCTGCCACCACCATGCTTCACTGTTAGGACTGTATTGGACAGGTGATGAGCAGTGCCTGGTTTTCTCCACACATACCGCTTAGAATTAAGGCCAAAAAGTTCTATTTTGGTCTCATCAGACCAGAGAATCTTATTTCTCACCATCTTGGAGTCCTTCAGGTGTTTTTTTTAGCAAACTCCATGTGTCATGCACTGAGGAGAGGCTTCCGTCGGGTCACTCTGCCATAAAGCCCCGACTGGTGGAGGGCTGCAGTGATGGTTGACTTTCTAAAAACTTTCTCCCGACTGCATCTCTGGAGCTCAGCCACAGTGATCTTTGGGTTCTTCTTTACCTCTCTCACCAAGGCTCTTCTCCCCCGATAGCTCAGTTTAGCCGGACGGCCAGCACTAGGAAGGGTTCTGGTCGTCCCAAACGTCTTCCATTTAATGATTATGGAGGCCACTGTGCTCTTAGGAACCTTAAGTGCAGCAGAAATGTTTCTGTAACCTTGGCCAGATCTGTGCCTTGCCACAATTCTGTCTCTGAGCTCTTCAGGCAGTTCCTTTGACCTCATGATTCTCATTTGCTCTGACATGGACTGTGAGCTGTAAGGTCTTAATATAGACAGGTGTGTGGCTTTCCAAATCAAGTCCAATCAGTATAATCAAACACAGCTGGACTCAAATGAAGGTGTAGAACCATCTCAGGCTGGGTTCACACTGATACGACACGACATTCATCCGACTTTCATCCTACTTTGCTCTGCGACATCAGTCCTACATTGATCCTACATTGGTCCGACATCCATCCGACATTCATGAACAGGATACTACTTTGATCCGACTTTGTGCTAGTCTGACTTGTCCTTTGACCAATCAAAACAATCCCAGGGTGAGATAAATTCCTTTTACTGCTGCTGTAATCACCATGTCGGATGTCAAATGTCGGATGGTTAGGACAAGGATCCTACTTTGATCCGACTTCAATGATATTCAATGGGCTGAAGTAGGCTCAAAGTCGGACCAAAGTAGTACAGGGAGCATTCTCAAAGTCGGACCGACATGTGTCGGACCAGTTAAGACGGCTCCCATAGGGAAACATTGGTTTTCACACGTCATGCGACATGAGCTCCCAATGTCGGAGCGTTTGTCGCCCCAGTGTGAACCAGGCCTCAAGGATGATCAGAAGAAATGTACAGCACCTGAGTTAAATATATGAGTGTCACAGCAAAGGGTCTGAATACTTAGGACCATGTGATATTTCAGTTTTTCTTTTTTTAATAAATCTGCAAAAATGTCAACAATTCTGTGTTTTTCAGTCAATATGGGGTGCTGTGTGTACATTGAGGAAAAAAATTTACTTAAATGATTTTAGCAAATGGCTGCAATATGTAAAAGCTGGTAAGGAGGGCTAAACACGCCCCCTAATTAACTCCCCAAACCACCACTGCGCCCAGATGGAATTAGAACAAATAATCCTGAAGCTGCTACTTAAAAATTGAAACCATGTGGTATGTGAATTTTAAGTGAAAAAAAAAGTAGCGCTCTGTTTATGCAAAAACACTCCTAACAAGTGATATACAAATCAAAAATACTATGTGTATATAAATAATATTCCACCAAGTGAAAGTGGACAAATGATAAATATAGTAGTACTTTGTATCCAAAACGTATAATCAAGCAACAAAAGTAATGAAATATATGTGCAGTGAATCATAAATAAAAGTCCATAAAACAATATTCATGAATAAAAAGTTCATAAAAGCAAAGTACAAGTGATACAGAAATCCAGGTGATGAAAACTCGAGTGCTTCCAACAAATATGCTTAATCTTGAAAATGCAATTATGCTCCTTCACCACACCACTTGTGTCTGTGAATCCACTCCCAAAGGAAAAAAAAACTCACCAGATAGATATGCCTCACACTCTCATGTTCGGCATAAAAGCTTGATACCCCACCGGGGTTAATAGACAAATCCACTGGAATTTTTACAAGAGAATCCACTCCACATGTAAAAAATGAATAAGTGCTTCCAATGGTGAAGTAAGTAAAAACTATTTATTTTAAAATTGCACACACATCTTCAACCATCGTACTCACATTGTTCAAAATTCAAACAGGCACTTCAAATAAAAAGCAACAGAAATGAATGAAGGAGGCTTGCAATGGCATACTAGGAATTGCGGTCACGGCGGACGCAGAATAACCAGCAGATCTCACCCACCAATTGCTCGCTCTCCTTCCCGGCCAGAGTCGTATCAGCCTCAGTGGTGGTGTCTGCGTTCAGAGTGCACAAAATGTTACCGTGCAGGCCACACCCAGACATGTTTCGTCATTAAAGACTTTATCAATGGGATTGCAAGTGTGTGTGTGTGTGTATATGTGTATGTGTGTGTGTGTGTGTGTATATGTGTGTATATGTGTATGTATATGTGTGTATATGTGTGTATGTATATGTGTGTATATGTGTGTATGTATATGTGTGTATATGTGTGTGTGTATATATGTGTGTATATGTGTGTATATATGTGTGTATATGTGTATATATATATGTGTGTATATGTGATGTGATGTGTGTGTGTATGTGATGTGATTATATATATATATATATATATATATATATATATATATATATATATATATATATATATATATATATATATATATATATATATATATATATATAGGGTTTACATCCACTTGAAGGCTGATCATACACTGAGTAAATTTGGCTGATTCTTGATGATCCATCCAAAATTTACTTAGTCGGTGGTCCTGTCAGCACCCTCCTACCAGACATCATTTGACTGGAAAATATTGAAGTATGGCTTTTTTTTTCATACATTCTATTTTATTGGGTTTTCAAAAATAACATCGAAAACATTGAATACAAAGTCCAGTTGCAAAAGAGAGAAAGTAGCAAGAAAACTGATGTCCACCCCCACCGTACCCTTGTCAGGATCGACAGGTTAAGGCTTCATGTACACACAGGACGTTTGAAAACCTCTTCTGAATGCTGGAACTTGACAGCTAGTAAATTCTACATGCCGTGCTTAGCGGCGTTCATGAGCGTTTTCGTTTAGAAGCGCTTTTCCAGATAACAGATTGTACTTATCAGTATACCCTCCCATATGCCTAAAACGCAGAAAAAAAAACTCACGCTCTCTCTCTATAGCTTAGACGCATTTGCACGCCGTTACAAGAATTTTGCATTTCAAATGCCAATAAACTTGCACCCTGAATGCGATTTTTTGCTTTAAAAAAATGCCAATAAACTGAACTGCCTGGAAACTATAAACTACTCAGTGTACATGTACTAATAAAATAACAGAGAAGAGTTCAGGGGATGCTGAAAAAACAAAACAAAAAAAAAACAAAAAACACCCAACTGCTCCTAAACGTCCGTTTACCAGCAGCAGTGTACATGAGGCCTTAAAGGGGTTGTAAAGGTTAGTTTTTTATTTTCTAAATAGGTTCCTTTAAGCTAGTGCATTGTTGGTTCACTTACCTTTTCCTTCCATTTCCCTTCTAAGGCCTCATGCCCACTGGCGTTTTTACAGCTGCGTTTTTTGCAGCTTAAAAACGCCTGTCCATGTTATTGTAAATATTAAAAAAAAAAAAAAAACGTCGGAGCTAAAAACGCGACCGCGCGTTAGTGCGCGTTTTTTGCGCGTTTGACGCTCGCGTTTTTTCTGCCTAATTCTGACGCTGAGGAACGCACTGGTCCTGGGTTTTTTTTACAGCTTAAAAACGTCTATGCTATTTGCAGCTCAAAAACGTCTAGGTGGGCATGAAGCTATAGACTAACATGGACAGGCGTTTTTAAGCTGTAAAAAACGCTCAAAAACGTGGCTGTAAAAACGTCCGTGGGCATGAGGCCTAAATGTTTTTTTTCTTTGTTTTCTTTGTCTGAATTTCTCACTTCCTGTTCCTCCAAGTAACCTGTTCAGTTAGCTGTTCTGGCTGACTAAACACCACTCGGATGATGGTGTGGAGTTCAGTGAGGAGAAACAGGAAGTGAGAAATTCAGACAAAGAAAAAAAACATTTAGAAGGTAAACCAAAGGAAAAGGTAAGTGAACCAACAATGCACTAGCTTAAAGGAACCGATTTAGAAAATAAAAAACGAATCTTTACAACCCCTTTAAAGAGGATACAGATCCAGACCTCACATAAAATATAGATATATATACACACACACACACACACACAACTATACATGTTGTAATAACAAAGCATCACCACAAAGCAAACATTAAAGGGGTTGTAAAGGTTCGTTTTTTATTTTCTAAATAGGTTCCTTTAAGCTAGTGCATTGTTGGTTCACTTGCCTTTTCCTTTGATTACCCTTCTAAATGTTTTTTTTCTTTGTCTGAATTTCTCACTTCCTGTTTCTCCTCACTGAACTTCACACCATCATCTGAGTGGTGTGGAGTCAGCCAGAACAGCTTACTGAGGAGGAACAGGAAGTGAGAAATTCAGACAAAGAAAACAAAGAAAAAAAACATTTAGAAGGGAAATCAAAGGAAAAGGTAAGTGAAGCAACAATGCACTAGCTTAAAGAAACCTATTTAGAAAATAAAAAACGAACCTTTACAACCCCTTTAAGCACCCCAACAGCAGAGAACAAGTCCCATAGGAAGCACCCGAGAGACCTGGCGAAATTCTACATAATTTGAAAAGAGATGCTTAGAGAAGAAGGTCCCCCAACATGCAGAGCAATGCCCCATCTCTGAAGTAGGATGTAAAGGAAGTAAAGTCATAATTGCAGTATCAGGATTCTCAGGAGGGCCACACTTTTTCAAATTTGGAAGGGCATTCTCTGCTGTAGTGCCTAGTTCTATACAATGAAAAAGTATAGTTTACTATTGATACATTTACCTAGAGTTGGGGATGTAGGAGCTTTCCAATGAAGAACAATTGCTTTCCTGGTGTAAAAAAAATGTAAGATACCAAGCAAGGTTCTGGCCGCTATCTCAGCGGCCAAGGGGTCAAGAAGGCCCAAACAAACAAAAACCAACTCTCCTGGGGTACTGACTGCCGTGACCATATAAATAGAGCACAGGGCCAATAGTCACGAATAGCGGGACAGGTCCAGAAGATATGGAGGAAGTCTGCAGACAGAGCAGGACACCTCTTACACTCTGCAGACTGGGTAACCACAAACCTCCTCACCCTGGCTGGCGTAAGATGATAACAATACACAATTTTAAACTGTGCAAGTCGTTTGAGCCAAAATAAAGGATGGAACGGATCATCCCAGATATCATCCAAATCATTTCTATACAAGGTAGGGGGTATGGTGTCCATTGTTCCCTGCTTTTAATAAGGTCCTCAATGCAGGCTACTAAATGGCCCTATAACCACTTCAGCCCCTATGACGTACTGGTACATTGCTGGACTTTGAGTATTGTTTTTTTGCCAGCGTTCAGCTTTCTTGTTAAAAAAATCCTAATAGCCGATTAGCTGCTAGATTGCTTTTCTAAGCTGTGGGAGGGGGCCATCCACAACCCCCCTGGACTCTCCTTTCCCACTGGGAGTACAGAGTGGTGCAGCCGGTGTTTCCGCCAGCTGACCGTAGAGCTGATCAAGGGACTGGAAGGGCCCTGATCATCTCTATAAAAAAGAAGGGGGCTGTGTGTGAACTCAGGTGGGACTTTGAGTGAGACACATGGCTTGTCTCCATCCAGGGTACAATATAGAAGAAAAAGGAAATTTGGGACTTTGAATGAGGTTCTGGACAAGGTGGGGGTGCATAAAGGAAACATGTTTAATAACATGAAGAGTAAAATGTATTACAATATGAGAATGATGGGATTGCACATGAAATTACACACATGTTGTAGACATAGAGGACATATTCTTGCATTGACTTGGAAACTCATGGCAATATAACAGTGCATATGATTCATGGACATCAAGGTTACAAACTAACAGCAACTAAAATTACATAACAGTATGATAGATAGATGTGCAAATCCCATGAGTACACATATGTGAATATTGGTTCCTTCAAGCGACATTGCAATGGAGTGGCAAGATGTAACAATTGTGTAGGCATGATGGTGGTAAAATTGTAGATGGATCAAAAAGCTGGTATGGACGTGTGCTGGCATCCTTTTTAGCACGACGCGTTTCGTATTTAACTCATCAGGGGCGGATGCTTCCAACAAGCAATCTAAAAAGAATGTATATAAAAATGGATTAAGCCTATATTGACATAAAGCATAAACAGGAAAGGCCAATTGTACCAAACCTGAGAAACTTACATGCAAAGGAGGGATCATGGGGATGAGTGGAACGATGGACCAGGGCCAACCGGGGGGTGTCCTTCCCGGAAGCTGAGGCAATGGGAATCCGTGCAGGCAAGGTGTGAGGATGGGGGTACCAAGTGGTACAGATGGACATACTGAGTTGTGCACCACAGTAATGGTAAACTTGTGGGGGAACGCCAAAGAAGTCTATATGGGGTGAAATAATGTAAGAAATTGAACTCACACTAGACAAAGTCCAGTGGCGTGGTAGAGTCAAGTCAAAATTACCTCAATATTGTGCAATGGGACAAGGAGAGTCCAAATGCAATGGCGTGCTCAGCATAAAGCGGTGGAAACTGTGTGCACATAACAGTATTTATACAAAAACCCCCGTCATGCAAAGCCATGCGTGGGTTCCCGCCAACGTCACGCCGGCTAGTCACGTGCAGGGAGGGGACTCAATCGGGACGATACCAACCGCCCGATGGAGGCCGACCTCTGTGGATAGTGACTGCCGAGTTGGTGAAGATACGTCCAACGTCGCGGCGCCAGTAATGACGTCACACGTGGGACGCAGTGCGTGGCGTTGATGTGTTGAGGGCCCCGCCCAGCCCCCTGAGCCCCGCCTGGTAAGGGCGGAGGGAAGGGGTGGAGGGACGGCGTACAGAACGCATCGCAGCTTCCAGGCAATGGACAAAAAGGGAGGCCTGTAGTGCCAAAGGCTGACAGTCCCCAATGGACTTGCAAAAAACAAAAACAAATGCCGTATAACTCAGGCATGGTGACCATGTCTAGAGTGAGGGGGGGGCAAAAAGGGTACATGACCGTAGAGGGGAACCCAGACCACCCACAGAGGCGGCAGGGAATCACTGCTGACTCAGTCCAAAACCTCCATCCCGTTTCAGTGCAAAAAAGAAGGGGGCTGTGTGTGAACACAGGTGGGACTTTGAGTGAGACACATGGCTAATGTCTCCATCCCGGGTACAATATAGAAGAAAAATGAAATTTGGGACTTTGAATGAGGTTCTGGACAAGGTGGGGTGCATAAAGGAAACACATGTTTAATAACATGAAGAGTAAAATGTACCCCCATCCTCAAGCCTTGCCTGCACGGATTCCCATTGCCTCAGCTTCCGGGAAGGACACACTCCGGTTGGCCCTGGTCCATCGTTCCACTCATCCCCATGATCCATCCTTTGCATGCAAGTTTCTCAGGATTGGTACAATTGGCCTTTCCGGTTTATGCTTTATGTCAATATAGGCTTAATGCATTTTTATATACATTCTTTTTAGATTGCTTCTTGGAAGCATCCGCCCCTGATGAGTTAAATACGAAACGCGTCGTGCTAAAAAGGATGCCAACACACTTCCATACCAGCTTTTTGATCCATCTACAATTTTACCACCATCATGCCTACACAATTGTTACATCTTGCCACTCCATTGCACTATGTCGCTTGAAGGAACCAATATTCACATATGTGTACTCATGGGATTTGCACATCATACTGTTATGTAATTTTAGTTGTTAGTTTGTAACCTTGATGTCCATGAATCATATGCACTGTCATATTGCCATGAGTTTCCAAGTCAATGCAAGAATATGTCCTCTATGTCTACAACATGTGTGTAATTTCATGTGCAATCCCATCATTCTCATATTGTAATACATTTTACTCTTCATGTTATTAAACATGTTTCCTTTATGCACCCCCACCTTGTCCAGAACCTCATTCAAAGTCCCAAATGTCCTTTTTCTTCTATCCTGATCATCTCTATGGTCTAAAAAACCCAGAAGTGATGAGCATTTTGTCACAGTTTCACTGGTTGTAAACAAACCCTTAGTGGTATGATCTGAAGTTTAAGGGCAGAGAAGAGTCTAAAAAAAATTCAAGTGTCCCGTATCCCCGTGCACAAAGGCGAACACAGACAGTCCTGCATGCATGCGTAAACAATCGCACCGCACATCAGATCTAGAGCAAGAATTTTGACACCAGACCTCAGACCTCCTGTGTAAATCTAAAGTGGTAACCTGCAAAGGCCTTTAAACCGTCACCTATTAACCACTTCCATACTGGGCACTTAAACACCTTCCTGCCCAGACCAATTTTCAGCTTTCTGCGCTGTTGCACTTTGAATGACAATTGCGCGGTCATGGTACACTGTACTCAAACTCAATTTTTATCATTTTGTTCCCACAAATAGAGCTTTCTTTTGGTGGTATTTGATCACCTCTGCGATTTTTATTTTCTGCAAAAAAAAAAAAAAAGACCGAAAATTTTGAAAAAAAAAAAAAAGTTTTTTTTAGGTTTTAGTTACAAAACTTTGTAAATAAGTTCGTTTTCTCCTTCACTGACGGGCACCGATGAGGCGGCGCGGACGGGCACCGATGAGGCGGCGCGGACGGGCACCGATGAGGCGGCGCGGACGGGCACCGATGAGGCGGCGCGGACGGGCACCGATGAGGCGGCGCGGACGGGCACCGATGAGGCGGCGCGGACGGGCACCGATGAGGCGGCGCGGACGGGCACCGATGAGGCGGCGCGGACGGGCACCGATGAGGCGGCGCGGACGGGCACCGATGAGGCGGCGCGGACGGGCACCGATGAGGCGGCGCGGACGGGCACCGATGAGGCGGCGCGGACGGGCACCGATGAGGCGGCGCGGACGGGCACCGATGAGGCGGCGCGGACGGGCACCGATGAGGCGGCGCGGACGGGCACCGATGAGGCGGCGCGGACGGGCACCGATGAGGCGCCGCGGACGGGCACCGATGAGGCGCCGCGGACGGGCACCGATGAGGCGCCGCGGACGGGCACCGATGAGGCGCCGCGGACGGGCACCGATGAGGCGCCGCGGACGGGCACCGATGAGGCGCCGCGGACGGGCACCGATGAGGCGCCGCGGACGGGCACCGATGAGGCGCCGCGGACGGGCACCGATGAGGCGGCGCGGACGGGCACCGATGAGGCGGCGCGGACGGGCACCGATGAGGCGGCGCGGACGGGCACCGATGAGGCGGCGCGGACGGGCACCGATGAGGCGGCGCGGACGGGCACCGATGAGGCGGCGCGGACGGGCACCGATAGGCGGCGCGGACGGGCACCGATAGGCGGCACGGACGGGCACCGATAGGCGGCACGGACGCCGATAGGCGGCACAGGTGGGCACCAATAGGCGGCACAGGTGGGCACCAATAGGCGGCACAGGTGGGCACCAATAGGTGGCACTGTACTAATGGATGCCAATCAGTGCCAAATAATAATGCCTGCCAATCAGTGGTGCCCATTGTGGGCACTGATTGGCATCCATTGTGGCACTGATTGGCATCCATTATCCCTGGTGGTCTAGGGTGGCATACCTTACATGGTGTGCTTCCCTGGTGGTCCAGTGGCATCCCTGGTGGTCTAGTGGCATCCCTGGTGGTCCAGTGGGCATCCTCGGGGGGGCTGTGCTGATAATCGATCAGCACAAACCCCCCCCCCTGTCAGAGGAGCAGCCGATCGGCTCTCCTCTACTCGCGTCTGACAGACGCGAGTGAGGAAAAGCCGATAACCGGCTTTTCCTGTTTACACTGTGATCAGCCGTGATTGGACACGGCTGATCACGTGGTAAAGAGTCTCCGTCGGAGACTCTTTACCTAGATCAGTGTTGCGGGGTGTCAGACTGACACCCCGCAGCAACGATCGCCGCGATGCGCGCCCCCGGGGGCGCGCAGCGGCTCAAAATCCTGAGGACGTCATATGACGTCCTGTCAGGATTCTGCAACCACTTTGCCGCCGTCAATCCTCTATAGGGCGGGCGGCAAGCGGTTAATAATAAAATGTACATAGTTTGTTGCCATTTCTCGGACGTGCACAATCTTAAAAGCATGACATGTTTGGTATCCATTTACTCGGCAATTGGGTATTATGAATATTTGTGCATTAAAATGAATTAAAGGAGTTGTAAATTCAGAAGTTTTTTTTATCTGAATGCATTCTACCCAACAGGAGGGAGGGGCCAGGAGCACAGAAGAGGCACCCAAGAATAGGATCCGGGCTGCTCTGTGCAAATCCACTGCAAAAGAGCAGGCAAGAATAACATGCTTATTTTTATATACAAAAAATAAAAAAATAATGACACCTTACAATTACTTTAAAAAAGGTATAAAAAAAAAAAAAAGCGTTTAAAAAACCGTTGCGGAAATACAGTCGGGCATAAAAAATTGCAACACCCACCATTTTATTCTCTAGGGCCTCTGCTTTAAAATTTATATATATATATCGTTTGAGAGTTCCAAGTAATTCCATAGTAAAAAATACTCACAAAAGTAACATTATCCTCTCCCCAGGTTCAATGCTGCTGTCCAAGAGGGTCTTCATTGCTCCTTCAGTGGAGTGGAGGGACCTTAAAGTGGATGTAAAGCCACTCTCATCCTTTCTAAACTACTGCCATAGTGCTGATCTATAAGGATATAGATGCCTCCTGCATGTATCCTTATCGGTCACATGTCTCCCCTCTGTTATGAGACCTGAAAAACTGCAGATTCTGTGGGTGGGTCTGTTGTCTGGAGCTCGGTGGGTGGAGTCGTGATGTCAGTAGACTCCCCGCCCACCTCTACACTCCCCTTGAAAACATGCATTTTTTCCTGTGTATTCCTTACACTGAATTCTGCTATGATCACTAACATCCAGTCAAAATCCAGAAAAGTAACCACATGACTTCAGAAAAGGAGTGGGGGTGGGAATTAAAAAATAATGCCTGTCTAAAGCTAGTGCACGAGATATGTAAATAACCTGTCACTCAAAGCAAGGGGGCGGAACAGACAAAGGTTTTTCTCTTGTTTGTCCAGTTTATCTCACTGAACAATAAAAGAGGATTGCTCAGAGCTGGATTAACTGTGTGGCAAGACCTGGCACAAATGATAGGAAATCTTATACTCTACATTGTGACAGCAAAAAAAAAATAAAAAAAATCGGGTTTGCATCCACTTTAAGAAAAGGAAGTGTGCTACTGGCCAGATTACCAGATAAAAATTAAAAAAAAACGGGTAAAAAAAGCCCTCTCCCCCAAAAAAATAAAAACTAAAGCAGCCACCACATTAAATGATTGGTAAATTGCAATTAATATGACTTTTGTTTTTGGATTGAATACAGCTTTAAACACGTGTCTCTATTTTTCCACATGAAGTATGCTCATCTGTTTAAATCACCCTTATTTTTCTCCAGCCAAGCTCAGCCCAGACACAACAATACCATCGGGGGGGGGGGGGGGGGGGGGGGGAGAGGTGCATGACTGGCCTCAGGGGAGGGCGGCTGGGTTCTTGCTCTTTCCAGCTCTCTGCAGATTCTTTGCCTTATTACCAAGCTTTATTTATAAACCGCCATCATCCTTCACAATGCTGCGCACTGCACTAAAACACTCTATAACCTGAAATCTCAAATACGTAAAATACAAAAGAGAAAGCCCAGCTTCTATGAAATTTACAATCACGGTTTATTATTCAAGTCTTTTTTTTTTTTTCCCCAGGAGAAAAATGTTCTACTAAGGTCATCTGCAGAACTAAAAAAAAAAAAAAAAACCTTTTCAGTACATAAAATAATTCACACAGGACCACGCTGTGCGTTTCTCTGTGATTCAAATGCGATCCAGGTGCAGAACAAATTCAGCCCATTCATTTGAATGAGCAGAAATTGCACCAGACTGCACAAAATGCTGTACTTTATAAAACGCACAGCAACCGGGTTGCATGGTATTACTGTATCATGCGATCCAGTGCAGGCAAAGGCACTGCATTTGCAGGATCATTAAGGCTGGGTTCACATCGCAGCACAGAGCTGCTCACAGCAGGAGTCAGGTGCGTCTTTGTTCACCGCTTCAGGTCAGATTTCAGCCCAAATTTTTGGCTGAATTCGGATCCAAAAGACGCACAGGACTCCTGTGCAAAGAGCTCCGGAAATGTGTGAACCGGCTCCACTGAGAGTCGGTTACAGGCTCCTAACATGTGAATTGAATGCGAGGAAAGCCGCATCCAATTCTGAAAAGCGTGAACCCAGCCTAAAGTATATAAAAAAATAAATAAAAAAAAAGTTAACCCTACTTTTTTTTCCCAGTTTTTAGTTTCTCTTTGCCACAAGGATCCCTCCTAGGTTAACACATCAGGTACACGCTTTAAATAGTATGAGAGAGTGAGAGCGATGACACCAAATTTAACACACCAGCTCCCCATTCACACCTTAGACCTTGTAGCACTAACGAGTCACATGACACCGGGGAGGGAAAATGCAACTTGGAGATGAGCAGTAATGTAAGGGCGGGAGACGTATTTTGTTGTTCAGACTAGTTCCTGCACAAATGCAAATAGAAACATATCACTAATGATAAATCTAAAAAGTTTGGCTGCCAAAAAAAAGAAACTGTACATCATCTGAATCATTCAGTGATGGGAGTCATGTGACAAAGAAAAACAGCGCTAAAGCACTTCAACTCCAAAAAAGAAAAAATAAGAAAATAAAAAATTGCAGAGATATTTGGAATTGTTTCAGGAGTTTATAAGTGCAAATCTTCCATTTGTTATTATGGGTGTTGAAATTTTTCCATACATAGGCGAATTCCTCTTTAGTAATCACACTAAATGTATCAGACACAGCTACACACAAAACGGAGATACCGCTAAGCATGTTTTATTTTGCTACGTTAGAGCAGTTATATATAGAGTTAGCGCAATAGTCCTAGGCCTGTTATTCACGGTTAAATGAGTTGTAACGTCAGAAGGTATTTTATGCATTAAGATAAAAAGCCTTCTGTGTGCAGCAGCCCCCCCCCCCACACCCCTATAATACTTACCCGAGCCTCATCTGTCCAGTGATGTTCACGAGTCCCTCGGCCGTCCGGGACTCTCCCTCTTGATTGGCTGAGACACAGCAGTGGCGCCATCGGCTGCTGTCAAAGTCAGTTAGCCAATCAGGAGAGAGGGGGGGAGGGGTTGAACCGCAGCTCTGTCTGAATGGACACAGGGAGCTGTGACTCGGCTCAGGTGCCCCCACAGCAAGCTGCTTGCTGTGGGGGCACTGAACAGGAGGGAGAAGCCAGGAGCAGCAAAGAGGGACCTGAGAAGAGGAGGATCTGGGCTGCTCTGTGCAAAGCCCCTGTACAGAGCAGGCAAGTATAACATTTTAAAGTGGAGTTCCACCCAAAAATTTAACTTCCGCTTTTTGGAATCCCCCCCTCCGGTGTCACATTTGGCACCTTTCAGGGGGGGAGGAGGGAGCAGATACCTGTGTAATCCAGGTATTTGCTCCCACTTCCGGGCATAGGTCGCCTTGGTGACCTACGCAACGTCCGGCGCCTACTTGGTCCCCATCCTGTCTTCTGGGAGACACACAGGTCCCAGAAGACAGCAGGGACCAGGGGAATTGCGCCACACGACTCGCGCATGCACAGTAGGGAACCAGGAAGTGAATTACCTTACCGAATATGACGGCGCCTCCACCCGAGAGTCGAGGGACAGATTGGCTTCGGGTGCCGGCATCGCGGGCGCCCTGGACAGGTAAGTGTCCTAATATAAAATGTCAGCAGCTGCAGTATTTGTAGCTGCCGATTTATTTTTATTTTTTTCTCAGCGGAACTCCGCTTTAAGTCTGATTTGATCACCTGTATAGGCTTGGCTAGCGTTGCCTATGGAAAATATAAATACTGAAGTTTGTTGCCGTGTCACAGGCGCACGTCATTTTTGACATGTTGGGTATCTATTTACTCGGCGCAACCTCGTCTTATTTTACCAACATATTGGGTGATTTATTGCATTTGTGCGCCCTAAAAAGAACTTCAGTGTATTTTTTACTGAAATTTTGTGTTTCCTAAACCATTGCGCCAATATCGAGGCACAAACTGGAACTACCACTATTTGACTCTCTGTGTCTGCTTATAGAAAATATAAGATGTTCAGGGTTTTATGTAATCTTCAAGCATAAATTTTTTATTTTTTTTTTAAACAAAAACTATTTTTTGTAAAAGCGGCCCTGGCAGCAAAAGGTTTAAACTGTCTAAACTTGACAGAATAAAAGATACTTCATTTACACCCGAAAATAAAAAACTGATGTCAAAGAAAACGTCAATTTCCAAAAACAAAACTTGTGAAGTTATGTGAAATATGAGCTGCACATCTTAATGTCGACCTTCGGTCCTTTTTTTCAACTTTCCATCCATTAAATCTTCTGCCCTTGTTGTTTTAACTTTGGACAGTAAAACATTTTTTGTCTCTCAGTAAATAAATACCTTCCTCTTTCTTGTCTGGTAAAAAGCCTAGGCTAATGTCATCATGCACAGCTCTCTAACTCTTGTGAGAGTTTGCCAGGAAGGGAGGGGGGGATGAATCAAAAAAGGGCCAATGAGAGCTGCAGAGCTGCGGGTGTGCGTCTGTGTAAATCCAGGAAGTGAACAGGCAGCAGCTTCAGCTGCCCACAGTTAAAATGGCTGCAGCCAGACTCGGTGGAGGGAGATTTCTGCAACATATTTGGCAAGTACAGAATCACAGTATATATAAAATAATATGTAAAGTGGTTGGAGGGAAGCTTCAGAATGGCAAGAATGCAGTTTCTCTTTAAAGTTAAAAACTACTACAAAATAGGTGTTTTTATAGGTTTTTAGGAACGCGGTCCTTTCCTAAAAACCTAAACTTAGCAGAATAGTCAGCAATAAGGTTGGTTGGGTAACTTACCTTCTATACTAGGAGATGAAAAGGCTACCATTATGAGCAGAGGAAGGATCATACCACCATCCACCATTGTACAGCTCTGGAAAGAAGGAAAAACATGCAACAAATGAAAACGCCATAATATACATATATACAGCTTATGTAAAGAACAATGCAACCTAAAATACGTCACAATTAAATTAGACCAATACACAAATCTTAGGCCAAGACACAATTTCACACTGGAGCAATTTCACATGCGTTTTGTTGAACTGCGTCAACACTTAACATGAAGATTTCTATTATATTCCACGGTTCCTGTTCACACCTGAGCATCGTGCTGCCGCACCGTATATGTGCACCGGCAAAGAGGGTGGGCTTTAATAGTCACATGCTGTATTTATGCGTATATAGCAGTGACGGTGAACCTTGGCACCCCAGATGTTTTGGAACTACATTTCCCATGATGCTCATGTACTCTGCAGTGTAGTTGAGGATCATGGGAAATGTAGTTCGAAAATATCTGGGGTGCCAAGGTTCACCGTCACCAGTCTATAGGATGAGGTTGCTGTACCAAGAGTGCACCGTACTAATGACCAAGGCACCACCACTGTTCTGTACTAATTATCAGTAACGGACCTGACCAAATCCTTCCCCCGGTCACATAAACGATTGCCATGTAGCCAGAACTAAAGAAAACCTGAAACAGCCTTTTCTCCAAGAACAGTATTTAAACCCTATAGTGCAGAGGTAGGCAACCTGGGCCCTCCAGCTGTTGCAGAACTACATCATGCCTCTGGGAGTAATTAACTGCCAGCCTTGCAATGCCTCATGGGAAATGTAGTTCCACAACAGCTGGAGGGCCCCAGGTCACCCACCCCTGTTATAGTGCAGCTTTACTTTTGCGCCCCAGCAGGACAGGGAACGCGGCTTTATGGTAAACATTAAAAAACTACAAGCTGAAAGTGAAAACACAGAAGGAGGAAACTATTTTCTTAGAATAAATTGGAATAATTGAATTTCCTGAGCGGGCATAAATGTATATAAAAAAGAATTTGCATACACAATTATGCATAACTTGAGGCATGTGGCTTCACAATAGCCATTTGTCTCCGCAACGCAAAGACAAAACATGCCATGTGGTTCCAGTGATTGCAAAATAAACAGGAAGCCGGGCTGAATTTAATGAGCATCTCTGAATGAAAACATTATTATTGTTCATTGTATTAACATATAGGTTTGTGTGCTAGTCCTACAGACTCATATTAATGACCTTGACCATGCTGCCATGTATCTCTACATATGAGCTGAACGGTTGTACACCGTTACCAATGATATGCACTTGTTGGTTTTCTAATTGGCATACACTATACAACCTGATTGTACGATCCCTGCTCAACCCTCTAAGTCTAGTACACACGATGAGATCAGACGAATGATCGTCTTTTTTTTTGCATGCTAGTTTCATATCGAATAGGTTACTAAAGTCCAAAAATTCTTGTACGGCAGAAGAAAAAAAAATCAGACGCAATGTATTTTCCGGACGAAAAAACTGTACTAAAAACGAAAATCATACACTCTGGTATCGTACGAGAAAAAAAATGTTGCGTTTGTCCCTTCAGAAAATTAGAGACGAAAGCTGTGTACCAACAATCAGATTCTTTTTCGTCCAGTTTTCTCATTGTGTGTACGAGGCTCTAGATGTAACAAAAAGGTGAAGACACACCGAAACAATACAATCAAATTGTATCAAACCAGGCAGGCCCTTGCACTACACAGTTGATAGTAGATCCAAAGGAAATTGTACAAAATCGGACTGTACAGTGTATAGTCAGCTTAACCACTTAAGGACCAAGCCTGTTTTTCAGACTCTGTTTACAAGTTAAAAACAAGTTTTTTTCCTAGAAAATTACTTAGAACCCCCGAACAATACACATTTATTTTTCTAACACCCTAGAGAATAAAATGGCGGTCGTTGCAATACTTTTTGTCACACCGTGTTTGCGCAGCGGTCTTACAATCGCACTTTTTTGTGAAGAAATTCACTTTTTGAATTAAAAAATAAAAAACGGTAAAGTTAGCCCAATTTTTTTTTTTTTATATTGTGAAAGATGTTACACCAAGTAAATTGATACCCAACATGTCACGCTTCAAAAATTGTGCCCGCTCGTGGAATGGCGTCAAACTTTTACTCTTACAAATCTCCATAGGCGACGTTTAAAAAAATTCTACAGGTTGCATGTTTTGAGTTACAGAGAGGAGGTCTAGGACTAGAATTGTTGCTCTCGCAATACCTCACATGTGTGGTTTGAACACCGTTTTCATATGCAGGCGCTGATCAAGTATGCGTTCGCTTCTTGTGCACGAGGGGACGAGGTGCTTTAAAAAAAGTTTTTTTCTTATATATTTTACTTTATCGATTAAAAAAAATAAAAAATAAAATTTGAGTCACTTTTATTTTTATTACAAGGAATGTAAACATCCCTTGTAATAGAAAAAAGCATGACAGGTCCTCTTAAATATGAGATCTGGGGTCAAAGACCTCAGATCTCATATTTGGACTTAAATGTAATAAAAATAAAAAAAAATTGTCATTTGAAAAAATGAAAAAAAAAAAAAAATGTCCCTTTAAGAGCCGTGGGCGGAAGTGACATTTTGACGTCGCTTCCGCCCTGCTATGGTATGGTGACGGGTGGGGCTCATCTTTCCCCTCACTCGTATCCATACTCAGGAAGGAGAAGGACCCGATTCGCCTCCTCCGCTGCTGATGGCTCCGGTAATCTCACGGCAAATCCGCCGCAGAGACCACCATTATTGTAAACTGGACCGCCCGCTGAAAAGATGGATACCTCGGTTATGGCAGCAGCTGCTGCCATTACCGAGATATCCATATTTAAAAGTGCCGACACATATACATACATACATATTATATATATATATATATATATATATATATATATATATATACACATACACACACACACACACACACACACACACACACACACAGTGGGTGCAGGTCGGCCCTGCCCCCCGATTTCTCCTCATTAGTTCACTGGCTGTGATTGACAGCAGCATGAGCCAATAAGGAGAGCAAGAGACCCGGGGGAGCCAGTGTTCTCATGCACTTTGCTGGATCGAGATGGGGCTCAGGTGCATCCAGAAGGTTTTTTAAACTTAAAGTCATTGTAAAGTCTTTTTTTTCCCCCCCTATAAAAATAAAAACGCACACATTATACTTACCTGCTCTGTTGCAGTGGATTTGCACAGAGCAGCTCAGATCCTCCTCTTCTTGGGCCCCTTCCTCCTGTTCAGTGGCCCCACAGCAAGCAGCTTGCTATGGGGGGCACCCGAGCCAAGTCACAGCCCCATGTCCATTCAGACACAGAGACCCGTCCCGCCCCCTCTGTCCTGATTGGCTTGCTGACTTTGACAGCAGGGGCAGCCAAATCAAAGTTTTAGGGGGGGCTGCTGCACACAGAAGGATTTTTATCTTAATGCATAGAATGGATTAAGAAAAAAAAAAAAAAACAACACCTTCTGACTTTTTTCTCTTTGGGGAAGTTTTAGATTTATGAAGGGAAGTTACTGTAGTGGCTTTATTGGTTGATTTTCTGGGCAGCTATTGCAATAGTTGGAATTCACAGCGAGGATCATTTTTAATAATACAATATGACTATTTGCTAATTTTTTTCCCCCACAAAAGTGTCGTTACCTTTTAATACAAAGCATACAAAAATATGAGTCACATCACAAATTCAGCTCAACTCTGCAACCACAATGCAGAATCTGTGCTCACCGAAAACATCTTACACTTTCCCTTTCAGCAGATCTCACTACATATATACTCATTATAGGAATATCTTTGTGATATCAGTACTGAAAGTCACGTAAAAAAAAAAAAAGATTTTTTAGTTAAAACTCGGCAGAAGCCAAAAGCATTTATCGCTCAGAGAGGAATTGCTGAGTAACCATCCCACACAAATCGAATCATGAAAACCGATCTGAGCAAGTGCCCAATAAGACAAATCATCCTTTCAGCAATCAAAAAAACCCGACATGACAAAGCTTTACTCACTCACAGGGCCAAGGGAGGGGAAGACGTCTCCAATCCAAACACCACGCCAAAAATGATAGAAACAGACTTAAAAGATTCTACCGCCATACTAAAGAAGATGTAAAACCAACGCTGATTGTTTAGTGTGACCGACTCATTTCACATAGCTGTAGCACAAGGATGAAGAGCATTATTCTAGACCTGTGAATCATTTCCCGAGTTCATTGGACTCAACTGAAAGTAACGGTCACTTTTTCTAAGGCCCGGTATTCTTATTGTGTTTTTAGCATTTGTTGCATCTCAAAAGCTCCTGATCTCCTCCAAGTCTCTCACTTCTGAAAAGAAGATCTCCAGGCTCCTTCAGAAAAAATTACAAGTCAGCAGCTACAAATACTGTAGCTGCTGACTTATTAGGACACTTACCTGTCCACGAGTCCAGCGGTGTCTTCACCCCAGCCGACTTTTCAATCGGCTCTTGGATGCTGCTGCTGCCGTTGCCATTGCTTGTAAGGGAAACCAGCAGTGAAGCCTTGCGGATTCTCAGCCAGTTCCCTGCTGCGCTTTGTGAATGAGCCCATGATGGGGGAAGGAAGGAGGGGGCCTGAACTTCCGGATGAGTTTGTAGTGACAAATAGCGGAGCTTTCCCTTTTGGGTGGAGCGCCACTTTAAGCTGGCCATGCACTAGTAGATTTTCGAATGGACACCTCACAATGAAGTTTGCTTTTAACATTTGGTTATGGAATAAATGGGGCTTTTTTTTTTTTTTTATAAATGAAAACCCTTTACACAGTTAGAAATTCATTCAAGAAAAAACAAATTCCATCCTGCTCCTTAAAAAAAAAAAAATCTTGTCTCTGAAATTGAATGTTGAATTGACCCCATTACGGTAACCAGTTCATGTCCGGGCCAATTCGGACATTTCTCTCAACAATGTAAAAAACACATACAAAATGTATGTATGTATGTATGTATGTATGTATGTATGTATGTATGTATGTATGTATGTATGTATATATATATATATATATATATATATATATATATATATATATATATATATATATATATATAGAGCTCTCATATACATCACTGGATCAAGATGGGGCTGGGGGGGTGGGGTGCACAGTTTTTTTGCAATTTTTCACAGAATACATAGCTGTAAAGGCTCACTGCTTTTTACCTTTACAACCACTTTAAAACAACAAAAAAAGCTCAAAATAAATTCTGCTAGTGAATAGGCCATCTTTAGTGAGGGCCTTTGTACAGGGTGTCACTCACATTGTTCCTCCTGAGCGCTCCCTGGTGACTCTCTAGTGAGATCTCAACTCGGTTCTGTTGCTTCTAAAGAAGCTGACCTGGACTTAGAAGTATGGGGTACAGCTTTTGCAGATTCATACTTACCTATGTGGATGCAGAATCGGTCCCCTGGCGCCCCTACACCGATAACCAAGCGATCGGACACCGCCGATCACTCGGTTCTGACAGCTCCGTGAGCAGAAAGCTGCAGACAGTCAGTCACAGCTCTCTGCTCCCTCCTCGCTCATTGGAGCGCTGGGCTGTGGAAGGGGCGGGGGCAGCCAGCTCAGGCTCTCAGCGGCTTGCTGAGACTGATGTCAGTTCAGGCACCTGGCGGATCCAGACTTCTATTGCCGTGAAGATGCGGAGCCTGGACAAACTGTCATTTCAACATGGGTCAAAAGAGTGCAAAAGTAACTGCACTTCCTGTGAGCCATAGGAGAACAGCAAAAATTAGCTTTGGCTATACTTTTTTTTAGGTGAAGATAACTCACCTTTTTAGATTTTTTTTTAGCTTTGTGAATCGAGCCTCAGGTCTCAAACAACTGCCTTTTTTTGGGCATTTAGAGCGGTCAATCTTCTTCTGCCTCCTTGCAGTCACTTCCTGGCCAAAAAAGGTTTATCCCAATGTTTTGCTGTGCATTAAAAGGGCAATGGCAGCTTATAAAAATGAATGTCAAAATTCCTGAAATCGCACATGCGGAAAAGGCCAGCTAAGACCTATACCTTAATCACATATAACAAGTTCCACCACACCTTACCAGTCTACTCACACATAAAAACAAAAAAAAATTGGGAACAAAACACTGGAAAATAATTAACATTCCACCAATGTTAAGGTTCTGCTTTATTCCGATACTTTTCAGTCAGGAAGCAGCTAACCTGGCCAGAGACACAGAATAAATGAACTGTTTGTTCGCGGATGTCTTTGTAGCACGCTTGGCACATGTTACAAAGAGCTTCTTTTTTTTGTGCAGCAGACGCAAACACTCGCAGACAGACCGCACTTCCAGAGAAGATGACAAAAGCCCCAGCCAGTACTTAATCTCATGGCACTAAAGTATGCTTCATAGACAGAACACAACATCCCCCGTCTGCATAATATAAAGGCACTCTGTCACTGTCCTGTCTTCTCCGCTTACAAAGACATCCAACTTGTGGTGGGCTTTCCTAATAACGACATCTTCAGCATGGTGCTCATTAGGACCCTTCAAAACCATAAAAAAAAAAAAAAAATCATTGTATTTGAAGTGGAATCAAAGTTTTTTTTTTTTGTTTTTTTTAAACGCAAAACAAAGAAAAAAAAAAAAAAAAGGGAGGGGGAAGATGATGTTCTATGTACCTGCTCTGTGCAATGAAATTTCACAGAGCAGTCAGTCCCTTACCTTGCAAAAAAAGGAGACAGGCTGGTGACATGGAAGTCGGCTAAAACATTTTTTTTTTAACTGTTCACACACTACAATTAAACAACCCAAGTGTTTCAGTCATCAGGCCTTAATCCTAGCTCATAATTAAGGCTTGATGGGTGAAACGTGTTGGATTTTTTTTACTGTTCAAATAGTTTTATTGTATTATGTTTTAGCCAACTTCCATGGCACCAGCCACTCGATTTTTTTTACATGGAGGTTTGCAGAGACTTCAGGCCGAGTGCTGTGTTCTTGAGGCTCATCAGACATTACACAGGAGGTAGTAGCTCGGATGCACCTGTTCCGGTCCCTTACCTTCCCTCTGGCAGTCACCTGCTGACGCTGTCTACTCTTCCCTCCTCTACGTGCCTCCTCAGCAAGCCATGTCTTGAGGAGGCACCCATGCTCTCAAATCGCGCTATGCGAGTCCATAGACGCACGCACTGCGCCAGAAAGCCACACCCCTGCTCCCAGAAGTTTGACTGACAGCCTATGGCTCCTGCTGCTCTCACCGTTTCCTGTGAGAGCAGGAAGTGGTGCTGCAACGGGGACAGCTCTGGATCGTGGAGGAGTCAGGAAAGTGTTTAGGGATGGTGGGTAGGTAGAACAAGTAGTGTCTTTTAACTTAATACAGAGAATGCATTAGGGAAAAAAAAAAAAAAAGGTAGACTTTAGAACCATTTTAAATCATTACTTGCTAGTCACATGTGGCTCACTGATTTCAGAATAGGTCTCTTGAAACCCACAAAACTTGGGGTGCAAATATCTTCATATTTTCTGCCTCTGAATGCACTCCTTGACACCCCCCCCCCCCCCCCCACACACACACCTTACTATAAATTTTCCTCATTCTCTAAAAAAAATATAGAAGTCAGCAGCTACAAATGCTCTAGCTGCTGACTTAATAAAAAAGGACACTTGCCCTTCCAGGGATCCAGCTCCATCCTCACCCAGGCTAGGAGGAGGAAGAGGAAGAGGAAGGAGGAGGAAGGAGGAGGAAGGAGGAGGAAGGAGGAGGATTCCTAAAAGATGAACTTTTTATTTAGGGTGAAGTTCCACTTTAAAGTGGAATATAAAGTTTTATTTATTTTTTAAATAACAAACCTGTTATACTAGCCTGCTCTGTGCAGTGGTTTTACACAGAGCAGCTCCGAACCATTTATTTTCGGGTCCCTCCCCTGAGAAGTGCCCCCAGAGAAAGCCACTGTATGCATCCATAAAGACACAGGGACACGCCCCCCCCCACTATCTCCAATGGGCTTCTACTGCTGTCTCAGCCAATGAGAAGGTAGAGTCCCAGGACAGCGGAGGCTATCGTGAACATCGCTGGATCGGGAGGGAGCTCAGGTAGGCATGGTAAGTTGAATGCATGAATGTTTTTTTTTTTTACCTTCATGCCTTCTTTGCATGAAGGTAAAAAATCCTTCAGCCATAACCACTTTAAGCTGGCCCTCACATTTAGGAGTTTTGTCTTACCCTTGTATGGAAATTCTAAAAAATCATTCCCCGAGCATTTTCTTGCCATCATTGAGTCAACTAATTTAGTTCGAAAGCCCTTCAAATTTCATCCAGACCTGCTATTTGAATGGAATCCCAGACGTACTAAATGGGTTTCATTACATTATGCATGATGATTATTTTCAGAATGAAAACCACATTCACAATTAGAATTTCCTTCCTTCAAGAAAAACTTCTATTCTGCTCCTTCAAAGTTTCTCATCACTACATAGAAAGTCGTAACTCGTAAAGTAGTGGACAAGTCATTAAATCCAATCTTAAGTTCACATTGGCATCATCCCATAAATAAATATGGTATTTTTGAAACAATAAGAGTAGTGGGACTTTGGCATATTTAAATGAGAACAAAGAATAAAAATCTATATACATTTTAATACACATAAAAACTTTGTCATAAACGCATTTAAAACAGATATGTATAAAGAAACTTTGCGATAAATGACAAAATATGTAAATCTGATGGATACATGTACTTGTAACTGGTCGACGCGTTACGTAGGATCCCCCGCTTCTTCAGGACCATACATATATTGCAAGTGTGTTATATACAGAGTTTCTTACTATAGAAAAGAACAACAACAAAGATAGATATCCATTTATCCTCTAAGGTGATCATCACAGAGATGCCTGGTTTTCTTTGTATTATCCCCTCGGTTTTAAATAGATATTGGGATTCACATCGTTCAGAGTATATTGCTATACACCAGATATTTAGGTTTACTTCTGCCTTCATAGGTAAGAGATAAATATCCTCTATATGGGATCACACCCTACCTTTAATATATCTTACGGGTCTTTCAGGTCCTGACTATATCCTATGGGCCGGTAAGCAAGACATCAGACAGATCCTGTATTCCTCCCCTCAGTTTTGATGCTTTATGATATTGAGATAATTGAACTATTAACCACTTAAGCCCCGGACCACTTCGCTGGCCAAAGACCAGAGCACTTTTTGGCGATTCGGCACCGTGTCACTTTAACTGACAATTGCGCGGTCATACGACGTGGCTCCCAAACAAAATTGATGTTCTTTTTTTCCCCACAAATAGAGCTTTCTTTTGGGGGTATTTGATCACCTCTGCGGTTTTAATTTTTTGCGCTATAAACAAAAAGTTTTTTTGCTATAATAAATATCCCCAAAAAATCTATAAAAAACACAATTTTTTCCAGTTTAGGTTGATACGTATTCTTCTACTTTTTTTTTTTTAACAAAAATATCGCAATAAGCGTATATTAATTGGTTTGCGCACAAGTTATAGCGTCTACAAAATAGGGGGTAGTTTTATGGCATTTTTATTATAATTTTTTTTTTTTTTTTTTTACTAGTAATGGCGGCGATCTGCAATTTTTATCGTGACCAACTTTATTGCAGACACATCAGACACTTGACACATTTTTGGGACCAGTCATTTTTACAGGAATCAGTGCTATAAAAATGCACTGATTACTGTGAAAATGACACTGGCAGTGAAGGGGTTGACCACTAGGGGGCGCTGAAGGGGTTAGGTGTGTCCTAGGGAGCGTGGCTATGAGTGTCGAGTCACTGATCGCTGCTCCCGATGAGAGGGAGCAGACGATCAGTGACAGTGTCACTAGGCAGAATGGGGAGATGCATGTTTACACTTGCCTCACCCCGTTCTGCAGCTCTGTGACCCGATCACGGGACACCGGCGGACATCGCGTCAGAGGGTCCCGCGGGCACGATCACAGAGTTCGCGGCAGATGCACAGCGGGAATTTCAAAGTGACGTAAATATACGTTGCTCTGCCCAGCCGTACCATTCTGCTGACGTAAATCTACAGGAGCCGGTCCTTAACCGGTTAATACACCCCCCCCCCCACCATCTTCTCCACCTCTCACTTCCACTGAGGGCAATTTATAGCTGTAATTATATCTGATATGTTTATGGGATGGGTAACTAAAAGATAAATAGAAAGGCTGACATTCTTCCCTTTCCAGGAAAAAGTGCAGTTTTCGGCTCCCCCTAATGCTGAACACAAAACCTTTGGCATTCACCGATGTGATTTCTGCTGAAGTAAAGTATCAGCCAATTTGAACGCAGATCCTCCAGTCCAAGATTCACACCAAGGGACCCCATTGGAGGAGCCACACCAAAAACAGCCTAGCGAAAGTTATTCGCCATTACCAGAAGATCCAGTACAATACAAAATGGACCTATCCCTTCACCGGATCTATAAAAGTCTCAGGAAAATTTCATGTTTTCATTCTCTATTACAATGAAAGGATTAAACAAGAAAACACAAAATCTATTTCCCCCCCAAGCTCTTCTATTTTAGGCGCACGCCAAAAAGCTCAGATCCCTGAACCTCTGCCAAGGAAGCTCTAAGTGATGTCTACATCTGTAGATCGACTCCATTTTCCACGACTCCTGCTGTAATTCACTGAGGTAAAAATAAACCTTAATCATTTTAATGGATACTTCACAAATGCTGCTGTCCGCTGTGATAACTGCCATCCCACTTATCGGCTCAGTGCAAACCCAAAAGCTTTTCTGGGGATTTTGCTTAATTTTTTTAGCTGCCTGGTCAGAATAAGTAAGTGGTAAATGGCCACTTAAAGTGAAACTAAACCCTCCTCTATCCTTTACAGCCAAGGAAGCTGCCATCTTAGCCTCTGTTTGATCTGCAGTTGCCATGGTGCTGCACGTGATCAGTTATGACTCCAGCCATTTGATGGGGAGCGGACATATGAACACTAGTAATTGTGACAGTTCTCATTCAAGGCATGTCTCGAATGTAACTTTTGGTAGGTTTAGTTCCACTTTAACACTTCCCCATGTGGCCATCATTTACTTTGACTGGAGATATCAGGATGATGCCTGCAGCTACATATATACCGCAGCTTACCAGACCTAAGATGTGCCGACTACATTCGTTTTCCCTTTTCCAGCTAAGAACATTTTCAAGTATGAAAAATACCTGTTGATCATGCCAGAAATGCAGTGTCCGCCACTTCTTGTGAGCTTCAAGTAGCTGAACAAAAGGAACAAGGTTTTTTACCTTCATGAAGGTAAAAAATATTGTGCAGCAGCCCCTACCCATCTGAGCCCCCTCTTGATCCAGCAATGTCCAGGAGAGACTTGCCTCTCCGGGGAGTCGCACACCTGATTGGCTTTTGGCAGCAGCGGGAGCCATTGGCTCCTGCTGCTGTCAATCACAGCCAGTGAGCTAATCAGGAGATGGAGGGGGCGATGCCGAGCCGAAGCTCCGTGTCTGAATGGACACAGCAGCGGCTCAGCTTGGGTGCCCCATAGCAAGGTGCTTGATGTGGGGGCACCCATCAGGTGGGAGGGGCCAGGAGTGCCGACGTGGGACCAGAGAAGAGGAGGATGCAGGCTGCAAAATCACTGCACAGAGCAGGTAAGTATGATGTTTATTTTTTTTATTAAAACAAGACTTTAGTCTCACTTTAAAAGAAAGCACAAAGAACCGCCTCTTGACAACCATGGCTGCCTCTCTACATACAATAGTAAATGAGTGCAGACAAGAAAGGACAGCAAGTGTGTTATTCACAGGATTGCCAGGTGAAAAGAAATGAAATGAGCCTAAAAAAAAAATACATCAAAGGGCTGTGGTAAGCTGCAATAATACCTTTTTGTTTTTGGGTTTATATACATTTTGAAGAGTCTAAAGCCCCGTACACACGGTCGGACTTTTGCCCAACAAACTTCGTTTTGAGCAAGTTGGACCAACAATCCGACCGTGTGTACGCTCCATCGGACAAACTTTTTTCGTTTGGTTTTGGATTTCATCGGACAAAAGTTGGGTCTGCAAAACGGACAAACTTTTGCCCAACAAAAGTCCGATGGAGCAAAGTCCGACCGTGTGTACAGATAACCATCGGACTTTAGTCCGATGGACAAAACAACTAATGTTAAAATCAACCAACAATAGCAGAAGTTGACCAAAGGGTGGCAGTAAAGAGCAGAAAAGAGCAGAAAAAACCCGCGATGTTGTAAGAAGTTTTAAGAAAGTTTGCAGAAAAGTCAGAGCGTGTGTATGCTATGGGTGTTCCCAACCAACTCCGTTCGGACAAAAAACCACGGAAAAGTCAGATGGAAGTCCGACCGTGTGTACGAGGCTTTAGCAAGGGCTTTTAAATAAAAGTATTTTATAGATGACCGAGGCTCCGATCTTAGATCAAACTGCATTGTATGCAATGGTTCTGCCAACAAATAGAGGCAGCGCCAGGTTTCAGGCTCGCTTTACTTCCTGCTACTAACCCAAAAATTAGGAATATTTTCTTCCAAGCATAAGGCCTCACGGACGTTTTTACAGCCGCGTTTGAGCGTTTTTTACAGCTTAAAACGCTTGTCCATGTTATTGTATAAATTTTTCGGAAAAAAAAAAGAAGATACAAACACCGGAGCTCAAAAACACGCTGCCGCTGCGTTTTTTGCGTGTTTAACGTTTTGCGTTTTTTTATGCCTAACGCCGAAGCCGCGGAACGCACTGGTCCTGGGTTTTTTTACAGATTAAAAACGCCTATGCTATTTTCAGCTCAAAAAAACCTAGGTGGGCATGAAGCTATAGACTAACATGGACAGGTGTTTTTAAGCTGTAAAAAAACACTCAAAAACGCGGCTGTAAAAACGTCCGTGGGCATGAGGCCTAAAACTCAAAAGCAAAAAACAAAAGGCAAAATAGTTATTTCCACCTCTTACCTCTCCACTAGTTGTAGGTTTTTCCTGTTGTCCTTTTAACTTGAAATGTCATACATTCTGTCAAGGTATGGAAGTGTTTAAATATTTGCAGTGGCTACAAAATGATTTAACTGTCAGGAACTTGTAGTTTAACTGTATTTCCTGCGGCTTCTGATAATAAGAAGCAGAAAGCGCTCTCCCACTATATACATAAAATGTGGAACGTTCAAAGCATGTTCAGACATTCCAAACATATTTTGTTTTCCTCCAGACATTATACAAACCAATGCACAGAAGGCCACGGCAAAGGCATGTCTGAGTTATAGGCAAATAAGCTGGTGGCCCTTTACATCTGCTAGAAGTGAGAGGTCATAAAGGACCATTTGTTCCATCATAACCAAACCATAATCTGCTGTATAATTAGTAACCACCAATTGCTATTCAATTGTTTTGGGTCTGTTTATCAGTTGGCCATAGTAGAGTAGAAAAATGAAAAGAAAAAAAAAAACGCTCTTTCGATCTAACATTAAAAAGGGGTTGTAAAACCTTGTGTTTTCTTGCCTTAATACATCCTATGCATTAAGGTGAAAAAAAACCTTGCAGTGTCCGGCCCCCCCAGCCCCCCCGTTTTACTTACCTGAGCCCCGAATTTCCGTGGGCGCGATCCCAAATCCAACAACGCGGTCGCCGGGGCCAAGTCATACACTCGGCGTCTATGGACAGTGTATGACACAGGAGCACGCCCGCAAGGTAACCCCCTCGGGAGAGAGATTCCCAGAGGGGGTTAGCCATTGCGGGGGAGGAGCCACGAGAGCCGCCGTGGGACGCCAGAAGAGGACTGAAACGAACTGCACAGTGGAGGTAAGTATGACATTTTTTTTTAAATAACAAACACCACAAAACCTTCAAATACCACTTTAAATGGTCCAATCATTGTATTGGAAGTTTTTCAGCAAATTTTTATTTTTTTCCGATAGTTTTCAACATTAAACAGTTTTTTCCCCCCAATCAATATCTACTACTTCCCCTATTGTTAGGGATGCACCAATATATTGGCTCTTGAAAATTATTAGCCAAAAATAGGGTTATCTGCATTTTGCAGATTAAAAAAAAAAAAAAAGGTCTTGATAACGGCCACCGAAAAAGGCACACGATCTTGCTGTGATTTTCATAGGTCATGCGACTCAAAAACATTACTCGGGTGGCATCATTACTCCCGTTTTCAATGGGCAGGTGCTTTACACCGCAATGGAAGCGCAACAGACCAGTGTGAAAACATACACAGAATTTAAAGGGATGTATTTTTCTTGAGCTTTTCTTGCACTTTAATGCAAAAGCGCTTTAAAAACTAAAAATTAAGTCGAATATAATACAATATGTAAAAAATATATATATATATATTTGTAGAAAAAAAAAAAAAAACTTCCATTTCAGTTGCATCCTGAATATTTGCTTTTGGTCCAAAATTTTAATTTCAGTGCACCACTACCTGTGCATGCACATTTGATTAAAAAAAACAAAAAAAAAACAATTTAAAGACCGACCTACAGACAATTGAAAAACGAAATACCCTGACAATGGCAAGAGAAGGAAAGATCTAAGATGGGAAGTTGGTGCAGGAAAGTAGATGAGACTTGGAATACCTCAGGTACTGTGGAGAGGAAGGAATAGAAAGATTTGAAAGTAAATGGAAAGTCTGGAGAGGGTTTAGGCAGTCTGGGAGATGTGTAGAACTCATAAGAGCAGAGGAAGGGATGGGGTCGGGCACCACGGTAGGGGTATAGAGAAGGAAAGGGGTTGGGTAACGGGGAGTTAGGAGAAAATAGGATTTTTATAACAGCTTACCTGTAAAATCCTTTTCTTGGAGTACATCACGGGACACAGAGCGACATAGTCATTACTAATGGGTTATATAGATACCGTCAGGTGCTGGCACTGGCAACTTCCAAAACCGGAAGTACCCTCCCCTATATAAGCCCCTCCCATCCGGGAGCACCTCAGTTTTGTAGCAAAGCAATAAGTGTCCCTAAAGAGGGGTGGGAGCTCTGTGTCCCGTGATGTACTCCAAGAAAAGGATTTTACAGGTAAGCTGTTATAAAAATCCTATTTTCTTTCTCGTACATCACGGGACACAGAGCGACATAGTCATTACTAATGGGATGTCCTAAAGCAATGCCAAATGAGGGGGGGGGATACACCATATATAAGCTGAGCGCTATCAGACATGAGGATCTTTTGCGGCCTGCAACACACTGCGCCCAAAGGCGACATCCTCCTGACTTCTAACGTCCACCTGGTAGGACCTAGTAAACGTGTGTACCGAAGACCATGTTGCGGCCTTACAGATTTGAGCCAGGGAGGCCTGGTGATGCACTGCCCATGAAGTTCCAACTGCTCTCGTGGAGTGCGCTCTAACTTTGAACGGAGGCGGTCTCCTTCTCAAGCCATAAGCTTGCATAATGACCTGTCGAATCCACTTGGCTAAAGTAGATTTTGACGCTGCCTGACCCTTTCTGGGGCCTTCCGGCAGAATAAACAAAGTATCCGTTCTGCGAATCTGAGCAGTGGCTTTTAGATAAGCTTTAACTGCTCTTACTACATCCAAAGAATGCAATAACTTTTCCTCTACCGAAGTAGATTTGGGGAAAAAAGAAGGAAGAACCACATCTTGGTTCAAATGAAACCTCGATACCACCTTAGGAAGAAAGGCTGGATGAGGACGTAACACTACTCTGTCCTTATGGATAACCAGATATGGCTCCTTACAGGACATAGCTGCTAATTCCGATACTCTATTAGCCGAACAAATGGCTACTAGAAAAATCAATTTCCTGGTGAGAAGCACCAAGGAAATATGCTGTAATGGTTCAAATGGTTGTTTCTGTAGAACCGACAGAACCAAGTTTAGATCCAATGGACATATGGGAATATTAACCGGAGGACTAATACGCATCACTCCTTGTATAAAGGCTTTGACTAGTGAATGCGAAGCCAAGGGCCTTTGAAAAAATATTGACAAGGCCGAAATCTGACCCTTGATAGTACTCAAGGCAAGCTTCCTATCTACAGCCCACTGTAGGAAGTCCAGAATCCTACCTATTACGTACTTATGTGGATGCCATTTCTTGGCCTCACACCACGCGATGTACGCCTTCCAGATTCTATAGTAGATCTGCCTGGATACCGGCTTCCTGGCATTGATCATGGTAGATACCACCGCATTAGAGAGCCCTCTCTTTTTTAGAATGTGGGCTTCAATAGCCAGGCCGTCAAACCTAGGGCTGGTAAGGAAGGGTGGTATATCGGTCCTTGCGAAAGCCGGACGACGTGGGAGAGTCCAAAGACTCCCCACTGAAATTTTACAATCTCCGCGTACCACGCTCTTCGGGGCCACGCTGGAGCCACCGGAATCACTGGTTTCTTTTCTACCCTGATTCTGCGGAGTAATCGAGGTAACCATTGTGGCGGTGTGAATGCATATATCAGCTTGAACTGATCCCAAGGGAACACTAGGGCATCCGAGCCGCAAGCTAGGGGATCCCTTGTCCGAGAGACAAACCTGTCCCCCTTTGCGTTGAATCTGGATGCTAGAAGATCTACATCCGATGTTCCCCACCGCTGACATATTGTCCAGAAAACCTCGGGGTGAAGGGACCCTTCCTCTGGGCCTAATTGCTGGCGACTTAGAAAGTCCGCCTTCCAATTCTCCACTCCTGGAATGAATACCGCAGATATGGCTGGGACATATTTTTCTGCCCATTTCAGGATGTAATTTACTTCCCTCTGGGCTGCACGACTCCTGGTGCCCCCCTGATGATTGATATATGCCACTGCTGTGGCATTGTCTGATTGCATTCTGACAGGGGACCCTTGGAGTTTGGATGTCCATGCTACTAGGGCATACCGGGCTGCTCGTATCTCTAAGAGATTGATGGGCAGGGCCTTTTCTGCATCCGACCATCTGCCCTGGAGAGACTATTGCTCCAGTACTGCTCCCCAGCCTATAAGGCTGGCATCTGTAGTGACCACCTTCCAAGAAATCGGACTGAAGGATTTCCTTTTTTCCAGATTCTGGGGAACCAACCACCAACGGAGGCTCTTGCGAACGGAAGGGGACAAGGACATTGTAAGTCTAGGGCCTGAACTTTTTTGTTCCAGGCTGACAGTATGGCCCCTTGCAAATTCCTTGAATGGAATTGACCGTAGGGTACTGCTTCGAATGATGCCACCATTTTTCCCAGCAGCCTCATATACAGGCGTATGGACGGCTGTCTTTTTTGTACCCACTAAGTGGATCAAATCTTTCAAAGACAACACCTTTCCTCGAGGCAAGAATATTTTTCTCTGGCCTGAATCCAACCTTAGCCCCAAGTATTCCAGACTTTTGACTGGTTTTTAGGGCTGACTTGTCTCGGTTGATAATCCAACCGTGAGATTCCAGATACTTGATCGTCTTGTGAACGACCACGTCTAGTTTTTTCACTGAGTGGTCTATCAGCAACAAGTCATCCAGATATGCCATTATCATTACACCTTGTGTTCTTAGATTGGCCAATAAAGGGCCAGAATTTTTGTAAACACTCGTGGTGCTGTGGCCAAACCGAAGGGTAAGGCTCTGAACTGAAAATGGCGCCCTTCTACTGCAAAGCGTAGAAATTTTTGGTGGACTGGAAAGATGGGAATGTGCAAATAAGCATCTTTGATGTCGATCGTGGCTAACCAATCCTCCCCTTGTAGGGCAGTGGCCACCGATCGGATCGACTCCATCGGAAAGTCCTGATATACAGGAATTTGTATAGCCCTTTTAGAATTAATATGGGCCTCTCGTCCGCGTTTGCTTCGGGACTGTAAAGAGGTTTGAGTAAAACCCGAACCCTCATTCTTCCAGGGGAACCTCCATAATTACTCCTTGGA
Source organism: Rana muscosa (assembly GCA_029206835.1). NCBI lineage: Eukaryota > Metazoa > Chordata > Amphibia > Anura > Ranidae > Rana > Rana muscosa. The sequence goes on along the minus strand of CM055127.1, from coordinate 419,107,462 downwards.
GCAATAGTTGTTCTAGTGCCAACAGGAGGGACTCTCTCTTCCGGGGATCCCTTGGCACGTTTGACCTCAAAAATGGGAAGGAGGAGAGTCTTTTAACTCCAAACTGTATCCCAAACCTACTGCGGAGAGCACCTATCTGTCTTGATCGTGTCCCGCCAGGTCTCTTGCGAACAACTGGAGTCCTCCCCCCACCCGACTGAGTGGGGGCTTCATGAATTTAACTTTGGGGGAGGTTTTGTACCTCCCCTGACCCAGGGTTTCTCATTACCCTGCTACTGTCCCTGTTTTTTACCCCCGGGATTTGACCGAGGAGGCCGTCGGAACTGTTACACAGCCGATGCCCCAGGGACTGGAGAAGCAGGCCTCTTAAAGAGGGACCTCTAACTCTGCTTTTAACCGGCAAGAGCGTATTTTTACCGCTGGAAATTTTCTGGATATATTTGTCCAGGTTTTCCCTGAATAAGCGTTCACCATGAAATGGGACGCTAACCAGCCATTCTTTACAGGGAGCTTCAGCAGACCAGTTTTTGAGCCATAGGAGCCTACGCATATGTACTATAGACAGCGCAAGGCGGGAGGCCTGATGGACTGAATCCTCTATGGCGTCAACCGCAAAGCCTAAGGCTCTAGGTAGATCAGCTAGGGCAAAGCCTGCTGATCTGTCAAGTCCCTCAAGACCTGTTTTAACTGATCCTTCACTGCTTAGCAGACCCCAATAGCTGCTACTGCTGGTTGTATCACCAAGCAGATTTTCATAAGGACTCCAATCTTTTATCTATTGGGTTCTTGAACATTTGGACATTATCCACTGGACATGTCAGTGATTTATACATACAAGAGATGGCTGCGTCCATTGTAGGGACCTTCCATTTTTTTTTTTTTTTTTTGATGAACTTATCCTCCATGGGATAGACCACCGGAAATCTCTTGGGGGAATAAATATTTTCTCAGGACGTTCCCAATCCTGGTAAATGAGCCCTTTCAGTAAAGGGTGAAGTGGAAAAGAACAAACAGTCTGGGGGCTTCTAGCGACCCCAACGAGGATACAGTAGTGGTTGATGGTTCCGCAAGGTGCATTTTTAAATGCTGATCGGACCATGTTAGTCAGAGACTGAACCCATAATCTTTCAGCTTGAGATGCTGAGAAAAGGTTCCCCCACTGTTGATTCCTCTATAACAGAATCAACCTTATCCTGATCCCCTTCAGGCAGGTCGATCCCTGTATGGGACTGTTGCTCTGCTAACAGGCACTCTGAAGGAGGAGACGGAGATCGGGCGTGCTTTCCCTGACAGGGATGCAGCGATAAATGTTGACAATCTCTCTCTAATCCTCCCAGAGCTGAGGAAAAAACCTCCTCTGTTACATACACAGGAGCAGGTGACTGAGGACAGCCACAGTACCAAGTACCCCTGCGGGGTCTCTACGGTCACTTACCTCTGAACTTCAGGGGAGACTGGTGCAGCAGGAGTATGCCCAAGATCCTCCGAGCCCGATGAGACCCCCTTCGCTTCCTGGAAGATTCAGTTCCGGAGCTTCTGGACGGCATATTCCTAAGCCTAAAGCTGAGGTATTCCAGCCGTAATACACCACTTTTACTGAGAATAGTCTAGCACAATTGCTGCTATATCACAGTTGGTGTCTACTAATGTGCCTTTCTAGGGGATGCCTGTATCAACCGCTTGCTGTATGCCTTTAAATGTTGCCAGCTCTGTCTCTGTACTTCATAGCCAGCTCACTACAATATTGTGGTTTTTTTTAAACTGCTGGGACGCCCGCACATGCGCAGAAGCGCTGCGGCGCGCACAGAGCGTCATCCCCCAGGCTCCGCCCCCTTTCCCGGCTCACCTCTATATATAGAGGCGCGTGCACGCGCACGTGCGCCTTCGGCGCTAATTTTAAATATGGTAACAAGGGACAGGAGCCAGGGCCCCTCTTTGCCGCAGGCCGGGGGATGGACGAGCACTGCAACATGGCAGAGGAAGCAGTTTCCTATAAGAGAACTCACCATCTGCCTGGACTTTGCTCTGCTGAGAAGAAGCTAGTCCACATGACAAGAAAACATTCCACAGCGGCCTCTAGTGGACAAACACAGGTACCGCAGTCTAATATATTAAATATATATAAAAAATTTTTTTTTTTTTTTTCTTGACCACCATTAAAAATTATTACATTTTTTTAGTAGTTACAGGCATGCACAGAATTTGGCGGGAATACCATTAGGTAACAGACAGAAAGACAAATTAGGCTTGGGGGTCCCCCAATAGAACCAAGTTCCTGGGGGCCCCCACTTACCTGTTCCCCGCCGCAGGACTTTGTTTGGTCCACAAAAGCCCAAACTTCACCTATCACGGCAGGCATTGTAGTCAAACCTTCAGGGACCGGGTTCCCAAGGATTCCACTCCCCTGGACCTGTATAGCACCCTGCACAGAAAACATCTTGGTCGTGGGTATGACCAGAGCTCTGGATCCCAGGGTCCAGCTCTCCTAAGAGAAGCATTACAGGCAAAACCTTGCTCTTCTCTGCAAGGCCCGGGTACCGACCGTTTAGCTATGAAGCTTTTTTGGTCGGATCCGGAATAGCTTACTGAGGCCCAAAAGAACCTGTACGCAAGCTCAGTGAAAAACACATGTTTCTTCTTGGCCAACACCTTAGACACTGGCAAAAAACTGAGGTGCTCCCGGATGGGAGGGGCTTATATAGGGGAGGGTACTTCCGGTTTTGGAAGTTGCCAGTGCCAGCACCTGACGGTATCTATATAACCCATTAGTAATGACTATGTCGCTCTGTGTCCCGTGATGTACGAGAAAGAAAGGGTAATTGGTTCTAGATGGATGTTAAGTGATGCATTTTATCCTTGGCTATGTATGGATTTATATAAAAAAAAAAATAAAAAAAAGAAAGAAAAAAGTAAGCCGTTTGAAAAAACTATTCCACCATGTTTGCTCATTTAAGATCTTGAAAACAGAAATCGACGGTCACATTAAGCACACTAAATCATACAAAAAACGGAATTGAGCAATCTACCGGATCGATTTTCTATTCATGTATGGCTAGCTTTAAGCTTAAATCTCTAGAGGGAATCCAAGAGAAGAACACTTACCTTATTTCCTTGGTCCGGTCCTGTGGCAGCTGGTACTCTGGTCAGAAGTATAGGCTTATTTTTTATTTTTAACTCAGCTACAGCAAAGGTTAGTACTCTGTGCTAGGAGCATGCCAGAGAGTCCCACCTCCTACTCAACACAAAGCATGGTGGTCCAGGCCTCCAGTGGTCCAACATGGCCCCTTACCAGTGCTCTAGTCATCCTTGAATAGACAGGTTTGCAGGCGCTTCTATTCTCCTCCCCCCCCCCCCCCAAGAATCTATTGGCTAGGAGTGCCCTACAGAAAGCCAAATGTCAACGGAGCATGCTAAAAAATTACGCCCCTCTTCAATCAAAGCAGCACAGGCTGGCCAAGCCAATGTTACAGAGAAGCTTCCTTCTCGAGAAGTGTGTTGAAGGGCACCCTTCCAAAAATGAGGCCCAGTCACAATTTGTCTTGCGATTTTCCAGTAAAATTATCACCTACGTCAGGCCTATCGACTGATAAGTACCTCTCACAAAACCATACTCTTTCCTTCCTCAACCATTACATCGATGTTAGTTTCCAAGTGACGTCTTTTCCTCTTACAGCTGAAGATTAGATGCTGAATGCCGCAAGATAACAAACACAAAAGGCCTGCTGTTTAAAAGGGAATCTGACTTTTCCATTTTCCCGTCCTCGCTTTCTGGTATAAATATTAGAGAATGTTCCATGAATATGTTATTTCCCCCCACAAGTCATCCTTGTTTTTATAAAAATTTGTTTTTAAAAAAAAAAAAAAAAAAAGATAAAAAAATCTTTGTGAACATAAAAACTATTCTGCATAATTCAATGTTCAATTACTAAACAAAATAAAATAAAAAAAACGAACATGCAAATTTGCCATTTCTTCAACACCACAGCTGCAAAGTAAGAATTCAGGCAAAAAAAAGAACGAAGAAAAAAGTTGAAGAAATTGAATAGGAGACAAAGAAAAGAAAAAAAAAGCACTGAGTTTGTCAACCATTATTGGACAGAAGACGAAACACATAGCAGTGAAATAAAAATAAAAAATATGGAGATATAGAAAAAGAATTTAACAAATTGGCGATACAGGTTAATGAGTCCATGCACACAGATGTTTATAGGCAGAACAAAACACACACACACTACCAGCGCATCCAGGAGCAGCTGTGTTTTGCCAGAAAATAAACTTTAATGCTAGGTGCGTCAATTGCTTAAGAGTTCATTTCAACAGCCAGAATAAATTATAATAATAATAATAATAATAATAATAATGCCCAAGCGATTGATGCGCCTAGACGCGTTTACATGCTTCAAATCCTTTTTTTTTCCTGCCAAACCGCTGCTGCCAGGAGGAAAGGTTTAGGATAGCTGGGCAAATGCCCTGTGTGCGTGGGGCCTTAAAGTGCCAGAAAATGAACCCCAAAAAACTACTAACAGTTAGGGCTGGGAGATTTCCCCCACCCAAAAAAATCTGCGATTTTTTTATAAAAAAATCGATTTACGATTCGATTTTTTTTTATTTATTTTTTTTATTATATTAATTAAAGTGCATCAACAAAGAAAATTGCAAAGGCAAACCCTTTCTCTAACTGCAAAGTCAGTGTGCAACAAAGATTGTTAAACATCCAAATTATTAATACTGTATTTGGATTTAGCTAATAAAACAAAAAATCCTGAGGTTACTCTTAGTTGAATTGAACTGTGCCTGTGCCTCACTGTGCCCGTGCCTCACTGTGCCCATTCTTCACTGTGCCCGTGTCTCACTGTGCCCAATGCCTCACTGTGCCCGTGCTTCAATCACTGTGCCTGTACCTGATGCAGATTTTCATGGGATACGGATTTTACTGCTACATCGGCAGCCATTCCAGTATTCAAAAGCCGCGCCTCCTCCTCGTCTGTGATAGGCGGAACACTCAATTTCCCAGCATTCAGTGTTCCGCCTATCACGGACATCCGCTCATCCTCATAACACAGACGAGGATGAGAGGATGTCCGTGATAGGCTGAACACTGCCTGCTGTGAAATTGAGTGTTCCGCCTATCACAGACGACGAGGACTCGGGAGGCGCGGCTTTTGAACACTGCAATGGCCGCCGTCTGTCTGCATGACACGCTGATCAGGTAGGCAGACGGCGGCTTGCGGTTAGTTAGTGTTAACATTACATCTACTCGTGGCGGCTGCGGCGAGTAGATGTAATTGGGGTAACGCCACCCAGTGCCATTCCGGATACGCCCCCTGCAGCCCTGCTACGGAAACTTTGAAGGGAAAAAAAATTAAAATAAAAATATTTTTTTTTTTGAAAAAAAAAATCGATTTTCTTCAAATCTGAATCGATTTGAACTCAAAACTGGATTCAAGATTAAAATCGATTTTTTTCCCAGCCCTACTAACAGGTGTTAAGTGACAGGGCTACTTTAAGTGCCAGTTCACACAGCCGCCTGACAAGTCGCAATCCATGCATTGCAATGGAACCATTCTAGAAAGAGTGACTCGAATCGTTCCGACTTAGAAAAGGGTTCCTGTTCTACTTTGGGGCAACTTCGGAGTGGCTTGCATTGACTTCTATACAGAAGACGTTTTGCAAACCGTGCTGAAATCACGCTACACGGGGCGGCTTCAGAGTCTGGCGACTTTGAAGCCGCCCCTGAGTGAACCAGCAATAAAAAAAAAAAAAAAAAAAAAAAAGATGAAAATGAAAAACAAACCATGTAAAGAAAAAAAAAAAAAAAAAAAAAGCGTATACAAAGTTAAAATAAACAGGAAAAAAAGGGGGGGGGGCAGAGTACAGTAAAACCTAGGATTGAGCGTAATTTGGTTTGAGTGTGTTTTGCAAGACAAGCAATTTATTTTTTTATAAATTTTGACTTGATAAACAAGCAAAGTCTTGATATACAAGTAGCGTGTCACAACTGAGTATAATAGAGAACAGAGGCGCCTCCAAGTGTAGCAATATGATTACATTTAATGAAGGTACAACATTTAGCAACTCACATGATTGATGATTAAAACAGGCACATCTAAGTATGCAGGCATCCGGTGTAAAGCTGTCCACATAGACCGTCCTCCACACCACCATCGACGTCATCCCTTCCACGCTGCACTACACGAGCGCTTCAAGCCTCGCTTTCAGATCGCTCTACTGCAGGGTAGTCTTCCCGGTCACAATTGCAAACTGACAGCGGTGAGAGCTGGCGGTGCGGGGGATGGTCTATGTGCACAGCTTTACCCCGGATGCCTGCATACGTAAATGTACCTCTTTTAATCATCAATCATGTGAGTTGCTACATTTTGTACCTTCATTAAGGCTGCATTCACACTACAGCGTTTTAAATTGCGGGCAGATTTGCAACGCCGATGTGTGAATGACAAATCGCAGGACTTGCATTTGAGATGCCATTCATTTGAATGTCACCTCAAAATTGTGGTGCAGGTCTTACAATCTGCATTGCAGGAAGCATGTCGCCCCAAAGTAGCTCCAACTTTTTTGGGCGACATGCTTCCCACACGAATCACGCGACAATCGCAGCAAATCCGCACTGTGATTTGAGGCATCATTCAAATGAATGGCATCTCAAAGTCCCGCGATTTGTCATTGACACATCAGTGCTGTCAAATCTACAGCATTTTTACACTACAATTTACACAACAGCGCTTTGAACAGCAGGCAGATTTGCTGTGAATCTGCCTGCGGTTCAAAACGCTGTAGTGTAAATGCATCCTAAATTTAACCATATTGCTACACTTAAGAGGCGCCTCTCTTTTTTATAGTCTGTAGCTCCTGTTGGATTTTGCTTCTAATCCCCTTGTGGATGGAAATTTTATGGTTGCACAAACTATCACATTGCTATAATCTTTTTATATGGACTATAGACTGAAGGACCTATGAATAAATGGTTGTGGAACGAATCATCTGAGTTTCCATCATTTCTTAGGGGAAAATTTGCTTTGATATACAAGTGCTTTGGATTACAAGCATGTTTCTGGAAGAATAATGCTCACAATCCGAGCTTTTAATGTACTTCAAATTTTCTCACCTGAATTCATCAGACATACTTGTGGTTTAACGCAGCATCTAGTAACAAAACGACTCCCTGTAAGGATGATTCACAGCTAACTCCCACTGCCATACATCTGCAAGTCAGTCTATTGTCTAGCACATTTTTTTTTTTTCTATTCACTAAAAACACAGAGGACCAATATGAACAAGTCTGGGATGTGGTGTATTTGAGCCCATGCGTCACAAAAAATTAGGCCGAAAAGGCACAAAACTACCCGCAAATATTTTTGGATGAGTAGGTGGCTCGACTCGTTATGCTACATTAGGAAAAACAAATTTATTGTGCTGCTGCAACCTAGTTGCTGAACTTTGCTACCACTATTCAAATATTTAGTTGCAAACCCAGCAGGAACAGCCCAGATATCAAAGTACAATGGAACCTCGGATTACGAGCATAATCAGTTCCAGCGTATCAAAGCGAGTTTCCCCATTGAAGTCAATAGAAACGAAAATAATTTGTTCCGCATTGACTTTAATGGCATGCAATACCGCATGCGGCCAGAGGCGGGGGTGGGGCACCAGCGAGCCTCATAAAAGGTCAGAAAGGCCCGAGGACAGTTCGGCTGACCTCGGAAAGACTCAGGCAGCAGTGGTGTAGTGGCTAGCACTTTCACCTAGCAGCAAAAGGGTCCCTGGTTCGAATCCCAACCACGACACCATCTGCCTGGAGTTTGCATGTTCTCCCTGTGTCTGCGTGGGTTTCCTACAGGTACTCCGGTTTCCTCCCACACTCCAAAGACATGCTGGTAGGTTAATTGGATCTTGTCCAAATTGGCCCAGTATATATGTATATATATATATATATACATATATATGTATATATGTGTGTACGACTGTGTGTCCCAAGCGTGTCGAGATCCTACGGGGTAAAATGACCGAACCAGCCAAAAGCGCCTAGAGGCGATTCAGTTTGCATGTGCAGCGCTATACAAGTCACTCATTCATTCCCGTGCCTTTCCGAACGGTGCCGTTAGGCTCCGGCGCCCCCCCACCTCAGGTCAAACGCGGTACTGAACACCGATTTGGCCTGAATCCTGCTCCTTTTGCGAGACAACACATTAGGATATTTTAAAATACAGTGCTCGTATTGCGAAACGCTGGTTAACCACAATCCGAAGTTCCACTGTATAGCTCTGGCTGGTGGCACAAACTTTTGTCACAGCCCACTTATAGATTGGTTGGTGCTCTTAAAGTGAATGATACTGTTACGTACCAGGCTTATGCAATCATATTGTGACTTGGTCTAAGGCTTGGTTCACATTGCCCCGACTTGGGATCCGACTTGTGAGACCCCCAAGTCGCGACATGTGAAATCCCATGTTAGTCAATGAGAGCCATCTTAATTAGCAGTACTGAAGTATCTCCGACTTTAGAAAAGGTTCCGGTACTACTTCTATCCAACTTGTGCCTATAGACTTTAATAGAAGTTGCCTTAAAGTTGGATCCTCATCTATATTGATGTTATTTGGATCCAACATTACAGGATTATTACCTAGACATTCTGTGAACGCTGCTTCAAAGTTGCATTAAGTTGTACTAAATTTTATAAGCAAACCGTCAAGAGGCCTGGCAAAGTCACACCGTAAGTCATGTGACCCGAGCCTGAAAGGAAACAGGAAAAATAGGAGGATTACAATGCAGGCAGCTGCTTCTGAAAATGTATGCCGACTAGCTGTCATGTGGATCCAAAAGCTTCATCTTCACTCTGAGTCCAGAACAAGTATGCAGGAGAGTTACAGGGGTTGGACACAAATATAGAAAGGCTACATGATTTGCAGGTGCGAACGTGACGATATGTTTCGCGTTGAAAGCGGAAGTGATGTAACATTGTTGTTACACTGTGGTGAAGAAGGCTGCACAATTTTTTTTATTTTTTTTAAAGTGTGGAAAATTTTTGGTGAACCGTTGTGCTTTCCAGGAAAACATTGTCTGATCAGCACAAGACGGTCAACTGATCGAAAGAGTCAAGAGTCATTGCGCAGGATTGTGACCCATTTTAATTGCATGAAGAGTGGCATCAGATTCCATTATCCACCAGCCAAGACTTACATTTGTCAATTGCCAGGAGAAATCAGGCCATCTTGGATGCCAAAAGGTGGTCCAACACCATATTAGGTAAAAATTTTGTTGTTCTACTATACTTGTTCCCATAATTTTGTCCAACCCTTGTACGACCTCCCTTGTTTCGGGTTCAGCGATAGGTATACAGATCAAAACAACCAATTTTATTCCAACTTCATACGCCACATATTTGTTCCATATCAGAGACTCCCAAAGTATCGAATCTAGGAGACACCCAGGTAATTTGCTAGGAGGTGGTTACAATGGTAACCTGCATATTTCTTTCAGTACAGGTTTCCTTTAATCTGTACCTGTGGATACATTTTTTTTCAAATCTGTACTTTCAATTAAAAATTAAGCCCTCGCCAGGTTCCTGCAAATCATATCCGATATCTGTCTACTGCCCCTAAGCCCCAAGTTCTGCCCCATCCACCCAACACTTGGCTAGTGGAGCTGCCTATCCCATCATCTATTCTCCCTCCCTTGTGTGCTACAGGTAGCCAACACCAGAGGAGCATTTCTTTCCAGAAAGGTGTCCTACACATAAATCTTGAGTAGATCAGGACCTAGGCCATCAGTGATAAACTTCACATACTCTGGGTAAAACTGTTCCGTCATAATCTATCACAAGAATGGCAGGTCTTCTCAATACCGGCTGACTGATAGGACCTGCGCATAAAAGACAAGTCTTCTTTACAAGGTGGTCCTAGAGGTATTTTGTCTTCATGGATTCTATGAATTCCATAACCTGTCAAATTCTTAAGATGAGTAATGCCACAAGTATCTACAAGTAGCTTGGTGTTGACTGCAATGGAGCAGTGCCAGGTCACCAAAAACCAAACTCTAGCATAACCATATAAGCAATGCAAGCAGATGACACAAGAGTCCTATTCGCAATTGTCAACACAACTAAACAAATAAATAAAAAGGGCAGCAACCTTCAATGTCTGAAGTTCTACTTCACTTTTCATAAATGTATGGCTCATCCTCTACCCCAATAGGACCCATTGGTCCCCTGACAAGCCGTGTATCTGTTTTTCAGCCAGGCGCTGTGCTGCGATGGATGGGAGAGTCAAGACAACTTTCCTAATGGATTATCTCTATAGAACCTAAAATACCCAGCATGGCTCATCTTCCACCCCAATAGGACCCATGTCCTAGTGCCTGCCTGCTCTTTTGACAAGCTGTTTAGCGTTTACAACGTTTTTTCAGCCAGGTGCTGTGCTGCAATAAATGGAAGAATGGGAAAACCAACTTTCCTTATGCCCCTTTCACACTGGGGCGGGAGGTGCGGTGGCAGTAAAGCGCCGATATTTTTAGCGGTGGTATTCGGCCGCTAGCGGTGCGGTTTTACCCCCGCTAGCGAAAAAGGGTTAAAAACCAACGCAAAGCGCCTTTGCAGAGGCGCATTGCCGGCGGTATAGCCGCGGTGTCCCATTGATTTTAATGGGCAGGAGGGGTAAAACACACCGCTCCTTCACCGCTCCAAAGATGCGGCTAGCAGGACTTTTGGAGCGGTCCTGTTAGCGCACTGCTCCAGTGTGAAAGCCATCGGGCTTTCACATTGGAGAAACAGCAGCCGTTGTTTCAGGTCGGTTTGCAGGCGCTATTTTTAGCGCAATAGCACCTGCAAAACGTCCCAGTGTGAAAGGGGTCTAATTGATTATCTCCCAATTACCTCCATAGAACCTTTTGTGATTTAAAGTTGCCAGGAATGTCAGGGCATTGCCATAACTGGTGACAGTTGACCTTACAATCTGAGTGCTGCAGGAGAAGCCCCTAAAGTACTCACTGTTAGTTTCAATTGCAAATTGCCAAATGCAGATAAAAGTATGTCAAAAACCGAACTTTTTTTGTAGTGGGATGGGGTTAGAACCTTTTTCAGGTTTATTTTGCCATCCATGTTCCAATTAGAAAGGTCCACTTTATTTAGCCATTTCACCGAAACATACAGGGTATTCAGTCATATAAAACTAGAAATAGAAAAGATGACTTTGATAGGATACATGAATACTTTGATACCAAGAAAAAAAGCAAATAAAGTCACATGACACATAAGGCAGCTCCACATGAGCCTTGCTTCTGTCCTGGGAGAACATTGTCAAGTGTAGCAAGTTAGAAAGTTTGGTAGAAACCAGAAAGATCCACCCTTTTCTATATGTCCTGATGACTGCCATGATCAGGACTGAAAGTGACGAGCACCAAACCGTTTGAATTGGTCAGTGGAACAGTATTATGCCGGCCATATGAAGTTTGAGTCTCAGCCAGTTCACCAGGGACCAGCCAAGACTTGAACCACGTATGGGCAGGCCGATTGATCAATCAACTTGGGTACAACCAGCATGTTGCATTCTTTTACACACGGTTACTGCCAGTGGCTATAGCTGCAAGGAATAATCATTGTATTCTGCCGGCCAGGAATGCTACCCGTGCCCCCAACTGGCAGAATACAATAGTGCAGCTGGAGGCATTCCCCCCCCCCCCCCCCCATCAACACAGTCAGTGTTGATGGGGAGGAAATCAAGCAATTTTCTTCTTTTTACCCATAGTGGAATGAAAATGTTCCAATGGAGAAACTAAAGCCTAGTACACACTACTATTTTTTTTTTTTGCGTTAAACTCAGCAGGCTGAACGAAAAAAAAAAAAAAAAGAGCTCGGGAGGGGTCGCTGTGCTAACAATCTGATGTTAGCAAGTACAGCGATCTCCCCTGCTGTGCTATTGTGTTCTGACACGGAGGAAGGTCCTAGGGCTGGGGAAAAAATCGATTTGAATCGTGAATCGAGTTGCGAGGTCAAATCGATTCAGATTTTGATCAAATTGATTTTTTTTTCCATAGGACAGGCGCTCCGCGAACTAGGTCGAAGTCGCGGCCTTTTCCCAGGATCGCGGCGAGTAGGATTGTTTAGGCGAGGCCGGGTCTTCGGCCTAGTCCGCGGCCTTTTCCCAGGATCGCGGCGGACTAGGCCGAAGCCGCGGCCTCGCCTAAAAACTCCTGCCCGCAGCTCCTTAGGACCAGCGCGGTGTCCATCAGAAAAGAAAAAAAAAAAAAAACTTAATTTGAATCGTGAATCGAGTATTTAAAAAAAAAAAAAGATTATTTTTTTTGGGGCCAAAATCGCCCAGCTCCAGAACACACTGGTTAGCACTCTCAGCCACTGTCTGAGAGCGCTGATTGGCAGACCTTTTTCGGTCATGCCCCTTCAACAGAACATGCAGGCCCAATGTGGGCAGTTCAATAAAAATGCAGCTCGATATTTAACCCGTGTGTGCTAGTCTTTACTCCAGTGAACACCATTTAAGATGGAATGTTTCATTTTGGAGGATATTAATTTCCTGTTATGTCTACAAGACAAACAGCGATTTGCAGTCTCCAAAAATGGGGGGGGGGGGGGGGGGGGGGGAACTACCAAACTGAAAAAGAGTACAACTACACGGTGGGAGAAGAAAAAAAAAAACAAACAGGAGGGCAGGGACAAGTTGCTGCTTGTGTCACCAAAAATACAAGAAGCCAACATGCAAAACAGCATATCATCCACCCAGGACTGTACACCAGGTCATAATATAGGAAAACCAATTACAGGAAGATAGACATGGACCTCACAGAACACTTGTTACAGATGTAGCCACACTACAGTGTTTTGCTCCTAAAACGAATGGTATTCAAGACCAGCCCTATTTAGTTGGCTCAGACGGTGAACCCCTTTTAGCAGCACACACTGACTACGGCCATTATTTGAAAAGCCCATTTTTTTTGTTCTTGGATAAAGTGAGGAAGGGTAAGAAGAACTTTTGTCAGATTTTACAATGCATTCTGAGGATTTACCGCCTGTAATAGTAGAGGGACATGGACACCAAGAAAACCCTGATAGGAGGTTCTAAACACACACACACACACACACACCACAACAAACACTTAATATATAAATATATATATATATATATATATATATATATATATTTATATATTATCATATATATATATATATATATATATATATATATATATATATATATAAAAGATAATATATATAAATATATATATATATATATATATATATATATATATATATATAAATATAAGTTTTATCTAGAACTGGGCTTTGTTTCCTATATTGGTAATCTAAAATTGTAAATGTGATAGCCATATTTATACCGAATGCCTAAAAATACTCCATTAAGTCCAATCTGTCTTTCTGGATCAATACTAGATCCTTCTCCAAGAACAGGTTTAGTTTAAAATCAATGGAAAAGTAACAAAGCCGGTTTTACGTCACCCGTGTTATTGTAAAGCCAAGAAAAGGACAGGCCGTTTTAATCTAAAAATATTGAAAAGGTTATTTATATGCATTAAACTTCAGATAGCAAAAATAGGATTTTTATAACAGCTTACCTGTAAAATCCTTTTCTTGGAGTACATCACGGGACACAGAGCGGCATAGTCATTACTATGTGGGTTATATAGTTTACCTTCAGGTGCTGGCACTGGCAACTTCCAAACGGAAGTACCCTCCCCTATATAAGCCCCTCCCATCCGGGAGCACCTCAGTTTTGTAGCAAAGCAATAAGTGTCCCCAAAAGAGGGGTGGGAGCTCTGTGTCCCGTGATGTACTCCAAGAAAAGGATTTTACAGGTAAGCTGTTCTAAAAATCCTATTTTCTTTCTCGTACATCACGGGACACAGAGCGGCATAGTCATTACTATGTGGGATGTCCTAAAGCAATGCCCAATGAGGGGGGGGGGGGGGGATACACCATACATAAGCTGAGCGCTATCAGACATGAGGATCTTTTGCGGCCTGCAACACACTGCGCCCAAAGGCGACATCCTCCTGACTTCTAACGTCCACCTGGTAGAACCTAGTAAACGTGTGTACTGAAGACCATGTTGCGGCCTTACAGATTTGAGCCAGGGAGGCCTGGTGATGCACTGCCCATGAAGTTCCAACTGCTCTCGTGGAGTGCGCCCTAACTTTGAACGGAGGCGGTCTCCTTCTCAAGCCATAGGCTTGCATAATGACCTGTCGAATCCACTTGGCTAAAGTAGATTTTGACGCTGCCTGACCCTTTCTGGGGCCTTCCGGCAGAATAAACAAAGTATCCGTTCTGCGAATCTGAGCAGTGGCTTTTAGATAAGCTTTAACTGCTCTTACTACATCCAAAGAATGTAATAATTTTTCCTCTACTGAACTAGGTTTGGGGAAAAAAGAAGGAAGAACCACATCTTGGTTCAAATGAAAACTCGATACCACCTTGGGAAGAAAGGCTGGATGAGGACGTAACACTACTCTGTCCTTATGGATAACCAGATATGGCTCCCTACAGGACATAGCGGCTAATTCCGACACTTTTAGCCGAACAAATGGCGACTAGAAAAATCTATTTCCTGGTGAGAAGAACCAGGGAAATATGCTGTAATGGTTCAAATGGTTGTTTCTGTAGAACCGACAGAACCAGGTTTAAGTCCCATGGACAAATGGGAATATTAACCGGAGGGCTAATACGCATCACTCCTTGTATAAAGGCTTTGACTAGTGAATGCGAAGCCAAGGGCCTCTGAAAAAATATTGACAAGGCCGAAATCTGACCCTTGATAGTACTCAAGGCAAGCTTCCTATCTACAGCCCACTGTAGGAAGTCCAGAATCCTACCTATTACGTACTTACGTGGATGCCATTTCTTGGCCTCACACCAGGCGATGTACGCCTTCCAGATTCTATAGTAGATCTGCCTGGATACCGGCTTCCTGGCATTGATCATGGTAGATACCACAGGATTAGAGAGACCTCTCTTTAGAATGTGGGCTTCAATAGCCAGGCCGTCAAACCTAGGGCTGGTAAGGAAGGGTGGTATATCGGTCCTTGCGAAAGCAGGTCCGGACGATGTTGGAGGGTCCAAGGACTCCCCACAGACATTCTTACAATCTCCGCGTACCATGCTCTTCGGGGCCACGCTGGAGCCACCAGAATCACTGGTTTCTTTTCTACCCTGATTCTGCGGAGTAATCAAGGTAACAATTGTGGCGGTGGGAATGCATATATCAGCTTGAACTGATCCCAAGGGAACACTAGGGCATCCGAGCCGCAAGCTAGGGGATCCCTTGTCCAAGAGACAAACCTGTCCACCTTTGCGTTGAATCTGGATGCTAGCAGATCTACATCCGGTGTTCCCCACCGCTGACATATTGTCCGGAAAACCTCGGGGTGAAGGCACCATTCCCCTGGGCATAATTGTTGGCGACTTAGAAAGTCCGCCTTCCAATTCTCCACTCCTGGAATGAATACCGCGGATATGGCTGGGACATATCTTTCTGCCCATTTCAGGATGCAATTTACTTCCCTCTGGGCTGCACGACTCCTGGTGCCACCCTGATGATTGATATATGCCACTGCCGTGGCATTGTCCGATTGAATTCTGACAGGGGAACCTTGGAGTTTGGATGTCCATGCTACTAGGGCATACCGGGCTGCTCGTATCTCTAAGAGATTGATGGGCAGGGCCTTTTCTGCATCCGACCATCTGCCCTGGAGAGACCATTGCTCCAGTACTGCTCCCCAGCCTATAAGGCTGGCATCTGTAGTGACCACCTTCCAAGAAATCGGACTGAAGGATTTCCCTTTTTCCAGATTCTGGGGAACCAACCACCAACGGAGGCTCTTGCGAACGGAAGGGGACAAGGACATTGGTAAGTCTAGGGCCTGAACTTTTTTGTTCCAGGCTGACAGTATAGCCCTTTGCAAATTCCCTGAATGGAATTGACCGTAGGGTACGGCTTCGAATGATGCCACCATTTTTCCCAGCAGCCTCATGCACAGGCGTATGGATGGCTGTCTTTTTGTACCCACTAGGTGGATCAAATCTCTCAAAGATGACACCTTTTCTTGAGGCAAGAAAATTTTTCTCTGGTCTGAATCCAGCCTTAGCCCCAAGTATTCCAGACTTTTGACTGGTTTTAGGGCCGACTTGTCTCGGTTGATAATCCAACCGTGAGATTCCAGATACTCGATTGTCTCGTGAACAACCACTTCTAGTTTTTCCACTGAGTGGTCTATCAGCAACAAGTCGTCTAGATATGCCATTATCGTTACACCTCGTGTTCTTAGATTGGCCAATAATGGGGCCAGAATTTTTGTGAACACGTGTGGTGCTGTGGCCAGACCGAAGGGTAAGGCTCTGAACTGAAAATAGCGCCCTTCTACTGCAAAGCGTAGAAATTTTTGGTGGACTGGAAAGATGGGAATGTGCAAATAAGCATCTTTGATGTCGATCGAGGCTAACCATTCTTCCCCTTGTAGGGCAGCGGCCACCGATCGGATCGACTCCATCCGGAAAGTCCTGATATGTAGGAATTTGTTTAGCCCTTTTAGATTTAATATGGGCCTCACGTCCCCGTTTGGCTTCGGGACTGTAAAGAGGTTTGAGTAAAACCCGAACCCCCATTCTTCTAGGGGGACCTCCATAATTACTGCTTGGAGCAATAGTTGTTCTAGTGCCAACAGGAGGGATCCTCTCTTCCGGGGATCCCTTGGCACGTTCGACCTTATAAAATGGGAAGGAGGGGAGTCTTAACTCCAATTTGTATCCCAGACTTACTGCGGAGAGCACCCATCTGTCTCTGATCGTGTCCCGCCAGGTCTCTGCGAACAACTGAAGTCTTCCCCCCACCCGATTGAGTGGGGGCAACCCTTCATGCATTTGACTTTGGGGGAGGTTTTGTACCTCTCCTGACCCAGGGCTTCTTGTTACCCTGCGATTGTCCCTGATTTTTATCCCCGGGATTTGACCGAGGAGGCCGTCGGAACTGTTTCACAGCCGATGTCCTAGGGACTGGAGAAGCAGGCCTCTTAAAAGAGGGACCTCTAACTCTGTTTTTAACCGGCAAGAGTGTACTTTTACCGCTGGAAATTTTCTGGATATATTTGTCCAGGTCTTCCCCGAATAAGCGTTCACCATGAAATGGGAAGCTGACCAGCAATTTTTTACAGGGGGCTTCAGCAGACCAGTTTTTGAGCCATAGAAGCCTGCGCATATGTACTACAGACAGCGTAAGGCGGGAGGCCTGATGGATTGAATCCTTTATAGCGTCAACCGCAAAGCATAAGGCCCTAGGTAGATCAGCTAGGGCAAGGGCCTGCTGATCTGGCAAGTCCCTTAAGACCCGTTTTAACTGATCCTTCACTGCTTGGCAGACCCCAATAGCTGCCACTGCTGGTTGTGTCACCAAGCCTGCTGTAGCAAAAGCAGATTTCAATAAGGACTCCAATTTTTTATCTATTGGGTCCTTGAACATTTGGACATTATCCACTGGACATGTCAGTGATTTATTCACACAAGAGATGGCTGCGTCCACTGTAGGGACCCTCCATTTTTTGATGAACTTATCCTCCATGGGATAGACCACCTGAAATCTCTTGAGAGGAGTAAATATTTTATCAGGATGTTCCCAATCCTGGTAAATGACCCCTTCCAGTAAAGGATGGATTGGAAAGGAACAAACAGTCTGGGGAGCTTTTAGCGACCCCAACGAGGAGACAGAAGTGGATGATGGCTCCGCAAGGGGCATTTTAAATGCTGATCGGACCATGTTAGTCAGGGACTGAACCCATAATCTTTCAGCATGTGATGCTGAGAATGGCTCTTCCACTGTTGATTCCTCTACAACAGAATCAACCTCATACTGATCCCCTTCAGGTAGGTCGATCCCTGTATGGGACTGTTGCTCTGCTAACAGGTACTCTGAGGGAGGAGACGGAGATCGGGCGAGCTTTCCCTCTGACAGGGAAGCAGCGATCAATGTTGACAATCTCTCTTCCAGCCCTCCCAGAGCTGAGGAAAAAACCTCCTCTGTTACATACACAGGAGCAGGTGAACTGAGGACAGCCACAGTACCAGGTACTCCTGAGGGTGCTCTACGGTCACTAACCTCTGATTCTTCAGGGGAGACTGGTGCAGCCGAAGCATGCCCAAGATCCTCAGAGCCCGATGGAGACCCCCTATGCTTCCTGGGATTTTTAGTCCCGGAGTTTTTAGACGGCATATTCCTAAGCCCAAAGCTGAGGTATTCCAGCCGAAATACACCACTTACTGACAATAGTCTAGCACAATTGCTGCTATATAAACAGTTGGTGTCTACTAATGTGCCTTTCTATGGGGATGCCTGCATCAACCGCTTGCTGTATGCCTTTTTTTAAATGTTGCCAGCTCTGTCTCTGCACTCCATAGCCAGCTCACAACACATAATTGTGCCTTTTAACATGCTGGGACGCCCGCACATGCGCAGAAGCGCTGCGGCGCGCACAGAGCGTCATCCCCCAAGCTCCGCCCCCTTTTCCAGCTCGCCTCTATATATAGAGGCGCGCGCACGCGGGCACGTGCGCCTTCGGCGCTCTTTTTTGAAAAAGGAAACTAGGGACAGGGCCCTTTTGCCGCAGGCCGGGGGATGGACGAGCATTGCAACATGGCAGAGGAAGCAGTTTCCCACAAGAGAACTCACCATCTGCCTGGACTTGACTCTGATGAAAAGAAAAAGTCCACATGACAAGAAACGTTCCACAGCGGCCTCTAGTGGATTAACACAGGTACCGCGGTCTGTCTATTTTTTTTTTTTTTTCTTGACCACTATTCAAATTATTACATTTTTTAGTAGTTACAGGCATGCACAGATATTTAGCAGGAATACCGTTAGGTAACAGGCAGAAAGACATATTAGGCTTGGGGGTCCCCTCAATAGAACCAAGTTCCTGAGGGGCCCCCACTTACCTTTTCCCCGCCGCAGGACTCTGTTTGGTCCACAGAAGCCCAAACTTCACCTCTCACGGCAGGCATTGTAATTAAACCTTCAGGGACCGGGTTCCCAAGGATTCCACTCCCCTGGACCTGTATAGCACCCTGCACAGAAAACATCTTAGTCGTGGGTATGACCAGAGCTCTGGATCCCAGGGTCCAGCTCTCCTAAGAGAAGCATTACAGGCAAAACCTTGCTCTTCTCTGCAAGGCCCGGGTACCGACCGTTTAGCTATGAAGCTTTTTTGGTTGGATCCGGAATAGCTTACCGAGGCCCAAAAGAACCTGTACGCAAGCTCAGTGAAAAACACATGTTACTTCTTGGCCAACACCTTAGACACTGGCAAAAAACTGAGGTGCTCCCGGATGGGAGGGGCTTATATAGGGGAGGGTACTACCGGTTTGGAAGTTGCCAGTGCCAGCACCTGAAGGTAAACTATATAACCCACATAGTAATGACTATGCCGCTCTGTGTCCCATGATGTACGAGAAAGAAATCAGGCTGCCGTCTCCATTAAAAGGATCAAAACTAATTTTCACTATGGGTGAATGTTCACAGGCTGACTCGGACTCCTGGGTTTAGATTTTCCAGGTGGGATCTCCAAGGCCTGAAAACAAGGCAGTGGGGAGATCAAATTTGCTATTGCCCACTATGAATAAAAATAGAGTAGTCAATTTTGAGCAGATTTACTTTTAAAGCCCAACTCCGGGCTACAAAAAAAAAAGAAAAAGAAAAAATTAGCCCTTGCAATGCACTTGCCTTATCTTCTACTACTTTAAAAAAAAAAAAAAAGTAAATATGCTTTTAAAAAAAAGTCTTTACTGGCCTCTATCTGCACAGTGGAGCAATTCATCTTCAAAGTTAACAACAGTAGTACCAAAATTGTTAGTTTTGTTGACCTGGAAGCTCAGCTACCCATGTTCTGTTCTGAGTGTGTGTACATTGGAGATTAGAAGGATGGGAAGCTACTGAGCCACCATGGGGAAGGGCAGCTGATCCACTGTTGGGAGTGGGTATCAAGGAGCAGAAATGCTAAAGCTGCTGCTGGAACTGGGAAGCAGGTAAGCTGAACTGCTGAGGAAGGGAGGGGAGGCACTGGGGAGAGCTGCTGAGAAAACTTGGAAGGACCACAGAGCTTCGGCTGTGAATTTTGAGGATGAATTGTTCCACAGTACCTGCGGGTGAGTGGAGAACAGGTTTTGAAATTGACTGCTTAAAAGAGTAGTATAGGATTTGTTTGTTTTTTTAATCATACTTGCGTAAGTGGATGCAGCATCGGTCCAATCTATGGTCATGATCTTTCCCAAGCCTGGACTGGTGTCCTGCCGAAAAAGATCCCCCGGCGGATAACTCCCCTTGTACTGCGCAGGCTCAGCGCTTGCGCAGTACGAACCACAACGGAGCCTCCAAAAATAGCCAGTCAGTCAGCTGTTACAGGGCAAAAAAGGGGGGTGTAGATTGCCCAATTCACTGTAGGGTAACAATATTAGATACAACCAAAAGATGATTCGTTTGTAAAAACGGGATCCTCCTAACCATATATTCTGTTTTATAGGAAATAGGGAAAAAATTTTAAAGGGAAAAGGGGACTGGACTGGGGGGGGGGGGGGGGGGGGGAGGGAAATGTTGGGAAAATTCCCAGCTAAGGTTAAATGGAGATTCAGCTACCATTCTAATGGGTAATAATGAAAAAAGACACTATTGGTTGGATGCTACAAAAATA
Source organism: Rana muscosa (assembly GCA_029206835.1). Classification (NCBI taxonomy): domain Eukaryota; kingdom Metazoa; phylum Chordata; class Amphibia; order Anura; family Ranidae; genus Rana; species Rana muscosa. The sequence goes on along the minus strand of CM055127.1, from coordinate 419,086,750 downwards.
GAAAGTACACATTACATCCTATCTAAATGACCTAGGTCATAGAGGAGAAAGGAGTTTCTCCCGTGACTACACAATAATATATTAAAACTTTACATAATACATATACACCGTGCACTGTAAGAAAACAATTATCTAAAAAAGATGGCAGAGGGGACTATTACCCCCCACTTAACCTATCTAAGCTCTCTACGAGCTGTTAACATCATATGCCCGGGCATAAATTTATGACTGAACCTGGAAGACCTGCTAGATGTATAGAAGAGAACCAAGAAGGATGTATGCGGAACTAATAGTTGGAAAAATCATAGATGAGGTGTCAGCATGACAGTTCCTAAATCATCATGGAAATCAAACTCAATGGTAGTCCGCATAAATGGTTGCTGGAAATGCTGTAAATAATCCAATATATATATAGCATGTCAGAAAAGCACTGCGTATGGATGTAAGTATCCTAGATATATGTGCTTATTATGTCTAAATAGACTGACATAGGAGACGAACATTCAGAGGATTGCATAGAGAGATATCTGTAGGGTATGTCCTTTACAGGGCGCCTGCGCAATGACCACGATGCAGCGGCATGCTCCCGATGCTCGTGTAGAGCAAGGGGCGGGTGTATTACTGTTATCTCGTGTAAGGGGTGAATCTGCAAGGGCGGGTGTATTACTGTAATACACCCGCCCTTGCAGATCCACCCCTTGCACAATATAAAACAGTAATACACCTGCCCCTTGCAGAGCCATCCGCCCCTTCCACGAGATAACAGTAATACACCCGCCCCTTGCTCTGCACGATCATCGGGAGCGTGCCACTGCGTCTGGCACAATGTCGTGCTCATTGCGCAGGCGCCGAGTACAGCCGACTCTCAGCTATTCCTCTTCAGTGGCTTCCTTGTTGTTCGTACCGCGCTGCGCAGTACAAGGGGGTCAAAATCCGTCGGGGGGGATCTTTTTCGGCAGAACACCGGCTGTGATGTTAGCCAACAGCAGGCTGCCCACTGCCTGCTGAAAATGGGTCACAGGAGTGCAGAACAAACTGCACTCCTCTGATCCACAGGAGAAGTACAGCCAAATGAGCTTTGGCTGTACTTCTCCTTTAAGAATACGTCACTTTCCTTTCCTATAACCAAGTGTGAAAAAGTTTATATGAAAAAAAAAAAAAAGTTTAAAAAGCTGCCGACCTGCCATACCACTTTCCTCCCCCTTTAAACAGAATCCCATTAAAACAGTCTGACTAATAGCTGGTTAGATGGTATCAAGACAGCTTGTATGTATAAGCTCCCTGTTCCTCCTTTAACCACTTTAACAAGCTCCTGGATCAATGCGTCTAGTCATGCATAGCACCTGAGTTGTCATGAAACTATTTCCTAGCGATTGGCTATCTGTTGTCCTATTTCACATTCTGCAGACACACCAACAAGAACACAAGAGTTATGGCCAGGTTTAAATTAGAAGATGTCGCTGTCTATTTATAGACGGGAAGATTTTTTGGCTTGCCTGTTAACAGCAGTTATAGAATGAAGGGTGACAGCAGCTTATAACTTCATAATCAAAGAGGCCCAGGGGTTAAGAGGACACACACACACACACATATACACACACATACACACACACACACACACACACACACACACTATCTAGCAACGAACAACTTTCTGTTCAAGAAACCAAAAAAATGGGTCTGAAATGAAATGGCAGAGAGAGGCTTTATAAGCCAAGGATTCCAACCATAAGCTCGGTATAAAAGTAGCTTGAAGAGCTCTGGAGGAACACATGAGATCAATCAGGTAAGATATGCTTTCCAGGAAACATTGCAACATCACTAAAATCCATAAAATCTACATCGTTTACCATAAACAAAAAATGATGAAAACCAACGTTGGCCATTTTGCTCACATGCTTCAGGTCTGGACTGTAGCTCCAGGGGGCGCGAGGCTAAAGCAAGTTTAGAAAAGGGCAAAGCATGAACCAATGAACACAAAAGGCAGGCCCATACACGGTGCAAGTTGTTCTGCAACCAAGGGCTGTTCCCACCGGAAGACGACTTGCTTATCGCCAGTGGCTTTAGCAGCCGCTTGCAATAATCAAAAGCGAATTCATCAGGCTGGTTGTACCCAAGTTGATCAATTAACTTGGTACATTCAGCCTTTCCATTAACGGTTTGAATCTTGGCTGGTTCCTGCTGAACTGGCCGAGAGTCGAACTGTGTATTCAACCCATGTTTGCAGGAAAGAAAATCGACTGGTTCTACTGACTCTGTTGAAGGGGGAAATCCCTCCCGTGGAGCCATTGTGTTCTCACCGTGATTATTGCTAGCAGCTATAACAGCTGCTAGCAAGAATTAAATGTAAAATCGAACGATCAACTTCGGTACATTCAGCCTGCCCATACATGATACGAATCTGGGCCAGTTCCTGCTGAGATTTGAACCATCTATGGCCGGCTAAACCCAGGGCTGCTTAACCTTTTGAAGAGTGAGGGCCACTTAAGTGATCTGGTAGCAGGCCACAAATTAAATGGTTCAGAATTTTCCATTTTTTATTTTCTGCTCTTTAATCTGATCAGACGGAGGGGAAAGGATTCCTTTTGTTTCTTTTTACCCCGGTCGTATCTAAGGTAGGCAGGCAGGTGGAAACAGACCCAAGTCCATTTACATCTGCCGCTCCATAGAAGCAAATGGAGGGTCAAACTGGGTCTCCCTGAAAAACGAACAGGCAGACCAGATGAAACTCATCGTATGAAAAGAGGCCTCAGGCTGCTTTCACACGGATGAGCTGCGGATTACCCGTACCGTGGGTACAGCACAGTGCACCTGCGGCTTTCACTAAAGGTTAGCTGTGCTTTGCCATAGACTTCTATTAGATCTTGCAGATGTGGTGCACTTTGGAAAAGTGCACCAAACCCGCAAGATAGAATACAATGGTCAGTTTAAAGGCCATACAGAAGATGGGTACAGACAGAAGATGGGTACAGCAGCAATTATAAAGCTTTAGTTAGCCAGGGCCGACAGGTGCACAGTATTTAGCTAATCATAGCGTGACATTGACTGGTTATTGCTTCTAAACCAGGCTAATGACATCACTGTGCCATAAGTATTCGGTGATGGACTACAAATCTGCTTCGGTAACTTATAATACACACCTTTTTTATCCAAGTTGGAAACCAGCTCCTGACAGCAGCACTCATAAAAAATGACTTTTTTTTTTTTTTTTTTATTAATAAAAAAAGTTTTGCGGTCTCAACAACAGGAATAATCGCACAAATTTTGGCAGAATATGGAACCATAAAAACTCAAACTGTAAAGTGTTTTTCACATTACTGCCACCCATTCTGACTAAGAAAATCTTCAAGATCATGTACAAGACTTGCAGAGAAAGAAGAAAAAAAAAAAAAAAAGTTAACAGATATAGCAAAACGATGCCATAAAAACCAACAAAATAGCTTTTCATATATTATATATATATATATATATATATATATTTTATAGTTCGTTGGCAGGTTCTCGATATATAAAAAAGTTAAAGTAGAAGTTCAGCCTAAAACTAAAATCTCTAAATCTACAGGCATCCACAATCTAAAGGCCCGTACACACGATCGGATATTCAGAAAATTGTCAGACGGACGTGTTTTGTCAGATGATCCGACCGTCTGTATGCTCCATGGGACAATTGTTGTTGGAATTTCCGACAACAAAATGTTGGCTGTGCATGCTCTCAAATTGTCCAACAAATGCATTACGTCGGATCATCCGATCGTGTGTACACAAATCCAAAGTACAAACACGCATGCTAACCATAAGACAACATTATCAGAAGTTGCTCAAAGGGTGGCGCTAAAGAGCTGAAAAACCACGTAGTACGTCACTACGTTCGTGTTTGTTGGCTGAAAATGTTCTGCCGTGTGTATGCATACCAAGTTCACGGACAATGCCCTTTGGACAAAAATCCACGGATTTGTCCGATGGAAGTCCGATCGTGTGTACGAGGCTTTAGAGCAGGGGTCTCAAACTGGCGGCCCTCCAGCTGTTGCGAAACTACAAGTCCCATGAGGCATTGCAAGGCTGACAGTTACAAGCATGACTCCCTCACGCAGAGGCATGATGGGACTTGTAGTTCCGCAACAGCTGGAGGGCCACCAGTTTGAGACCCCTGCTTTAGACTAACCTATCTAGCCCTATAAAGCAAAAATCACTATACAGTGGATATAAAAAGTCTACAGACCCCTGTTAAAATCTCAGGTTTTTGTGATGTAAAAATAAAATGAGACAAAGAAGTAATTTCAGAACTTTTTCCACCTTTATTGCGATCTATAAACTGTACAACTCAATTGAAAAACAAAACTGAAATCTAAGGGGGGCGATGAGCTCTCGAAGTTTGTTCAAGAGATCATCCAGAGCAGACAAATGGCTGGAAAACAGCCGGTGCTTGCCATCATTTTACCATTTTTTCCCCCCTCTGCTGTATATGTCATGAAAAGTAGGGGGTGCCATAACGGACCTCTGTTTTGGAACAATAAAAATACATTGCTGTCATGCTCTGACCTGGAACACACAGACCAGGGTATCCGACATTCATTTACATTATTTCTGTTATGGGGTAGGCAGCTAGCACTTTCATAAGAGGGCCAACAATGGCAGCTCCCATGCTTCTCGGGGTACCTTTAGCTATACGATTGATGGGTTGATATGACCAACACCTCTGATTCGGTTTCTCCAGTTTTGTTCATAAAAATGTAAAAAAAACTGGTTCATTTGTGTGATCCTATTGCCAACCAGGTTCAAACCTGCAATTAGAGAATGGAAGTCAGAATCTGGCCAACACCAATGGGCTAATCTAGAGCTGGAGCAAAAATGATCAGTAGCTATCAACATCTTGATTCCCGACGTCCTCTGAAAAACAGAAAGCTAAAATAACCAATATTGGCAACTACTCCAAAAGATTTGCCTTTTCAGCCCCAGGCAGTGTACATTAAACCATTTAATATACAGGGCTTAGTCACTTAGGATAGGACAATACAGAAAAGTAGGATTTCTATTCTCAGGATTCATGGGCTGTACCGTCCTGCCTCAACCCCCAAAAAGCTGGAATCAGTTCAATGGAAAGAACTCTTACTCAGCTTAAAACATGTTTTTCTCCTGCAATTTTCTTGAAGCAGAATCAAAGACTAGTCACGCTTTGGCACAGAAAAACAAACGCACAGCTGCTCATTTACATAAATTTGGGCCAAAAAAATATTTATACGAGTAACTGTGGCACTGTCGAGTTGAGCACCAGGAACCTGGGCAAGCCATAGAAGCAAAATGCATTAGAACGCTCAACATTCACAAATGGGGCAAGGAGGGGTGTCAATGTTTGGGCAAAAGGCACACACTGCCACAACGTCAGATAAACCTTCCTTCATATTAAATAAAGCAGTCATAAAAAAAGAAAGACTGAACGACTTTTTTGGATAAAATATTTTTTACTTAGAACAAAAATAAAATAAAGTATTACAAGAGAGTGCAGGGTTTAGGAGTGCATTATGCAGAGAATGCAGGGTTCACCAGCTCAGAATGCAGGGATCATGAGTGCGCTGGGCTCAGAATGCAGGGTTAAGGAGTGCAGTAGGTTTTAGAATGCAGGGTGGGGGGGCGGAGTGAAGGGTGGTAGAGGACACTGCTATGGGGGTGACCCTGCCCATAACAGTGTCCTCTGCCCCCTTTACATCACCCCTTTCCACACAGTGGTTTCTTCTACCCCCACCCCCCACAGCAGTAACCTACCTGTTTCCACAGGAGACAGCACAGTTCTGGACAAAGGGCGGGAGCTGGCAGAGTAAATTTTCATATTCGCAAGCTGGTGATTGGTTGCTTAGGAACACCCAGCGTCTTAACGTAAAAAGTTAGTTAATTGGCTGACTCCTCCCCCCCGCCCTCCATCCTGAAATGTGCTTCCTCCCGGTCTCTGATGTTCAGTGATGACAGCGGCGGAGGTGGGAGAGAGGGAGAGAGGGAGAGAGGGAGAGAGGGAGAGAGGGAGAGAGGGAGAGAGGGAGAGAGGGAGAGAGAGACCGGGACATAGAAGCAGAGCCGCGGAGGAAGCTGGAGGGAAAAAAAAAGGGCCAGCACCTAGAAGGCGGGGGTCGGCGGCGCAGGAACCTGTTCACAGTCTGTCACCTGCAGGCGGTCGACAGATGGACCGGGATCAACGGGTTGCCGACCCCCCGCTAGACGTGCAATAAACAGCAACCGTAAATGACTAACAAGTAATACAAAAAAAAAAAAAAAAAAACATGGACAAATTCATAACATGCTAAATAAAGCACTGATGTAGAAGAATAAGAAAACAAAAAAAAGTTCATAAGTGGCAAAGTCCAACCCCAAGTAAACTGTAGGGTGCTCTTCCTCTATTATCTCTACCCAATGACAACATATAATAATCTGCTCACTTTAATCAAATGACCTCTAGGATGGTATGAGGTCTACAAAGCTTGTTACCCCAAAAGGATTAATATGGCAATATGGTGTCCCCACTTAACAATCGGATGTAGGTGTCCAAACTCCCAAAGTTTATACCAGAAAATAAGAGAAAAAACTGGCATAGTGCTCAGTTTTTTTTTTTTTCCTTCTTGCATTGAAAAAATAAAACACTCAAACAATGCTCACAGTCCATTAAACAGTACAGAAACTGGATTGTCATTTAGAGCAGTGGTCATCAACCCTGTCCTCATGGCCCACTAACAGGCCAGGTTTTATGTATTACCTTGGGGAGATGCAGACTAGAATACTGCAATCACTGAGCAACAAATGATATCACCTGTGATGTGTTTCAGTTATCTTGCAAACCTGGCCTGTTAGTGGGCCCTGAGGACAGGGTTGATGACCACCGATTTAGAGGAAACCACCCTTTACGCGTTGCGTCCATTTGCAAGATTTCTATTATCACTTTGATGATTTTAATATTGGTTTTTATTTTTTACAGGTTTTTAGTTCAGGGAATTTACTACACACATTTTATTGTTTTGGTTTACGGTTTGGTGCCATCTTTGAGGTGTAGTGGGAACATGTTTTTCAGTGCTAGCTTGCTCCTAATTACAGAAAAAAATATTTCACTGACTGTATTTTGGTTCTTTGACCCGACGGTGTCTGCATAGGTCCAGCACGAATTGGCAGAGACAGCAGTAATACACCAATGAACATTTTAGTTGTCTGTAATGATGGCTTTCTAATCACCACTATAAGTGGTGCATTCCTTCCATTGACCAACAAAGTAAGGGATATTCTTCCCTCTTAAGCTCTACATTAATGGATGAAAATTTGTCTGTTTCAGTAGGGACCCGACAAAATTTTGATCCAAGCAAGGGCTTCTATACAACCACCCTGTTGGAAATTTATACTTGAAGCCCGCCCGCCATCAGAATACAAAGACACAGCAGGAAGTGTTCACCTCGCTGGTTGAGCAAAAAAAACAGACACACGCAGACACAGACACACAACCAGCTTCCCCCCAACTGCATGTGCCAAAATAATGCAGATAAATGTCAATGCCAAAATATACGTTGGCAATGAAAAGGCGTTTGTGTGAATATTTTTGATACCAAAAAATCCCATATCAAAAAGGACATGCATTCTTTTTAAGAAAATAAATGTAGTATAATCTATTTCAGACAAAATTAACCCCAAATCTACCTCCGAGCCAGCAGGGCCACTTTCCTAACCCACCCTTTATAATGTAGATTGGTTGATGATCATCTCATGTCTATGGGTATCCTTATAAAGATCTATACCAGTCTGAAAACGGACAGTTGGGGAGAAGGACAGAGGATATTTGGATCAGAAAGAGGGACAGTTGGAAGACATGACATTGATAGCAACGCAAGAGTTGCAGACAGAGATAGCATGGTTCCCTTGGCGTTTTCTAGACTCAATATAAACCTTTCAGATTCCCCAGGACAGCTGTGCACCGACTTCAAAATAGGAACTTGCTCGCTCACTAGATTTAACAATTCAAGTCAGAAAGAGAAATCTTAAAAAAGCCAGCAACATTATTCCAAGCCGTGACGATTTAAAATTAGCTGTGCCGGATTCCTTCAGGGTGTTGAACACGTTTGTTTGTTTGTGCTCGTTGCTCCTGCCACGCTAGTAAAATCATTTTAAGGGCGCAGTACAACCAACAAATGCAACGGATCACTTCTTGTCTATACAGGGCAGATATCAGTAAATTAAATGCTTTTTTTTTAGTTACAAAAAAACAAAGATGAACGGACAAGAAAAAAAAAAAAAAAAAAAAAGGAAAAAAGTCCGGCCATACCATTCAACATCTTTATTGCAAAGTAGGTAAAATAAATTAGAGAAAAAAAAAAAAAAAGCCTTTTTAAATGACAACTGCCACTTAAAGTATTCAAAATAACTTAAACAATATTCAACTAAAAATAAAACGCAATATTAGAAAAATGTATCTAAAATTCCAATTAGGCAAGTAAGCAAAGGTTTTCCATGGTGGGAAAAATATTCATCCCTATATAAAAAAGGTACACAGACCTGGATCTGGGCATGCATACTCCAAAAGTAGGTAACCAAATATGTTGAGTACGGTACAAAAATACAAGATTTCAAAATCACCAATCACATGAACAAAATCATACTTCCAATGAATAGGCATGAAATTTAAGCTGTAGTGACGTCACCACCCAAGCTCGACTAGGAAATGTTAAAGCGGAGCTCCACCCTAAAGTGGAACTTCCGCTCATCGAAACCCCCCCCCCCTCCGGTGTCACAATTGACACCTTTCAGGGGGGAGGGGGGTGCAGATACCTGTTTAAGACAGGTATTTTCACCCACATCGGGAGTCCTCTCTACGGGAAATCTGCGGGAAGTACGTCACTTCCCGCAGAATACCCGTAGTGTTATGGGAGACACTCGGCTCCCAGAACACAGTAGGACCAGTCAAAACGGCGCAGCGCGACTCGCACATGCGCCGTAGGGAACCGGGCAGTGAAGCTGCAAGGCTTCACTGCCTGGTTCCCTCACCGAGGATGGCGGTGGGGGCAGCAGAGTGACGAGCGATTGCTCGTCCTCTGCTGCGGACGTCGCTGGACTCCAGGACAGGCAAGTGTCCTAATATTAAAAGCCAGCAGCTGCTGTAGCTGCTGGCTTTTAATAATTTTTTTTCGGCGGAGCTCCGCTTTAACCACCTCGCGCCGGCCGTACGACTATATACGGCCGCAAGGTGGTTCTACAAATCCGGGAGGCAATCTTTTTACGGCCTCCGCTACTTTGGCCACTGGGGGCGCGCGAGCGCCGCGTCACTGTAATGCCGATGCGCGTGTCTGGCGGCCGCGATGTCCGCCAGGCACCCGCGATCGGCGGTTACACAGACAAGGACATGGATCTGTGTGTGTAAACACAACGATCCACGTCCTGTCAGGGAGAGAGGAAACCGATGCGGTGTCCCTTGTACATAGGGACACAGATCGGTCTCCTCCCCCAGTCGGTCCCCTCCCCCCACAGTAATAATCACTAATAGGGAACACATTTAACCCCTACCTCGCCCCCTAGTGTTAACCCCTTCCCTGACAGTCACATTTATACAGTAATCAGTGCATATTTATAGCACTGTTCGCTGTATAAATGTGAATGGTCCCAAAATAGTGTCAAAAGTGTCCGCTGTGTCCGCCATAATGTCACAGTCACGAAAAAAAAAAAACACTGATCGCTGCCATTACTAATAATTTTTTTTTTTTTTTTTTTTTTTTTTTTTTTATAAAAATGCCATAAATCTATCCCCTTTTTTGTAAACGCTATAACTTTTGCGCAAACCAATCAATAAACACCGATTGCGATTTTTTTAACGAAAAATATGTAGAAGAATACGTATCGGCCTAAACTGAGGGAAACATTTTTTTTTTTAAAATTGGGATATTTATTATAGCAAAAATCAAAAAATATTGTGTTTTTTTTTCAAAATTGACGCGATTTCTTTGTAGCGCAAAAAATAAAAAACCGCAGAGGTGATCAAACACCACCAAAAGAAAGCTCTATTTGTAGGAAAAAAAGGACGTCAATTTTGTTTGGGAGCCACGTCGCACGATCGCGCAATTGTCATTCAAAGCGTGACAGTGCCGAAAGCTGACATTTCGCCTGGGCAGGAAGGGGGTATATGTGCCCAGTAAGCAAGTAGTTAAAGTCACCGTTCGGGTATTCTGCAGAGGGCCAGCTGTCCCAGGGTACGAGAGCCAGACAGTGGGAGATTCGTCCACCCATGCCATTTATAGGGAATCCTTGGATTTCTTTAGGTGTATAGCAAGCTTTAATTCACTCTAAAAAGGGCCAAATATCGGGGCGGCATTCGGCCCGTGAGTACAGCAGCCGGTTTGGCCAGCTTCTGTCGAAGTTGTATGACCAAAAAAGGTCTGCCGATAGTACAGTGGATCCTACAGTGTGTACTAGGCTCAAAAGGGGTTGTAAACCCTTAGGCTCGGTTCACACCTATGCGAATTGGATGCGGCTTACGACGCATCCAATTCACAAGACATTTTAAATTCATAGATTTGTATGAGGCTGGTTCACATATCTGCGGGGACTTCGCACTGTGCAGTGCAGAAAAAACGTGTGCGTTTTCTAGGCATTGCTTTCTGGCTCAGGTGCGAATTCAGGCCCGTTATCTTCTATGGACACGCATCTGATTCGCAGATGCATTCCGTTGTGAACAGGCATTGTCTCCCCCTGCTCACTACACCTCCCGCCTCTCCCTGCTCATCTGATCCGCAGCTACAACGCAGAGGAAGCGCTGAACAGCTGCTTCTTCTCTTCGCACAGAGAAGGGAGCTGGAATTCGCACCGGACTGGTGTGAACCCAGCCTCAAGTTTTTTCACCTTAATGCATTAAAAAGGTGAAAAACCTTCTTTGATGCAGCAGCCCCCAAGAGCCCCCCTTTTACTTACTTGAACCCAACCTTTCCAGCGACGAAAAGCTCCAGACATTGTCTTGGGTCCTCATTGGGCAGGTTGATAGCAGCAGGAGCCATTGGCTCCCACTCCTGTCAATGAAATCCAGTGACACAGGAGCTGGGCCGAGTCCTGCTGTCTGTCAATGGACGCAGCAGCAGGACTCGGGAGCGCACCTGCACGAGTGCCCCCTTGGAAAGCGGGTCTCCGAGGGGGCACTCGATGCGGGGAGGAGCTGCAGGGGGACCGCAGAAGAGGAGGATCGGGCCACTGTGCAAAATCTTCGCACAGAGGAGGTACGTATACCAGGTTTGTTATGTAAAAAAATAAAAAATACAAAGCTTTACAACCCCTTTAAGTCAGGGCTGTCAGTCAGTTTCATTGTGGCCACATCAGCAGTATGGTTGCCCTCAAAGGGCCAGTTGTATCTTGGGTGCAGAGTTCTGGAGTGCGCCAACTACAGAGTGCAGGAGTGCATTACGTGCAGAGGATAGGGGTGTGCCGTCTACAGAGTGCAGGGTTTAGGGGGTGCGCTATGCACAGTATGCATCCACAACCCCCCCCCCCCCAAAGCTTGCTCGCATTTCTCTCCCTCTACTCAGGCCCAGGTCTAGTACCTCCCCATGTAGGTGTCTCTCTTTCAGATTCTGGAGATCTGTACCCACCGTGAGGGCATGCAGGGCTCTCAATTCCTGGAGACCAAAGCTGTCCCCTGTAAGGCTCCATGCACACAATCTCATAAAACTGACATTTTTGGGAGTTTGGGCGCTTTGACAGGCCAAAGTCCCCTCTATGTTATCCTATGTGTCCATGCACACATGGAAGTTTTTGGACGTTTATCAGCAGTGGAGTTTATGGGCTGTTCGCGTTCGGGAACTAATTTCTGGCCACAAAAAAACACTTAAAAATGTTAAATGCGCATAAACGCTGATTAACATCGATAAACGCTCAAAAACTTGGCTTTTTATCCAATGGATCGAAAACGTTTAACCGCTAAAAACCGCCAACGTGGAAAAAAAACTAAAAAGCTGACGCTATTGCAAAAACTGTAAAAAAACGTTAACGTAAGAATCACTGCAAAGCTACTGGCGTTTTTATAAAGTTATTTATAAAATAAATAACATTCGGCCCGTGTATATGCCGGTCTGTCCAACAGAAGCTGGCTGTTTGTCCGACTTCTGTCCGACGAGCATGCTGAAAAACCAGCCCACGGCAGAGCGCTGATCGGAGTGATCTCGCAGGGTGGCCAGCTCAGCAGGGGAGATAGCTGTACTAATGTCAGATGGTTAGTACAGCGGCTCTGTCTGGAGCGGTCTTTTTAGTGCAACCCAGCAGGTTAGCGTGTACCAGGCTTTACACACTGCCCCCCCACCCCACACAACTATTCACTGGGAAGATCAGTGTACTGCTGTTTCTCCTCCCAAAGCTCTCTGAGCTCCTTATGCAGCTGAAAACAGAGGGTATGTGATCACTTATTAAAAAGGGGGAGAAAAAAAAAAAAATAGGTATTTATAATTTTATGTATAAACACGCTTTAATTTCTATTTTAAAATTAATAGGTTGTTTTACAAGGTGAGGGTTTACATATACCGTATATACTCGAGTATAAGCCAACCCACCTAATTTTACCACAAAAAACTGGAAAAACGTATTGACTCGAGAATAAGCCTAGGGTGTCCATCTGCATGCCTCACTGTGCCCAATCTCCCTACTTGATCTCCGGCACTGTGCGACTAGACTGACGTTTAACATGGGTCCCCAAAATCACCAGAGAAATTACCGCTTAACATGGGAGGCTACGGAAGGGGTTAGCCGACCGTAGGTCCTCCGGACAACAAACTTTGCACACTTGTAGAGGAAGAGTGGGGCTACATGTGTGCCAAGATTGGGGTCGGCCAGGATCAGGCGCACAAATTTGAAGATGAATACAGACTAGAGTATAAGCCGAGGGGGGCATTTTCAGCGCCAAAAAATTTGCTGAAAAACTCGGCTTATACTTGAGTATATACGGTACTTCAAGGCCCAGATAAATTATTTAATATATAGCACATAAACCATTTGCTGTCCCCTGCAGAGGTCGTATCTTACACTTGGCACAGATTGCTGCCAATCTGTGATATATCTAATGAACGCCGCATTGTTCTTCATGTGCAGTGCCAATAAGTGCGTTTATCAGAAATTCCTATTCAGGACGAGCAGCCTCGCTGTCTCTACCTCTTATCTTCAGGGAGACTACAATTTCCACCAACAATGTGCCTTAATTAGAACAAAAATAAATCACCCAAATGAAATCATGCCAACAAGAAAATAAAAAAAATTCTCTTGGAGGATTTATTACCCATCACCAACACCAAAGCATATTAACCCCTTCATGACGAAGGATAAAACAAATCTTAATGGCTAAACACAATTTTGCAACTTTGACATGTGTTAGTAAAAATGTATTGTTATTGTGTTATTGCAAGTACCGGTACTTTGTGTATCTGGGTGAATTACACCTTTTTCTTTTCCCAGAAAAAAAAAATTGGGCTTTCATTTGGTGGTAAATGGTAATGATCTCTTTTTATCAAAAGGAAAAATAGTAAAAAAAAAAATAAAAAAAAAAGAAAAAAGAAGAAGAGGGAAATTAAAAAATGTAGCTGTATTTTTCTTTCCATTACCATAGCCTACCACAAAAGAATAACCCCAAATAAATCCTCCTGCTCCCGACGATTGCAGCGATTCCAAAATGTATGATATTTGTTGTTTGCACCCATAGTAGGGCCCAGAAACAACGGCGCACATTGGTTTGTTTTCTATCCTGCCTAAAACATACTGGCACCCATTTAAAAATGCTTTTTCTTTTAAAATCCTACCATTAATATACTGACCTTCACCTTTGACATTGACCCCAACTCTGACACTGGACTAGATTAAACCCTGATCTAGTTATTTTTTTAACACACACACACACTTGTTTATTTACATTTTTCTCCTCTAGCATAAGGAGAGAAAGATACAATGAATCTCTCCATTCAGAGGAAAATGCATACACAAAGGCCAGCTTTACAGTGATTGATCACTATGATAGCCAATCAGAGACCATCATAGCGATCTATAAACTTTCCGGTTTCCAATCATTAGTATAGGAAAAACTGGGGGGCTTGGTAAGAGTCTGGTCCCTGTGCTGGGAGTGCACTGTTTCCAGCACAAAGACATGTACACATATATGAGGTCTCACGGAAGAAGACCCCACTTCAGTGTGGCTGCATTATACGTGTACACGAGGCAGCAAGGGGTAAAAGAAAAAATGGTTTCAGGACAATTTATTTTCAGAATTTTTAAGAACTGAAGTGTAATACCTCTCTTTACACTCAATGTCTTGTATTTAAAGTGGTTGTAAGCCCTTTTTTTTGGACTTCTACCTATAGGTAAGCCTAGAATAAGGCTTACCTATTAGGTAGTGGAAGTATCTCCTAAACGTGCGCCGTTTAGGAGATATTTCACTTGTAGTCCCCCGATAATGTGAACAGCGCATGCGCTGGGAAGAAACGAAACTCCATGCCGTTTCTTCCCTAGCGTGTGCCGTTACTGTGCGCATGCGCGGGAGTGCCGTCACGCGGCTCCGGCGAATCACAGGGGACAGCGGTGGATTCTTTTGCAGGCATCAAGTGTCACATAATAGGCTAGTATGCGTTGCATACTAGCCCATTATGCTTTAAATTTGCAGGCTACACAGGAAGCAAAAGAGGAAGTAAAAACCATCAGGGTTTACTTCCTCTTTAAAGCCCAATTAAAGGGAAGTTCCAGTCCCCCAAACATTTTTTTTTTTTTAAAGACTGCTCTGTAATTGTCAAAACCTGTAAATTAACATTTCTAACACGTCATATTTTATGGCGCTTTTACTTTCTTGAAAAATATTTTTTTACTCACAGATCTCGGAAGCAGGCAGGTTCCATTTTGGCTGTGGGCATCTGAAGCCCTTCTGTGTTCATTTCCCCGGACTTTTGTGCATGCAGTAATGCCTTAGCGATTGCTATAGCAATGTCGGCGTCAGCCTGTTGTAGCGGGTGCTGCCAAGTCGTCATACCCTTCCCCCCCCCCCCCTCAGCACAATTCAGGCAGCGGCCGTGTGACAGGGAGGAGGTGAGCTGTCAGAATGTTTCCTACCACTCGCCCCCCTCCTCCCTTTCATCAGAGAAGAGAGCGCGGCTCTCTCACCCATTTGCGTCATCTGCAAATAACGCGAGATCTCGGCAGTAGGCGATTCGCAAGGACTCCTGGGATACATGATGCCGCTATAACAGGAACCCTTGCAAATCGCTGAGGCAATTAGGGGCGGAAGTCAAGAATAAATAAAAAGAAGAAGAAAAAAAAAAGGTATTTCTAGGCAGAAAAATAAATAAATGCCAATGTGAAAAGGATTTGCTAAGGTGATGGAATATAGAGAAAGTTTAGAAAATGGGTGGAACTCCGCTTTAAAGTGGAAGTAAACCCTCCTATCATTTTCAGCCAAGGAAGCTGCCATCTTGGCCTCTGTTTAATCTTCAACTGCCATGATACTGCACATGTGATCAGTTATGACACCAGACATTGGATGGTGCGATAGTTTGGTTGAGAGCACAACCAATGTGACAGTTAGCATTTCCGGCATGCCGGGAATGTAACTGTTTTTTGAAACTATTAAATTGTTGGGTTTATTTCCGCTTTAAAGGGAAGGGGGGTGGGGGCTTGGGGGGATAAGAAAATATTTCCTCAAGAGCTTTGGCTACTACAGTATACTCCCCACTCTGGAGTAATCCCCAAAGCATCTTCTCTACCACCAAAAGTTCCCCGTCTTCTGGAAGACTGAGGATATTGGAGTGTCATGGACCTATGTCCTGCACATAGTGTAATGACGCAAACAGTGGCACCTACAATGGGTACGTGAGCAGAACAGGACCACAGAGCAATAGAAGGTGGTGACCTGCTCTGATGAATCACAATTTTATTTATTTTTTTACACCAAGTGGATGGGCGCGTTACTTACCTGGGGACGAGGTGGCACCAGGATGCACTATGGGAAGAAGGCAGGCAAGACGGCGGAGGAAGTGTGATGCTTTATAAAGTGGAGCCCATCTTTTGATGGGGACCTACTCGAGATTAGGTGGGTGGTCATAATGTAACACATGGTGTGTATATATATATATATATATATATATATAAAATACACACACCATATACACAGAAGACAAGCTCAACCAGCGATATCAATTCAAGCCATAATTGTGTCTTGATATCTGAAGAGGCCACATGGCTGTAAATTATTCATTAACCCGGTCAGTGTATAAATATAGGCCTACATATGCACATAAAAAAAAGAAAAAAAAAAATATTCCTTCAAGCAAAACATTACTGCATTATATTAACTAGAGATGTACTGAAATTTCAGCAGCCGAAACGGTATTGGCCAAAAATGGTGTTCTCTGCATTTTGCTGACAAGGAAAAAAGGTGCAGATAATGGCGCTGAAAACTCATGCGATTTTAACACGATTTTACTGTGCTTATGGTGTTTTTCATAGATCATGTGACTCGAATGCAACACGGGTGGATTATTGATGTGTTCTTGTGACATTTTCAAAGCATTTCAACAGGGAGGTGCATTTATTTTATTTTATTTTTAACTGACCAAAAATGCAGCAAGCAGGATCTTTAACACCACAACAGAAGTGCAACGGACCAGTGTGAAGACAACCTTAATGGTTTGATTAAACTGGCAGATGCGTTAGAGACAAAATTATAAAGTGCTCACACGTTGGTACTTGCTCCCTGCCAGGATTGCAAAATTTGCCCCCAATTATTGCTCATCCTGCTTTTGAGGCTGTTCTGATCTTGGGTCACATCTCCACACTTAGTGGGACTGTCAGGTAGTCAAAGAGTTTTGGGAGGCTAGATTTCTCATGATTTCCACATTTGAAGTGTCGGTCCCTCCTGATCCTTCATTAGCACTCTTAAAGCGGTTGTAAAGTGTTTTTTTTTACTTTTACCTACCATACTAAGGCTTACCTGTAGGTAAAAGAAATATCTCCTAAACCTTTACGGTTTAGGAGATATTCCCCTCGCAATGCGCCGCTGACAGCAGCGGCGCACAGGGGATTCTCGGGCTGAAGGCTCCGCAGACGCAGAGCCGAGCCGGAACAAAGTCTCCTGCGCCTTCGGGCTTTCACATTGAATACAGGGCACGATTTTTCAGGCGGTATAACAGCGCTAATATTAGCGCTAAACCGCCTGAAAAACGTGCCAGTGTGAAAGGGGCCTTACAGGTGTAAAAAAAAAGTCAGCGGCTATACAACCGCTTTAACTTTAAAACCGACTAACCATTCGTGTTGCCAATTCAAACTCCTATTACAGATCACTACGGCCGCCAAACAGACCATTGTTAAAGCCTGGAAATTGCCAACTTTGATATTAGCGGAAACCAAACGTAAAATTAAGCTACGATCCATGCCAAAATAGAGGCCATCACCCATGACAAAATTTGTAACTTTGAGTGACGCACGATTTGCCTTCTAATTTAGATGATTCCTTTTGGATGCCTTGGTAACTTTCCTTTACATTCTTATTCTTTATATGCATATCATCTGTTTGGGGGGGTCACACGTTACCCTGGGGATTCTCTTGTCTTCCCTTTCCCCATTCTTGACTCTCTCCCCTTTTACTCCGTCCTCTCCCGTATTCTTCCTCTTTCCCGTCTTTCCTTTTTTGGTTCAGGTAGCAGTACCTATATTCATACCCTTTAGCTTCACAACATTACAACCATAAGCTCCAAATTGCTTTGTATACATGGCTAATGTCTTAATACTCAGCAGAGATTATCGGGGATATAAACCTAAACGGACTGCTTGATGTTTTGATATAATTTTTCTTGATCACATTGGATTTTGGTCTTTGAGTACAATCAGGAAATGTTTTCAGAGTTAATAGACCTATAATTAGGTTATACTATAAATACAATTCTATGTTATATTTTGGAGCTGAATCTTCCATTATAACTTGACATGTTATTTTTCTGTTACTGCATTTGAACTTGCTGGTGTATTTTGTTAAACCTCAATAAATTTGACAAAATTAAATAGGCTACGAGGGGCGACATATCTTCCAGCCACCTGCCCTTTGAAAAGCATACCATCCACCACAGGTAGTTTTTCAGAAGAGCAGCATGGACAACCATGAGCCCCAAGGACCTGTGTTAACAGACTTGTTTGCTTCAAGTGGGTTTTCAATTCTCGTACAACAGGGCTCAAAATTTCAAGTCCTGAGCTACTAGCCAGGCCTCAAAAGGTTACACGCCACCAGTACCCCACTCAATCCCTACCCTGCCCACCCCTAGACACGCCCTCATAAATTATCTCATGAAATTACACTTAAATGTTTTATGCAAAAATAAGTTACAAAAAAAATATTAACAACTTTATCACTGCAGCCACACTGTGCCCATCGCAGCCTCGCTTGGGCAAAGGAATGCATGGCTGGGGGAAGAGGAGAGCGGCGGGATAGCACGCTGTTACCGGCGCTTACATTATAATTGTCTCCACTCTGCTCCACACAGCCCCGCCTCCTCCTGACCCCGTGCCTGTGATAGATAGATGGTCCAATGCTGTGATGTGTTCTATCACAGGCACGGGGTCAGGAGGAGGCGGGGCTGTGTCGAGCAGAGCGGAGACAATTATAATGTAAGCGCCGTTAACAGCGTGCTATCCCGCCGCTCTCTTCTTCCTCCATGCTTTCTTCCCCCCCCGGGGCGATCGATGGTAGAACGGCTCCTGATCAACCCCTCCGCCGGTGCTCTAGCCCCCCCCCTCCCTCCCTCTCCCCCATGCCCTCATTTTCCACTCGCAAAATGCGAGTGGAAAATTTGAGGGCTGCCGTACAAGTCTATGAAGCTACTTAATGCAAGTCAAATACAGGTCAGAAAAAGGTCAGCTGCACATCAAATGTAACTGTGGATGAATTCTAACTCACAGAAGTGCATCAAACTGATGCCATAAAAGCCCATGGACAATGACCCCAAGGCTCCATGCACACTGGTGTAAAAAAACGTTACTTCTACAAGAGTTTTGTGTTCTGCCTGTGCCTGTAGAAGCAACTCAATGTTATCCTATGTGTCCATGCACATTAGGACGTTTACAGGCATATTTTGAGATGTCAGAGGCAGAAAATTTAAAAAAAAAAAAACCCTTCTCATTCGCGTTTCCGATGGGAGCTCACTGGCAGGAAAAAAAAAAAAAAAAAACT
Source organism: Rana muscosa (assembly GCA_029206835.1). Lineage (NCBI taxonomy): Eukaryota > Metazoa > Chordata > Amphibia > Anura > Ranidae > Rana > Rana muscosa. The sequence continues at coordinate 419,067,573 of CM055127.1, read as the reverse complement.
CTTAAACTTTGTACAAAAAATGCTCTATATGAACGTTTTTTACTCCAAAGAGAACAGAGGTTTTTTAAGCCCAGTGTGCATGGAGCCTTAATATGGCAAAATTGGCCAGCTGAACATTTTGGCAAGTTAGTAAATGCCACAGCCACCCAGCATTAAAGTTCCACTTAACTGTAGCTTGCAAAGTGATGTATGTATGTATGTATGTATGTATGTATGTATGTATGTAAAATATATACACACACATTTTGCTGTGGTAAATAAAATGTACAGTATATTTCTATACACAAATCTAATTTTTGTAACATTTACACATGCACACACGCTAAAAACTTTTACGCCTGCAAGCTCTGTAAAAAAGGTTGACAGATTTGCATAATCGCTTCCAAAGTGCTGAATTTTCACCCGTTCTTCATCCGATAAATATGACCCCTTGAGTGAGAAGAGCGGGAGGTGTCTGGCGCCATTAAACAGGCATAGATACGTGCTCCTGAGATAGACAGTCGTCTCCGTTGTCATTTAAGTAAGCTTTTTATCATACAGCACAGATCATGAGAATCAATAGGAGGAAAGCCATGTCTCAGACAGGACCAGATAAAAACCAGCCTGGAAACACGGCCTCCAATAGCCAAACTCCTGTAGCAGCAAATAACTGCACGGCAATATTCACCTGAACAAACACTGCTTCTGCTTAATCACTGAGGGCTATTTCTGTCTAGACAGCACAGTCTCCCAGTCATCTTGAACGCTATGTGAATATAACAACCATTTCAAATTGGGCATGCATGCATACAGTCGGGAGTTTGGAGGCGTTTTAGCTTAAACAACAAAACAACAAAAGAAAAGCCGTTTAAAAACCACAAGACAAAAATTTTCATTCAGAGAGCAGAAAGTTTCGAAAACCGATGTGTCATTAAAACCTGCAAGTCTGAGTCAAAGGGCTAGTTTCACAAATATGAGGATTCACTAATGACACTGCAAGTCAATACCCAAATCCAAATAGGCTTCAAGGGTTCAGCTGGGCCTACATGGTCCACGGCCAAGGGAGAGCTCCCGATCCGAAATAACAGGGGGCACTCCAAAAAAAACATTCTTCCTAGCTTAATTGCAGGAGGCGCACAGATTTATATGTCCTAGACCAGGTTTTACCCCAGCCTCCAGCAGTGTTAATTTTGTCGACTAAAACGACAAACATTTTAGTCGACTAAATGAATACTATTTTAGTCGACTAAAATACAACTAAAACAACTGAGATTACTAAAATACTACTAAAATGGCATTTTAGTCAAAAGACTAATGCCGCGTACACACGATCATTATTCACGGCGGTTTAAAAACCGCCGTGAATAATGACATTTTAAACGAGGGAACAGCTTGTTCCCCCACACACTGTCATTTTTCTCGTCATTTTTTAAAATGACAAGAAAAACGATCGTCTATGGGCTCCGCGGCAGTGTTTCCCTATGGGAAACACTGCCGCGGAAGAAATGTCAGGAAAAACGACGAGAAAAATTAGAACATGTTCTAATTTTTCTCATCGTGATTAATGCCGTTTTTCCCGTCTGGAAAAACGGCAAAAAGCCCACAGACTATCGTTTTTCTCGTCCAAAAGGAAAAAATGTCATTTTTCCCGACGGGAAAAATGATCGTGTGTACGCGGCATTAGACTAAAAATAAATTGAAATTGGACTTCAAAATTAACGATGGTCTGTAGTGCATGTTCATACCTCAATATCATAAATAACAACATATTCGATTTTTCATTCCAGCAGTATATAATGCGCTTGGAAATTGTAGAGAAATTTTAACTAATGCATTACAATTTAATTACACTCATTAAATTTTAGTCGACTAAAATGTACTGGCGATTTAGTTGACTAAATACGACAAACAATTGCAGAAGACTAAAATGGGACTAAAACTAAAATGCTATTTTAGTCCCAAGACTAAAACTAAAATCGAAATTTGATGCCAAAATTAATACTGGCCTCCAGTTTGATGTTTGAAAAAAAAAAAAAAAAAAAGTCCTCCATTATGTCCTGGACGGCCCTTAGGCCGCTTTCACACTGCAGCTGTCTGAGCGTTAGCGGGGCGCTTTTAACCCCCAATGATGGGTTAAAAGCGCCCGCGTTTCTTTCAAAGTGGTTTTAAGCCGCTTCGGAAGCGCTATCCATTAATTCCAATGGGCAGGGGCGGTGTATACACCGCTCGCAAAAACTCCCCAAAGATGCTGCTTGCAGGACTTTTTCTAACGTCTTGCAAGCGCACCGCCCCAGTGTGAAAGCACGGGGAAAGGCTGGATGGGCGGCAGTTTTCAGGCGCTATTTCTAGCGCTAAAATGCCTGAAAACTGTGAGAAAGGGGTCTTAGGTTCAGAAATTAAGACACAGGAAGGAGTTCACCAGCTGACCTCATTAACACATACACTGCACCCATCACCCTCTTCCAGGGGATCGCTCCCACCCACCTCTGTACTGACATACAATCACTGTCAACGTTCTCACGCAACGCACACCTTTATCGTTTTGCACATTACAGTCTTCTTGCATTGTTCGCTCAATTGGCAGAGTGTACAGGAGCTGAGTGACCACAGCCTATGTGGTACAGAAAACATGAAGTGTGTCCCTGGAAGTCTGTAAAGCTCACCATTCTGATTGTACAATCTCCTTTAGATCTACCATCAACTATGTAGTGCAAGGGCCTGCCTGTTGGATAGATGGTGTGCGCCCCTGGTAAATCTAAAGCAGATTGTACGTTGCGCTTTTGGTGCAATTGATAACAGCCACCCCAATTGTGTACTGCAGGCGGTTTGGCCGGCTTCTGTCGAAGAGGCGTGACCACCGAAAAGGGTCTGCCGATCAGCACTTTTGGCCAATGGCGGAGCATTCTGGCGGGGGGGGGGGGCGAAAGGAAAATAAAATAAAACTAGTAGGGTGTACCAGGCTTTAGTATGACATTGAATTAAAAAATAGTCACTATTCTTCAGCAAGCATCACGTTTTTTTAATTATATATTAACAAATCTAATGGGAGAAAAAAAGAAAAGGATGAACGCTGAACGAAAAAACACACACTTATATAATAGCTTCTAACGACAAAATTGTTGAGATCTTTCCGAAACATTTTAGCAATTTTGTCTTCATTTCTAAAGCTATAGAGAACTGCTAATCAGCAAATTAGATGATCTCCTAAACCAGACACCCACAGTAATTTGTTGTCCGTGTCTGTCCTGCTTTACAGTCATTGGAAGTCTGTATGAGCCCTGCCATGTCTGCTCCCATCCCCCACCATTGCATCATTTGGATGGCACTATAACCAATCTTCCTATTGGTTCCTGGAAGCAGAGTTTTTGTTTTTTTACGATGGAAAGATGGAACTCTGCTTGCTTCCATTCTGGAGACCATGAATGTAACAGTGAAACCCTACTATAGTGCTCAAGTCTCAGATTTAATTAGAACTTATTTCTTACATTAAATAAATGTTCCATTTTCTTTGATTGCATGATTACTTTCCAATGGTCTTTACATGCTAAAAAGCTTTTAATGCTGGATTAAATACATCTCATAAATTCACACTAAACCAATGACCTTCAATAGAACAGAAAACGAAATGTGCGGCGAGCCCTCAGACTTGTGCAGGACCGTTTCCCCAAGACTGGAGGCCCTGGAAATATTGCGACAAGGCCATTCCCATATTGCTATCCTGACACCTTTCTTTTGTATGGAAAACACAAGTCAACACTTTTTGTTGTAGATACAGAGAGAAGGGTTTAAATCCTGAAATGGGTTTTTATTGGCATTTTGCCCTTGGAGATTTGCATCACTTGGCCAGAAGTCTTGCACCCCATTCACACTTGTGCGACTTGTCATACGACTTTGGACAGCAAAGTAATATGACAAGTTGTACCCCGTGTTTTCCAATGATAACCAGTCATATATGTGCAACCTAAAATCGTAGTGACTGCAAAGTAGTTTATGCACTACCTTAGCACGACTTTCATGCAACTTGGAGGGCCATAGACTTCAATGTTAACCCTCACAAGTTGCATGAAAGTCGTACCTGAATGTTTTACATGCAACAGTGAGTCCATCTTTCCAAAGGGAAAACAAGTCACATCCAAGTCGCACCTATCCAAAGTTGCACCAAAGTCGTGAATGGGGAAATGCTTGTTTACAATAGCATTTCCCCGTTCTTCCTCTCCGTGAGACGATCGCGGGTATCCCCACGGACATGGAGTCCGCAGGACTCGTTCAGACACATAGAGCTTGCAGGGGGCGCGCGCCAACAATGTCGCATCTTAAAAGAGACGTACCTGTACGCCCATCTTCCCAGCCGTGCCATTGTGTCGACATATATCGTCATGCACTGGTCGGCAAGTGGTTAAACAAACCAGCCACGGAAAAATGTTGGTCTGTTCTGCAGGAATGCGATACCCAAGCGCCATCATGGGAGAGAAGTCACACATTCCCTCACACCCAGAAGAACCAGGTATGAGGAGTGTCGGAAGGTTGGAGAACAGTGGGGGCCCTTTACCCCGAATGGGTAAGCCGATAGTGTCTGCAACGCAAAGCCTCTTACCAAACCATCGTGGCATCCCATGACGAGCAAACGTTTGTCTTGGCACCCGTATGAAAAGCTGCTCAAATCTTCCCAAAACATCCCAATTTCCTCCTCACACTCCGGCCAAGTTCCAGCTAAACTCACACTTGCCCATCTAAGCACCTTGTCTGCTAGCACATCATATAAGTGTTGGAATTCCACGCTTCAAACACCTACAACTCCTCTTCTACCTTATAAATGGAAGAGGAAAACACAAGACTCCATTTGTAATACTTTCCAGGCAGCCATCCAAGATGCCGACATGTTTCAATGTAGAATTCCTTCAGCTTTCTCTGCACTTTTATGAGCCGAGTGCCTTCACAGCCTTTTCCTCCTGCCGAATGATTTTTTTAAAGGGTTTTTTTTTTTTTTTTTTTTTTTTTTTTTACACTGTGCTAAAAGGTATTTCATAAATGAAGTACCGGAGAATGTGAAAACATCAGAAGAGACTGGGAAGACACAGACATTGTAAATGACAGTCTTTAAAAAGAGAACAGACTGACATAAGGCTCATAAATCTTTATGGCACCAATGAAGTGTTTACATTGCAAGGCCTAAAGAGAGCCTGAGCTAGACTGGGAGGGGTATGGAAAGTCCCAATTAGGGCACCACAGCAAGAGCGCCTCCGCCTGGATATAAATGCAATGGGTATTGGACAAGACAAAGAGCAATGATCAAATGTAGATGTACAGCAACAAATTCAGCATTAAGAATATGAAAAAATGGTTTACGATGGATTGTCTGGCAAAGAACACTAAAAGTGGCAATTCATTATACAATCTGATTGTACAAATCTCCTCAAGAAGTACCATTAACTATGTAGTGCAAGGGCCTTCTTGACTGGATACAAAGATACAGAGATACAGAGATACAGAGATTGCGCTATACGTTTCAGTACAAGGGCCGCATTGTGCATTTTACACATAACCTTGGGCCACAAAAAAAAAAAAAAAAAATCACCATTAGGGTCCCCATTCATCAGTGTCCCCCCTCCTATACATCAGGTTCCCGAATAGTGTCTGCCTTTCCATCGGGGGCCCCCCTCAGAGCTCCCCCCCTTACATCATCAAGGTCCCCCTCAGAGCCCCCCCCTTACATCAAGGTCCCCCTCAGAGCCCCCCCCTTCCAGGATTAGATGTAGAAAGCCAGCTTCCAGGGACAACAATCCGAAAGAACCAGAACGAGGCTTGGGACGCAAAACCAACCAGACCGTCACATATGACGTCATCTTCCGCAGTCTGGTTCATTTTGCGTCCCAAGCCTCGTTCTGGTTCTTTCGGATTGTTGTCCCTGGAAGCCGGCTTTCTACATCTAATCCCGGACACGCCTGAACCCACACCGCAGCGCTAGAGGACCCTGGTGACCCACTGCAAATAGACCGTCATTCTTGACATAATAACACCATCTCTGCTACGCCTTTCTCATATCTACCAAATGTGAGTTTATCATTTGTATTACTAATAAAGCCTGTGTTAAAACTACTGCACCCAGAGGCGCCTTCTCTCTGTTTTTTCTTACACCAAGGTGCCCCTCAGAGCCCCCGCCTTACGCCAAGGTCCCCCTCAGAGCCCCCCGCCTTACACCAAGGTCCCCCTCAGAGCCCCCCGCCTTACACCAAGGTCCCCCTCAGAGCCCCCCGCCTTACACCAAGGTCCCCCTCAGAGCCCCCCGCCCCTTTACATCAGGTTAGCTTTTAGCTGAATAAATCCTTGTAGAGGGCCGGACGCAGGCTATGCTGCCTCCTAGAAGCCCTTTTTCTTTGCCAATCTCAAGGAGAAATTTGCATTGCAATACCATGCCACAACAGCATGCCATCAACTTCAGCGGGCTCGTTTGGCAAGTGGCACAACCTGCACTTAAAAGTGCTGCATTGTGGCCATGTGTACCAACCTGAACAAAACGTAGGTCATCTGCAGGTTATTCACCTGTGTAAACAGGTTGTTTTTTTTCGTTCAACCCAGCAGGCTGAATGGAGAAAAAAAAAAAACACTGACCGCTCAGGATTATCTGCTGTAGTAACTATGCAATGTTGGACACCCCCTCCCACCTGAACACACCGGTCAGCGCTTGCAGCTTTGGGAAGATTTGTATCCTATAAGCATTCATACACATGTGCTCATCTGCAGACCACACATTTCTATGATCAGGGTGGATAAAAATCAAATGATTTTGTTTTTTTTATTTATTTTTTAAATCAAAATTTATTTTAAATAAAATGCTTTTGGAGTAAAAAAATGAATAAATAAAAATCTAAAAGACAGTTTTCTATTTTAGATAAGGGGTGCAACGGATCAAAAAACTCACGGATCGGATCATTTTCGGATCGGCAAAAAAAATTAAAATTATGTTACACCCACCGGAATTTTCGATTTCACTGTTATTTTCAACACAAAACTGAGCTTATATGCTTAAATACAGTATTTGTAAATCCAACAGACTCTTTACATGTTAAATTTTAAAAGCAGCAGCAAACCTGCTGACCTTACATGGTTGCTAATGTGACAGAACACCTCTGATTTTAACATTTAACTAAATGTTAAATGTGAAAATCAGAGGTGTTCCGTCACATTAGCAAGCATGTAAGCTTTGCTGCTGCTTTTAAAATTTAAAATGTAAACAGTCCGATGGATTTCCAAATAATGTATTAAAGCTGATAAGCTCCGTTTTGTGTTAAATCGTTGGGTGTAACAAGATGTCCGCTTGGCCCCTTCTCTCATTACTGTGCAGGAGTGTGGGGTGGAGCAAGATGGCGGCGAAACGTCATTACAGCGGCCGCCGCCGGGTGTACCAAGATGGCCTCCGCTCCGGAGCTAGGCCGAAGCCGCGGCCTTTCCTACGGCCGAGGCTCCGGAGCGCTCCGCGGATCGCGTGGTGATCCGATCCCAACAGGGTGACCCGTTCGGATCACCACCGATCCGTTGCACCCCTATTTTAGATACATTAATAATTTAGTTAATTCAGCATGAAATGGAGCCAAGTTATGTAGCATGAGGTTGTATATTCTGCAATATTTACATTTTTGGTAAACTCATTCAATGAATCCAAGCTCTGCAAGCGGAGATAACATGCACTGCATGCATTTTAAAGATTCTAACTACCAGCAAGAATAAGTCCTTACATTTAAAGGGCACCTGTCATTTCAAATCCATCATGGCACGGCCTGTTAGCGGGCATCCACTCATCTGCTGCCGCCACGTCCCTCACCTTGTTGTGTCACTGCCGCATCACCAGCCGTCACATTAAAGTGAATGGGACTGTTGGCGAGTCAACAGCTGGTCAGAGGAGGAGCCGTTGCGGGACAGAGATGACAGTTGTTCTTATTTAATTCTCCCCCCCCCCCCTAGCGATTTAAATAGGGTGGATTTGATTTAAATCAAGACGGTCTATGATCGAACAGTAATGGAGCACCATCTAAACCTTTCCAACCTCACCAATGCTTCAGACCTGGAGGTATAACCACAGGCACCCAATATGAGGACCTTAATTGAACCATGCTCGGAATCTCCGTTTGTGCTGCTCGTTAATCCTTTTAACACCTGCAGATGGAGCTTAATTGATTTGTTCAAGTAGGTGCTTGCAGGATGCTTTTGTGTACACATTAGTAATGCATAAGAGAGATGTTCACAACTTTTTCCTCTAGAACAGGGGTCTCCAAACTTAAAAAAAAAAAAAAAAAAGCCAGTATTACTGTCCTTCATACTCTAGATGGACCACACTGTGCCCAGTGGGAGCAAACCATGCCCAATCTTTGATATTAGAGGGAGAAATAGTTGGTGTCAGTTGTGGGAGGAATAAAACCCCATTGTTGGTGTCAGGGGCAGGAATTATGACTCAAGAACCAGATAAAGGCAAGCACAGGGCCACAGTCTGGAGACCACTGCTCTAGAAGGTTGCCCATGAACCGTAGAAGCTAGTCAGACTGTGAATGCAATGCGCTCTGGAAAAAAAAAAAAAAAAAAATTCTCTCTCACCATTTAGGCCTCATGCCCACGGACCCTTCGGGCCCAGCTGCACATAGCACCTGTGACGCCCCTTACACAGCCCCAGAGTGAGTACCCATCATGCTCTCAATGGCAAGCACTCATTGGTCAACACGACTACGTGCCCACTCTGACCAATCGGGATCGCTTCAAAAATTCTGCGACACCTTACCAAAAGAAGCCTTTAATCATTGGTCAGTACGGTCACATGGCCTTTGTGAGCGTCGTGATGGATACTCATTCTGGGGCTGTGTATTGAGGCAGGGCTCGACGAAATCCGGGCGCCAGGTCGCAATTGCGACTAGAAATAGCAACCTGGCGCCTGAGGAAGGAAGCATAGGCCTGCAGAAGGCCGCAAAGCCTATATTTTTTATTCTAACACCCTAGAGAATAAAATGGCGGTCGTTGCAATACTTTCTGTCACACCGTATTTGCGCAGCGGTCTTACAAGCGCACTTTTTTGGGAAAAAATACACTTTTTTTTATTAAAAAATAAGACAACAGTAAAGTTAGCCCATTTTTTTTATATATTGTGAAAGATAATGTTACGCCGAGTAAATTGATACCCAACGTGTCACGCTTCAAATTGCGTCTGCTCGTGAAATGGCGACAAATTTTACCCTTTAAAATCTCCATAGGTGACATTTAAAACATTCTACAGGTTGCATGTTTTGAGTTACAGAGGAGGACTAGGGCTAGAATTATTGCTCTCGTTCTACCAATCGCGGCGATACCTCACATGTGTGGTTTGAACACCGCTTTCATATGCCGGTGCTACTCACGTATGCGTTCGCTTCTGCGCGCGAGCTCGGCGGGACGGGGCGCGTATATGGCTCCTAACTTTTTTAGCTGACTCCTAGATTCCAAGCAAATTTGTCAAACTCTGTATTGAGGCATACGGTCCACTACACCAGCAGGGTGGGCATCATGACCAATATGTGCAGTGCGGTACGGAGAGGAGGCTCAGGAAATTAGATGTATTACATGCTGTTCATACCCAGTCACTATGAGATTCGTTTTCTGTATTCTGCAAAAAACCTGTGGTGGCAACTCTGCAAATGCTTAGTTTTCAGCGAGTTTCTATGCTGAGCATATCCTCCCTATCACATCTGAGCAGCCCATGTAACTAAGAGCTGCACAATTCTGGCTAAAATGAGAATTACAATTTTTTTGCTTAGAATAAAGATCACGATTCTCGCAGCCCAACATCATCTTTCACATTATACAAACAAAATTGGGCTAACTTTACTGTTTATTTTTTTAATTAATTGAAGTGTATATTTTCCCCAAAAAATTGCATTTGAAAGATCGCTGCGCAAATACAGTGTGACAAAATATTGCAACAGCCGCCATTTTATTCTCTAGGGCAGGGTTCGACAAACCCCAGGCGCCAGTTCGCTCTGGCGACCAGAAATCGCGTCCTGGCACCTGGGCTGCCGCCTGCCCACTCACTGCAACTCCCGATGCCCCAGACATGCAGCTCCGGGCGCCGATCCTTCTCTCCCGCCCCCCCCCCCCCGGCTGGTCTCCATGGTTTCCCCGGAGGCGGGCAGTAGTCCGATGTCCAGCTGTGAGTGACATGGGAGGGGAGAGGGCCGGCCTACTCTCCTCACACGGCCGCTGTCCCCTCCTCCTTCCCAATGTCCGAGGTGTCCTGTGGGGGAAGAGGAGGCGGCGCTGGGAGCTTGTCACAACCTCCGTCCACTAGTTGTTGGGTCAGTGAGTGGATTCATGTGCTCCCCTCGCCCTCCCCTTCTCCCGCGCTCTGCGGATCTCCTAACATGTGCAGAGCGCGGATAATGGCCGCCTGGCTGAGCAGCTCCCTGACCCCATCTCCAGGATGGTCGGCCGTAGTGGAGGACCTGTCAGAGCAGGCATCGATCAGCGGGGAGCCAGTCTGCCAGAGTCTCAAGGTACATACAGCATGTCCTGCTGCCTGACAATGACACATCCTGTGATGTCACTCCCTGACAAAGGGCGCCCCGAACATCCCTGCTATCAGCCACCTGTCACCACACACACACAGCCCTAATGATATGATGCCATCTACTGTCCCCTGTCATCATCATCATTTCCCTGTTCCTGGTATCCCACCACCCTACCTCCGATTCCTGTCAAACTTTTAATCACCCCCCCCTGTATGCCCTGTCATATGCATCCCCCCTGTCATCGTCACCCCCCCCTGTACCCCCCGTCATATTTTCGGCCGCCTTTCAGGTGCCGATATTCTGTACATCACCGTCATATGCAGCTTGTCACTACTTACACTACTTCTGGCCGGCTTCCACATGCGGGCGGGCAGTGAGAGAAGACGTAACCATCTTTCTGCTCAGCCGCGGCTGCAGCTCTGTCAAGAGCAGCCTTCGCGGCCCTGCTGTAGGGGCAGAACAGCAGTGATGCGAGGCAGGCAGTGTGTGAGAGATGTAATTTCTCTGCTGCCTGCCACACCACTGACAGATTGGCAGAGACTGCAAAAAAGCGCTGTGTGGGGACAGGGGGAGGTGGTCTGACCAATCTTGGCAATATCGGCAAGTTTCTGACCGATAATTTGAAAAATGTGAATATCGGCCCTCGATAATAGGTCAACCCCTAGTAAACAACGCCCGATCTTTGGTATTAGTAGGATAATTAGTTGGCGTCAGGCAGCAAAATACCAGTACGCCGCTGTGCCCCTAGCTGCTGCCTTGCTGCAGTATATGTACTGGTGATGGGTCGAGAAGAAGCTGAATAGTTAATTTTAGCCAAGCTGGACCAAATGAACTATTTCCATCACATTACTATGTGGCCACTGTGTGCACTGCATCATTCATAACGCTGCAGTAGCATCAATCACCAGCTACATACAGTATAAAGAGCTGTGTTCCGTAGCAGTATGGGCGACTTCTCATCTGACGGAATTAAAATGAGTCGGCCTCAATGCTACTCAGCCATTCAGAAGAAGCCTTGCATTTTTAGATCAGTGAATACAAGGTTTGCGTTGATTGAGGTGGAGAGGCGGGTGGATGACTTCATGACTCGCCTCAGCCAAAGTCTTGTTTTCAATAAAATATAAAACACTTTTTCTGAATGGCTGCAAAGCATTCAGGCTGACTCAATTTTTTTCTGGTAGCAGGCAGAAAGTCTCCTATACTGCTGAGGAACACAACACCGCCATACTGCATGTAGGTAATGCTACTACAGTAATGATCGCGCAATCAGAGGCCAGATCACTCATGGAAATGGTTCATTTGGGGCAGCTGGGCACAAAAACTATGGAAAGTGACAGGAAACCTGGACTTCAGCTTTAATTGAAATAAGGTCTATGTGGCAGACTACAATGCAACAGAGGGACTTTTCTTGGAAGCACAAAGAAATCGTGAAAAGTTAAAAAATAAATCTGGAATCCCCAAACGCTAGTGCAAATGTAGCATCCCGGTCCCCGACAAGCGGAGCCAGAAATAGTCATAAGGTGCTGGAATTACATAGACATGCCACGCCAAACCAGTCACCAACATCTATGACCAACTTGAGGTAAAAAATAAAAAGATCTTCCAGCGCCCCAAGCCACAAAAGCAGATCATTAAGGACAATTATTACCTTGAGATAGCACTGCAGCGAACAGATCAAAGTGGGAAATACACCAAAACACAAACTAAATAGTGTGCAACACAGTACACAATGAGCAATTATAAAAAAGGAGACTTCCTTGTTGATTCCTCCAGAAGGTCTCCTGGTTAGGGCCAGAGAGAAAAAAAAAAAAAACACAGGTGGTGCCAGATTTTAAAGTGTAAAGTTCACCTTTTCACAGAAAATGAAAAGGGGAACACCATACGCCCTTCTCCAACCCCCCCGTATTTACCTCCGTGGATGATTAGCTTTCACTTCCCATGCAGCCGGGGCAGCACTACGGGGGATCTGGAATTTAGGATCTTCTTCCCCTTTTTTTACTTGGACATACCAGCTAGTAACCAGAGTTGCTCTGGTCTGTCTGGGAAGAAGACCATTGCTTTTAAATGCCAGGACTACTGCACAGCTGTGTGGGATGTGAAAACTAACCATTTTTGGGAAAAGGTGAACTTACACTTTAAAGGCCAAGTTCACTTTTTTTTTTCTTCTAAATTCCAGCTCCCCTGTGTACCAATATAGTATTAAAGTGGTTGTAAACCCTTACAAAACACTTTCACCTACAGGTAAGCCTAGATTAAGGCTTACCTGTAGGTGCAACAAATATCTCCTAAACCTACACATGGTAGACAACGGCGCGCAGGTGCACAGAGAGTAAAGAGGCCGTGATGGGAAGCCGCAAGTGTCGGCACCCGCGCGCATGCGACGTCATCGCGGCTCTGGCCAGTCACAGCGCCGGAGCCACGATATGCGGAAGTGAGTCCTGAAGAGATGGCGCAGAGGGAGGAGGTGTCCGAGCACCGCTGCAGAGTCTTCGATCTCAGGTAAGTACTTCATAATGAGCTAGTATGCTATGCATACTAGCTCATTATGCCTTTGCCTTGCAGGGTGTATTTTTTTTTTTGGTTAAAGAGGGTTTACTTCCTCTTTAATGTACTTATTTTGCAAAAAAAAACAGCTTTCCATTTATTCTACACACGCTTAACTCACTGTCCTCATGGCCGTTTAAAAACACTTCTGCCTTACTTCCTGGACAGACTTTAGGTCATGACACAGGAAGGAATTGACCAGCTGACCTCATTAGCACACAACCTGTATCATCTACCCTCAGCTGGTCAACGCCTTCCTGTGTCATGACCTAATCCGTCTATGACTATGGGCTGTTGGGAGTAAAAGACTCTGGATTGTTCCAGCTACCCTCCAGTCTGATCTGTCGAAATGAAAGAGGATGGATTCCCTTCAGGTTTTTTTTTTGTGGATTGGATCTGGAGATAGATGGGTATAAAACAAAACACAAGCCCATTTACACCTGCCTGTCTATAGGAATGCATGGGCCTTCCGATTAGGTCTACCTAAAAAAACTGACAGGCGGACCTGATTGTATTGCCCGTGTCAAAGGAGCCTAAATCATCTAGGAGTTTCCATCAATTGCTTAACAGATAAAACAAATGGCTCCCTGTGGTGCAAGCCACACAGGTAGCATGTAGTAGCAATGAATCAGAAAAGATCGTAGCATTCTCCAATGACCAGTTCATGGCTACTAGCTCACACCTAACCTCTAGCACCCCCCCCCCCCCCCCAGTCACACCTGAACATTTTGCCATGCAACTCCCAAACCTTGACAATACTCAAGATTAACAATCCAATTATTTTCAATGGGCTCTCACACCTGATCATTGCATTGTTTCGGCTGTCACGATAAGCTCAAAAAAAGTCAAAAAAAGTACATGAGCTTCTTTGGGGGCAAACTCATGTTTAAGCCCCGTTGCGGGCACCTGAAAAATGCTTGTTCACATGCATTAAAATGAATTCCAGGTATGGATATTTTAAGCATAGCTACATTAGACCAGCCTGGACCAAATGTACATAACTATGTAAATAGCATGTCTGGCTGATAGCCCTGGAGGCTGGAAAGCGCTGAAGTAGTAGACACCGCTACTCCAGGGATCTCCACATGCTTCCAGGCCCCGTGCTGAGCAGATGGCCTGATGCATTGTGAACACATTCAGAGCTTAGCACCATACAGGGAATGCTTTACATTGAATAAATGCAAAGTGCATTCTGATTGGAGAGTGCAAAGCATTATGGCTGAAGATATCCTGAGCTGCTGGAACAGTTTCCAAAGCGGTGGGGGGAGAAAGTGTGACATCCCCCGACCCCCCTCCTACCGGGGTTTCTTGGGCTTGCCGTTTCCGCCAGTTTGTCTGAGAAACAGATGGTGCAGCCGCCTGCTCCCATAGATGGCCAAAGAGTAAAAAACACTCTTTGATCAACTCGACTATGGCCTTTGGAGGACCAGAGCTACATCATGCTTTTGCTTTTATAATAAAAAAAAAAAAAAAAAAAAAAAAAAAAGGTAAAGAAAAGATCTGGCGTCTTTTTGACCCCAGATCTCTTCATAAAGAGGACCTGTCATCCTTATATTACATCCCTTGTAATAGGAATAAAAGCGATAAAAAAAAAATAAAAAAATTTGGAGCGCCCCATTCCTCCATGCTCACAAGCAGATGCGAACGCATACGCAAGTCGTGCATGTATATGTAAACGGTATTCGGACCACACGTGAGGTATTGCAGCGAATGTTAAGAGTGAGAGCAATAATTCTAGCACTAGACACCCTCTAACCTGTAAAGGCGTTTAAAGCGTTGCCTATGGAGATTTTTTAAGTACCGCAGTTTGTCGCCACAGCGTGACATGTTAGAGATCTATTTACTATTTAGCGTAACATCTTCCACATTATACAAAAAAATTGGGGTAACTTTAATTCATTAACCACATAAGGACCGCCGCACGACGATATACGTCGACAGAATGGCACGGCTGGTCACAAGGGCGTACAGGTATGTCCCCTTTAAAATCCCAGCCGTGGGTCGCGCGCGACGCTCCGCGCCCACGGGACCGATTGCCACCGGTGTCCCACGATCAGGTCACAGAGCTGAAGAACGGGGAGAGGTAAGTGTAAACAAATCTTTCCCCGTTCTTCCTAGTGGCATATCAGTGATCGTCTGTTCCCTGTCATAGGGAACGACGATCAGTGATGTCACACGCCAAGCCACGCCCCCTACAGTAAGAATCACTCACTAGGGCACACTTAACCCCTACAGCGCCACCTAGAGGTTAACCCCTTCACTGCCAGTGTCATTTCACAGCGATCAGTGCATATTTATAGCACTGATCGCTGTAAAAATTACAATGGTCCTAAAAATGTGTCCGATGTGTCCGCCATAATGTCGCAGTCACGATAAAAAAAAAAAATCGCTGATCGCCACCATTACTAGTAAAAAAAAAATTAATAAAAATGCCATGAAACTACCCCCTATTTTGTAGACACTATAACTTTTGCACAAATCAATAAACGCTTATTGCGCGTTTTTTTTTTTAACCAAAAATATGAAGAATACGTATCGGCCTAAACTGAGGAAAAAACATTTTTTTTAATATATTTTTTGGGGATATTTATTATAGCAAAAAGTAAAAAATATGTAATTTATTCAAAATTGTCGCTCTATTTTTGTTTATAGCGCAAAAAAGAAAAAAAACGCAGAGGTGATCAAATACCACCAAAAGAAAGCTTTATTTGTGGGGAAAAAAGGACGTCAATTTTGCTTGGGAGCCACGTCGCACGGCCGCGTAATTGTTAGTTAAAGCGAGGCAGTGCCGAATCGCAAAAAAGGGGCCTGGTCCTTTAGCAACAAAATGGTCCGGGGCTTAAGTGGTTAAAGTGTATTTTTTTTCCCAAAAATATTGCGTTTGCAAAACCTCTGCACAAATACCATGCGACATAAAATTTCAACAATTACCATTTTATTCCCTAGGGTCTCTGCTAAAAAAAAAAAAAAAAAAAAAATAAAAAGTATAATGTTAGGGGGTTATAAGTAATTTTCTAGCAGAGTAGTTGGAGAAGACAGTCTTCTTGGTGATCATACCGTCTGGACAAGACGACAACATTCAAGGACTTTAAAATTTGTCAATCCTACTTGAATCTTGGTATGCTTTGTGTATTTATATGGATCTGTGCACAGTAATCTAGTGTGAAACAGTCTCTGAAGGAGCTTGCAGTAATGAAGACCGGTCACTGCTGTGCTCTCTCTCCTTGTGCAGGGTGACTGGTCTTGTATCATCCGCCTCCTCTAATTTTCTGCAGGCAGTCTGTAGTGGGTGGAGCCTATTGGGCCCCTCCCACAGCTCTGCTTCTTTTCCCCCCCATCTTTAGAGCCCATTATCTGGTTATAAAACAGTCATTCACATGTGAAGTTCTACAGTGCCAAAAGATTTTGTAAGCCTGTTTTGCAAGTTAAAAGATCTTGGATCCACTGCTAGACAGGTCCTCCTCACTTCTTGTGTGTCCTTTAAGACAGGAAGGGAAGGGGAAAATGGCACATGGGGACAAAAAGCATTTAAACTTTAAATGAAGGTTCCAGAATTTTCATAGACCATACACAACTTAAAAATACACCATATTGCATTCAGATTCACTTTAAAGGGGTTGTAAAGGTTCAGGTTTTTTCACCTTTATGCATAAAGGTGAGAAAAAAAAATCTGATATTTTCCGGCCCCCCCAGTTTACTTACCTGAGCCCCCGAAAGTCCCGTGTCGAGAACGCGCTTGATCTCGGCCCAGTCTTCTCAGCTCTTCATTGGATAGATTGATAGCAGCGCAGCCGTTGGCTTGCGCTGCTGTCAATCAACTCCAATGACGTGAGGGCTGGGGGGCGGGGCCGAGTCCTGTAGTTGGCGGCTATGGACGCTGAATACAGGACTCGGGAGCGCCCCCTTGCAAGGTAACCCCCTTGGGAGAGCTTCCCAGGTGGGGGGTTACCAGAAGCGGGGAGGAGCCGAGACAGCCACCGAGGGACCCCAGAAGACTAGGATCGGGCTGCACAGTGGAGGCAAGTATGACCTGTTATTTAAAAAAAAAAAAAAAAAAAAAAAAAATGTAAAATCTTTGCAACCACTTTAACACAGGCCACAGATTATGTGAGTTTCTTTCCTTCCACCACTGGCCAAACCACCCAAGTTTCCATCCATGTATGGCATGCTTTAAGCCTCATACACACGACCGAGAATCTCGTAAAAAAAAAAAAACGTAGTTTTTCTCGACGAGATTCTTGTCAAGCTTGACGGAGCTTCTTGTCAAGCTTTCCTTGCATACACACTGTCAATTCCAAATCTCGTCGTTGGAAAGCGCGGTGACGTACAACACGGACGGCAGTATAAAGGGGAAGTTCGATTTCAATGGCGCCACCCCTTGGGCTGCTTTTGCTGATCTCGTGTTACCGTGTGTTAGTAAAAGTTTGGGGAGAGACGATTCGCGCTTTTCAGTCTTCGTGCTTTCAGTTTGTTTTAGCGTGACGAATGTGCTATCTCCATTACGAACGCTAGTTTTACCAGAAGGAGCGCTTCCGTCTCATACTTGATTCTGAGAATGCGCGATTTTTTAAAGGCAGGTTCTCTATTTTTCTCATCGAGATTCCCGGCAGTTTTCTCGACGAGAAACCATACACACGAACGGTTTTCTCGGCAAGAAAGATCTCCCAACAGTTTTCTTGTCGTTTTTTGCCGAGAAATCGTGTGTACGAGACTTTAGACAAAGCTGTGATGAAGGAACGAGGGATGTTGTTGTCTTATTCATAGAATGCCAGTTGTCCAGCTCTGATGCCGATTCAATGCCTTTCCTCTTAGTAATCAGACGAGGGGTTCCAACTTTGCTCTAGATTTCCCCGCTCCATGCTTGTTCCAGGTTAGTCACTCATAGTATGGAATCTAGAGACAGCTGGACAATTAAAGGAAGCACTTGTAGGGTTATCGGGTGAAAACAGAGGGAGAAAAAGACCATCAAGAAAGAAAACGAATGCAGGACCAATACGCTGCAATACATTTCATTTCTGTTCTTGGGTTTGCATATACTTCCACCAGTAGAACATTCTGCTTTCATCACTGTAGTAAAATATAAAATGCTATAGATTTTCATTCTAATCCACAATACCAGGGAAGGGAGTGCCGTAAAAAATAAGTGCATGGCTGCAAATATTAAAAATTAACTGTTTGGTGACCTTCCAGTAAAGTACATTCTCAACTTGACAATGCACAGTGCGAGCCAAAACTTTATCTGAAATCAATGAATGGCCTGGTTTCAGAGCAGTTAGCGGTGGGTTCACATCAAAGGAAGCAGTGAGGAGACCCAGACACACTGTCTATTGTGCCGCTTATCGCTCGGCATGTCTGAGCTCAAATCAACAGGAAAGTGCAAGTCACGTTCACAGCCCATTCCGCATGACAAAGAGCCCTCCACAGCAATGATCACCTCTGCAATGAGCACCCCTCCGACACCCCCAGGATGGGCTCAGCACACACAATGACCGCAGGAGTAATTAATATGGAAATGCTTAGTGCTCACCCCTGCAGGATATGACATAGGGGGGCATATATCAGACATTCAGCAAGCCCCCCACACTAGCATATGCATGCATTGCTTTAACCCTATATGACTGCGAGGAGACATCTGCAAAGTAATCAGGTCTTCAGCAGGCCTGGGTTGTACACTTGCCAATTATCGGAGTCTGGTGTCAGCTAACACGGAGACATGCACCCTGTGCAAATGTATTTTTCTGTACCGTGGAGGACACAGACTGGGGTAGGTCTATTAACCACTTCAATACCATGCACTTATACAGCTTCCTGCCCAAGCCAATTTTGAGCTTTCAGCGCTGTCGCAATTTGAATGACAATTGCGCGGTCATGCTACACTGTACCCAAACAAATTTTTTATCATTTTGTTCCCACAAATAGAGCTTTCTTTCGGTGGTATTTGATCGCCTCTGCGATTTTTATTTTTTGCACAACAAATAGAAAAAGAGCGAAAATTTTGAAAAAAAAAAAAAAACTACGTTTTTCTTTGTTTCTGTTATTTTTTTTTAGAAATAAGTACCTTTTCTACTTCAATGACGGGCACTGACAAGGCGGCACTGACGGGCACTGACAAGGCGGCACTGACGGGCACTGACAAGGCGGCACTGACGGGCACTGACAAGGCGGCACTGACGGGCACTGACAAGGCGGCACTGACGGGCACTGACAAGGCGGCACTGACGGGCACTGACAAGGCGGCACTGACGGGCACTGACAAGGCGGCACTGACGGGCACTGACAAGGCGGCACTGACGGGCACTGACAAGGCGGCACTGACGGGCACTGACAAGGCGGCACTGACGGGCACTGACAAGGCGGCACTGACGGGCACCGACAAGGCGGCACTGACGGGCACCGACAAGGCGGCACTGACGGGCACCGACAAGGCGGCACTGACGGGCACCGACGAGGCGGCACTGACGGGCACCGACGAGGCGGCACCGACGGGCACCGACGAGGCGGCACCGACGGGCACCGACGAGGCGGCACCGACGGGCACCGACGAGGCGGCACCGATAGGTGGGCACTTATGGGCACAGATAGTTGGCGCTGATGGACACTAGTAGGTGGCACTGATGGACACTGATGTCCAGCAATGCCAGCCACCACACATTGTGGTGGTGCCATCATAGTGCCAGTCAGTGCCCATTTGTGGGCACTGATTGGCATATTTTTTTTTATTTTATTACATGTGGATGGCCATGGGGGCCATCCACATGCTTGGGGCGTCCTGGGGGGCTTCCCTGGTGGTCTAGTGTGGGTATCTGAGGGGGGGCTGCGCTGATAAACGATCAGCGCGAACCCCCCGTCAGGAGAGCCGCCGATCGGCTCTCCTCTACTCGCGTCTGTCAGACGCGAGTGAGGAAGAGCCGATCAACGGCTCTTCCTGTTTACATTGTGATCAGCCGTGATTGGACACGGCTGATCACGTGGTAAAAAGCCTCCGACGGAGGCTTTTTACCGAGATCAGTGTAGCGGTGGGTCAGACTGACCCACCGCTCCACCGATCGCCGCGATGCGCGCCCCCCCCGGGCGCGCGGCGGCTGTTATCCCGCAGGACGTCATATGACGTCCAGTGTGGATAACAGAACCACTTCCCGGACGTCAATCTGCTATTGACTGGGCGGGAAGTGGTTAAAGTGGTTGTAAACCCTGTTACACCACTTGTACCTACAGGTAAGCCTATAAGGCGGCTTACCTGTAGGTACTGTAAATATCTCCTAAACTTGCACCATTTAGGAGATATTTACCATAGTGCATGCGCACTGAAGAAATGAGCCACTCGGGCCGTTTCTTCAGCAGCCGAGCCCGGCGGCTCCCACGAAAATAACCCCGGGAGACATGTCGACGGTCACAGTGATGTGCGGGGACTGCTGCAACAGCTTAAATCTAAGGTATTTCATAATGCGCTAGTATGTGATGCATACTAGCGCATTATACCTTTGTCTTATAGGGTTTGTGTTTTTTCGGGTTTACACCCACTTTGAGGCTGGGTTCACACCAGCCTGGTGCGAATTCCAGCTCCATTTTCCCTGCAAAGAGAAAAATCAGTTGTTCAGCGTTTCACATCCGTTTTTGATCAGGTCAGAATTGCATCAGCATCAGGTCAGGATTTTATCCTGTTCACAACGGAACATATCTGCGAATCAGGTGCGCTCCCCATAGAAGATAATGGGCCTGAATTTGCACCTGAGC
Organism: Rana muscosa; assembly: GCA_029206835.1. Classification (NCBI taxonomy): domain Eukaryota; kingdom Metazoa; phylum Chordata; class Amphibia; order Anura; family Ranidae; genus Rana; species Rana muscosa. The sequence goes on along the minus strand of CM055127.1, from coordinate 419,046,793 downwards.
CAGACCGCACTGCCTAGAAAAAACACGTTTCTTCGGGCTATGCGGAGTGCAAATGCACCGCAGTTATGTGAACCACCCTCATTCAAATATATGTATTTTAAAATGTCATGCGAATTGGATGCAGTGTAAGCCACATCCAATTTGCATAGGTGTGAACCCAGCCTAAAGCTTCAGTTGGCAGTCAACAAGTGTGCAGTCCCACCATACACATCAGACCCAAGCATTGCTACAATCAGACCAGATAAGGATTGCCAATAGAGCAACAATGAGCATTTTCAGTTATTATTAGTTATTTACCATATATCAGGCATGTCCAAAGTCCAGCCCGCGGGCCAATCGCGGCCCGGTTTTGGACGGCCCGCCTGGTGATCTTGAGAAATAGAGAATATATATCTCTTTTGTGGCCCCCAACGAATCCCTGAGCGCCGGGGGCCACAAAAGATAGTATGCTGGCTGCCTTGGAGAAGGATGAGTGCCGTACATACAGGAGAGTATTTCCTGTTTACACGGTACCTGTGTAAAAGGAAGTCCCATCTCCTGCGCTGCCATTGGACAACTGTTCTGTCCATCACAGGAGGCAGGACTTTCAATTAAAGAGGCCCGTCGAGAAAACAGGCGTTTCTCCTGTTTGTCTGTTGGCGCTCGTCCCGCCCCCTCTCTGTCTCCTCTGCAGGCTGCACTGACGATAATGGTGAGTCTGCATTCATGGCAATACGGTGGGCGCTGCATTCATGGCAATACGGTGGGCGCTGATTAGGCTGCATTCATGGGCACTGAGACTTATTTTGCTTCACAGTTCTTTATTTAAAATGTAAGATTTTTTTTCCTGAAACTTCCTTTTTTTAAAGTGCAGGTGCGTGTTATAAGCCGATAAATACGGTATATCCAAATAATACGCCCAAGCTCATCTCTTCACCACACCTGACCCTCTCAAGATGGCTGACAGTTTTGTTATTAATAAGAATCAATCATGAGTGTCACCACAAGTGTTAAAGCTCATAGTCACAAGGTTTGTACCAATGCCTACCAGACAGTTGCACAGGAAAGGACCCCAGACAATGGCCTAAAAATAGACCACCAGTCTGCAAATCATGCCACTCATTAAAAATTATGCATGCTTTTGCAAAACTGCTGCTCCATACAAAATACAAGATTTCAACCTATTTCATAATACTTGTAAAACTTATAATACTAGTAAATATCCTCAACCAGTGGGTCCAAGCTAGAATATATGACCCCATATTACTATAGTGGGGGTCCTTATGCCATGCCAGTTACCACAACGGCCACAAAGGCAAGAGAATTCTTGTTGGGCAGTGTATTAGTGCTCGGAGGAACACACTTAGACCGAATTTTAATGGTTTAACAAATGTCAGGCAAAATGGTCGGCCCTCAAGCATGTTCACTTCATCAAATCTGGCCCTCTTAGAAAAAAGTTTGGACACCCCTGCCATATATAGTCCTGACAATTAAAGTGTTACTAAACCCAGGACTCTGCATTCACTATATCTGGTATCCCACAGAACATGGAAATGCAATTATTTGAATATAAACTGCCAAATACCTTTTCTCATTAGCAGTTAGAGCAGTCGTGTGACTTCTATCAGTGTCTGGTTAAAGCTCGTAGGATGAGTTTTCATTCTCCTCTGACTAACCCATGACGCTGCAGGACCCCCGACCCTCTGTCTGGACAGTGCTGATCTAATGAACTCTCCCAAAGAAAATATAAAAAAATAAAATACACAACCTAGCATTACACACTAAACTGAGCATGTGCAGAGTGCGGAAGAAGGGGAGGATCAGAGAAGATAGAATTGAACATCCTTTTTTGACAATGCAGAGTAACCCCTTGGGTTCCACAGCGAGTATAACAAGCATGCTTTACTGCTTATACAGACTGATTTTACTGTTGTGGGTAACACTTGAATATAGCCTTAGAAGTCAGACGAAAATCACTGCCTCCATATCTTAAGTTTTCTATACATCTGCTACTTAAAGTGGTTGTAAACCCTTGAGACCACTTTTACCTACAGGTAAGCTTAGATTAAGGCTTTCCTGTAGGTGCACGAAACATCTCCTTAACCTACACGGTTAAAGAGATATTTTCCAAAAAATGGGCACCATGTCTACGGCGCAGGCGCACTGAGCGTGCCGTTAGTGAAGGTGATCATGCATGCATGTGCGGAAGTGACGTCATCGCTGCTGCGGCCAGTCACAGTGCTGGAGCAGCGATACACGGAAGTCACTCCGTGAGAGATGGCGGCAACGGAGGAGGTGAACGAGGACCGCTGCGGGGGGCTTCGATCTCAGGTAAGTAATTCATAATGAGCTAGTATAATAGGTATAGTAGATAGTAACTCATTATGCCTTTGTCTTGCAGGGAGTTTTTTTTTTTTTTTTTTAGAGAGGGTTTACTTCCTCTTTAAAAGGGGTTGTAAACCTTCGTGTTTTTTCATCTTCATGCATCCTATGCATGAAGGTGAAAAAAACTTGTCACTGACCAGCCCCTCCGATTTACTCACCCGAGCCTGTTCGTTCCCACGTCGGAGATGCGCACACCTACTCTGGCCGGGGTCTCTGCTCTTGATAGGATAGATTGATGGCAGAGCAGCCATTGGCTTCCGCTGCGGTCAATCAAATCCAATGACGCGGGGGGCCGGGTCTAGCATTCTGTGTCTATGGACGCAAAAGCTGGATTCGGGAGCCCGCCCTCAAGGTAACCCCCCCCCCCCCGGGAGAGCGCTTCTCCTAAGGGGTTTCGGATGTGGGGGGGGAGCTGCGAGCGCCGTTGGGGGACCCCAGAAGAGGAGGATAGGGCCAGTGTGCAAAACAAACTGCACAGTGGAAGTAGGATAGGTTTGTTATTTTAAACAACTCCTTTAATAATTTCACACCTGAACTTGTGAAAACAAATTACCAAGGACCCAACACAACCCAAGTTCTAGTCAAAACACTACACTAAGGCCCCTTTCACACTGGGGTGGGGAGGTGAGCTGGCGGTATAGCGGCACTATTTTTAGCGCCGCTATACCGTCATTTTTACCGCGTAATTCAGCCGCTAGCAGGGTGATTTTAAGCCCCGCTAGCGACCGAAAAAGGGTCAATACCGCCGGCAATGCGCCTCTACTGAGGCGCATTGCCAGCGGTATTACCGTTGTTTCCCATTGCTTTCAATGGGCAGCAGCGGTAAACACACCGCTCCTTCACCGCTGCAAAGATGCGGCTAGCAGGACTTTTGGAGCGGTCCTGCTAGCGCACCGCTTCAGTGTGAAAGCCTTCGGGCTTTCACACTGAAGACTGCAGGACACAATTTTTTCAGGCGGTATAGCAGCGCCATTTTTAGCACTAAACCGCCTGAAAAACATGTCAGTGTGAAAGGGGCCTAATAAACTAATGGCCTTCAAGACACATTGAGAATAGTAGTTCCAACAGGAGATTCCCAACGAAACCCAAATTCTAATATAAACATTGACACACTGACTGCTTTCAAGACAAATTGAGAATAGTGGAAATTCCCCCATATTGTGTCTGTAGATCCTAACAAGTGGTAGGAACATTCTAGGGCTTGTAGACCCACAATAACCAGTAATCACTAAGCTCTTACTTAGAACAGGGGTCTCCAAACTTTCTAAGCAAAGGGCCAGTTTACTGCCCTTCAGGCATGTGGGGGGGGGACGCAGACTGTGGCTATTGAGATTAGAAAATGCACCGGCACATCATTGTTTTTAATAGGGGAAATTGTTTATATCAATGAGAATAGTGCCCCATTGATGGTGTCAGTAGGGGGAATGGTTCTCCATCATTGGTGCCAATTGGTGGAATAGCGCCCTGAGGGCCAGAAAAAGGCCAAGGTTCACATCGCAGTTTGGAGATCACCGACTGACAATAACGCCACATTAGTGACAATTCCCTCCCATAACCTCTAGTCAAGATAGGACTTTCCATTGTAGAAGAACCAAGTAGATACAAGCTAGGGCTGGGAAAAAAATCGATTTTAATCTTGAATCGAGTTTTGAGCTCAAATCGATTCAGATTTGAAGAAAATCGATTTTTTTCGATAAAAAAAAAAAAAATTTTTTTCTTTTTTTTTTCCTTCAAAAGTTTCCGTAGCAGGGCTGCAGGGGGCGTATCCGGAATGGCACTGGGCGGCGTTACCCCAATTACATCTACTCGCCGCAGCCGCCGCGAGTAGATGTAATGTAACACTAACTAACCGCAAGCCGCTGTCTGCCTATCTGATCAGCGTGTCATGCAGACAGACGGCGGCCATTGCAGTGTTCAAAAGCCGCCCCTCCCGAGTCCTCGTCTGTGATAGACGGAACACTCAATTTCACAGCAGGCAGTGTTCAGCCTATCACGGACATCCTCTCATCCTCGTCTGTGTTATGGAGGATGAGCGGATGTTCATGGTAGGCGGAACACTGAATGCTGGGAAATTGAGTGTTCCGCCTATCACAGACGAGGAGGAGGCGCTGCTTTTGAATACTGGAATGGCCGCCGGTGTAGCAGTAAAATCCGTATCCCATGAAAATCTGCATCAGGTATGGGCAAAGTGATTGAGACACGGGCACAGTGAGACACGGGCACAGTGAGACACGGGCACAGTGAGACACGGGCACAGTGAGACACGGGCACAGTGAGACACGGGCACAGTGAGACACGGGCACAGTGAGACACGGGCACAGTGAGACACGGGCACAGTGAGACACGGGCACAGTTCAATTCAACTAAGAGTAACCTCAGGATTTTTTGTTGTTTTATTAGCTAAATCCAAATACAGTATTAATAATTTGGATGTTTAACAATCTTTGTTGCACACTGACTTTGCAGTTAGAGAAAGGGTTTGCCTTTGCAATTTTGTTTGTTGATGCACTTCAATTAATATAATAAAAAAAAAAAATCGAATCGAATCGTAAATCGAGTTTTTTTATAAAAAAAATAAATAAAAAAAAATCAGATTTTTTGGGGGGAAAAAATCGCCCAGCCCTAATACAAGCCCCCACCCCTCCATGTTAGTGCTTGCAGACACTCAATAACTAACTAGGAGCCACCAAGCTCTTTCCTAAACGATAATTGACTGATGTGGCACTACAGACACAATAGTACCAACAACCATGACAATATCTACCATCTCTTTCCATAACCTCTCATCAAGACATGCTGGACTTTCAGTTCTAGAAGAGCCAGAAAGAGACAAGTCTCCCCTGTCCCATGCTTAAGCCTCACACACGATTGGACTTCTATCTGACTTTTCCGTGGATTTTTGTCCGCAGGGACCTTGGCCGTGAACTTGGTATGTACACACGTACACACACACACACACACACACACACACACACACATGCGGCAGAACATTTTCAGCCAACATTCACCAAATCATGTGTTTTTTCAGCTCTTTACCGCCACCCTTTGGGCAACTTCTGCTATTGTTGTCTGATGTTTAGCATTGGTTCTGAGCATGCTCGTTTGAACCTTGGATTTTAGTCCGATGGACTTGTGTCCTCCATCGGACATTTGTTGCCGGAACGTTTGAGAGCATTCACAGCGAACATTTGTCCGTTGAAAAAACAATTGTCCGATGGAGCATACACACGGTCGGATTGTCCGATAAAACACGTCCGTCAGACCGTTGTTGTCAAAAAGTCAGATTGTGTGTATGGGCCTTAAAGGGGTTGTAAAGGTTTGTTTTTTATTGTCTAAATAGGTTCCTTTAAGCTAGTGCATTGTTGGTTCACTTACCTTTTCCTTCGATTTCCCTTCTAAAAGTTTTTTTTTTCTCTTTGTCTGAATTTCTCCTTTCCTGTAAGCTTGCCCCCATCATCCGAGCCGTTCTGGCTGGGGGTTAGTCAGAGTGCTCTCCCCCTCCCTTGGGACTACATCCCTGCGGGGAGACGCTGTGAACGTTCACAGGATGTAGTCCCAAGGGAGGGGACAAGCTCGCTGACTAACCCCCAGCCAGAACGGCTCGGATGATGGGGGCAAGCTTACAGGAAGTGAGAAATTCAGACAAAGAAAAAAAAACATTTAGAAGGGAAATAGAAGGAAAGGGTAAGTGAACCAACAATGCACTAGCTTAAAGGAACCCATTTAGAAAATAAAAAACAAACCTTTACAACCCCTTTAAGACTTGCAGACACACAATTACTAGCAGCCACCAAGCTTTTCCTTGACAATTCACCATATGACACAATAGTACCACAACCATGGCAAACCCCCATTCAGTTCCTTCAGTCAAGGCATGCTGAGACCTGCTGTTCTAGAAGAACCAGGAAGTGACTCCTCTCTTCCCCTCCATGTTAGGACTTGTAGTCCCACAATAACGAGGAGCCACCAAGCTCTTTCCTAGACATAATTCACTGACACAGCAGTGCTACCTACCATCCTTTTTCCACAACCTCTAGTCAAGACATGCTGGGACTTTCAGTTCTAGAAGGAAAAGGATCAGACCAGTCCCCCCTCCCCTCCCCACTATACTGACGTGTAGACCCACAATAACCAAGAACCACCAAGCCCTTTCCTAGATAATTCACCGATGTGGCAATACTGACAATAGTGCCCCAACCATGACAATCCCTACCATCCCTTTTCCATTCCCTCCAGCCAAGTCATGCTGGGACTTGCAGTTCTAGAGGGAACCAGGAAGAGACAAGTCTCATCCCCTCCTCCGATCTCTCATCCAGACACTGCATCCCCATTGGCATGCAATGATGAAAGCTGAAATCCTGTCTTCCTGGCATAGTCTAGCGTCCTGGCATAGTCTAGCGTCCTGCCATTAGCAGGGCAGAATAAATGAAGTCTAGGAAGCATCGTGTTTCATGGATGTTTGTCTCCTACCTTCCCAGCCTGCATCTCCTCTCTCCCCCGGCTCTTTAAATAAAAAGACAGCAACAGAAATATATTTGCCTAGTAGTTCATAGACCTCCATCCACCCACACAGATAAACATAGCCAGCAGCAGACGAAGAAATTCCCGGGAGGAACTCTGGCTCTCTTCCCACAATATGTTTGTATAGTATTCCAGGCTGCAGGGGCTTTTTCTGTGCACTGGGAGACACTGGGCGAATGTGTGGCTCCCAGTCCTCCTACAGCACAAATCTTTCCTCCGCTAAGCCCAGCTGGGACTAAAAAGCAGCCCTGATACCGAAATACAGCAGATCACTGTTGTGCGTGTCTGCAGGATTGCCAAGCTCCGTGGAGCAATCATGTTTATGTATCGTCACCGGTGCCAGTTGAGGACAGTACAGAGGGAAGAGGGTATACGAATCACATATGATAATAGTAGATGAGTCTTTGCATACCATGCCAAGCTTCTAAGGCATCTAATGACCTCAGGTAATCCTCATTTATGATTCCGCAAGATCAGACAACTGAGCCATGCAGACACCCTCGGGTCACCAAGTCTTGGAAATCTTCCATCAATAGCCCATTGTTCCCCCTGTCTGTGGTGAAAACCAGAAACCCCTCCCCATGCTAGGATTTGTAGACCCACAATATAGGAACCACCAAGCTCTTTCCTAGATGATAATTTTCTGATGAAATCCATGACAATCCCCACCATCCTGTTGGCCACCCATGGTGAAAAAAAAAAAAAATAATGAAATCTGTGGAACATTGTGGACCATACAGTTATATATTGCATCTAGAGTTGGGCGATTTTTTCCATGAAAAAAATCTGATTTTTTTTTTATAAAAAAAAAAAAACCCGATTTACGATTCAAATTTTTATTTTTTTTGATTGACACCGCACCGGTCCTGAGGAGCTGCGGGCAGGAGTTTTTAGGCGAGGCCGCAGCTTCGGCCTAGTCCGACGCCCGGCCCTGGGTAAAAAAAAAAAAAAAAACGATTTTTGGATATGAATTAATTTGACCCAACAACTCGATTTTTTTCCCAGCCCTAATTGCATCACTACTAAACATGCCATTTAGAGTCTGAGCCCATTTAGGAAGCCATGGTTGGACTGGCAAAGGCCGGGTTCCCATCCTAGACTGCTCATTAGCCAATAGAAGGTTAGGCCATATTTACCATTAGGTGCACTATTTATAATAGGCGGTGGAGGCAAAGAGGCAGCTTTGGCCCAGTACAGTCATTTACCCCCATCATGATCAGACATCCCATTATCTCATACACATGGTCTAAAGCCTCGTACACACGATCAGACTTCCAGCGGACTTTTCCATGGATTTTGGTCCAAAGGGCATTGGCCGTGAACTTGTTCTGCATACACACGGCCCAACATTTCCAGCCAACATTCGCCAAACCACGTGGTTTTTCAGCTCTTTACCGCCACCCTTTGGGCAACTTCTGCTATTGTTGTCTGATGTTTAGCATTGGTTCAGAGCATGCGTGTTTGTACTTTGGATTTTAGTTGGATGGATTTGTGTACACACGATCAGATAAACCGATGTTACAGATTTATTGCCAGACAGTTGGTGAGCATAAACAGCCAACATTTGTTGTCGTTAATTCAGCCAACAATTGTCTGATGGAGCATACACACGGACGGATTATCCGACACAACATGTCCATCAGACAATTATGGCCATAAAATTGGATCGTGTGTACGGGCCTTAAGCCGGGAAAGGACCAGTAAAACAAGAATATATTTTGGGTAAAAGAGGTGATCCCAGAAGACGGGTCCCTTTGGATGCCAAAGATTGTGTGCCTACAGGATCAACTGATGACATCAGCCTCCAGTAACAGGACGCTTATTCAGGTCCCATACACAAGAACTATCAGTAAGAGGATTTCAGGACAAAGATACAACTATACGATTACTCTGATCACACCCTAAATGGGCTAGCACAGGGGTCTCCAAACTGTGGCTCCTTGCTTGCCTTTATCAGGCCCTTGGGACACTAGTCCTCCACTGACACCAGTGATGAGGCACACCAATGAGGGGGGCGCCATTCCTCCACAGACACCAATGTGGGGGGCGCCATTCCTCCACAGACACCAATGAGGGGGGCGCCATTCCTCCACAGACACCAATGAGGGGGGCGCCATTCCTCCACAGACACCAATGAGGGGGGCGCCATTCCTCCACAGACACCAATGAGGGGGGCGCCATTCCTCCACAGACACCAATGAGGGGGCGCCATTCCTCCACAGACACCAATGAGGGGGGCGCCATTCCTCCACAGACACCAATGAGGGGGGCGCCATTCCTCCACAGACACCAATGAGGGGGGCGCCATTCCTCCACAGACACCAATGAGGGGGGCGCCATTCCTCCACAGACACTAAAGATGGGACACGATTCTTCTCACTGACACCATTGACAGGGCATTATTTTTTTCACGGATATCATAATCTACTCCCACAGTCCAGCCCCACCAAGGTCTACAGGGCATTAAACTGGCCCTTTGTTTAGAAAGTTTAGAGACCCCTGAGCTAGCATACCACATCTCAACAAAACTACCATACACTGCCCAGGTCTGTCAGTGAACAGCCAAAAATATCCACCTTGTTTAAATTAAATGCTCCAAAAAAGTACTGCGTTATATCTTTGTGCACAGAGCAAGATAGCCACCCAAGACTAACTGCTCTGTACCATTCAGGAATTTGCCCCCGTAGCTGGGTATGTCTGTTGAACAGGTGTAGGCACCCGATCTCTGCCCATCCAATCCTCAATGGCTCCAAATATAGCTGCAACTTTACTGGACTTGTCCAATGATTCTACATGTCTATAGTAGGTACCCTGATCTACAACAGATCTGGCCATTCAACCCTCAATACATCGCGAAGCACATCCATTACAACAGAGTAATGCCAAAGAAAACCAAAGACAGGGGGAGAGTGCAAAATCTGGTGCAGCTCTGCATAGAAACCAATCAGCTTCCAGGTTTATTTGTCAAAGCTTCATTGACCAATCTGAAGTTAGAAGCTGGCTGGCTACAGTGCACAGCTGTACCAGATTCCGAGTGCTCCAGTTTTAATAACGCTCCCCTTTATTGTCCAAGCAAAGTATAAGGCTGCACCTTGGATTAGTGTTTCTCAACTCCAGTCCTCAAGGCGCCCCAACAGGTCATGTTTTCAGACTTTCCATTATTTTGCACAGGTTATTTGATCAATTTCCCTGCCTTAGTAATTACCACAGCCCTTTCATCTGAGGGAAATCCTGAAAACATGACCTGTTGGGGCACCTTGAGGACTGAAGTTGAGAAACACTGCCTTAGGTCTGATTCACACCTATGCATTTTTAGTGCTTTTTGCATTCTGCACTACAGAACGTGTTCCATAGGAAACCATGGTAAATGGACTGTAGTGCAAATCTGCAAAATGCACTAAAACTGCATAGGTGTGAATCCAGCCTTAGATGGACTCAACTGAGGCTTCTACATGTCAACTATGGGCACTCCGATCTGCAACCATATATAAAACCCAATCTTGTCCTCACCGACCTCCGACCTTAGCCAGACACGTCTGATGCTTCTATAGGTCACTTGTTGACACCCCATTTGTCCGCAGCTATCTGGCCACCCAACCCTCATTGGCCCGATCTATACATACAATTTAGAAAACTCATCTGACACTTCTACACATCAGCTGTAGGCGCCCCATTCTGCAAGAGATTGGCCATCTAAGCCTTCGTGAGTGTGATCCGTATATACGTGAGCCTTAGTGGACTCCTCCGACGCTCCTACAAGTCAAATGTGAGCCCTGTGATCCAAAACAGGTCTGGCAATCCAACCCTATACATGAGCCAATGCAAAACACACTGATCTCATATGTATGTTCACGTTGGATGAACACGTCAACTGCAGTGATCCCAATCTGCAACAGATCTGGTCATCCAAACCCATATACACACGAACCTTAGTGACCTCCTACACATCAACTATAAACCCCCCTGATCTGAACCAGATCTGGCAATCCAACTACATACATGAGCCAATGTAGTCCTTACTGACCTCTCATGTATGTTCACCCGAGCCAAACACATCGGACACTTCTAGGCGTCAACTGCGGGCCCCACGATCTGCAGCAGCTCTGGCCATCCAACCCTACACCGACTCCCTTTATAGCTGCAACTCAGCTGCGCTCATCTGATACTTCTCCATGTAAACTGTACCCTCCCCACCCCCTCGATCTGCAGCAGACTGGCCATCCAGACCATACACAAGCCAGATGACCTCAGATGTATGTTCACCTTAACCAGATGCTTCTATACATTGTCGGGTGGCCAGATCTGTTGCATATTGGAATGCCTAAAAGTGTCAGGTGTGTTGGAAAATACATAGGAGGTCAATGAGTTCTCGTGTATGAGATTGGGTTGCCAGGTGGTGGGGATTACAGTTGTCGTGTAGAAGAGTCCACTAAAGGTGCATGGACGTCCAATTCCTCAACAGATCAAGCCATCAGACCCTATACATGATCCAATGCTGTCCTCGTAGACCTCAGATGTATGTTCACCTCAGTCAGACATGTCCGAAGCTTCTACACGTCAGTGCTTGGCACCCTAATCTGCAACAGATCTGCCAATCCTACCATTATTAACCCGAATGAATATATTGGAAAGACATGTCTGTTGTAGATCAGGGTGTCACCTCCAACAGGCCTGTCCATCCAATCCCAACACAGAGATGCAAATCAGTCACACTTGTCTGATGTCTCACACACGTCAATTGTCAACAGAGCCGTCCTGGCCATCCAACCCCATCCTTCCATCTCCACCATTCCAAATCACACCAGATATCTGATGACCAAGAAAGTCGGGGGTGGTAGTCCTATCTACAACTTCCCAGGTCATCATATATCGGGTGATTGCAGGAGGATGGCATTGAATGGTATTTAGGGTTTGATGGCAAGATCTGCCACAGATCGGGACGTCTACAACTGATGTATATGAGCAGTAGACAGGCCCCAGTTCATTGGCAGATACATATGGGGATTGGAATGACGTGTATGGAAGGTGTGATTGCATGAAGATAGCATTGGATGGTCTATATGGGGTTTTGTGGTGAAATCTGCCATTGACATGTAGAGGTGTCCGATAAGAACAGCAGTATTCGGTGTCAATGAGGATTGGATGGCCAGATCTTCTGCAGATTCTGATGTCTACAACTGACATGTATGAGCATTAGTGGAGTCCAGCTGATTGGCAGCTCTATATGGGGGATTAGATGGACAGATCTGATGTAGAATGGGGGGGGGGGGGCACCTCCACACACCTATCAATCCAATCCCAGCATAGAGCTGCCAATCAGCTGGACTCCACTAATGTTCATACATGTTGGTTGTAGACATCCCGATTTGTAGGAATTCTGGCCATCCAACCCTCATCTACCTCAGCTGGACTCCTCTACGTGTCAATGGCAGGCGTCCCGATTTATCCAGCCATCCAACCCTACACACCATCAAATGCTGTCCTCCACCAATCCTAATCACACCCAATATCCTCTGCAGACATCTACCTGTCTAGGGGCTCTCCTCTCTCTCCCCTCCCCCAGTCTAGGGGCTCCTCTCTCTCTCTCCCCCAGTCTACAGTCTAGTTCTGTTTCTCAACTCCAGCCCTCAAGGCGCCCCAACAGGTCATGTTTTCAGGATTTCCCTCAGATGAACTGTTGTGGTAATTACTAAGGCAGTGAAACTGATCAAATCACCTGTGCAAAATAATGGAGAGCCTGAAAACATGACCTGTTGGGGCGCCTTGAGGACTGGAGTTGAGAAACACTGGTCTAGTGCAGTGACGGTGAACCTTGGCACCCCAGATGTTTTGGAACTACATTTCCCATGATGCTCATGCACTCTGCAGTGTAGTTGAGGATCATGGAAAATGTAGTTCCAAAACATCTGGGGTGCCAAGGTTCACCATCACTGGTCTAGGGGCTCCTCTCCCTCTCTCCCCTCCAGTCTAGGGACTCCTCTCTCCTTCCTCCAGTCTAGGGGCTCCCCTCTCTCCTTCCTCCAGTCTAGGGGCTCCCCTCTCTCCTTCCTCCAGTCTAGGGGCTCCCCTCTCTCCTTCCTCCAGTCTAGGGGCTCCCCTCTCTCCTTCCTCCAGTCTAGGGGCTCCCCTCTCTCCTTCCTCCAGTCTAGGGGCTCCCCTCTCTCCTTCCTCCAGTCTAGGGGCTCCTCTCTCTCCTTCCTCCAGTCTAGGGGCTCCTCTCTCCCTCCTCCAGTCTAGGGGCTCCTCTCTCCCTCCTCCAGTCTAGGGGCTCCTCTCTCCCTCCTCCAGTCTAGGGGCTCCTCTCTCCCTCCTCCAGTCTAGGGGCTCCTCTCTCCCTCCTCCAGTCTAGGGGCTCCTCTCTCCCTCCTCCAGTCTAGGGGCTCCTCTCTCCCTCCTCCAGTCTAGGGGCTCCTCTCTCCCTCTCCTCCAGTCTAGGGGCTCCTCTCTCCCTCTCCTCCAGTCTAGGGGCTCCTCTCTCCCTCTCCTCCAGTCTAGGGGCTCCTCTCTCCTCCAGTCTAGGGGCTCCTCTCTCCTCCAGTCTAGGGGCTCCTCTCTCCCTCTCCTCCAGTCTAGGGGCTCCTCTCTCCTCCAGTCTAGGGGCTCCTCTCTCCCTCTCCTCCAGTCTAGGGGCTCCTCTCTCCCTCTCCTCCAGTCTAGGGGCTCCTCTCTCTCTCTCCTCCAGTCTAGGGGCTCCTCTCTCTCTCTCTCCTCCAGTCTAGGGGCTCCTCTCTCTCTCTCCTCCAGTCTAGGGGCTCCTCTCTCTCTCTCCTCCAGTCTAGGGGCTCCTCTCTCTCTCTCCTCCAGTCTAGGGGCTCCTCTCTCTCTCTCTCCTCCAGTCTAGGGGCTCCTCTCTCTCTCTCTCCTCCAGTCTAGGGGCTCCTCTCTCTCTCTCTCCTCCAGTCTAGGGGCTCCTCTCTCTCTCTCTCCTCCAGTCTAGGGGCTCCTCTCTCTCTCTCTCCTCCAGTCTAGGGGCTCCTCTCTCTCTCTCTCCTCCAGTCTAGGGGCTCCTCTCTCTCTCTCTCCTCCAGTCTAGGGGCTCCTCTCTCTCTCTCTCTCCTCCAGTCTAGGGGCTCCTCTCTCTCTCTCTCTCTCCTCCAGTCTAGGGGCTCCTCTCTCTCTCTCTCTCCTCCAGTCTAGGGGCTCCTCTCTCTCTCTCTCTCCTCCAGTCTAGGGGCTCCTCTCTCTCTCTCTCTCCTCCAGTCTAGGGGCTCCTCTCTCTCTCTCTCTCCTCCAGTCTAGGGGCTCCTCTCTCTCTCTCTCTCCTCCAGTCTAGGGGCTCCTCTCTCTCTCTCTCTCCTCCAGTCTAGGGGCTCCTCTCTCTCTCTCTCCTCCAGTCTAGGGGCTCCTCTCTCTCTCTCTCCTCCAGTCTAGGGGCTCCTCTCTCTCTCTCTCCTCCAGTCTAGGGGCTCCTCTCTCTCTCTCTCCTCCAGTCTAGGGGCTCCTCTCTCTCTCTCTCCTCCAGTCTAGGGGCTCCTCTCTCTCTCTCTCCTCCAGTCTAGGGGCTCCTCTCTCTCTCTCCTCCAGTCTAGGGGCTCCTCTCTCTCTCTCCTCCAGTCTAGGGGCTCCTCTCTCTCTCTCCTCCAGTCTAGGGGCTCCTCTCTCTCCTCCAGTCTAGGGGCTCCTCTCTCTCCTCCAGTCTAGGGGCTCCTCTCTCTCTCTCCTCCAGTCTAGGGGCTCCTCTCTCTCTCTCCTCCAGTCTAGGGGCTCCTCTCTCTCTCTCCTCCAGTCTAGGGGCTTCTCTCTCTCCTCCAGTCTAGGGGCTCCTCTCTCTCTCTCCTCCAGTCTAGGGGCTCCTCTCTCTCTCTCCTCCAGTCTAGGGGCTCCTCTCTCTCTCTCCTCCAGTCTAGGGGCTCCTCTCTCTCTCTCCTCCAGTCTAGGGGCTCCTCTCTCTCTCTCCTCCAGTCTAGGGGCTCCTCTCTCTCTCTCCTCCAGTCTAGGGGCTCCTCTCTCTCTCTCCTCCAGTCTAGGGGCTCCTCTCTCTCTCTCCTCCAGTCTAGGGGCTCCTCTCTCTCTCTCCTCCAGTCTAGGGGCTCCTCTCTCTCTCTCCTCCAGTCTAGGGGCTCCTCTCTCTCTCTCCTCCAGTCTAGGGGCTCCTCTCTCTCTCTCCTCCAGTCTAGGGGCTCCTCTCTCTCTCTCCTCCAGTCTAGGGGCTCCTCTCTCTCTCTCCTCCAGTCTAGGGGCTCCTCTCTCTCTCTCCTCCAGTCTAGGGGCTCCTCTCTCTCTCTCCTCCAGTCTAGGGGCTCCTCTCTCTCTCTCCTCCAGTCTAGGGGCTCCTCTCTCTCTCTCTCTCCTCCAGTCTAGGGGCTCCTCTCTCTCTCTCTCTCCTCCAGTCTAGGGGCTCCTCTCTCTCTCTCTCTCCTCCAGTCTAGGGGCTCCTCTCTCTCTCTCTCTCCTCCAGTCTAGGGGCTCCTCTCTCTCTCTCTCTCCTCCAGTCTAGGGGCTCCTCTCTCTCTCTCTCTCCTCCAGTCTAGGGGCTCCTCTCTCTCTCTCTCTCCTCCAGTCTAGGGGCTCCTCTCTCTCTCTCTCTCCTCCAGTCTAGGGGCTCCTCTCTCTCTCTCTCTCCTCCAGTCTAGGGGCTCCTCTCTCTCTCTCTCTCCTCCAGTCTAGGGGCTCCTCTCTCTCTCTCTCTCCTCCAGTCTAGGGGCTCCTCTCTCTCTCTCTCTCCTCCAGTCTAGGGGCTCCTCTCTCTCCTCCAGTCTAGGGGCTCCTCTCTCTCCTCCAGTCTAGGGGCTCCTCTCTCTCCTCCAGTCTAGGGGCTCCTCTCTCTCCTCCAGTCTAGGGGCTCCTCTCTCTCTCTCCTCCAGTCTAGGGGCTCCTCTCTCTCTCCTCCAGTCTAGGGGCTCCTCTCTCTCTCCTCCAGTCTAGGGGCTCCTCTCTCTCTCCTCCAGTCTAGGGGCTCCTCTCTCTCTCCTCCAGTCTAGGGGCTCCTCTCTCTCTCCTCCAGTCTAGGGGCTCCTCTCTCTCTCCTCCAGTCTAGGGGCTCCTCTCTCTCTCCTCCAGTCTAGGGGCTCCTCTCTCTCTCTCCTCCAGTCTAGGGGCTCCTCTCTCTCTCTCCTCCAGTCTAGGGGCTCCTCTCTCTCTCTCCTCCAGTCTAGGGGCTCCTCTCTCTC
The DNA here is from genome assembly GCA_029206835.1 of Rana muscosa. Lineage (NCBI taxonomy): Eukaryota > Metazoa > Chordata > Amphibia > Anura > Ranidae > Rana > Rana muscosa. Next base: position 419,030,798 of record CM055127.1, on the reverse strand, counting down.
TCTCTCCTCCAGTCTAGGGGCTCCTCTCTCTCTCTCTCCTCCAGTCTAGGGGCTCCTCTCTCTCTCTCTCCTCCAGTCTAGGGGCTCCTCTCTCTCCTCCAGTCTAGGGGCTCCTCTCTCTCTCTCCTCCAGTCTAGGGGCTCCTCTCTCTCTCTCTCCTCCAGTCTAGGGGCTCCTCTCTCTCTCTCTCTCCTCCAGTCTAGGGGCTCCTCTCCTCCTGCAGAGCTCTTCCCTGGTCTGTCCCTCCAATCCCTGCAGAGGGATCTCCCCTTGTCCGGTGTGGCCCCTCTTACCTGCTGGTTGTAGGGAGCGGCGCCTCGCTGTGTGATCCGATCATCAGACCCGGGAGGGAAGGAGGAGTCCCCGGGCGGCTGTACTCATCTTCCAGGCAGGATACTTCCTCCCCTCCCCCCTGCACCGGGAGCTTCTCTCTTCTCCTCTCCCCACCAATAACAGCCCCGGGAAGTCCCGCCGGAGGAGCGGACAAGTTGTGTCGGAGGAAGTGCCGGGGATCGGACGGTGTCTGGAGGTGGAATCAGTCTGGCATTACCACATCATTTCCTCCTCCACAGGGGGCGGGGCTGGGACAAGGAGGGATGGGCCGGGACACAGGGGGGCGGGGTCTCAGGATGGGGCCAATCAGGGGAGCGGCTGGGCTGCCGGGGATCCCCCGCACTTCGGAGACGGCGAACTAAGAGTTCGCAGGAAAGACGGAGAATGCGAAAAGGAGCGATGTGTCCTCCCCTCCCACACATCACAGCACGGCTGTCCTCCCCTCCCCCACATCACAGCACGGCTGTCCTCCATCAATAAATCATTTGCCACCATTCCTCCCTATAATGCCAGACACACAGGGACCCTCCAGACACTCTCATCTCTTCTTCTATGGGGGAGATTTACTAAAACTGGAGAGTGTAAATCTGGTGCAGCTCTGCATGGTAGCCAATCAGCTTCCAGGTTTTATTGTCAAACCTTAACTGAACATTATGAAGCTAGAAGCTGATTGGCTACCATGCAGAGCTGCACCAATCTTAGTAATTCTCCCGGATCACATCTCTGTGTTCCGCTGTGCAGAACTGCAGTCCAGTCCATGGAACACGATTCCTATGGATCACACCTCTGCCATTTCTGGAGACCAGCGATTTCTCTGCCTGGTGGGGTTTTTGGTTTCATAGACTTCAGTGGAAATGCATCCAAATCACAGCACATGCGTTATTAATGCATCTCCGCTGCTTCCTCCTGCATGATAACAGACATCCCAAAATCGCATCAAAAAACCGCAAAACACCAACAAAACGCACCAATTGCAGTATATAAAGTACTGTATTCTGTGCTCAGTGTTCACCTACATCTCACTGCAGACCATTCCTGTTGTTCTCGTCCTAATATACTACAGGCAGGCAGTTGATTCAGTTTGCTTCAGTATATTCAGTATATATACACATCCCAGCTTTGTGCAGCTACATCTCACTGCAGGCCATTCCTGGTGTACCTACCTATTCAAATACAGTAGGTCTGGAAGGCCAACAAGGAGAGGCAGACACTTACAGGCCACTGAAAGAGGGCTAGAGGCAACAGTGCTGGTCGTGGACACGGTGCATCCTCAGCACGTGGCGTGGGGCACGCTTGTCCTTTTTTCCGGCAGCTGGTTTGCAGAAAGGTTTGTGCAAGGCGTTTCCAGAGCCTGGGAGGTTACAATTTCCTGGTCCTGGTCCTGGACATCGTGTTGCTGAGGCTCCGGTCAGTCACAGATGGAGCGGTGGAGAAGGTGGTCGTCTGACTGATGCGTTCAGACAATTTTTTAGTCCGCAGCCCCAAGGTCTGATCGGTTCCAGCAACCATTACCAGCGTCTGATTTACAGGAATACCTAGGGGCAAGGTAAGACTTGGAGACCTTTCCAACCGACAATCCTCTGGGTTGCTGGGTCTTGAGGATGGATCACTGGCCAGAGCTTGCACAGTAATGCAATTGAGCTACTGGCCTGTCCTGCATCCAGCGTTCTTTCGGAACGCACATTCAGTGCTGCTGGAGGCTTTGTAACCAATCACAGGGTGCGCCTGTCCACTAACTCGGTCGATCGGCTGACCTTCATAAAAATGAATCAGTCTTGGATCACCAGCTACCAAGCACCTGATGCTGATGTAACCGAATAATTTTTTTGAATGTCAGATCCCTTCAAGACTGCCTATGCTGATGCTGAGTGACTATCCTGTTATGCTCTGTGACTATCCTCTTCCTCCTCAATGTTCATGTTGAGAGCTTCTAAGAACATTTTTGGTTCTGGGCACCACCACCAGTGGCTAAGGCCCAATTTTTCTGCCCCTTTTTAACAGGAGCATGTAATTACAATTTTTGCTGTAATACTTTGCAGCAGGGCTCATTCCTGCGCTCCAACTAGAGTATCTGTGAGGGGTTGCAGTGTTGTGGCAACAGTGCCTAAGGCCCAATTTTTCTGCCCCTGTTTAACAGGGGCGTGTAATTAAAAATGTTGCTGTAATATTTCACAGCAGGGCCCGTTCCTGCGCCCTCCAAGAGTAGGGGCGTGTAATTACAATTCTTGATATAATATTTCACAGCAGGGCCTGTTTCAGCACCCACCAAGAGCAACTGTGAGGACTTACAGTGTTGTGGCACCAGCACACCACCCCCACCAAAGGCCCATATTTTCTGCCACTGTTCAACAGTGGCATGTAATCAGGGCCGGACTGGCCTACCAGGAGACTGGGAGATTTCCCGGTAGGCTGCCTGTCCTGGGGCCTTTTTCAGTTGCGGCTGCAGTGCTCCCTGTCCCCTCTCTCCTGCTCCTGTGTATCATGGAGCTGCCTGGCTCGGTCTGTGTTCGGCGGTGACGCTGTAACACGGTCCCGCCACCCTAGACCGGATCGTGTGATATTAGATAGAGTCAGCGTTCAGCCTATCACAGGAGCCGGTCTAGGGGGGCTGGACCGTGTTACACATGAGGAGATGCCCGCCGTACAGCCCGCCCTGTGTGCTAGGTTTGGAGGATCGGCAGGGGGGCGCATATAGAGGAAATTAGCTTTCTATATTCCTCCATACAGCCGCTGAATGCTTGCAGGAGGGGGAGGAGGAGAATCAAGCATTCCGCGGCTGTATGGAGGAATATAGAAAGTGCATTTCCTCTATATGCGCCCCCCTGCCGATCCTCCTATCCAACTTCTTTTGCTGGCCCCTCCTAGTTCTCCTTGTGGCTCCCCCCTCCAGTGCTCTCCTCCCCCACCAAACTTTCCAGCCCCCCCACAGTTTTCTCCACCTCTGTTCTTTCTACCCCCCCTGCTCTCCAGCTCTCCCCATCACTCTCCAATTACCATCCCAGTGCTCTCCACCCCGCTCCCCCCCCAGTGCTCTCCACTCCCCCAGTGACTCCACCCCTGTTCTCCCCCCCTGTGCTCTCCACTCCCCCAGGGCCCTCCACCCCTGTTCTCCCCCCCTGTGCTCTCCACTCCCCCAGTGCCCTCCACCCCTGTTCTCCCACCCCCCCTTAGTGCTCTCCACTCCCCCAGTGCCCTCCACCCCTGTTCTCCCCCCCCAGTGCTCTCCACTCCCCCAGTGCCCTCCACCCCTGTTCTCCCCCCCTGTGCTCTTCACTCCCCCAGTGCCCTCCACCCCTGTTCTCTCCCCCCCCAGTGCTCTCCATTCCCCCAGGGCCCTCCACCCCTGTTCTCCCCCCCCCCAGTGCTCTCCACTCCCCCAGTGCCCTCCACCCCTGTTCCCCCCCCAGTGCTCTCCGCTCCCCCAGTGCCCTCCACCCCTGTTCTCCCCCCCTGTGCTCTCCACTCCCCCAGTGCCCTCCACCCCTGTTCCCCCCCCTGTGCTCTCCACTCCCCCAGTGCCCTAAACCCCTGTTCTCCCCCCCCCAGTGCTCTCCACTCCCCCAGTGCCCTCCACCCCTGTTCTCCCCCCAGTGCTCTCCACTCCCCCAGGGCCCTCCACCCCTGCCCCCCCCCTGTGCTCTCCACTCCCCCAGTTCCCTCCACCCCTGTTCTCCCCCCCCAGTGCTCTCCACTCCCCCAGTGCCCTCCACCCCTGTTCTCCCCCCCCAGTGCTCTCCACTCCCCCAGGGCCCTCCACCCCTGTCCCCCCCTGTGCTCTCCACTCCCCCAGTGCCCTCCACCCCTGTTCTCCCCCCCTGTGCTCTCCACTCCCCCAGTGCTCTCCACCCCTGTCCCCCCCCCTGTGCTCTCCTTTCCCCCAGTGCACTCCACCACCCCTGTTCCCCCCCTAGTGCTCTCCACTTCCCCAGGGCCCTCCACCCCTGTTCTCCCCCCCCCCACTGCTCTCCACTCCCCCAGTGCTCTCCACCCCTGTTCTTTCTCTCCCCCCCCAGTGCTCTTCACTCCCCCAGTGCTCTTCACCCCTGTTCTTTCCCCCCAGTGCTCTCCAGCTCTCCCCATCACTCCCCAGCCCCCACCTCAGTGCTCTCCGCCCCCCACAGTGCTCTCCAGCCCCCCCGTGCTCCCCGCCCCTGTTCTTTCTCCCCCCCAGTGCTCTCCATCCCTGTTCTTTCTCCATCCCAGTGCTCTCCACCCCTGTTCTTTCTCCCCCCCAGTGCTCTCCACCCCTGTTCTTCCCCCCCCAGTGCTCTCCACCCATGTTCTTCCCCCCCCCCCCAGTGCTCTCCAGCTCTCCCCATCACTCCCCAGCGCCACCCCAGTGCTCTCCGCCCCCCACAGTGCTCTCCAGCCCCCCGTGCTTCCCACCCCTGTTCTTTCTCCCCCCCCAGTGCTCTCCACCCCTGTTCTTTCTCCCCCCCCCAGTGCTCTCCACCCCTGTTCTTCCCCCCCAGTGCTCTCCACCCCTGTTCTTTCTCCCCCCCAGTGCTCTCCACCCATGTTCTTCCCCCCCCCAGTGCTCTCCAGCTCTCCCCATCACTCTCCAGCCCCCTGTGCTCCCCACCCCTGTTCTTTTTGCCCCCCTCCATGTGCTCTCCAACCCCGCCAGTGCTCTCCAGCCCCCCGTACTTTCCACCCCTGTTTTTTCTGCCCTCCACTGGTGTTCTCAAGCTCCCCCCATTGCTCTCCACCCCCCAGTGCTCTCCACTCCCCCCTGCTCTTTGTACCCCCCAGTGCTCTCCAGCCCCCATGCTCTACACCCCTGTTCTTTCTGCTCCCCCAGTGCTCTCAAGATCCCCCCCAGTGCTCTTTATCTCCCACACTCTTAGCCCCCTCAGTGCTCTCCAGCCCCCCCTCTCAGCCTCCCATGCTCTCCACCCCTGTTCTTTTTGGCTCCCCCCAGTGCTCTCAAGCCCCCCCCCAGCGCTCTCCGCTCCCCACCCCTGTGATCTCCACTCCCCCTGCTCTTTGCCCCCACCCATGTGCTCTCCAACCCCGCCAGTGCTCTCCGCTTCCCCTTCTCTCCAGCTCCCACCCAGTGCTCTCACTTCCCCAGGACCACAGGACAGGCTGACTGAGGCCGGAAAATGAGGACGGCTGAAGGTGCAGGTGGCCAGGGACCACTCCATCTCACAGCAAACAGATCCTCTGGAAGGAGCACTGTCCCCATCCAAAATGAGAACAGACCCTGCCTGCTGATGGCGATCATGGATACCCTGCTAGCATGGAAGGTACCATACCGAGCATCAACAACACACCTTCCCACAGACAGGGACTGCAGACTGGGACATGGGGCATAGGAGAGGCTGCATTTATGGGCACAGTGAGACTGCATTCATGGGCACAGTAAAGCTGCATTTGATGGACACAGTGATGCTGCATTGATGGGCACAGTGAGGCTGCAATGATGGGCACAGTGAGGCTGCAATGATGGGCACAGTGAGGCTGCATTCATGGGCAGAGTAAAGCTGCATTTGATGAGCACAGTGAGGCTGCATTTATGGGCACAAGGAGGCTGCATTAATGGGCACAGTGAGGCTGCAATGATGGGCACAGTGAGGCTGCAATGGTGGGCACAGTGAGGCTGCAATGGTGGGCACAGAGAGGCTGCATTTGATGAGCACAGTAAGGCTGCATTTGATGAGCACAGTGAGGCTGCATTTGATGAGCACAGTGAGGCTGCAATGGTGGGCACAGTGAGGCTGCAATGGTGGGCACAGTGAGGCTGCATTGATGGGCACAGTGAGGCTGAATTTAATTGACACTGATGAGGCTGCATTTGATGGGCACTGGTGAGGCTGCATTGAGCTCTTGTATCATGTCTGCAGCCTCTGACCATCTCCTGTATCATGTCTGCAGTCTCTAAAGGGAGTCTGGAGAGGAGTCAAGAGTGGGAGCACCACCGGGATGGGGGTCATGGGAGAAGTCAGATGTGTGTGGACTGTGGAGAGGAGACTATATAGGATAAAACCAGAGCCACCAAGCTGGAGCCGACTGACTGAGCCCTGCACGGTGCACCTGAGAGGAGGTCAGTGACAGCACCGCTAGGCCAGTCTGAGGGGGATCACTGATGTAAGGGGGGAGTGAATACGATAATGTAAGGGGGCACTGATATAAAAGGTTTCCCCCCTTACCTTAGTGTATTCTTTTTGTGGAAGGTGGTCCCTCCCCCCACGTTCTGAGTTCCTGGGGTCCCCCTTGATGATTGACGACTTTTAACTGGAATTTGCGTTTTATTTATATATATATATATATGTAGCACTACCCCCGTAGGAGCTGCTGTTTGTTTGATTTGGGTCTACGTCCTGCCTATCAACCCCTGGAAGTGGCTCAAGCCTTCCCTTAGCACAACTGATATGAATAAGGAGTGTGAGACCTATTGAGTATTAGGAGACACAATCCTGCATACATCACACAATAACCTGTAAATGTTATTACCTTTGCTGGTCACTAGTCCTTCTAAGTGACAGAGATACTTCACACAAGTTATATGCTTAATCAAAGGTACCTTTACTCAGTATAAAAGGGAAGGGTAAAGAATCACATTAATACACACAGTTGACTCTGCATGCGCATTGCAGAGTCAATAAACCAATAAGGATAGGTATCACTGAGATTAGGTAATAACAGGAAATAACATCAGCTATATATTTGTACATGTATCTATATGTGTCTCTGCACGGCTAACTGTTTGCTCGCAAGCTCCCCCTTTGTTGCAATACCTTGCACGTGTTCATTCCCTATAATAGGTAAGCAAGGCCTATCTGCGTCCCACTCAAAGTTCCTTTCTCCAATGAAATCTTCGCTAGCCACCGTCGGTGCACAAGTTAAATTGTAATCCACAGGGTTTCAACAAGATGCTGTAATTATCCGCAATATACCTGAGTACTCGTGTGCCTGCCACCCACTAATGACGGATGCACCAATCTCTGATCACATAGTCTCCAGTGAGATACACTAGGCCGCAAGCTGTGGCGTGATAGGTGAAGTGTGGCTGGCACTAACTAAATCACTTTCCTCTAAGGTAGTAGTCAATTCTGGGCAGGTGCCCTTCTCACCAAACAGGCCCGACTTTCAGATAGTCTCCTCTGGCTTGTCCCGGTCACTCGATCTCCACGCTTCTGCTTCAGCTGCAGTCTCCGGACTCAGTCACTAACAGCATATGGTGATGGACGACTCCGGTCTCTGCTGGGCAATCACAGGACGCTGTGGACGATCCTCTGCTGGAAATCACTCAGGCACTCCCGTAATTTAGGCCCAGGCTTCTGGCCTAATCCTTAGGAAGCAGGCCTCCGTGCCAACTTCCTGCTTGATTGAGAGCTGGATCCAGAGAGAGAGACGCTGGCCCCTTCCCTGGTTTAAGTAGTCTGCCCAGAATGCTTTGCGGTGTTGCAATGCACCCTGGGCAATGTAGTCTGTCTTTTACTAAAAGCAACAAAGTCTTTTCTCCTAGCTGATATCTGTCCCAAAGTGTATTAGTTGCATTGTAACACTTATACCACCGGAGGGAGACGGATTCCTTCTTACATATGGACATCCTGCTACACACTCCCCCCACTTAAAGTCTTTGGTCCCCAAAGAGGACAACAGTATGTAACCTAACACATACTTTGGCAATACCTGCAGGGAAATTTGTTAGTTTATGCATGACAATAAACAACTTGCCTTTTCATAAGCAGGATTTAAACTTAAACAGCTCATATCATAACACAGAGCCGACAGAGGAACCTCCCACCAATTATCACAAGGAGGGAGGTTGTCCTGTATACGGACCACCGACACTTGGGTGTCTGTTTCAGATGTGCTAGGGAGTGAGCTGGGGTTGTCTTCCACTGAATCTGAATCTGGAGTGGAAGAGCTAGACTGATCAATGGTTCTCTTAGAAGTGATGATGGCCTCCTCAGAGCATTCACCCAATTGGTCGTACGTCAGTCTTTTTGGGGGGTGAATTACTCTTCTTTCCCTCTGCTCTTTAGGTATCATATTCTCAAGGACATTGGGGCTGGCTGTTTCTAGAAGCTCTTCAGGGGCTTCCTCATCTAGTTCAGGCATGTTGGGCTCCAGAACTTCAGGAGCGTCCCGCTCTCCTTCAGATAGAGACAACGACCCTTCTTCTGGGTCTTCCATTGACAAAGAGCCTGCGTCATCAGCTACCTCCTCAATGAGAATGTTTGAAGGCACGAATTCAGGAGCTTCTGCCCGAAGAGTTCCATTGTCAACTGTTTTGGGTGAGGTTTGGGAGGTGGTCATGGGTTCTGGCAATTGGGATGACCACAACCAGTCAGATTCTGCTTCTTCATCCTCTTGACCTTCATTGTCAGAGTCTCCATCTCTCACATCTGGAAGCACTGTTTGAGATCGGGTGATGGGTCTGGAACCTTGAGAAGTTGAAGGGGTTTCTTGTGAGTCAGATGCAGGAGGCATGCAAACTGCCTCGGAGAGGGGCAACAAGTGATTCCTGTGCCAGGTCTTTAACGGTCCCACGCTTCCTTCTGGCCTAATTTGGTACACAGGAAGGTTTTCCAGCTTCTTGCAGATAACATAAGGTTGGGATTTCCAACGGTCAGCCAACTTATGTTTTCCCGGAATTCCCAAGTTCCTCAACAGCAGTCTATCTCCTGGCTGTAAATCTTGAATTCTGACTCTTAGGTCAAAGTTTCTTTTATTTCTCAGCCCCCGTTGGTCAGATGCTGCTTGGGCCTTTTCAAAAGCTGTCTTCAGACTCTTTCTCAATCGGTCTACATACCCCTTGTGGGATGCTGCTGAGGTATGATCCAGCGATATGCCAAAGGCCAAGTCCACTGGCAACCGAGCCTCCCGCCCGAACATCAAACGGTATGGTGAATACCCGGTGACATCACTGGCAGTGCTATTGTAGGCATGCACTATGGCAGCTACATGCTTGCTCCAATGTTGCTTTTTCTCTGAACTCAGAGTCCCCAACATATCCAAGAGAGTCCGGTTAAACCGTTCAGGCTGAGCATCTCCTTGTGGGTGATAAGGGGTTGTCCTGGTCTTCTGGATGCCTAACAGGTCTAATAACTTCTTTATTAATTTGCTTTCAAAGTCTCTGCCCTGATCTGAATGAAGGCGTTGGGGTAGACCATAGTGCACAAAGAATTTTTCTACCAGTACTTTGGCTACTGTTGAGGCCTTCTGGTCTTTTGTTGGGAATGCTTGAGCATATCTGGTAAAGTGATCTGTTATTACCAAGACATTCCCTTGACCACTCAGATCAGGCTCCAGGCAAAGGAAGTCAATGCACACCAGTTCCATAGGTCCCTGACTTTGCAGATGGCCCATTGGGGCTGCTTGACGTGGCAAGGTCTTCCTTTGAATGCATCGGACACAGGAATGGCAATATCCTTCCACTTCAGCCCGCATGCAGGGCCAATAGAACCTATCCCGTACAAGGTGAAAAGTCCGTTCGGACCCTAGGTGACCATGGTTGTCATGGAGGGCAGCTAGGACCGCTTCTCAATATTTGGCTGGTAGAAACAGCTGCGACTTCTCTTCTGAGTCATCAGAGGGGCCCCTTCGGTAGACTACCCCTTGACGTATGTGTAGCCGATCCCACTCCCTGCGCAACAATCGGGCTTCTCTTGGGGAGTCTGTTTCAAGCATCTCGGGACGCTGGCTTTCCAGGGCCTTTATCAGGAGTTTCCCTAAAGAGTCTTCTTCTTGCTCCTTTCTCAAATCCCTTTTTGTCAGCTTGGGCAAGCCCTCCCCTTCGACTTGGGTCACACTGCAATAGCACTTCGGTACTCCAACAGCTGAGACCCCAATTTCTTCGGCTCTTGACCCACCTCTGGCTTGAAGTTCTGTCCCCTGATATAGGGCTTGCACTCCCTCTGGGTCTAGTTGGGCCCATTCTTCGGTAGGGTCGGTGGGGGCATGAGACCTCCTGGACAGGGCATCTGCATCCCTATTTCCCACTCCGGGTCGGTACTTCAAGCTGAAGGTGAAGCTTGAAAGGGCAGCCAACCACCGGTGTCCCGTTGCATCCAACTTGGCAGTGGTCAGAAGGTAGGTGAGCGGGTTATTATCTGTCTTCACCACAAACTCCGCCCCATATAGGTAGTCTCTCAGTTTGTCTACCACTGCCCATTTCAAGGCCAGGAATTCAAGCTTGTGGGTGGGGTAATTCTTCTCAGCAGGTATCAGACTCCTGCTCACATATGCGACGGGTCTTAGGTAACCATCATGTTCCTGGTACAGCACCCCACCCAGCCCATCTCGGCTGGCATCTACATGCAGTTCATAAGGCTTCTTTGGATCAGCATAGGCCAGGACTGGTGCAGTGGTAAGACTCTTCTTTAACATCTGGAAGGCTTCCTCACACTCCCCTGTCCACTGGTCTTGAATCGACTCTTTGGGCCTTCGGGGTCCCATGGTGAGTTTCACTGGTTTGACCAGCTCTGGAACATCATCTTCCCCTTCGTTTCTGAGTAACTCGTTCAGGGGTCTGGCAATCTTGGCGAATCCTTCTACAAATCTTCTGTAGTAAGAACAGAACCCCAGGAATGACCGAAGCTCAGTCACGTTGGTAGGTCTCGGCCAAGAGGTGACGGCATCCAGCTTCTCTGGGTCCGTGGCCACCCCTTCTGCAGAAACGATATGGCCCAGGTAATGGACTGAGGACTGGTAAAATTGACACTTCTCTGGGGAGAGTTTCAGGCCCTCTTCACTGAGCCTCTTCAGGACCTTCTCCAGTCTCTCTTCATGCTCTTCTAGGGTTCTCCCGAACACGATAACATCGTCCAAATATACCAGTACCTCTATTAGATTCATGTCCCCGACGGTTCTCTCCATTAGCCTTTGGAAAGTGGCGGGGGCTCCTGATAACCCTTGAGGCATACGGTTGAACTCAAAGAACCCCACAGGGGTGATGAAGGCTGTCTTCTCCCGATCCTCAGGGTGCATGGGGATTTGGTAATATCCACTTTTTAGATCCATTACACTGAACCACTTGGCCCCTGACAGACTCTGCAGGGCGTCTTCAATTCGGGGAGTGGTGTATTGATCTGGGATGGTCCTTCTGTTTAGTGTTCTGTAGTCGATACACAGTCTCAGCGACCCGTTCTTCTTTCGGACTACCACTATTGGAGAAGCGTAAGGGCTCCTGGATTCTCGAATAATCCCCGTCCTCTTCAGCTCAGCCAACTGTTCCCGCAAGTCTTCTAAGTCACCCAGTGGGACCCGTCAAACTCTCTCTCTAAAGGGCTTATCTTCTTGTAAGCGTATCTTGTGAGTGGCACTCCTTGCGCACCCCACATCGAACTCATCTTTAGAGAAGATCTTTTCCCACCTTGCAAGTTGAGCTTTGGCCCTTTTTCTCCATTCTGGTGGGAGGGCCGTGTCTTCAGAACAGAGCTTCTCTATGGTGACTTCACCCCTTTCTTCTTTCTTCAATTCACACGGGGCAATGGGGGTGGCTGGATTCACCTGGCCCAACAGCATTCTGGCCGGCACCTTCACTGGTGTATTAGCAGTGTTCCTTATACTCACTGAAACCCTCCCATGGCTTTTCTGTAGGGCCTTCAATGGGATCACTTTGGGGATTACTTCAATCCCTTTCTGTCTTTCCTGTGGGCCTGGTTCGAAGACAATGAAGGGGCCTGGCTGTTTCCATGTGAGCTTGACAGAAGCCCTCAGGCAAGTCACCTCTCCCGGTTGTAATACCTTCTCCGTCTTGTCTAGCTTCCAAATCTTGCCAACTCCCTCAGCCGGGGCCTTCTGCTCCAGTACCAGGTGCTGGTAGGCTTGCCTTAACATGGGGTGGACTCTTGTGGTCGGGGCTTCTTCCTGTTGGGCCAACGGTGTCAGCAGTCGCCTGACTAGATCAGTGTTGGTCCCTATGATGAGTGAGCTCTTGCTGGCCCCTGGTGGGCGAGGGCACACTACTGCCAGAGTATCGAAGGTCTCTGTCTCCCCAGCCACTGAGGGATCAAAAGTCAACTTGATTGGCAGGTAACCGTCATAGGGAAAGCTCTGAGTTCCAATACCCCATATTTCCAGTTCCTCTAATTTCTGTAGGGGCAGATGTTTAAGATGTTTATCATAGAAATCCCTATACAGAAGAGTCACTTGAGCCCCAGTGTCAAGAAGAGCCTTGGTGTAGATCCCTTCTACTTGTCTGGAGACTACTGGAGAAGGCCCCACTAACTTGGCAGGGAACTCCTTCAACACAGTCTTCTTGCTGGGTTCAGTTACCTGTACCCTCACTTCTTTTTTTCTTGAGTTTCCGGTGGGTCTCAGTCCCTTCTGGGTCTGGTGTGCACTGGCCTTCTGTTCAACAGCAGCCTGAGTTGTGGGACGGGGCCTAATTGGCAGAGGTTTAGGTCCCTGACTCTGATGTTTTGGATCATTGGACTTCTTGAAGGAGTTCCTGGAAACTGGTGGGCGCCCGGCTGACTCCTTCACCGGGGCCCTCTGAAGTTTTCCGCCGGCTTGCGATATCTGGATGCAACTTCATCTGGGCTGGGACACACTGCTCTAACATGCCCGATTCCCCCACAATTGAAGCATGTTATCAATCTCTTAGGCTTCTGTACTAGTTCCATATTGGAGCTAGGAGGTTTTTTTGGTTCCTCTGACGTGTTCTTGTTGTGTGGCACAGAGGCCTGGCTAGTCAGCATAGACACCATTTCTACTAGTTGTGACACCTGGGTCTTTAGGAGTTCAACTTCTGAATCACCTTCTTCTGCACTTAACATTCTGACTCGGGCAGTTGGTTCGGTGTGTTGACTCCTCCTTTTGTCTTCCAACATGGCCTCCTCCTCCCTGACTATCCGGATCAAGTCGGGGTATTCCAGGCTGCTCCCGTCCCGCCGGGTGCGTAGCAATAATGCGATGGGGTCCAAGGGTTGAGCTCCCCTCAACACCTGCTGGGCACGGGCCTCATCCACTTTTCTTGGATCGATCCCTTTCTTCAGTAGGATCCGATGCAGGATCTTATCCAGGCGTCCTATGAATTCTGACAGCTTCTCTCCCTCTTTTTGGTAGCAATGCCCCAGCTGGTAAGTGAGTTCAGTGACGTTTTCCGTCCCGCCGAACACATTCTGCAGAATATCCAGATAATCCTGTGCATTGCAGTCCTTCTTGCTTAACTTGAGGTTACGTATGGCCTCCAGAGCAGGCCCCTTTAAGCTTTCCACAATCCGTTGTTTTTTTTGTTGTTCTGGCACCTCCCATTCTTCTAGGGCCTGAGTGGCGCCATCTAGCCACTCTTCAAATCCATCTTCCACTGAAGGTACAGGTTTCTTCCCAGAAAAGGTCCTGAGTTTCCTGTATCCTAGTCTGAAGGGTCCTTTTTACACTTGGTCACAATCTCCCCCAGGACAGCGCACAATTCTGAGCTAAGGGTGGTCAATGGTGGTGAACCGGGACCCTTTTGTTGGGCGCTCCCTCCTGTGCTGGGGCCTCCTGAAGTAGTGGATGTGGGGCCATCTTTATTCTCTTCTGGGTGTATCAGGAGGAGTTCTACTTGGTTTGTAGTTTTTATGCTGGCACCCTTGAAGTAGTCAGAGATTCCGTTCCTCCACTCACATAATGCATAGGTGTGGGGATTTACAGTATCTGTCTTTATGTCAATCACCCATGGCTTCCTGTCCGTGGACAATGCTCTCAAGACTGGAGTTAGCTGCTCCTCTACCCAGGCCTCTCTCTGGATTTCAACCACCAGGCCATTTCCGGGTAGGATGCCTTCATCCCTGCACCACCGGGCTACGGCAGCAGGGTCCATTTCTGTGCTGTAAGGGTTCTGTCTAGGGGGAAAGTTGATTGCAGAACCGTAGAATATCCCGGACGAGCCCCCACGTGTAGCACTACCCCGTAGGAGCTGCTGTTTGTTTGATTTGGGTCTACGTCCTGCCTATCAACCCCTGGAAGTGGCTCAAGCCTTCCCTTAGCACAACTGATATGAATAAGGAGTGTGGGACCTATTGAGTATTAGGAGACACAATCCTGCATACATCACACAATAACCTGTAAATGTTATTACCTTTGCTGGTCACTAGTCCTTCTAAGTGACAGAGATACTTCACACAAGTTATATGCTTAATCAAAGGTACCTTTACTCAGTATAAAAGGGAAGGGTAAAGAATCACATTAATACACACAGTTGACTCTGCATGCGCATTGCAGAGTCAATAAACCAATAAGGATAGGTATCACTGAGATTAGGTAATAACAGGAAATAACATCAGCTATATATATGTACATGTATCTATATGTATCTATATGTGTCTCTGCACGGCTAACTGGTTGCTCGCGAGCTCCCCCTTTGTTGCAATACCTTGCACGTGTTCATTCCCTATAATAGGTAAGCAAGGCCTATCTGCGTCCCACTCAAAGTTCCTTTCTCCAATGAAATCTTTGCTAGCCACCGTCGGTGCACAAGTTAAATTGTAATCCACAGGGTTTCAACAAGATGCTGTAATTATCCGCAATATACCTGAGTACTCGTGTGCCTGCCACCCACTAATGACGGATGCACCAATCTCTGATCACATAGTCTCCAGTGAGATACACTAGGCCGCAAGCTGTGGCGTGATAGGTGAAGTGTGGCTGGCACTAACTAAATCACTTTCCTCTAAGGTAGTAGTCAATTCTGGGCAGGTGCCCTTCTCACCAAACAGGCCCGACTTTCAGATAGTCTCCTCTGGCTTGTCCCGGTCACTCGATCTCCACGCTTCTGCTTCAGCTGCAGTCTCCGGACTCCGTCACTAACAGCATATGGTGATGGACGACTCCGGTCTCTGCTGGGCAATCACAGGACGCTGTGGACGATCCTCTGCTGGAAATCACTCAGGCACTCCCGTAATTTAGGCCCAGGCTTCAGGCCTATTCCTTAGGAAGCAGGCCTCCGTGCCAACTTCCTGCTTGATTGAGAGCTGGATCCAGAGAGAGAGACGCTGGCCCCTCCCCTGGTTTAAGTAGTCTGCCCAGAATGCTTTGCGGTGTTGCATTGCACCCTGGGTAATGTAGTCTGTCTTTTACTAAAAGCAACAAAGTCTTTTCTCCTAGCTGATATCTGTCCCAAAGTGTATTAGTTGCATTGTAACACTTATACCACCGGAGGGAGCCGGATTCCTTCTTACATATGGACATCCTGCTACATATATATATATATATATATATATATATAAAGCCCTATGTGCTTTCATATCTGTCTTATCTATATATTATACACTCTTCAAATGTGCTTTAAAATGCATGGTTTTCCCTTTCATGAACAAGAAAATAATGACGTTATGCTGTTACGCTGGTATAATAATGCTATGGGGCTGGTATGAAATTTTTTCCAGGGCTGGATTTTATTCCCAGTCCGGCCCTGCATGTAATTACAATTCTCGATATAATAGTTCACAGCAGGGCCTGTTCCAGCGCCCGCCGCCCACCAAGAGTAACTGTGAGGGCTTACAGTGTTCTGGTACCACCAACACCTAAGGCCCAATTTTCTGAAGAGTATATAGGGCAGGCCATATAGTATATACAGGCAGTCCCCTACTTTCAAACATCCGACTTACAAACGACTCCTACTTACAAACAGAGGGAGACAACAGGAAGTGAGAGACAATCTACCCCTGGGAAGGGAAATTCTCTCCAGTAATAGTTAATATGGGAAAAAGGTGTCTCCACTGATGCTTTATCACCAATCCTTGTTTCCCTAAAAACCCAAAATTTTCTAAATCCAATTGTCATTGGGACAGAAGGTGAGATGAAATCTTCTGAACAGGGGCGCAGACAGCAAAACAAATGTTACAGGGGTGATAACCCTTCCCTATGTTTTCCAAAAAGCTTAAAAATTGATTTTTTGGCTGGAGCTACACTTAAAAAATGTACCAGTTCCAAAATACAAACAGATTCTACTTAAGAACAAACCTACAGTCCCTGTCTTTCTTGGGACCGCCTGTATACTGCTGTTAAGAGAAGTATATAGGGCCTGGGGGCCCCTGGCGTTTTCTTTTTTAATTTGAGTGCGCGGTTCCCCTTAATATCCATACAAGACCCAAAGGGCCTGGTAACGAGCTGGGGGGGGGGGGAGGGGGGTACCCATGCCATTTTTCTCAATAATTTTCATCTATATTGCCGGGACCCAACATTACATTAAAGCCGCAAGCAGTTTTAAATGACTTTTATTCCTTTAGAAATTTCATTTTGTGCAGGGACAGTTCTAAACACGGGAAACACGTGCCACTCCACGTGCCACTTCACAGGCATACTATAGACACCCCCAGGTATGATATTTAAAGAAATATTTCACTTTTATTTTTTCACTTTAAGCATCATTAAAATCACTGCTCCTGAAAAAACTGCAGTTTTTAAAACTTTGTTTTGCATTGATACATGTCCCCTGGGGCAGGACCCGGGTCCCCAAGTGCATTTTTAAAGCATGTATTTTTGATGTGTTTAACCACTTCCCGCCCAGTCAATAGCGAATTGACGTCCGGGAAGTGGTTGCAATATCGATACTGGACGTCATATGATATTGCCTTGAGCGCGCCCGCGGGGGCGCGCAGCGCGGTGATCGGGGACGGCATGTGTCCCTCGGACACAGCGCTACCCCGATCACGGTTAACAGCCAATTTCATTGGCTGTTTACCATGTGATCGGCTGTGTCAAAGTCACAGCCGATCACCTGTCAAAACAAACTCGGCGGCGCGCTCCGTGCGCGCCGCCACAGGCTTGCAGAGCGGGGATCGGGGAAGGCGAGTGTCCCTTGGACACAGCGCGTCCCCGATCAGAGTAAACAGCCAATGAATTGGCTGTTTACCACGTGACCGGCTGTGTCCAATCACAGCCGGTCACAAATGTAAACAAACTCCACAGGAGTTACTACCTGATCCCTGCTCTCTCCTCACACACCGATCTGTGAGGAGAGAGAAGAGATCAGTAAGTTAGCTCAGTGTAGTTTGTCTACATAAATTTACAGTGCACAACACGCCCCCCCCCCATAAAGAGGACCTGTCACACAGCCCAGCACATCAATCAGCCCAGCCAATCAGCCCATCTGTCAATCAGCCCATCTGTCAATCAATCAGCCCATCTGTCAATCAATCAGCCCATCTGTCAATCAATCAGCCCACCTGTCAATCAATCACCCCACCTGTCAATCAATCACCCCACCTGTCAATCAATCACCCCATCTGTCAATCAATCAACCCATCTGTCAATCAATCAATCAGCCCATCTGTCAATCATCTGTCACAGGCCCACCTCCATCGGTACCGCCATTGGCACTGCCACACAGGCTACCAGTACCGCTATCGGTACCAGTACCACCACCAGTACCGCCACCAGGCCCAGCATCTATACTGCCACACAGGCCCGCTACCAGTATCACCACTAGTGCCGCCATCGGTACCACCACCAGTACCACCACCCGTACCACCGTCGGTAGTGCCACCACCACCTGTACCACCACCTGTACCGCCATCGGTACCATCACCACCCGTACCACCACCACCTGTACCGCCATCGGTACCACCACCACCTGTACCGCCATCGGTACCACCACCACCCATACCGCCATCGCTACCACCACCACCTGTACCGCCACCGGTACCGCCGCCACCACCACCACCCATACCGCCATCGGTACCACCACCACCTGTACCGCCATTGGTACCACCACCACCCATACCGCCATCGGTACCACCACACAGGCCCACCACTAATACCTCCATCGGTACTACCACACAGACCGCCACCACTACCACCAGCAGTACCATTACACAGGCCCACCAATAAGCACTGCCATAATGTCCCAAAGGGTTTACACACCTGAGGAGGCATATGCCATTCTTGCCATGTCGGATGATGAGAGCAGCGGGGAGCTCCCATTATCCGATTCTGGTTCGGAATACGAGCCAGTGGAGGATAGTGGCTCAGAGTCCGAGTCCCCGGAGGAAACCGTCCCTCCAAAAAGAATGCGATCGGCACCAAGATCAGCACCAAGATCAGCACCAAGATCAGGAGAACTGCCCACCACCAGCAGCGCCATACCCCAGGAAGAGGAGCCCAGTACAAGCAATGGAAATGCACGCCCAACCCGAAGAATCCAGCCCCAATCCTACCTTCCCGATGCCCTGGTAAACCCCTTATGGTTGCCTGCCAACTCAGGATCCGCTATCATCCCCCCTTTCACCGCACAGCCAGGTGTGCAGCCCGACACTACAAATTTTTCTAAATTTGATTATTTTTGTTTATTTTTCCCACAAGATTTGCTGCAGAATATAGTGGATCAAACGAATCTGTATGCATCCCAATTTATTGCTGCCAACCCCAATTCTTCCTACGCCCGCATGTTCCAGTGGCGGCGTCTAACATTGGAGGAATTTAAATTATTTTTGGGCCTTATGTTCAATATGGGGCTTACAAAAAAGAACGAAGTCCATTCATATTGGTCCAAACGCCCCATCCAACACATGCCCATATATTCCGCTGTCATGTCCAGGAAAAGATACGACATGATTATGCGCTTTCTCCACTTCAATGACAATTCACAGTGCCCTCCCCGAGATCATCCCAACTACGACAAATTGTACAAGATACGCCCCCTAATCAATGCCTTTTCCCAGCGATTTGAAGACGTTTTCATCCCAGACCAAAAAATTTGTGTGGACGAGTCCCTCGTACATTTCACCGGCCGACTGCAGTTCAAGCAGTACATACCAAGCAAGAGAGCCAGGTATGGGTTAAAATTAAATAAATTATGTGATTGAGCCACTGGATACGTCTGCAAATTCAGGATCTACGAAGGCAAAGACTCCCAGCTCCAGCCCCGTGATTGCCCCACATATATTGGAACCAGTGGGAAAATTGTCTGGGAGTTGGCATACCCCCTGTTCGGAAAAGGTTACCATTTATATGTTGATAATTATTATACCAGCCTGCCCCTTTTTCGCCACCTTTACAGTAAACAAACCCCGGCCTGCGGTACCTTCAAAAAAAACCGGAAGGGATTCCCACAAAATTTATTGACAAAAAAATTGCGACCTGGAGAATCGGCATCCATGAGGAACGAGGAGGTGTTGGCCATGAAGTGGAGGGACAAGAAAGATGTCCACATCCTCTCTACGATCCACAATGACACCATGGAGATCCCAAGAAGACGCGGCTCCATTGTAAAGCCTGAATGTGTCCACGACTACAATTTGTACATGGGGGGGTGGATTTAAACGACCAGATGCTACAGCCCTACTTATCAACCAGAAAGTCCCATTATTGGCACAAAAAAGTTGCGTTTCACCTGTTTCACATGGCCCTTTTTAATTCGTTTGTCTGCTACCAAAAAGCAACTCAAAATCACCGACTCCACTACCTCCAATATATCGAAGATATCATCGATAGGATAGGATAGGACACCTCTGCCTGCTACCTGGACCTGTGCTTTGGCTGTGCTCTGGCTGTGCTGACAGTATCTCTGCCTGTGCGAACTATGGACAGTATTCCTGCCTGCTGCCTGGATGATTGCTTTTGCTGTCGCTGACCTCATCCCTGCCTGCTGCCTGGACCGATGCTCTCCTCTGTGGACCACTGCACTTCTAAAACCACAGGTAATCTTTTGTTATTTGGTATGTACCTGCTATGTGTTAGATATATGAAGGGCCTTCAAAAATGTGATCGGTAGTCAGAAAATGATATGTGCAATTAATGCTGCTAGAATGCCTGGAGGTGCTACTTGGATGTTGGGCCTCTGTATGTGGCCAGACTGTGTAAAAGTCTCAAACATGTGGTATCGCCATACTCAGGAGGAGTAGCAGAATGCATTTTTGGGTGTAATTTTTGCTATGTACATATTATGTGTTAGAAATATCTTATAAATTGACAACTTTGTGTAAAAAAAATGCATTTTAATTTTTTCTCCACATTTTCCAAAACCTTCTGGAAAAAAATGAACCGTTCAAAAGACTCATAATGCCTCATAGATTATACGTTGGGGTGTGTGCTTTCCAAAATGGGGTCATTTTGTGGAAAATTCCATTGTCCTGGTGCTCCAGGGCCTTCAAAAGTGTAATAGGTGGTTGAGAAAGGATATGTGCGATTTATGCTTGTAGAACGCCTGAAAGTGCTACTTCAATGTTGGGCCTCTGTATATGGCCAGGCTGTGTAAAAGTCTCACACATGTGGTATCGCTATACTCAGGAGGAGTAGCAGAATGCATTTTGGGGTGTCATTTTTGCTATGTATATGCTATGCGTTAGAAATATCTTATAAATGGACAACTTTGTGTAAAAAAAATGCATTTTCATTTTTTCTCCACATTTTCCAAAACCTTCTGGAAAAAAATGAACCGTTCAAAAGACTCATAATGCTTCATAGATTATACGTTGGGGTGTGTGCTTTCCAAAATGGGGTCATTTTGTGGAAAATTCCATTGTCCTGGTGCTCCAGGGCCTTCAAAAGTGTAATAGGTGGTTGAGAAAGGATATGTGCGATTTATGCTTGTAGAACGCCTGAAAGTGCTACTTCAATGTTGGGCCTCTGTATATGGCCAGGCTGTGTAAAAGTCTCACACATGTGGTATCGCTATACTCAGGAGGAGTAGCAGAATGCATTTTGGGGTGTCATTTTTGCTATGTATATGCTATGCGTTAGAAATATCTTATAAATGGACAACTTTGTGTAAAAAAAATGCATTTTCATTTTTTCTCCACATTTTCCAAAACCTTCTGGAAAAAAATGAACCGTTCAAAAGACTCATAATGCTTCATAGATTATACGTTGGGGTGTGTGCTTTCCAAAATGGGGTCATTTTGTGGAAAATTCCCATGTCCTGGTGCTCCAGGGCCTTCAAAAGTGTAATAGGTGGTTGAGAAAGGATATGTGCGATTTATGCTTGTAGAACGCCTGAAAGTGCTACTTCAATGTTGGGCCTCTGTATATGGCCAGGCTGTGTAAAAATCTCACACATGTGGTATCGCTATACTCAGGAGGAGTAGCAGAATGCATTTTGGGGTGTCATTTTTGCTATGTATATGCTATGCGTTAGAAATATCTTATAAATGGACAACTTTGTGTAAAAAAAATGCATTTTCATTTTTTCTCCACATTTTCCAAAACCTTCTGGAAAAAAATGAACCGTTCAAAAGACTCATAATGCTTCATAGATTATACGTTGGGGTGTGTGCTTTCCAAAATGGGGTCATTTTGTGGAAAATTCCATTGTCCTGGTGCTCCAGGGCCTTCAAAAGTGTAATAGGTGGTTGAGAAAGGATATGTGCGATTTATGCTTGTAGAATGCCTGAAAGTGCTACTTCAATGTTGGGCCTCTGTATATGGCCAGGCTGTGTAAAAGTCTCACACATGTGGTATCACTACACTCAGGAGGAGTAGCAGAATGTATTTTGGGGTGTAGTTGCAATTATGCATATGCTGTGTGAGAGAAAAAAACTGTTAATATGACCAGTTTGTGTAAAAAAAAAAAAAAAAAAAAAAAAAATTAATTTTCCCAAGAATTGTGGGAAAAAAATACAACTTCAAAAAACTCACCACGCCTCTTAGTAAATACCTTGGACTGTCTACTTTCCAAAAAGGGGTAATTTTGGGGTATTTGTACTTTCCTCGCTTGTTAGTGTCTCAAGAAATGAGATAGGCCTTCAGTACATCAGGCGTGATCAGATGTGATAAATTTTCAGTGATTGCCACCATAGTTTGTAGACTCTATAACTTTCACAAAGACCAAATAATATACACTAATTTGAGTTCATTTTACCAAAGATATGTAGCCGTATACATTTTGGCACAAATTTATGAAGAAAAATTACTTATTTGCAAAATTTTACAATAGAAACTAAAAAAAAGTGTTTTTTTTTTTTAAAAAAATTGCTGTTTTTTTGCTTATATCGCAAAAAATAAAAAACCCAGTGGCGATTAAATACCACCAAAAGAAAGCTCTATTTGTGAGAAGAAAATGATAAAAAATGTGTTTGGATACAGTGTAGCATGACTAAGTAATTGTCATTCAAAGTGTGAGAGTACTGAAAGCTGAAAATTGGTCTGGGCGGGAAGGTGCATAAGTGCATGGTATTGAAGTGGTTAAGTAAATTTTTGATGCATTCCAGAGCATTTTTGATGCCAAGAGGTACATTTTTTTTAAGTCATTTTTTTTATATGTTCCGGGACATTTTTTATGTATTTTTTATGCAGTCTGGTGTATTTTTAATGCACGTTTGATGTATTTAATTTTTGATGCATTCCATTGCTTTTTTTGATGCATCTGGTGTGTTTTTTAAATTTTTTATTTATTCATTATTTATTCATTTATGATGTATTTTTTTATATGCTCCGGGGCATTTTTCATGCATTTTTATGCATTTAGGTGCATTTTTGATGCATTATTTATGCTTCTGGTGCATTTTGTATGCATTCTGATGTGTTTTTAATGCATGTTTGATGCATCTGGTGCATTTTGATGTGTTTTTTATGTCTATGTGTGCATGGTCTAAAAATAAAAGTCAAACACCTGTAAAAGCAGCATTTGTTTAAGTCCTGTGTGCATCTGATCTAAAATTGCAGCCACACTCCCAAAATATACACCATCAGCCATAACATTAAAAGAGATGTGTGGGTTGTTTTTTTTTTTTTTTTAATCATACTTACCTAGGTGGATGCAGAATCTGTCCCCCACAGGCTCTAACACCGAGCGATCAAACACCGCCAATCACTCAGTTCTCAGAGCTCCATGAGAAAAGAGCTAATGACTGTCAGTCACCGGCTCTCTGCTCTGCCCCCTCCCGTATACTGCAGTGCTGGGCAGGCTGTGGAGGGTGCGGCCGGCTCAGCTGGGTTCCGGTCCAGGTATGTAGGCGGATCCCGACTTCATTGTCGCAATCTTGCCCGAACCTGGACCGGCTCTGTGATGTCAGCCCGCTGTCGGGGGAAAACGGGTCACAGGAGTGCAGAATAAACTGTGATCCACAGGAGAAGTACAGCCGAATGAGCTTTGGCTGTACATCTCCTTTAAGATCACTGACAGGTAAAGTGAATATGTAAGCAGGTGCTTTGTGGGGTGTCATGGAATGTATTTCTGCTGGACGGGAAGGTTTAAAGCCCTGTACACACGATCGGTTTTACCTATGAAAACAGTCCGATGGACTTTTTTCATCGGACAAACCGATTGTGTATGGGCCCCATCGGTCTTTTTTCCATCGGTGTTAAAAATTAGAACATGTTTTAAATTTATCCGATGGGGAAAAAAACGATAGCAAATTCCGATCGTCTGTGTGGAACTCCATCAGACAAAAAACCCACGCATGCTCAAGTCGACGCATGCTCAGAAGCATAGAACTTAATTTTTCTTGGCTCGTCGGAGTGTTTTACGTCACAGCGTTTGGGACTATCGTTTTTTTGACTGATGGTGTGTAGGCAAGACTGATGGAAGTCAGCTTCATCGGATTTCCGATGGAAAAATCCATTGGTTTAAAATCCATAGGAAATCCGATCGTGTGTACAGGGCTTAACAGTATCTAGACTCTTTCTGAGTGCTGCCACATGAATACCAGGGGAGGGCACAGAGCTCTCTCTCTCTCTCTCTTCCACATGGGATCTACAGAGGAAGGACTGCTGCAACATGTAGTCCTATTGTAGCATGTGCCCCCCCCCCCTTCTGGGTCACCCTGTTGGGGTTCTCCCTGGACCAGGAACGACTTTTTCTGAATTGACTTTGCTTCACTGGAAGGTATGAACCTGGCAGCCTGCATTAGTCCATTAGGTCTGGACTCTGATGCTGTTGAACTGTTCTGCGGAATCTTCAGTAATGTTAACTGCTTCAAGCCTGGTCTGAGGTCATTCAAAGGGGGGCATGGTGGTACATGGCGTATTGAAGGAACAGTGCCTGTAAAGCACATATGGGATATAAAATCAAGGCCACTACGGAAGGGTAAAGTGATTGTAAAGGTTTTTTTTTTTTAAATAACAAACATGTTATACTTACCTGGTCTGTGCATGGGTTTTGCACATAGCGCCCCCCCCCAATTCTCCACTTCTGGGGTCCCCCGTAGGTGCTCCTTGCCCCTCCTCTTCATCAGGTGCCCTCATGCAGAGCCGCTTTCCATTGAGGTACCTGTGCGGGCGCGCTCCCTAGTCCCGCTGCTGCATCCATTGATACAGACAGCAGGACTCACCCCCGCCCCCGCTCTCGTGTCACTGGATTTGATTGACAGCAGTGGGAGCAAATGGCTCCTGCTGCTATCAATCTATCCAATGAGGAC
Organism: Rana muscosa; assembly: GCA_029206835.1. Lineage (NCBI taxonomy): Eukaryota > Metazoa > Chordata > Amphibia > Anura > Ranidae > Rana > Rana muscosa. The sequence continues at coordinate 419,006,229 of CM055127.1, read as the reverse complement.
AGAGACTGCTGCTGGGCTTGTCCTTGTCGCCGGAACGAACAGGTTTAGGTAAGAAAAATTGGGGGGGCTGCTGCAGCACAGAAGGTTTTTCACCTTAATGCCTCTGGCTCTAATCAGGTGCTGCAAAAAAACACTGCCCCCCCCCCCTTTTGGAATCCATAGTCTGGCGCCCTGATATGTAGATCAGGAGGCCGGATGCATGGATGGGGGGGGGGGGGCGGTGCCCGTGCACCCTCTATGGACGGGGCACCACTGCATACCATCAAAGGTATACCAGTAGGACAATTCCTGAGGCTGAGGCGTAGGATCAGGAATTTCAGAATGAGGCTTTAAATATAAAACAGGAATAGACGTTATTCGGAACCTGTTTTAGACGGGGCGATTAATATTGCCAACAGCACTGCAAGGGGAGATTTACCGTACTTGGGGAGTGGGGACAATGTAAATAAAAATAGCAAAAAAGGGAGATTTGCATATGGTGACGTCTTTGTGTTCTCTACCCCTTTTAGTGCTGAATTCAGTAAGATCGAAAATACTATTAGGAAATATCTTCCGGTTTTATTTAACCACTTCAGCCCCGGAAGAATTTAACCCCTTCCTGACCAGGCCATTTTTTGCGATTCGGCACTGAGTCGCTTACTCGATTTAACTAACAATTGCGCGGTCATGCGACTTTGTACCCAAACAAAATTCACGTCTTTTTTTCCCCACAAATAGATCTTTTTTTGGTGGTATTTGATCACCTCTGCGGTTTTAATTTTTTGCGCTATAAACAAAAGAAAAGCGATCATTTTGAAAAAAAACACAATATCTTCTACTTTTTGCTAAAATTAATATGACAAATTAAAAAAATTCATTAACATTTTTCCTCAGTTTAGGCCGATATGTATTGTTCTACATATTTTTGGTAAAAAAAAGTTATGGTGTCTACACAATAGGGGATAGATTTATGGCATTTTTATTTATTTTTTTATTTTTTTACTAGTAATGGCGGTGATCAGTGATTTTATCGGGACTGCGATATTGCGGCGAACAAATCGGACACTTTTGGAACCATTGACATTTATACAGCGATCAGTGCTATACAAATTTATTGATTACGGTCTAAATGTCACTGGCAGGGAAGGGGTTAACACTAGGGGGCGATCAAGGGGTTACTGTGTTCCCTAGGTATGTTCTAACTGTGGGGGGATGGGACTGACTGGGGGAGGAGACCAATCGGTGTTCATACTTAGTATGACCACACGGTCGGTCTCTTCTCCCCTGAGAGAACTGGGATTTGTGTGTTTACACACACAGATCCCGGTTCACGCTCTGTCACGAGTGATCGTGGGTGCCCGGCTGTCATCGCGCCTGCCGGGCACTCGCATCGGCATCGGCTTCGGGGATACGCGCCCTCTTCAGCGTCCTAAAGGGCCGACATACAGCTATGACGGCTCGTCCAGGGGAGCCAACCTGCCGCAGTATAACTAGTCCGGAAGTGGTTAATTATCCTATCTATGCACAAATCTTATCTAAAGGGATAAAAACGTTTTCCCGTAGAGCTCCCACTCTAGGTAGAACGCTGTCCCCTAGTCTATATACTAGCAAATGGCATTCCCCACATTGGTTGCAGTTCAAGGGTTCTTTTCAATGTGGAGGTAGTGGATGCCCATGTTGCCCACATATTACGGGGGGTGATGTGATCTGCAGCTACGAACAAAGATCACAAAATGTTGTCATTCATTAATTGTAATACCAAGTATTTGGTAGACATTATTCTTTGTGAATTATGTTCTATAAATGATGTGTGCCGTACGATCCGCAGACTGAGAGACCGTCTACATGACCACCTTTATGATATACACAAAAATCATTCGACCAATGTCGCCCAAACATTGGAACAAATGTCACAATAAAGATGTAACTGATTTACGTACCGTGTTTCCCCGAAAATAAGACCTACCCCCAAAATAAGACCTAGCTTTTTTTTCCAGGACGGCTGCAATATAACCCCGAAAATAAGCACTAGTTTAAAATGCTTGTAAAATCTTATAATCCACTCTATTACAGTATTATATAAAGTACAATGTGAGTGTTTCTGTAATATAAGCTGACCTCCCGCTGCTCTCCTCCTCTTCTCCCAGCTGTCAGCGGGGGATCTAATTTTATTACAGAAGTACACACCTTGTACATTATATACTACTGTAATAGAGTGGATTATAGGATTTTACAAGCATTTTAACTCAGTTCACACCGGGGATTCCTGACAGGCAGTGACGGAGAGGGGGAGAGAAGACAGCACATTACATGGTAAGACCTACCCCGAAAATAAGCCCTACTGTGTCTTTTGTTGCCAAAATTAATATCAGACCCGGGCTTATTTTTGGGGAAACACGGTATACAAGGAGTTGAAAAGGTAGTGGTGCCCAAAAGAGGGGGTGATAAATTTTAAATGTTGTGCAGAAAAGAAGTCTACTGGATTTTTAATTTTAATACCAGAAAGCTTTTTGGCCTTAACTTCGAATGGGATGTCACACACTTTCACGAGTAACAAGTGTTTCTGGCATGAAATATCTAGTTGGGTGGACGGATACAGCCGCTTTATGTCATTTATGTTCGTGATGTATCTAATGTGTAGTTCTGAAAGTTTATTATATACAATGATTTTTACATGTCTCTTTTTTGCTAATGAGTTCTACAAATAAATTTGTTTTTGAGGACCCTGTATGGCAATCGGCAGGTGTATGGTTGCACACGTCTGTGTGGGTCGCCCTATCTTTTTTCTATATTTTCATTATATAGTGGCCAGTTATACCACTTATGTTCATATATAGTATATTATTATTTTATGTTAGTAGTATGGAATACAGATTGGGCTGCCCATTGCACATGTGTCTGTACACGCACACAGCCAGTTTGTCGTAATAAATCAAAAAGCCAATTTTAGATTAGTGGCAGTAATATAAAGTCAATATTATGATTACCGGTATGTTATTGTATATACATTGTTGCTTTCTATGTGACAATATTGCATAATAAGTTCTTGATACATAAGTTCTTGAAATAGAGGTTTTTAGGTATCTATCTGCTAATGTTTATAAATTGATTTTTTTAACAGTAGTGTCTATGTTTCAGTTATATGAATTAGTTGCTTTATGTGTTTGATCACATCTTTCTTTCAAAATCGATGGGTGATAAACGATTAGCTCTATAGTTGATTATTTAACCATTGAAAGATACTTAAATGGATGCACATGTCGAGAGACGAATTGATTGCGGTCAAGGCTCCCTTTTTCTTCATTCATTGTGTATGTATATATACCTACATGTATGTCCATTTCCTCTGAGCTATGATTAAGCACCAGTTTTGGGTGTGAAACGCGTCAGTTGGTTTTTGTTTTTCACCACCATTTGCTGTATGATTTATGCTTTTGATTGGAATAAAGAGTTTGCATCGGAGTTCGGCCATCCAGCCAATGTTTTCCTTCCTACTCTTCCTGTTGCAAGCAGGGCCAGCACACGATCTACACACAGAGGCAGCTGAGCAGCAGGGTAGGTGATTTGTTCTTTGGGCAATACATTACAGTTTTATATAATAAATTACCCACATTTTTGGTAAAATATTAAAATTGAGGTTTCACTGAGGAAATAGATATACCCAACATGCCAAACCTTAAATTTGTATTGGCTCATGGAATGGCGACATACTGAAGCATCAAAAGCCCCTTATAGTTTATCAGTTTAGTGTTATGGAGTAGGTCTTGTGCTAGATTTATTGTGCTCACTCCGGCATGAGCAGCGATATGTAAAATGTGTATTGCAATCAACGTTTTCATGCATAGGCACCCACTACGCATTTGTTTATGTTCGTACATGCATACAGGGCCGCTGATAGGGGGAGACCACCAATCCTCCTGTAGGGTGCCCGGGCTTACTGGGGGGCCCAAACAGCAGAGGGAATTAGTGCGGTCGGAAGGAGGGGCTATTACTGGATGCCCTATGTGACTCTCTGCAGCAGCTGAAAACGGGCTTCTCTCCCTCCCACCGACTTTCAGCTGCTGCAGGGAGAGACACAGACACTGCTACCGGCTTCCCTGTCCCATTAAAAGAATAACAAATTGTAACCCTGTATTGTTTTAATCCCTTGTAAAATGTAATAAAATTCTTGTAAAAAAAAAATTGTAAAAATTTTTTTTTTAAAATATTTAAATGTTTTTTTAAAAAAATATTAAAAATGTTTTTGTTCAAAAATGTAAAAAAACGATTTAAAAAGGGGCTAATTCACACAGCTTCTCCTGTTATCTTTGTGTCCGCTAAGAATGATTATAGTATATTTTAAGTGAAAATCTTGTTTTGATATATTTGAGGGGGGGCCCTGCCAGATAGGCTGTACGGGGCCCCGTGATTTCTAACAGCAGCCCTGCATGCACATATGTGGGGGGGAGGATTTAAACGTATGTTTTTTTTAATATTTTCTGCATTATTTCTAGAAATTATATATTTGAACAATGGATAAATAGGGTGTATCCATGACACTCTATTTGCAAATCAATAATTTACACAGACCCGTGCCAGGCAGAATTTGTATTGAAATAACTCAGCAACAGTTACAATCAACCGATGGGCAGGCTGCAGTTACGGACTCCAGTAACTTGAAAGGAGCAGATTCCAGCCAGACTGACAGAATTTGTTGAGAGGGGCACAATGCAGCCTGGCCATCTAGTACCTAATCGGGAAGGTGTCCAGAAGAGTTGCGACCCTACGCTTTCCCTCCTCGACAGGAACCTAACCCTAATGTTAGTGCTGTCCCTAACAGGCGGAATACCTGTTCCTACTCTACCAACTTTCAAAATGCGCACCAAACCTGGGAGCCAAGGCCTTACATGGGCAGCAGCATCCGATTGGATAGCTTCCCCAGTGACCTGAGGAATCCTGTTCCTCTTGACTTCCCCTCCAACAACAGTGCCGCTGTGGAAGAGCGCCACCTGCAGTGTAGAAAGCACCTGCCCACAAGGAGATAACAAGGGACAATACAAGGAGGCAGAAAGATACAGTAAGAAATAATTACATGAAAAATATATTAATGTGCCATTAAGTAGTAGATATGTATCGATTATTTTTGGACAATACGGATATTGTTTATTGTCACTTTGAGCTAGATGGTCCCTTCTGTGCTAGCAGAGGGGTTGGGGAGCTCATCTGTACCCGTTGGGTCCACTAAATGGATTGTTTTCACATTTGACTAAATTATAACCATGGTCACTGTGATATTTTGGGTCCTTGGCAATGTAAGCTGTTGGGATGTTTGGATACCTAAAATAAATTAGGAATGTCTTTCATACAATCTCGGTGCTACTTTAATAAAAGAAAAAAAGAAAACATGTTATGTTGCTTCAAGGTTGGCATGGTGACATTTTGCTATTAATGAAATAAAAACCTTTTGTTTCATTTATCTCTTGATCTTGGTATGAGTATTCTCCTGTATGACTGCCAGGCAAAGGATTTCATCTAAGTTCCTGCTCCAGAAGGACATAAAGTTCCATAAAAGACCCATACACTGACATTGAGGAAACAATTAAAAGGAATAGTTCACTTAAAACAGATTTTTACGTTTTAATTAGATACTGGTGGGTTCATTAATATATTAACTAAAATAATACAAAAATAAAGTATCATTTCCACCATTCTGTCCATTAAGATTCTGAAGTATTCTGATGAGCAGGAGGTGGAGCTGGAATCTCCTTCAGAGACATCTCACTACCGAGGTCCCTTAATTACCATATATAGGAGGCCAATGAAAGATTGAGCCCAACAGCCTCCATTCTTAATTGACATGTCAAGTTTGTGTGGACTTTAACATAAAATACACACTGTATGACCAAAAATATTTGGACATCCCTCCAAAGGATTGTGTTCAAGATTAGGAAGCCAGGTCCAAAAATATATGGTTTGGTGTGGAGGAAATTGAGTGATTACCTTCAGCTGCTATTGTGCTCTGCTGAGCTTCTGGTGTGTCACTTTGCCGCTGGGCAGCCTCCAGATTATCCATTGCTATCTGTGCTTAACCATAGGGGTTCTTAAAGTGGTTGTAAACCCTGTTAAATTACTCTTTTTTTTAAAACTAACCTGCAAGACAAAGGCATAATGAGCTAGTATGGCTAGCATACTAGCTCATTATGCATCACTTACCTTAGATCGGGGCCCCCGAAGGCATCCTCGTCTTCCTCTCCAGCTGCAGCCAGCGCTGCGGCGATAGCCAGAAGGTTACTTCCGGGTATCGTCGCTCCAGCCAATCACAGCGCCGCTCCGGATCGGCGAAGACGTTACTCCGCACATGCGCGCAGGAGCGGTCAAATCTGGCTAAACCAGATTTGTGAATGGGATTAACCCTATGAATGTGCCGTTGTCTACCGTCAACGGTGCATTCTTTTTTGTAAAATATCTCCTAAACCGTGTAGGTTTAGGAGATATTTATTGCACCTACAGGTAAGCCTTAATCTAGGCTTACCTGTAGGTGCAAGTTACATAAGTGGGTTTACAACCACTTTAAAGGCTCGAGTTAGAACTGTTGGAAGAACAACAGCATGTAATGTAAAGTACTGTGAACAATATATATGCATTATACCTATCTATACCAGTAGGCGGCACTGCAGTGTTATAATATGTATTCTATGGTAATGTATATAGAGGAAGTACCTTAATTCCTAAGTGTGTGTAGTTGTATGCTCCTTGTTCCTGTTTCATGCTGTAAAACACGATAAAGATATCCTCCAAAAAAGTAAAGCCGTTTGCTGCATCCAAGAAGCTTCCAGTGCATAATTTCAATACTCTGACAACAAGAACTGCACTATACACAGGGTTTGGACAATGTAGTATGGCTTCTGCATGCATTAGCATACGTTGTACAACTAAAACCTCTGTTTTTAATGCAAATTGTTGGACAGTGTAATTTTTTTTTATGCTGGCTAACTGGTAGATGTGCTGGAAATATATTTTGTTTTGAAACTCTTCCATGTGCAACTTATTTTAAAAGCTAGTTCAAAAATTGCGGCAAAGGAACTTGAGTGGCTCACACAGAGCTCTCACCTCGTTCCTAATGAACACCTTTGAGATATACTAGAATGCCAGTTGTGAGCCAGGTCTTTTCGTCCAATATCTGTATCTGAACTCACAAGTGGTCGATAGAGTGAATGGGCATAAATTCCTACAAGTACACACTCCTTTTTGAAAGTCTTTCCAGAAGAATGGAGGTTGCTATGTATAGGGGCAACACTACACTTAATGCTCATGGTTTTGGAATAGGATGCCCAACAAGCTCATATGCAGTAGTTATGACAGCCATGTGTCCAACTTTTAACCATATAGAGTGGGCAATATTTTTCTCAAAACCTCACTTTCTTTTTTCAGATGGCAAAACTAATGTGATCAATAGCTGTATGTATTACATTTTTGGAACAGTAGTCAAGCCACAGACCAGCCTTATCTGTTAGGAGCATGGTTCTAGGTATTGTAATGAAATGCCTTCTATAACTTTACCTTTGGTTTGTTAAGTTGATAGTTGTAGCTAGTGATGAGCCGAACACCCCCGGGTTCGGTTCGCACCAGAACCCGCGAACGGACCGAAAGTTCGTACGAACATTAGAACCCTATTAAATACAATAGATGCGAACGTTCGAATTCTAAAGTGCTAATTATAACAACTATTATGCATGTTATTGTCCTAAAAAGGGTTTGGGAACCCGGGTTGTGCACCAGGGGACATGTATCAATGCAAAAATAAGTTTTAAAAACGGTCGTTTTTCTGGAGCAGTCATTTTAATGATGCATAAAGTGAAAAAAACAAGTCAAATATTCCTTTAAATATCGTACCTGGGGGGTGTCTAAAGTATGCCTGTGAAGTGCCACGTGTTTCCCGTGTTTAGAACTGTCCCTGCACAAAATGACACTTCTAAAGGAAAAAAAAGCCATTTAAAACTGCTTGCGGCTTTAATGTAATGTCTGGTCCCGGTAATATGGATGAAAATCTTTAAGAAAAATGGCATAGCTACCCAATGACCCCCCCCCCCCCTACCCCAGCCCATTACCAGCCCCTTTGGGTCTTGTATGGATATTAAGGGGAACCCCGCACATAAAATAAAAAAGGCCCTATATACTCTGAACAGCCGTATACAGGCGGTGCATACAAGACAGGGACTGTAGGTTTGTTCTTATGTAGAATCTGTTTGTAATTTTGAACAGGTACATTGTTTAAGTGTAGCTCCAGCCCAAAAATCTATTTTTAAACTTTTTGGAAAACATAGGTAAGGGTTATCACCCCTGTAACATTTGTTTTGCTGTCTGTGCCCCTGTTCAGAACATTTCACCTCACTTTCCGTCCCAATGACAACTGTTTTTGAAATGTGGTGTTTTTCTTGAAACAAGGATTGGTGATAAAGCATCAGTACAGAGGAGACACCTTTCTCCCATATTAATTCTTACAGGAGAGAATTTTCCTTCCAAGGGGTAGATTTCCTCTCACTTCCTGTTGTCTTCTTGCGTTTGCAAGTAGGAGTCGTTTGTAAGTTGGATGTTTGAAAGTAGGGACCTGCCGTATATACTCTGCAGAAATAGGCCCCTTAGTTGTTGGTGTTGGCACAACACTGTAAGCACTCACAGTTACTCTTGGTTGGTGCTGGAACGCCCTGCTGTCAACTATTATATCAGGAATTTTAATTACATATAATTGTTGAACAGTGGTAGTAAAAATTGGGCCTTTGATGGTGGTGCTGGTGCCACAACACTGTAAGCCCTGACAGTTACTCTTGGTGGGTGCAGCAATGGGCCCTGCTGTGAATTATTAGATCAAGAATTGTAATTGCATGCCCCTGTTGAACAGGGGCTGAAAAATTGGGCCTTTCGTGGTGGTGGTGGTGGTGGTGGTGGTGGTGTTGCCACAACACTGTAGGCCCTCAGAGTTACTCTTGGTGGGTGCAGGAATGGGCCCTGCTGTGAATTATTAGATCAAGAATTGTAATTACATGCCCCTTTTGAACAGGGGCTGAAAAATTGGGCCTTTTGTGATGGTGGTGGTGGTGGCGTTGCCACAACACTGTAAGCCCTCAGAGTTACTCTTGGTGGGTGCAGGAATGGGCCCTGCTGTGAATTATTAGATCAAGAATTGTAATTACATGCCCCTTTTGAACAGGGGCTGAAAAATTGGGCCTTTCGTGGTGGTGGTGGTGGTGGCATTGCCACAACACTGTAAGCCCTCAGAGTTACTCTTGGTGGGTGCAGGAATGGGCCCTGCTGTGAATTATTAGATCAAGAATTGTAATTACATGCCCCTTTTGAACAGGGGCTGAAAAATTGGGCCTTTCGTGGTGGTGGTGGTGGTGGCGTTGCCACAACACTGTAAGCCCTCAGAGTTACTCTTGGTGGGTGCAGCAATGGGCCCTGCTGTGAATTATTAGATCAAGAATTGTAATTACATGCCCCTGTTGAACAGGGGCTGAAAAATTGGGCCTTAGGCACTGGTGGCACAACACTACAACCCCTCACAGATACTGTACTTGGAGCACAGCAATGAGCCCTATGGCAAATTATTGCTAAAAAAATTGTAATTACACGCCCCTGTAAAACAGGGGCTGAAAAATTGGGCCTTAGCCACTGGTGGCGGCACCCATAAACAAAAATGATCTTCCAAGCTATCATCATCAATCGTATCATTGAGGACTCGGAGGAGGAGGATAGCCAGTCAACATAACAGCACAGGCACTCAGCATCAGCATCAGTCTTGAAGGGATGTGACATGTTAAAATCAATTAGTCTGTTATATCAGCATCAGGTGTGTGGTAGCTGGTGGTGATCCAAGACTGGTTCATCTTGATGAAAGTCAGTCGATCAACCGAGTCGGTGGACAGGTGCACCCTGTGATCCGTGACAAATCCTCCAGCAGCACTGAATGTGCGTTCCGAAAGAACGCTGGATGCAGGACAGGCCAGTAGCTCAATTGCATACTGTGCAAGCTCTGGCCAGTGATCCATCCTCAAGACCCAGTAAGCCAGAGGATTTTCGGTGGGGAAGGTGTCCAGGTCTGACCTTGCCCCTAGATATTCCTGCACCATGTTTATCAGACGCTGGCGATGGTTGCTGGAACCGATCATACTTTGGGGCTGCGGACTAAAGAATTGTCTGAACGCATCGGTCAGACGGCCACCTTCCCCACCGCTCCTTCTTTGACTGGCCGAAGCCTCAGCAACTCGTTGTCCAGGACCAGGAGTTTGTAACCTCCCAGTCTCTGGGAACGCGTTGCACAGACCTTTCTGCAAGGCCTCCCGGAGTTGTCTCATCCTCTGCTCCCTCTGCGACGGTAACATAAGGTCCGCAACCTTACCCTTGTACCGTGGATCAAGGAGAGTGGCCAGCCAGTAATGGTCCCTCTCCTTGATCCGAAGAATACGAGGATCCTTCCGCAGACTTTGCAGGATCAGGGAGGCCATGCAGCGTAGGTTTGCTGAGGCATTCGCTCCGGAGTCCTCTGGGTCACTAAGGACGACATGATCCGCAGCCACCTCCTCCCAGCCACGTACAAGTCCACTGGTTTCTTGGGACTGTAAATCATCCCTAAAAGACTGCTGCTGATGATGCTGAGTGCCAGCCTCCACCTCCATGCTGACACAATCCTCCTCCTCCTCCTCCTCCTCCTCCTCTTCCTGTGCGATGGGTGGGACAGAAGGAACACTGTCTGGGTAAAGGGGGCCTTGAGAGGCAAGGAAGTCCTCCTCTTCCTGCCTCTGTTCTGCCTCAAGTGCCCTGTCCATTATTCCACGCAGCGTGTGCTCCAACAGGTGGACAAGAGGTACAGTGTCACTGATGCATGCACTGTCACTGCTCACCATCCTCGTGGCCTCCTCAAATGGTGCCAGGACAGTGCATGCATCCCTGATCATGCCCCACTGGCGTGGAGAAAAAAAACCAAGCTCCCCTGACCCTGTCCTGGTGCCGTAGTCGCACAGGTACTCATTGATGGCCCTCTGCTGCGTGTGCAGCCGCTGCAGCATGGCCAACATTGAGTTCCACCTGGTGGGCATGTCACATATAAGGCGGTTCTTGGGCAGGTTCAACTCCTTTTGCAGCTCAGCCAGGCGAGCACTGGCATTATAAGATCTGCGGAAATGCACACAGACTTTCCTGGCCTGCCTCAGGACATCCTGTAAGCCCGGGTACCTGCCCAAGAACCGCTGCACCACCAGGTTAAGGACGTGAGCCACACAGGGCACATGGGTCAGTTGTCCCTGTCGGAGGGCGGAGAGGAGGTTGGTGCCATTGTCGCAAACCACCATTCCTGGCTTAAGCTGGCGTGGCGTCAACCACCTCTCGGCCTGGCCCTGCAGAGCAGACAGGACCTCTGCCCCAGTGTGGCTTCTGTCCCCCAAACACACCAGCGCAAGCACGGCATGGCATCTTTTTGCCTGCGTACTTGCGTAGCCCCTTGAACGGCTACGGAGCACCGCTGGTTCATAGGACAAACCACAGGAAGAGGCCATGGGAACCTGCCACTGAGGAACCGCACATTGCACAAACTCACGGAAGGGGGCCGAGTCTACCAACTGAAAAGGCAGCAGTTGAAGCGCTAGCAATTTAGCCAAGCTAGCATTCAACCGCTGGGCATGTGGATGGCTGGGAGTGAACTTCTTTCGACGGTCCAGCAGCTGGGGCAGGGAAATTTGCCTGCTAGAATCGGACGTCGGTGTACTGCTAGCAGAGTGGCCGCAAGTACTTGGCTGTGACACACCTAATTCTACACCTTCATTCCTCTCAGTGCATGTTTCAGAGAGGACTGAAGTTATAGTGGGGTTGGAGATCCCAGCTGATGCGGTGCAAGGAGAGGTCCGCTTTGTTCTTTGGTGTGGGTCTTTGAGGTAGGCTTGCCAACGAGCTGCATGGCAGGTCAACATATGTCTGGTCAGGCATGTGGTACCCAAGCGGCTGATGTTTTGGCCACGCGATATACGCTTGAGACATATGTTGCAAACAGCAGCTGTGCGATCTGATGCACTAGCCTCAAAAAAGGCCCACACCAAAGAACTTTTTGAATGACGGGCAGAGGCAGCGCCCTGCACAGGCGGAGCTCTGCGGTGTGATTCCGTCGGTGTACTGCCCTTACGCTGGCCACCAAAGGGCATCCTGCCTCGTTGGAGATGTGCCTCCTCCTCATCCTCCTCCTCCTCCTCTCTCCTATTAGGCACCCACGTGGAGTCAGTGACCTCATCATCCCCTCCCTCCTCATCACTGGAGCCAATCTGGCAGTATGCTGCAGCTGCTGGAACATGACTGCCAGATTGGTGTCCTTCTTGAGCATCCCCTCTGTCTGCTCTCACGCTACTGCCTTCCTGTAGCTGGGTTTCATCATCAGACCCTTCGAAACGCTGGGCATCCTCCTGGAGCATGTACCCAACACTGTGCTCAAACAGTTCGGGGGACTCCTCAGGAGGAGGACATGGTGGGTCTAGGGAAGGAGTGACTGATGATGAGTCTGACATTGATACCAGGGAAGAGGACGCTTTGGCAGCTGCTTTGCCAGTACCCTGAGCCTGGGTGAGAGAGGATGAGGAGGAGGAGGAGGGCTTGGTCATCCACTCTACCAAGTCTTCGGCATGATGTGGCTCAACATGTCCAGCTGCCGAAAAGAAGGACAAGCGTGTCCCATGGCCATGTGCTGATGACAATGCACCGCGTCCACGATCAGCACTGTTGCCCCCAGACACAGAGCCTGCTTGCCCTCTTTTATTGCCTCCTGACTGTCTGCCTCTCCTTGTTTGCCTTCCAGACATTCTAATAGATGGCCTGCAGGGAGATGGGAAAAAAGCAATAAGGGCTACCTTCAGGTGTCCTTCTCTGTCCCTTTACTTAAGGATTACTAAATATGGTTGAGGATGATTGCTTTTGCACAGAATAGCACAACGACAATTTCCCTGACTGTCCAAAAAACAAGGATTTCAAAGATGGTTGATGAGGAATGCTTTAGCACACTATAGCACAAGGAGAATTTCCCTCACTGTCCTTCCCTGTCCCTAGAAACAAGGGTTATCACAGTGAAAGAAACTGACACTCTTCCTACCTATAGTTTTCTGTCCCTAGAAAAAATGTTTTTTTAAAGCACACTATAGCACAAGGAGAATTTCCCTCACTGTCCTTCCCTGTCCCTAGAAACAAGGATTATCACAGTGAAAGAAACTGACACTCTTCCTACCTATAGTTTTCTGTCCCTAGAAAAAATGTTTTTTTAAAGCACACTATAGAACAAGGAGAATTTCCCTCACTGTCCTTCCCTGTCCCTAGAAACAAGGATTATCACAGTGAAAGAAACTGACACTCTTCCTACCTATAGTTTTCTGTCCCTAGAAAAAATGTTTTTTTTAAGCACACTATAGCACAAGGAGAATTTCCCTCACTGTCCTTCCCTGTCCCTAGAAAAAAGGATTATCACAGTGAAAGAAACTGACACTCTTCCTACCTATAGTTTTCTGTCCCTAGAAAAAAATGTTTTTTTAAAGCACACTATAGCACAAGGAGAATTTCCCTCACTGTCCTTCCCTGTCCCTAGAAACAAGGATTATCACAGTGAAAGAAACTGACACTCTTCCTACCTATAGTTTTCTGTCCCTAGAAAAAATGTTTTTTTTAAAGCACACTATAGCACAAGGAGAATTTCCCTCACTGTCCTTCCCTGTCCCTAGAAAAAAGGATTATCACAGTGAAAGAAACTGACACTCTTCCTACCTATAGTTTTCTGTCCCTAGAAAAAATGTTTTTTTAAAGCACACTATAGCACAAGGAGAATTTCCCTCACTGTCCTTCCCTGTCCCTAGAAACAAGGATTATCACAGTGAAAGAAACTGACACTCTTCCTACTGTGACAGCAGGAAGGTAAAGTCACCTGGTTGCATCCAGGGGGGTAGATATATTTCGCCCAGATTCAGGCTTTACGCCGACTTATACAACTAGGTGGAGAGTTGTATAAGGCTAGTGGGCTCATGGATGACTCATACCTCTAGGGAGAGGGCTGGGCGTCGTGCAGACAGGGAGTTGATGAGACCAGCTGAAGCTTGTCAGCTCATTTAGGCCTCTATAAGAACTCCCAGCTTCATTAGATGTTAGCTCATGCCTGGAACCAGACCTGTGTGGACTGTCTAGGGAGAGTGAACCCCTGTGCGGTGAGACAAAGCCTGTGTGGCTATTTGCTTGGACATTTAAAACCAGGGACTTAGGGACTAGGACAGCACTAGGCTGATCCCAGTTGTTAGTTAGGAAACCTGTATGTTTAGTCAGAGGTCAACTTGACCAGGATTTATTTTGGTTATGTTTCTTTTGCTTTGCTGTGTTTGGTCACTGTAAATAGAAAATAAACCGCACCTTTTTGATTTTGAAAACCACAACCTCCGTTTGCTGGGCCTGTTTTGTGTGGGGAGCCCATCCCGGGGGTCACACACACCCGCTGCCGAGCTAACCCCCTCACAGTTGGTGGAGAATGCGGGCAGTTTTTTTTTAAGCCAGCATGGAGGAGATACTGAAGCAGCTGGCTCTAGCAAATGCCAATCAACAGCAGACAAATGCAGGTTTGCAAAAGAGCCTTGCAGCCCAGCAGCAGACAAACGCAACTTTGCAACAGAGTCTGGAGGCTCAGCAACGAGCCCAGCAGCAATCTGAGGCCCGCTTCATAGACCTGTTGCAGAAGCAAGAGCAGAGACTACAACAACAGATGGAAGCAGTAATGCAGCAACGTCCGCAGACCAGTGAGGAAAGCCGTCCCACTAATACCGCGTCCTTTGGGGTGAGTCGTTTATTGACAAAAATGACTGGAGAGGATGATCCAGAGGTATTTTTGACCACATTTGAAAGGACCGCTGAAAGAGAAAAGTGGCCTGAGGAGCAGTGGGCTGGACTGGTGGCTCCTCTGTTAACTGGTGAATCGCAGAAAGCTTACTATGACCTAGAGCCTAACCAAGCAAAAGACTATGTGATGCTAAAAGCTGAAATATTGGCAAGGCTGGGTGTCACCCAGGCTGTCCGGGCTCAGCGTGTGCATAACTGGACTTTCCAGCTTGGAAAACCCCCCAGGTCTCAAATGTATGATCTCATTCACCTGAGCAGAAAGTGGCTACAGCCAGAGACTTTGTCCGCACCAAAGATTGTGGAACGTGTTGTAATGGATCGGTTTTTGAGAGCTCTTCCTACTGCCATCCAAAAGTGGGTAAGCCATGGAGACCCAGAGACGGCCGATGGTCTTGTGGATCGTGTGGAGAAATACTTGGCTACAGAGAACCTGACGGCCTCTTCCAGAGACACTCGGACTTTCCACCCTAAGACCAGACCATCCCCAGGGGCGGATAAGAGGATTCCAAGGGGTGAGGGTGGAGAGAGTGAGAGGGTGGGAGCTCTACCCCAAGTTTGGCGAGAACAGCCTGGGAAATCAGCGGCTCAAGAGGCCGCAAGAAGGATCGTTTGCTACCGCTGCCGGCAAGCGGGACATATTGCAGCCAATTGCCCGGTTGTGGAGGAACCCATGCAGTGTGACTTTCTGACGGGCAGACGTCAGTCGCTGTGTGCGACAGTCGCATGCACTGCCATTCGAGGAACTGAGAAACATTTATGCAAAATGTGTGTTAATGGTAGAAATGTTGTGGTATTGCTGGATTCAGGTAGCCTTGTGACCCTGATAAAGGCTGAGTTAGTTAAAACAGAGGTCTCTGGGAATAGCAAGGTAGCTGTTATTTGTGTGCATGGGGACACCCGAGAGTATCCAGTGACTACAGTGTGTTTCGAGACCCCCAAAGGTACCCTCTCTCATCCAGTGGGCTTAGTATCTCAGTTACCGCATGACGCCATTGTGGGAAGGGATTTTCCGAAGTTCTGGGAACTGTGGGATGATCCTGAGCCCCTCACTGGTGCCCCTATGTACCAGGAATGTGATAGCCAGAACTCCCCTGAGAGTGGTGAGGACTCTCCGGAATTTCCCTTATCAGTATTGGCAGGGGAGACTCAAGAAACTGGAGAGGAGCCCACCTCCTCAGACGAAAACCTACCGTCTGTGGAGTTTTCTGATCTTGAGGTTCACAGGGAAAACTTTGCCACAGAACAGTTGAAAGACCCCGCCCTAATAAAGGCACGGGAAAACGTAGTGAAAATAGATGGCGAGTTAGTGAACCCAGATAATACCTGCACTTACCCATACTTCAGCGTAGAGAAGGACCTACTGTATCGGGTGGCAAAAAGGGCAGAAGAAACCGTTGAGCAGCTTGTGGTGCCCAAACCTTACAGGAAGTTGGTGTTGGAGTTGGCCCATGGGCACATTCTTGGAGGTCATCTGGGGACAGAGAAAACCCGAGAGAGGGTATTACAGAGATTCTATTGGCCGGGGGTGATGAAGGACGTAGAAAATTATTGTTCCTCCTGCCCTGTGTGTCAGAGGTTGGCCCCGATGCCACATTTCCGTAGCCCGCTGGTCCCTCTACCCATCATTGAGGTCCCGTTTGAGAGGATCGCCATGGATTTGGTAGGTCCTATAATCAAGTCCGCTAGGGGGCACCAGTACATATTAGTTATAATGGACTATGCCACCCGTTATCCAGAAGCGATCCCTCTCCGAAATACCTCGGCCAAAACCATAGCCAAAGAGCTATCTCTTGTTTTTAGCCGGGTGGGTATTTGTAAAGAACTGCTTACGGACCAAGGTACACCCTTTATGTCCCGGGTTATGAAAGAGCTGTGTAAATTGTTCAAAGTGACGCAATTGCGTACGTCTGTGTATCACCCCCAAACCGATGGGCTGGTTGAAAGATTCAACAAAACCCTAAAACAAATGTTGAAGAAAGTGGTGGATAGAGATGGAAAGGATTGGGACTGTTTACTTCCTTATTTGATGTTTGCTATTAGGGAGGTGCCCCAATCCTCTACGGGATTCTCCCCCTTTGAGTTACTGTATGGGAGACACCCAAGAGGGCTGTTGGATATTGCCAAGGAAACTTGGGAAAGTGAGAGTTCTCCCCACAGGAGTGTGATTGAGCATGTCGCCCTGATGCAAGATCGAATTGCACAGGTAATGCCCATCGTGAAGGAACATTTGGCCCAAGCGCAGTTGGCACAGCAGAGAGTGTACAACCGTGGAGCCAAGACCCGTACCTTTTCCCCGGGGGATAGGATATTGGTACTTGTCCCTACGGTTGAAAGTAAATTCCTTGCCAAATGGCAAGGCCCCTACGAGATAACGGAAAAAGTGAGCGAAGTGAATTACAAGGTCAGACAACCAGGAAGGCGAAAGCCCGAACAGATCTATCACGTTAATCTGTTGAAAGCCTGGAGGGATAGAGAGTCCCTAGTCGCAGACACTTGGTCACCAGCTCAAACTGGTTGCGTGATTCCTGAGGTTGGAATAGCAGCCACCTTGTCACAACCCCAACAACAGGAGGTTAAGGAGTTTGTGCTTCGCAACAAGGAGGTATTCTCTGAGCTGCCGGGACAAACATCTGGGGTAGAGCATGACATCATTACCCCGCCCGGTGAAAGGGTGAAGTTAAAACCCTATCGGATCCCAGAGGCTCGACGGGAGGCAATACGGGAGGAAGTACAGAAAATGCTGAACTTAGGGGTGATAGAGGAGTCCCAAAGTGATTGGTCTAGTCCCATCGTGTTGGTGCCTAAACCGGATGGGAGCTGGCGATTTTGTAACGATTTTCGTCAGTTGAACAAAGTTACAAAATTTGACACCTACCCCATGCCACGTATAGATGAGTTGATCGACCGGCTGGGAACAGCCCGATACATGACGACTCTTGACCTCACAAAAGGGTATTGGCAAATCCCCCTGGCCAAGTCGGCCAAAGAGAAAACCGCATTTGTAACCCCAGACGGGGCGTTCCAATATAAAAGAATGCCGTTCGGGTTACAGAATGCGCCGGCCACATTCCAGCGGAAAATGGACCAGATGCTGAGGCCCCATCGGAAGTATGCTGCGGCTTACCTGGATGACGTAATTGTCCATAGCACAGATTGGGCCTCACATCTGCCAAAAGTGCAAGCAGTCCTGGACTCTGTTCGGGAAGCGGGGTTTACGGCTAACCCCAAGAAGTGTACCATTGGGCAGGAGGAGGCCAAATATCTTGGGTACACCATTGGGAGGGGAGTAATAAAACCCCAACTCAACAAAGTCGAGGCCATCCAGAGTTGGCCACGTCCCAACAGCAAGAAGCAGGTACGAGCCTTTCTGGGAATCGCTGGGTATTATCGGCGATTCATTCCCCACTTTGCTTCTAAGGCTGTGCCCCTAACCAACCTGACGAAGGGGAAAGGGTCGGTCATGATTAAATGGACCCCCGAGGCTGAGGCAGCATTCCAATTCTTGAAACAAGCCTTATGTAGCCAGCCAGTGTTGTACTCACCCGACTTCTCTAAAGACTTTGTCGTACAAAGTGATGCGTCAGATGTGGGGTTAGGAGCAGTATTGTCCCAGGTCTGGAACGGGGAAGAGCACCCAGTCATTTACCTCAGCAGGAAGTTGAAGTCCCATGAGGTAAATTACGCCACCGTTGAAAAGGAGTGTTTAGCGGTGAAGTGGGCTCTAGATTCCCTTCGGTACTACCTGCTAGGTAGGCACTTTGACATGGTTACGGATCACGCTCCGTTAAAGTGGATGGCTCAAAACAAGGAAACAAATAGAAGAGTGAATAGGTGGTTCCTGGCCCTCCAGGAATTCAACTTCACAGTAAAGCATCGCCCTGGCGTTCAAATGGGGAATGTGGATGCTTTGTCTCGAGTACATGAATGCCTGATTGCTGGTGTTCCAACCCCGAGGTTAAAACAAGAGGGGGGGGTATGTGACAGCAGGAAGGTAAAGTCACCTGGTTGCATCCAGGGGGGTAGATATATTTCGCCCAGATTCAGGCTTTACGCCGACTTATACAACTAGGTGGAGAGTTGTATAAGGCTAGTGGGCTCATGGATGACTCATACCTCTAGGGAGAGGGCTGGGCGTCGTGCAGACAGGGAGTTGATGAGACCAGCTGAAGCTTGTCAGCTCATTTAGGCCTCTATAAGAACTCCCAGCTTCATTAGATGTTAGCTCATGCCTGGAACCAGACCTGTGTGGACTGTCTAGGGAGAGTGAACCCCTGTGCGGTGAGACAAAGCCTGTGTGGCTATTTGCTTGGACATTTAAAACCAGGGACTTAGGGACTAGGACAGCACTAGGCTGATCCCAGTTGTTAGTTAGGGAACCTGTATGTTTAGTCAGAGGTCAACTTGACCAGGATTTATTTTGGTTATGTTTCTTTTGCTTTGCTGTGTTTGGTCACTGTAAATAGAAAATAAACCGCACCTTTTTGATTTTGAAAACCACAACCTCCGTTTGCTGGGCCTGTTTTGTGTGGGGAGCCCATCCCGGAGGTCACACACACCCGCTGCCGAGCTAACCCCCTCACACTACCTATAGTTTTCTGTCCCTAGAAAAAATGTTTTTTTAAAGCACACTATAGCACAAGGAGAATTTCCCTCACTGTCCTTCCCTGTTCCCAGAAAAAAGGATTATCACAGTGAAAGAAACTGACACTCTTCCTACCTATAGTTTTCTGTCCCTAGAAAAAATGTTTTTTTAAAGCACACTATAGCACAAGGAGAATTTCCCTCACTGTCCTTCCCTGTCCCTATAAACAAGGATTCGCACAGTAAAACACACTGACACTCTCCCTACCTATAGTTTTCTGTCCCTAGAAAAAATGTTTTTTTAAAGCACACTATAGCACAAGGAGAATTCCCTCACTGTCCTTCCCTGTCCCTAGAAACAAGGATTCGCACAGTAAAACACACTGACACTCTCCCTACCTATCCTTCTCTTTCCCTAAACTAAAGGAATCCAGGTTAAGCAAGAAAAAATAAATGTCACTGTCCCTGCCTATGCTTCTCTTTCCCTGCTCCGGAACACACTACACTAGGCCGCCGTGCTGGCGGCCTTTTATAGTGTGGGGCGTGTACTAAACACCCTCAGCAATAATTGGCCACAGGCATCCTGCCTGTGGCCAATCATTGCTCTCCTCGCTGCCGGCGCTGTGATTGGCCAAGCATGCGGGGTCACAGTGCATGCTTGGCCAATCACAGCGCCTGGATGACACTGCGATGGCGTAGTGCATTGTGGGCCGTTCGCGTCACTCGAATTTGGCGCGAACGGCCCAAATCGTTCGATCTTCGTCGAACGATCGAACAGCCGATGTTCGAGTCGAACGTATGTTCGACTCGAACACGAAGCTCATCCCTAGTTGTAGCCATCACTAAAACTGCTAAATGTGGATGGGAGGGATCTGAGCTGCTTTTGAAGCATTTAATCAGTACCTGTAGTTTCCCCACATCCGCATCCCCACATTGCAAGACTATTGTGTAAACTGTAGAGCCTCCAGAACCACTGAGGCCATGAATAGTCCTGGTTGTGCCAGTCTAGCACTATTCTAGATGAGTGCTTCACAATAATTAGATCTGACACAGACACAAAAACAGAAAGGCAGAGCATTCAGAGCAGTGGCGGCCTGTAATGCAGGGAGCAGGGGCACCGCCCCCCCCAAGCCATGCGTCTGGCCCCCTAATCTACATGCGGGGTGCCGGATGCATGGATTCCAATGTTTTTTTTTTTTTAAGAAGCACGTGATTAGAGCCAGAGGCTCTAAAAGAGGGTGGGCTCGGGGCGCAGAGTACTGTTGTGTGACAATCAATAGCAAATTAATATTGTCTTCCTGATTCTCCTCCCGGACAATTAGGAAGTGGATCCGTCACCCGATTGGCCGAGAGGAGAAGTGATTCTATTGGCCATCGAGGAGGTTGAGGGAGGTTACACAGGGGAAGCCGCCGTGAAGCACCAGGGGGAGGAGACGCCGCCCGCTGCCCGCAACCTAGATGGGGTAAGTGCAGGGCTGGTGACCAACCGACCGACCCGAGGGGTGCCTGCGACCTGACCGACTGCCAGGGGGGGGGGTGTAAGTGGATTGTTTACCAGCCGCCACTGATTCAGAGAGCTCACTGATATAGCTGGAAGATTTTTTTTTTTTTTACTAAAATAGCACTCTGACAATTGTAATGCGACAAAGAGTGGATGGCAACGCATGCATTAAACACTGTGTGACCCAGAACATGTAGGTGCATGTCCCTTGGTAAACAGGGACAAGCAGGGTGAATGAGTACATGGATATATGGGAATCGATCAGCTATGACACCACAAACTGCAGCCACAATATGTGAGCCTATCATTAGGAATAAGATATGGCAAACAAACAGCATAGGGACTATACCTACACTAATACCGAGTTAAAACAACAAAAACATTTGAAAGTGTACAGTACCTTTAAGGTACAGTATTGCTTGAACCTGGAAGAAGGAAACACCCTGAAGCCAGAAAAGTGCAAATAAAAAGTATCACACAGACAGTGCTCAATTTAACACAGGTCAAATAGTTTTTTTTCCCTTTAGATATCCTTTAGACATTCTTCAACAGTGATATTTCTTTAAAAGAAAGAAAAAATTTCAAATAGAATTAATTTACGGCCTCGTTTAAACTGGCAGTGAAGGGCAAAAAAACCCCACAAGATTGAGCCGGGAGTTTAGCATCTCCCAGCCATCCCACCCCCTTAAGCTGCAATGCCAGCAGACTGGGGTGTTCACATGCCATAGTTGTAATGCTTCGCACCCGCAGCACCATCCTATGCAACATGTTGCGATTGGAAACTGTCCCGCAACCGCGTGCAATGTTCGCGCTTGCTGCATGTTTGTTTTGCAAAAAGGGGTTAAAACAGGCAGTGAGGAGGCTGCACATTGCCTCCTCACTGCCTGTCAATCACCTTTGAAAATGTAATCCAAATATTTTTCTGAAATTGATGGAAACTTGGTTGCATGTTTTTACTGTTTTATATGATTTCACAGCTTGATTTGTATTTATAGTGATGAAACACAACAGGTTCCACTTTTCTGTACCCTCCACTGCAGACAATTATTTTTAAGGAAAGGAATAAACATATAAGTTATTATTTTCATGGTTTTAAATACCTTTATTGTGACAGGCTTTTCAGAATGTTTTTAGTATAATGGAGATATTTAAAGTGTACGTCCAGGCAAAGTCTGTTCTTGAAGCCCATTGAGGTACAGAAATTTAGTAATTCTTAGTCACTCAGGTTATACTGCTGCCTACAAGAGGTTGGGACACTGGCAAACAAAAAAAATGGTAATGCTGAAGTCCAGGCTACTACAGTATTAAAGCGTTTGTAAAACCAAAAAAAAAAGATCTTGTTTCCTTAAAGCATGTTCTACAGCACAGTGCTTGTGCTCTGTAATTTTGGTCCCTTCTATCACCTAAAAAATCTGGCTGATCCTGCCTAGCTATACCCTCTCCCCTGTAAACTGACCACGATTTATCATGGCTGCTGAGCCCTGACACCGTGGTCAGTTTACGTGCCTCTGTCATCCGCAGCTCTCCTCTCTGCTTTCCTCTGTCCTCTCACCCCCTCCCCTCACTGCCTGTCAGCTAGTCTGTGCCACTATGCTCCCTGCCCCTTCCCTTCCTGCTGCTATCATAACTGTACAACAAAAATCCCATCCCCTCTGTTAGCTAACATTATCTATCCTAGTGCCTGTGCTGGAAAAAAAAATGAAGATTATACCTGATAACCCTCCCGGTAATCTCCCGGTGCTCACGTGACTCCTCAGCTTTCTCTCCTCTCCTCCTCTCCAGCTGACGTCAGCGGCAGTGCTGGGCCCCGCCCACTATAGCTGTCAGCCAGGCAGAGGAGAGAGCCAAGGAGGTGGCGGTAAAATCGCATTCATTTTCTGCATCATTATCGGCACCTTTTTCTTTATCGGCAAAATACCACAAACACTATTTTCGCCCAGCCGCCAAAATTTTGGTGCATCTCTAGAAATCGTGATTTCTCTGAACCTTTTCTCTTCCTATTCCAATCAGAGAATGCCTTGTGTATATACCAGAAATAGAAATGAAAGAAGGTGCCTGATTCAGAGGTCCAGAGTGGAAGCTACAGTAAATGGGGAAGCCTGAGCATCCAAACTGCAAAAAGGTAAGCACCAAAGGACTCACGAATGATGAACAAACAAAAGAGGGAGCATACCTTCATGCAGAGAGGGCTTAGCAGATGAGACAGATGACTTCTAGCTTTGAATCCCCCAGGTCAAGCTCCTATCCACCATCTATAGCAGGGGTCTCCAAACTTTCTAAACAAGGGACCAGTTTACGGTTCTTCAGACTTCAGGGAGCCGGACTGTGGCCATTGGGAGTAGAACAGGTCCCGATGTCGGCGGAAAAAACAACACCCCACCTTTGGTGTCAGTGGGAGAAATTGTGCCTCATCATTGGTGTCAGTGGAAGGGATTGAGCCTTATCATTGGTGTCATTGGGAGGATTCATGCCCCATCATTGGTGTCTTTGTACAAAATCGTTGGTGTCATTAAGAGGAATTGTGCCATGTTGTTGAAGAATGGTGCCCCATCGATGGTGTTGAATAGTATAGATGGTGTCATTAGGCCAAATTGTTGGTGTCATTGGGTCATTAGAAGGAATTGTGCCCCATCATTGGTGTCATTAGGCAAAATTGTTGGTGTCATTGGGTTATTAGGTGGAATTGTGCCCCGTTGTTGGTGTCATTGGGAGGAATTTAGCCCCTCACTGGTGTTAGTGTGGGGGGGGGGGGTGATACCATATTGTTGGCATCCGTGAATGAAATACAGTGGAACCTCAGATTGCGAGTAACGCGGTTAACGAGCGTTTCGCAATACGGGCACTGTATTTTGAAAAATCTTAACTCGGTTTGCGAGTGTTGTCTCGCAAAATGAACAGGATTCAGGCCAAATCGGTGTGCAGTACCGCGTTTGGCCTGAGGTGGGGGGGCGCCGGAGCCGATCCCGAGACTTTCCTGAGGTTTGCCGAGGTCAGCTAAGCTGTCCTCGAGCCTTTCCAGCTGTTTCCAAGGCTCTCCGGCGCCCCCTGCCTCTGGCAACATGCGGTATTGCATGGCATTGAAGTCAATGCAGAACGAATTACAGGTATTTTAGTTTCCATTGAATTCAATGGGGAAACTCGCTTTGATATGCGAGTACTTTGGATTACGAGCATTCTCCTGGAACGGATTATGCTCGTAATCCGAGGTTCACTGTAATGCCCCAAGGATGCTGGATAAAAGCAGGCAAAGGGCCGCATCCTGACCCCGGGCCACAGTTTGGAGACCACTGATCTATAGCATCTCCCTTGTATTAATCTTTTCAGCATTCTCACTGTATTGTGTACCTGCTTTCTCTCCAATGTCCCCCCACCCTCATAAATGCACTTAGTCCCCTCCAGTGTCCTGCCAGGAAGTAAGAGAAGTGCCAGCTACAAGCTTCTGAGACTGGGAGATTCACTTGGCAGCCAGTGGAAACAGGATACATCTAAATCACACATCAATGTCTGGACTCGGGAGAGAAGAAAATGCCATCATGACCTTCAACTGTAGTAAGAGACACCTGTAGAAAAACGAAGGCATCTTGTTAGACTCAGCCAAGTAATCTTACTGAGTATATTTATTGTCATTCATTATTCAGACTGTTTATTGATACATTATACTCCAGTGTTTTACAGTATATTTTTTATTAGAATTGTGGGTGTCAAGCTTTGACTATGGGCAAAGAGCTGTATACTGCATAATGGTTGTCTGACTGTAAATATAGTATTGATGGTATTAATGGTTAAAACATATTTTATTATTATGTAGCATGGGCGTCCGCTCCATAGGGCACGGGAGGGCGTTTGCCCCCCCCCTAAAATCCAGTGCCGTGATTCTCGGGGAGGAAAACAGCGGGCAAGAAGCAAGGCGGCAGCGCGGCAAATTCAATTAGAGCTGCTCTCTCTCTCTCTCTTTTCGGCTGACAGAAAGGGGCGATCCGGGGAGATATACAGATAGCCCGCAGCTCTCCTCTCCCTGTCACGGCGCCGCTCCCGAGTTCTCTGGTAAATGGAGCAGCGGCGCCCCCCTCCCCTTTCTGTCAGCTGAAGCTAGAAGAGAGAGAGAGCGGCTCTAATTGGATTTGCCGTGCCGCCGCCCAACTTCCTGCCCACTGTTTTCCTCCCCATGATTGGCCACAGGAGAGGGCCAATCAGAAGACTCTGGGGACTGGGAGCATCATGGGAAATGTAGTCCCTGAAGAGTGGCGGCCCCAGCGTGTCCACAGACACCATGCTACAGCCCCCAGCATGCAAGCACTCTGCTGGGGGGGTTGTTACAAGAGGAGAAAATAGAATACTGTGCTGGGGGAAGCCAGAGAGGGAGCCACGCTGTACCCGCACCACCAGAGAGCCACGCTGTACCCGCACCACCAGAGAGCCACACTGTACCCACACCACCAGAGAGCCACGCTGTACCCGCACCACCAGGGAGCCACGCTGTACCCGCACCACCAGAGAGGGAGCCACGCTGTACCCGCACCACCAGAGAGGGAGCCACGCTGTACCCGCACCACCTGAGAGGGAGCCACGCTGTACCCGCACCACCTGAGAGGGAGCCACGCTGTACCCGCACCACCAGAGAGCCACGCTGTACCCGCACCACCAGAGAGCCACGCTGTACCCGCACCACCAGAGTGGGAGTCACGCTGTACCCGCACCACCATGGAGCCACGCTGTACCCACACCACCATGGAGCCACGCTGTACCCGCACCACCATAGAGCCACGCTGTACCCGCACCACCAGAGAGCCACGCTGTACCCGCACCACCAGAGAGCCACGCTGTACCCGCACCACCAGAGAGCCACGCTGTACCCGCACCACCAGAGAGCCACACTGTACCCGCACCACCAGAGAGGGAGCCACGCTGTACCCACACCACCAGAGAGGGAGAAAGACAGAGCCACTGCCAAGGTACAGGCATGCTACACTACTGACTAGAGTCACCCCGGGCAACCCAGAGTGAGCGAACGTCCAGCCAGAGGGATCACTGTTGCGGTTTCACCAGGTCTGGTAAGAGGGCCTGTTGGCCATTATCCATTACTGTTCCTAGGGACTGAGTCATTAGGAAGTGTCTAACCTGATATCCTCTCATCTATGCTGTGGGCAATTATTGCAGAAAATTACACCACATGCTGGGAGTTTTTAGTGCGGAAACTGACACCATTGCTGAGGATTATTATTATGTACACTGTCTGGTACAGATGCTGAAGTTTTTATTCTAGAAATCTGCTCCGATGTGGGGGGTTATTATTGTTGCTACTGACACCAATGCTGGCGATTTTTATTTCGAAAACTGACAGCAAAGCTGGGGATTGTTATTGCAGAAGCTGGCACTGATCCTGGGGGTTATTTCCTTCGAGGGGACCTCCATTTTTTATGATGTTGTTATTCAAAGTTGCTAGTTGCTTGATAGTTGCATCAGGTTTCTCAAACCTTTGCATGCCTGCGCTTTATGTGATAATGACTAAGCCCCTCCCCTTCATGACATTGTCAAAAAGGGACCAAGCATGGATGACCTTAAAATGATGCCCCCCCTGAAAAAAGTTCAGCGGACGCCCATGGTATGTAGCACCCTGCAGGGTGGGGTGGTGATTGTGGTGTTCCCTTCAGGGGGGTACTACCCTTTCTTTCCTCCTCTTCCCCTGCGGCTACGTCGGATCCACACTTGGTTAAGTGTGGAAATCCACTGGTAAATTACCTTTGGGTCTGCAGCAAAATACTTCTCATGAGTGGATCCCTGGTCTCTGTTGTCTAGGCGGAAGTCCCTTTGTAATAAAGCCAATGTCCACACAGCCTAAGCAGCAAGGTTTTATTCTTTTATCTTGAGGTAAAACTTTGAGAGAGAGAGAATAGACGAAGTAGGGAAAAGGTTCAGGCACGCAACACTTAAGACTCAGTACCGTCGCCACTCAAGCCTGAGTGGGCCTTGCTCTCCCGGATAGTCCCTCTTTAGATAGGTCCTAGCAGCCAGAGTAGAGCACATATTAATCTGTCCTTTATGAAATGGGGATGCGATTAGGAATCCTCTGCCACAGGATTATTCAGTCCCAAACCTCCCAGCCAAGCAACAATGAGAGAAACCTTTAGGGTATTGCAGGGCTTGTATCAACGATGATGGATCCCTCTTTAGGTAGGCCTCCAGGTCTCTCCCCGAGACAGCAGTACCGTCGCTATCTCCGACAGGACTGATCTTCCCCTGGAACTCCTTTCCTAAAGTTGGGCCCCCTTCCAATGGGCAGTCTGGGATCCTTCTGTGAGGTGTAGGCCCTAGCCAGCCGAGCTGGGCCTACCAAGCAGCGATGCTGCCTCAGGCTAAAGATGCCCGGGACTGAAACACACGCACGCACCCCTGGCCATGAGGGCCACAAGAGGTGGGGTACGTGCCGAACGTCCTCCAGGTCCAAGGGGTCCCCTGAAATACCTCACGCCTAATGGCGTCTGCCCCTTATGTACCCTCTCCCAGCATGCACAGCGGACCGACCACTCCCACTGTATGGCTGCCGAGAAAGGACACCCAGTGGTGCAGTGATACCCCCTGTGGTTCAACCTGAGCCAGCGGTGACAGTGACACCCACAGGCAACAGGGAACTGTACTGCCAGGCGGCATCACACCCAGAGCAGAAGCAAATAATTGAAATAGCAATTGGTCTGAGCCTAACTATTGGCTCAGACTACCCCTAAATTTGTACATAGTGACCCCCAAATATTGGGAGGGGCGCTACATTTAATTTTGTTTTTTTCAAGTGATGTGCTGTACAAAGGGCCACTGAAAATAGGACAGCACTGGCCCTCTTGAAGCCCAAGCCCCATCAGTTGAACGGGGGGCCCCAGCAGCCTTATGGTGCAGACAGTTTCTCCTCCCTGCAGCACAGTTGGCTTTTTCTACTCTCCCTCCTGCATTCTGTCAGCTGCTGCAGGGAAGCCACAGGGGGATTGGTTTCAGGGAATGGCCCCCCTTTCCGCTGTTCTGATTACCCCCTTTCTTGTCCATGATCCTCGTCATCTGTAGCTTCGATCCCCCTGTGCTTCCCCCCTCGTGCTTACTATGCTTCAGTTTTGTGAATGAACAGGGATCCTCTGTACAGAGTATTGTAAAAAATTATTAAAAACCATAATTAAGGGCTCATTCACATGGGTACTCTGGCCACGTGAATGAGTGGTTTGTTCATGTGACTGGAGCCATGTTCGGGTCATACACCTGCACCCACACATCCATCCAGGCTGCAAGGGGCCCCATGATTCCTAACAGCAGCCCTGGCTGTACATGATGTTTTAGTTTACTTGATGCAGCAAAATTTATGTCAGTGTGTTGCCAACATATTGCTAAAAATGCCAGTGTGTTGTCCACTTTTGTTACTCATGTATTGCCACAAACGGTAGCACCCACAGGCGATATTGGTTGATTATTGAAGCGCATTATTTCTATTATTACATTGTAATATTAAATGAAATAGTTCAACACACCATAATGCAGAATCAGTGAGAGCCCTGAGCGTGTCACTTACCACGTCGCCTGCCACCAAATGCGGATTGTCACTTGCCACGTCACCTGCCACACGCTTCGAATTGTCACTTGCCACGTCACCTGCCACACGTTGTGAATTGTCACTTGCCACGTCACCTGCCACACATTGCGGATTGTCACTTGCCACGTCGACTGCCACCAGATGTGAATTGTCACTTGCCACGTCACCTGCCACACGTTGTGAATTGTCACTTGCCACGTCACCTGCCACACGTTGCGGATTGTTACTTGCCACGTCGACTGCCACCAGATGTGAATTGTCACTTGCCACGTCACCTGCCACACGTTGTGAATTGTCACTTGCCACACGTTGCGGATTGTCACTTGCCACGTCACCTGCCACACGTTGTAAAATGTGACTTGCCACGTCACCTGCCAAACATTGTGAATTGTCACTTGCCACGTCACCTGCCACACCTTGCGGATTGTCACTTGTCACGTCGACTGCCACCAGATGTGGATTGTCACTTGCCATGACACCTGCCACATGTTGCGCATTGTCACCTGCTGTGTCACTTTCCTGCTAAGGTGGTCTCTTGCTATGTCCCAGAGTCAGGCAGCAGAGAGATGATGTAATCTCTCTGCTGCCCACAGCTGCCTGCACAGTGAGGGTGGAACTGTAGGGATGCAGGGCGGGCGCCGGGCAGTGAGAGATGATGACATCTCTCTGTTCCCCTGCCCGCCGGCTCTCTGATTGGCCAGCAGCCCGCTCACACATGGAGCCGCCCAGCCCCCCCTCTCACCCTCCCACTCACCGACTGAGCCGCCCACACTCTCACCCACGGAGCCGCCCGCACTGTCACCCACTGAGCCGCCCGCACTGTCACCCACGGAGCCGCCCGCACTGTCACCCGCGGAGCCACCCGCACTGTCACCGGAATTCTGGGAGGGGGCAAATGCCCCATTGCCCCCCACCTGGATCCACCTCCCCTGCTCTAATGGGGACATCTGATGTAAAGGAGGACTCTCATAGGAACACCTGGTGTAAAGAGGGACTCCGATGAGGACACCTGATTTATAGGGGGATGCTGATGGGGACACCTGTTGTAAAGAGGGACTCTGATTGGGACACCTGATGTAAAGGGGAGCACCTGCTGTAAAGGGGGTCTTCCATTGGGACATCTGATGTAAAACGGGGCTCTGACGAGGACACCTTATGTTAAGTGGTTTTATTTGATTTTACTTGAAATGTGGATGTGATTGGCCTACTGTGACGGGAACAGTGAGGCTGCAATTGATTGGCACAGTGAGGCTGCATATGATGGGCACAGTGAGGCAGCAATTGATTGGCACAGTGAGGCTGCATTTGATAGGCACAGTGAGGCTGCATTTGATAGGCACAGTGAGGCTGCAATTGATGGGCACAGTGAGGCTGCAATTGATGGGCACAGTGAGGCTGCAATTGATGGACACAGTGAGGCTGCAATTGATGGACACAGTGAGGCTGCAATTGATGGGCACAGTGAGGCTGCTATTGATGGGCACAGTGTGGCTGCTATTGATGGGCACAGTGAGGCTGCAATTGATTGGCACATTGTGGCTGCATTTGATGGGCAGATTGTGGCTGCAATTGATGGGCACAGTTTTATCTAGCAGTAATGATACATAATCTCCTGGTAAATGGCTATTTACAGTCCTGCATTACTAACAGTTTAATTTTTCAGTTTGTTTGCGTCCCCCCAAAAAATTTGAGCACCAGTCGCCACTGATAGTTACAGTACATTCACATCAGTTTTGGAGTTTTTATAAAAGAGTAAGTAAAAGTAAGCTGCAATTTCTTTTGTATGTTATGCTTTGTGAATGAGAACATTTAACAAATAAAAAGTAGGTGTTATCCTGATTTTGCTGCAAAGACTTGACATACACTTAAAGCTGGAGGTGTAATTTTGCATACTAAGCTCTTCCCTGATGGTGCACACAGTAAAAAAAGAAGGGCAAGGACAATCTGAACTACATCTGTGATTTCCACAAACACTTGGGTGCCTGTCCTCTTATGAGAAAACCAGGTGTCTCGTCTGAATTGTAAGAAAAAGTTATAATGGAAACCTGGTTTCCAGATAAAACAGTTAACTCCAATGCTATTTGTTTGGATATGACTATGGAGGCATATAGTAATTACTGGAAAGTACATTATTACCACTGTATAACAGAATCTATGCCAATATTTCTTGGAAATTAACCAAATATGGCCAGCAAAATGCTGTAGCTACTGTGAAGACATGTCTTTTAAACTGTCTGGGTTGGACTTCAGAGTACAACATATTGTAAGATTAACAAAGAGTTTTAATAAACTAATGCTGCTACAAAGTCATACATTTATTTAATACATTTTTTTTTCTTGTGTTTTTTTTTTAGTAGGATGAGACTGGATTTACACCAAACCAGGGCTATTTTTCAGCGGGAATGCAGTTTCGGCACCTCTGGTACTAATTGTATGTAATGGCTGGGAAGTGCTGGCTGCTGGGGGATCTGTTGGAGGGGATCTATTGCTGGTGGGGGATCTGTTGTTGCTGGGAGGGACCTACTATTAAGGGAGGAGTCTATTGATGCTGGCTGCTGGGGGATCTATAGTTGCTGGGGTGGGATCTATTTTGCTGGGGGGAGGTATTGTTTTTGGCGGATGGTCTATAGTTGCTGGGGGGAATCTATTGTTTGTGGGGATCTATTGCTACTGGCTGCAGGGCATCTATTTTACTGCTTCCCTTGTTATAATCAACAAATTCCATACAAAGTACGTAGCACCACAAAATTATATTTGGTTCCTTATGTTCCAAAAGTTGTGATACTGGGAAGTGGGTAGGGGGGTGGAACAAAGGGACGGTGCTCAGAGGTGGGTAGCGGTGGAACCAAGGGACAGTACTCGGAGGTGGGTAGGGGCAGAGAAAAGCGGTGACTCAGGGGGAGTAACTGCACATATTCTCAGAGGGAAAAAAAACCCTTAACAAAACTCTGCCAAAAACCCACTAAAAAGGGCTTGTACATGTGTTTTTCATGCACGTTCCATGCTTTCCTATTAAAGTCTATAGCTCAAAAGGCAAAAAAATGTGCTTAACCACTTACCGACCTGCCGCCGTCATTATACGGTGGCAGGTCGGCGTTATCCCGTGTACATCGGTTTGTTTAAGCGGGATAGCGCTCTCGGGCGCGCCGAGCGATCGCGGGCACGAGAGGCAGAACAGGGACGTGTGTGTGTAAACACACACATCCCTGTTCTCTTCTGAGAGGAGATGCAGATCATGAGTTCCTATAAGCTGGGAACCACGATCTGTCATCTCCTATAATGAGTCCCATCCCCCTACAGTTAGAACACACACACAAGGGAACACAGTTAACCCCTTGATCGCCCCTTAGTGTTAACCCCTTCCCTGCCAGTGACATTTACACAGTAATCAGTGCATTTTCATGGCTGTATAAATGCCAATGGTCCCAAAAATGTGTCAAAAGTATCCGATGTGTCCGCCATAATGTGGCAGGACCGATAAAAATAGCAGATCGCCATCATTACTAGTAAAAAAATAAATAAAAATGCCATAAATCTATCCCCTATTTTCTATATGCTATAACTTTGCGCAAACCAATCAATATACGCTTATTGCGATTTTTATTACCAACAATATGTATAAGAATACATATCGGCCTAAACTGAGAAAAAAATTGCTTTTTTGAAAAGAAATTGGGGATTCTTATTATAGCAAAAAGTAAAAAATATTGTGTTTTTTTCAAAATAGTTGCTCTTTTTTGTTTATAGCGCAAAAAAAAAAAAAAATCCGCAGAGATTGTTAAACACCACCAAAAGAAAGCTCTATTTGTGGGGAAAAAAGGACGTCAATTTTGTTTGGGTACAATGTCACACGACCGCGCAATTGTCAGTTAAAGCGACGCAGTGCCGTATCGCAAAAAAATGGGCCGGTCATTGAGCAGCCAAATCTTCCGGGGCTGAAGTGGTTAAACAAAACCTGAGTCCATTTGTTGTATTCCCTGAACACTTGTCGCTGTCCACCTTAAGACCCCTTTCACACTGGGGCGTTTTTCAGGCGCTTTTGGGCTAAAAATAGCGCCTGAAAAATGCATCCCCAGTGTGAAAGCCCGAGTGCTTTCACATTGGGGCGATGCGTTTGCAGGACGTTAGAAAAGTCCTGCAAGCAGCATCTTTCGGGTGGTGGAGGAGTGGTGCATCCTGTTGATGCACACCTATGCGAAACATGTTGGGTACATAAAGCTGCTTCAAGCTTCACTACGCCATATATGAATTTTCTTTTTTCTGTGATGACTATTTTACAAGCAGCCTCAGGACGCCTGTACCATCTTATTGTTTTTTGATGTGTTCGTTTTTTGGAATAAACTAAGCTTTTTACTACAAACTACCCGATTTATCTACACTATGTGGAGGCTTCTCTTATTCCTTTCTATGGTGGATATCGGTGTCTGGATGTCTGGAGTTTGGAGATATTAATGCAGGAAAATTACAACTTTCTGTGCATACCTTATCTGGCGCAGATATAGGACTTCGCTCTCCATAGGAGTTCCAGTCTACATGTGTACCTGAGTGGATCATCTCTATGCCTGACTGACCCACCGCCGATGGCGTGTGTGTCCACATATAGGGGTAAGAGTATTTATTTCTCCCCCCCTCCTGCCCCAGTGTTGGAAGTCTTGTCCCTGGGTATTGCGCATCCATCTACAAGCATCACAGTTACTCTACTTAGGTTAATGTGGACATTGCATAGGTGTATGATCTTATATGGATCCTTTCTCTCCCATCATTTTTTATATTGAGTATTTCTATATGGACTTCAAACACCCATTTTCTATGTATATTTTTTTCTATTCACAGGGTTATTTTTATGTATGATAATTCATTTTTCAACATACCTTTACACCTGTTGTTTGTACACGTTTGGACCGGTGGGTGTGCATCCAAGTCCACCCTAATCATTTATTGTTGTCACGGCTTCATAGGCCACACAAATATTTTTTGGATACACCTATATTTGTTCATCACTGCTTCACAGGCCACACTCTACACATAGTTTTGTGGTTGGTTATCCATATATCGGTATGTCTATTTCTTGGATTGACATATTTTCACGGCGAGGCATTTATTACATTTTTATGTTTTGTTTGCAATATGTCTGATTGCTGATGCTGGCAGCCACTATACAGTTTCTTCCTCACATTTGGTAGCACAACTTTTTCCTTCATATTTTGCAATATGTATTCTGCTACATATTTTTGGTAAAAAAAAATCCAATAAGCGTTTATTGATTGGTTTGCACAAAAGTTATAGCGTCTGCAAACTAATGGATATTTTTATGGATTTTTTTTTTTTACTAGTAATCGGCAATCAGCGACTTTTATAGCGGGACTGCATTATTGCAGCGGACATATTGGACACTAACTGACACTTTTTGGGACCAGTGACATTGATACAAGTGATCAGTGCTAAAAAAAATGCACTGTGCCTGTATTAATGACACTGGCTGGGAAGGGGTTAACATCAGGGGCAATCAAACTGTTAACTGTGTGCCTAGCTAGTGCTTGTGTACTGTTTTGCACACAGGATCAATGTCTTCCCTACTGACAGAACGGCGATCTGCCTTGTTTACATGGGCAGATCGCTGTTCTGGCTCTCTGCCTATTGATCGGCGGGTGCCAGCGGACATCGAGTCCGCGGTACCCGCAGATCAGTTTCCGCTGTGTATGCTCACAGCGGGAGCGGGTCTCCGGTGGCATGCATGGGTGCCCCCAACCCGGAAGTGTAGGATCCTGTACTAGGTACGTGATACTGCGCAGGAGGGCCACCTTCCCACCGCATATGTAAGTTATATGGTTGGCAAGCAGTTAATGGGTTAGCTCACACTGATGTGATGCATCACATCGCATGTAATTCACACAGGAATCAAACTGCATTCCCGTGCAAATCACATGCGATTCTGTGTGGTGCGATGTGAGCCCGTTATTTTGTATGGTTCAAATTGCATCGCATCAGCACAAAAAAGCAAACACACTGCGTACTGTGACCTGCTTTTGGGGTGTCAACTTTTAATTGACACCTGCAGCAGATTGCTTGAACACAGTGCGATTGCTATGTGGTGCGATGCAATGTAAGAAACGCAGCCATTCCTGTGTGAACTGAGCTTCATGAAAAAATGTCTATGCAACATCCCTTGCAAATTGAATGACCTATTTGCCTTTAGTAAATCAACCCCATTGAATGTATTATTATTATTACTGTAACACTGGAATATCCCTTTAAATCTGAAATAATGATATCATAAAGTAGAGAGTTTTGCCACTCCAGCAAAAACAAAAACCTCGTCTGTTTCTTCTGCTGCAAAGCAGGTCAATTCACAGCTAGACGGACGAATTGATTTGCTCACTTCTAAGTGGGAGGCTTTATGGAAAAAAGTTTAACTTTACTGTAAAGTGGAACTATTGAACATCAAATATAAATCTGTATTTGAAGAAACTGGCAGCTTCTTAAGAGATGCAGCTCTCTCTAGACCCACATGTAAAAACACTGAATTAAAAATATATGAAGGTGATAAAACACGACTCCTACTCTATTGTACTGCATTATTCTTGCTATTGTTCCAGCGAAACTGAGAAAAGTAATAAATATTTACAAACCAGGAACATTTCCATAGTCCCACATCTTGTTCATGTGAGCCGTATTAAACCCAAAACCAAAAATTTCATATATTGCAGCTCAGATGTGATGGCTGCATTTGTTTTTTCTTATGCCGCGTACACACGATCATTTTTCCCGTCTGGAAAAATATATATATATTTTTTTTTAACAAGAAAAACGACCGTGTGTGGGCTTTTTGTCATTTTTCCCGACGGGAAAAACGGCATTAATCACGACGAGAAAAATTAGAACATGCTCTAATTTTTCTCGTTCGTGATTCCCGTCATTTTTTTCCGCGGCAGTTTTCCCATAGGGAAACACTGCCACGGAGCCCACACACAGTCGTTTTTGTCGACCAAGAAAAAAATTTGTCGGGAAAAACGGCCGTGTGTAGGGAACCAAGCTGTTCCCTCGCTTTTCCCGTCGATTTGGCATTAGGCTTTTTCCCTGTTTCCATTGGTGATCTGGCCAGTAACACACCTTCTGTATAAGAGTGCCACCACTCTTAGTGAGGGAGCACAGGGGGCATCTTTGGACAGCAGTATTGTCAATCTAGGGGGGATTGGAATAGACTAGCAGATTTAAATACACTAAGAAACAACAGTTACAGCAAATAGTTTTTTGTTTGTTTTTTAGCATAAAGGTTTTACATTAATATATAAAAGCTGATCATTGTAAAGGCCCGTACACACGGTCGGACTTTTTTCCAACAAACTTCAAAATGAGCAAGTTTTTCAAAAAATCCTACCGTGTGTACGCTCCATCGGACAAACTTTTTCGGTTTTCATCGGACAAAAGTTCGCTCTGCAAACAGACAAACTTTTCGGCAACAAAAAGTCCGATGGTGCAAAGTCCTATCGTGTGTACAGAAATCCATCGGACTTTTGTCCGAGGTACAAATACGCATGCCCAGAACCAACGTTAAAATCAACCAACAATAGCAGAAGTTGACCAAAGGGTGGCGGTAAAGAGCAGAAAAAACACGTGATGTTGGGAAAGTTTGGGAATAGTTTGCAGAAAAGTCAGAGCGTTTGTATGCTATGGGTGTGCCCGGCCAACTCCCTTCGGACAAAAATCCACGGAAAAGTTTGTTTGAAGTCCGACCGTGTGTACGAGGCTTAAGCTGCCAGTGTTAAATCATTTTTCCCATCCCTGTAACTGCAAAGAGAGCTTGTCCTTCACAATTAAGAATTGGTAAGCTGCAAACGAATACGTTTGCTTTTGGGTTTAACACTTTAGCAGTGGCGGCCCATCCATAGAGGGCACACGGGCGCCGCCTCCCCTGTCCATGCGTTTGGCCTCCTGACCTACACAAAATGAAGAGGTGATACCGCTCTGAAAAAGCTGCTGATCCCTTGAGTGGCTCCCGCCCTACTGAGGCCGACAGGTGCACATGCGCACATGCAGTCACACTTTTTGCGTATTCACAGTGTACTTGGGTGTTGTGACATTCAGTATGTCCATATACATCCAGATACACATGTATATATACCAGCATATGTACACTATACATCACATTATTGATTGATTAATATTTGTTTTATTTATTCACTTCCACTTTGTTTCAAATTGATATGGTATTTCTCACATGTGGATGTGGACAATTTTTGGAACATATTGTCACAATCAAGAACATTACTAGAGACTTTTTTTTTTTTTTAATGCAACTCCTTTATACTCGTTTTTTTCTTCTTTTTTATTTTATTTATTTTTATTTTGTTGCAGGTCTCTAGAGATTTTTTACCCCTGTGTCTCTGTATGTTCCACATACAGGTCCACTCCATGTGTGAAACATCAAGGTTTAATTATATGTGTGCAATTGAACTGTACTCACCTTTGGTGGGATTGGTGGAAGATCACATCCATCTCCTTTTTAAACACAACTTTTGTCATTGTTCACTCAGCTATGAGTAAGCATCTTACGATGTGAAACATGTTAGCCATTTTTTTGTCCTAGTGTTCACTTTCTATTTTTGACTGCACTGTTTTTGGATCATGTTTCGATTTGATTTTATCCAATAAAGACGTCGTTTAACGGAGTGCGGCAGTCCAAGATTTCTTTCTAATCCCCTGATCTACACATCAGTGGTGCCGAACCATGGATTCCAATGTGGTGGGGTGTTTCTTTGAAGCACCTGATTAGAGCCAGAGGCTCTAATAGGCTTTAAAAAAGTGTCGGCTCACCCAGTTGTGTGACGATAAGTGAATGAAATTTCTCTATTATCAAACTAAAGTTCCTCCCCGCCAATCAGGAGGCAGGTCTGTGAGACCTGTTTCCCGATTGACCAAAGTGTCGGGCGATCCTATTGGATGCCTAGCGCTTTGGCGGAAGGGGAAACATTTGGCGAAGGAAGCTGGAGGAGCAGACACCGGAGGCGCCGCTGCCCGCACTCCAGGAGGGGACACCACAGCCCGTCACACGAGCGGGTAAGTGCCGGACCGCCCGCGCGGGGGGTTGAGGGTTCTGTTTTATTGCCGCCGCACCACCTCAGACATGAATTAGGAACAAGTCTTATCCCTCGACAGTGTGTAATTGTCTCCATTAAGTGTAATTTCTGTCTGCTGCTTCAGTCCTCTGCTATCAGCATGAATTACTTCTGACAAGTTTTCCTGACACCAAGAGAAAAATGGTGACAGGGGAGGGACCTCTGGCAGAGTGACAGCCTCAGCTCTGTTCCTGTGTGCTGTGTGAAGGGGGGTGTGTCCATTCCCTCCAATCAGTTCTCAGAGCTCTCCTCACTGAGCTCTACAGAGTTGAACTTCAGCTCTCCACCCCCCATTTTTTCTAAACTCTCAGACAAGGCTTATAAATTCAGCACTTTACATGGATATAGAGAAGAGAAGATTGTGGTAAAACCTATTGTAGCGGCCTCACCCCTCTCTCCCCTTCTCATGCTCGGCTTGTCTTTCTTCGTCTAGGGGTCTCAGTGCTGGGGGGAGAGATGAGATACACCACGGCCCATGTCCTCCGTAGTTAAGAGGTGAAGGCCAGAAGATTGGGTTTTGTGTAGGTGTCCTAGAGTCAAGTCCAGTACTTCGTTCCTGACTCCTTTGCTCCTAGTAACCAGAGTTCCACACAGTGAATAGGTCCAACTCAGTTTTATTCTTCTTGGCAAACAACAAACAGTTTCTTCTACTGAGTAGTAATGGGGAATAGATCGAGGCACAATCCTTTCCCTTCTCCTGCTAACCACTGTGATATCACCAGTGGCGAATAGTCACTGCCAGTCTGCCACTGACTATGTGAGTTAGAACATGAATTACCTTCGCTAGCACCACCCCTGTCAGGGGAAGGAAATCCGTCCAAGGGAGAAACCGGAGGCCTCTCTGTCACCAGCGATGCTGCGCCGGACTCTCCAGAGAAGTTCCGCACACCAGATCTCACGAACTCAGACACGGGCACCCAAGGAGTTAGGGCCCCCTCGGATTCCTCCACCCTCACGGAACTCAGTCGAAGGTACTGAGCCCCAGGCGTCCGCCATAGTACCTCACCCCAGGCTAAAGGTGCCTGAGATGGACTCCATCTTCGCTCAGGCCAGGCCAAGGGGTACCTAGGCCTGGAGTACTGGAACGCCAGCACCCGAGCTGAAGGTGCCTGGGTGCGACCGAGTCCTCCGAACTCTCCACTCTGACTCCAAACTCTCCACTCTGAACCCCGTGGTAAGGGCGTCCGCCCCTTTTATCCCCTCTCCCTTTGCGCCACAGCGGGTTCCCCGCCCCGCTGTACCAGCTCCAGGGGAGGACAAAAAGGTACAGTCTTGCGGTGTGAGCTCAGCTCCGGCCCAGGGCAACAGCGCCACCCGTGGACCGCAAGGAACCTCACACCACCAGAGTCCTCCAAGAACCAGAAAAAGGTCTCGGATCCCCTAGCAATTTGTGCATCTGGGTTACACTACCACCCAGATGCCTCCCTTAAATTCAAACACCCGCTACACTATGTAACAGAATTTGTTTCATCTCTAGTGTATAATCTGAGGCCAGTCACTTCACTGGGTATAATGTAAGGGTTTACAACCACTTTAAGAGATATAAAAGCTACTTGATGATTTGGGTAATATTATACATTTTGTGGGAAAATAGTATTATATTGAAGTGCAACCTACTAGGGTAATGCAAAACCTAAATGCCTGGAGAATTATAACAAAGTGCTGTCTGGTAGGATAGTACAATTAAAAGGGAAATGAAAATGGAGTGGGGGTTTATTTATTATATTGTCTTTTGGTTGGGTTTTGTATGCTTACACTATATCTCTGAAAAAATGTGTAGCTCAAATATGGCTGGTGGATTGACAACGGCTGTTGGGGTCCTAAAGGATGTGTTAAGCTAAAGTGCAGTGGCGGCTGGTGGGTTCTAATGTTGGGTGTCCTACATGTATTGATGTTGCTGCATTATGTAAAACTATTAGAATAGTTTTTACATTTTAGAATGGGTCACCTCAAGACTTTCCATAATTTTGGAGGGGGCCTCAAGACTGTCCATAATTTTAAAGGGTGCCTTGACTAAAAATACATTGAGAAACACTGCCCTAGACTGTTCATTGAGCCAGAGGAGTGACTGATCCTGTGTGCATGGCTGCTGGTACACCAGTTGGGGAAAAACACCTTGGGACTACTCAGCAGGCCTATAAGGGGGTGAGCACTACATGCATATTAGATCTTTGTGGCCCGTGTAACCAGGACCATGGCAGGGACATGTACATTGTCTACATACTGTATGTATGCTAAAAGGTGTCTCTCTTTATTATTTCAGAAAGTTGGGAGGTATGCAATTCCAATTTAAGTTGTGGGAGGCCCTCCAAGCACCACCTGGCTTGACAAAAGCCGATTTAAAAATAAACTAATGCCCCGTACACACGACCGGTTTTCCCGTCGGAAAAAAGTTGGATGGTTTTTCCGACGGAATTCCTCTCAAGCCTGCCTTGCACACGGTCACACAAAAGTCCGGTGAACTTTTGACTGCAAAGAACGCGGTGACGTAAAAGACTACGACGACCCGAAAAAATTAATTTCTATGCTTCCGAGAATTCGTCGATTTGTTTCAGAGCATGCGTCAGAATTTAGCGCGTCGGGATTTGTACACACAATCGGAAATTCCGAACAGTTTTTTTCCTGACGGGAAAAAAGACAACTTGCTCGCTGTCTTTTTCCAGCAGTTTTTCTGTTGGAAAAAGTCTGATGGAGCATACACACGGTCGGGATTCCCGACCAAAAGCTCTCATCAGACTTTTTCCAACAGGAAAACTGGTCGTGTGTACGGGGCATAAGCCAGGTAGAGATCTATCAGCTGAATAATGACTGCCTTTATCAGTTACAGTTATTGTACGGCAGCATCAGCAGCCGTGGGTGCCTGAATATAATGGAGATTCCTCCATCCACAGTGTTGACGCAGATGGTGATGGGGGAATCAATATCTGGGAGAACGTCCGAAATTCAAGCCCTCTATGCCTGGCTAAAGTGCAAACCCTACATCTAAGAACTGGCAAGCTGCAATACATTACATTTTTATTTTTGGGTTTGGATACACTTTAAAGGAGTAGTTCTGAACTCTCTCTGTAGGATTTCTGCAGCACATGGAGGTTTAAGCAGCAGTTCTGCTTTGGCTGCCTTTGATTGTGGCATGCACATTAAGCACCAGAATCAGAAACACAGGGTGATCTGGCAGATTTCCTGGAATGGGTCTAACATGAGATGAATCGCTCTTCAAGCTCTACTGAGTAGCCAAGCCATGTGGGTTGGTGGGACCAACGTGCTGCGTATTTATTGAGTTTTGCTTGTCTACCGTAAAGACTTTTTAGTGTCGATCCTACGTGCTGGAAAATCCTCAGGATTTTAAACTGTTCATGACCCATACTTTATTGCATTTGCCAAGTCTAGACTTTGTCCTGAACCACACGCTCTAGTAAAATTTTATTTTATTAATCGCAAAACCATCCCCTATTCCTTTTTACACTCCCGGACACCTTATTACATTAGGGCAAAACTGCATGTATAAATTTAATTCATTTAATAAGCCTTGATTCATGACTTTGCAGGAGACAAGAAATAAAGACTGCAGTAAATTCAGAATTTATAGGAGGCTTTAATGGATTAAAGTTTGCCGAGAAGTGCCACGTAGTTATTGGATGAGTTTTGTTGCTGTCTAACAAAGCAATTCTGTTATGCGTCTGCCAGGAGGGAGTTAATTTACATTATGATTATTTGTTCCCTGGGTAGCCTGTCTCTTTTTGCTGTCTGTGGGGAATCAGGGCAGGAAGTTAAAGTAACAGTCTGAAGTTAGTTTAAACAGGCCAACGAGCTCAACGGCTGCCAGAATAAGCAAATAACATCCTTTATATGAAACCCTGGTGTGCATAGAAATAAAATAGAAAACAGTGGGGGAATTGTAATTTGGAAATTTGAGACTAGAACTAAAAACAATACACGGGTGGATCACTTTCATTGTACTAAACTGTTTGTTGAAACTCAAAGAAAATGATTTCCTTAGTGCCCTGGCACACGGTAATACTTTGATGCGTCAAAACCAAGCCCATTATTATGGCCAGTGGCTTATCATTAAGAATAGATGTTGTAGTGTCATACACATGAGACACACATCCCAACACAGTACATCTGAAGAACGCAAGATACGACAAAGCCAAGAAAACAACACAAACACACTTGTGGAACCGCTATATGAACTTTACGTGATCATTACATGGAGTAGACAAGGGGCATAAAGCCCTTTAACATACACCAAATGAGTCAAAAGTTAAGTAAAATTAAACTTTACTTTAACTCAGCAGAATAATAAAGGTATTTTGCCGTTAAATAGTTCCGAAAATGTTTTTGGGTACCTTTTTAGAAGTGCTAACATTTTAATATAATTATAAGGGCATATTGATTAAAAATTCACAGAGCATCAGATTCCAATCTCTCCACCATGGCCAAGACCAAAGAGCTGTCCAAGAATGTCAGGGACAAGATTGTAGACCTACAC
This sequence comes from Rana muscosa, assembly GCA_029206835.1. Taxonomy (NCBI): domain Eukaryota; kingdom Metazoa; phylum Chordata; class Amphibia; order Anura; family Ranidae; genus Rana; species Rana muscosa. The sequence continues at coordinate 418,964,119 of CM055127.1, read as the reverse complement.
AAGGCTGGAATGGGCTACAAGACCATCGCCGAGCAGCTTAGTGAGAGGGTGACAACAGTTGGTGCTATTATTCGCAAATGGAAGAAGCACATAATAACTGTTAATCTCCCTCGGTCTGGGGCTCCATGCAAGATCTCACCTCATGGAGTTTCAATGATCATGAGAACGGTGAGGAATCAGCCCAGAACTACACGGAAGAATCTTGTCAATGATCTCAAGGCAGCTGGGACCATAGTCACCAAGAAAACAATTGGTAACACTACGCCGTGAAGGACTGAAATCCTGCAGCCCTGCAAGGTCCCCCTGCTCAAGAAAGCACATGTACAGGCCCGTCTGAAGTTTGCGAATGAACATCTGAATGATTCAGAGGAGAACTGGGTGAAAGTGTTGTGGTCAGATGAGACCAAAATCAAGCTCTTTGGCATCAACTCAACTCGCCGTGTTTGGGGGAGTAAGAATGCTGTCTATGACCCTCAGAACAACATCCCCATTTTTCTGTTAACGGGACAGGACAACTTCACTGCATCAAAGGGACGCTGGACGGGGGCCATGTACTGTCAACTCTTGGGTGAGAACCTCCTTCCCTCAGCCACGGCATTGAAAATGGGTGGTGGATGGGTATTCCAGCATGACAATGACCCAAAACACACAACCAAGGCCACAAAGAAGTGGCTCAAGAAGAAGCACATTAAGGTCATGGAGTGGCCTAGCCAGTCTCCAGACCCTAATCCCATAGAAAATATGTGGAGGGAGCTGAAGGTTCGAGTTACCAAACGTAAGCCTTGAGACCTTAATGACTTGGAGAGGATCTGCAAAGAGGAGTGGGACAAAATCCCTCCTGAGATGTGTGCAAACCTGGTGGCCAACTACAAGAAACATCTGACCTCTGTGATTGCCGACAAGGGTTTTGCCACCAAGTACTAAGTCATGTTTTGCGAAGGAGTCAAATACTTATTTCACTCATTCAAATGCAAATCAATTTGTATCTTTTTTGAAATGCGTTTTTCTGGATACAGTATTTTTGTTATTCTGTCTCTCACTGTTAAAATAAACCTGCCATTAAAATTAGACTGATCATTTCTATGTCAGTGGGAAAACGTACAAAATCAGCAGGGGATCAAATCATTTTTTCCCTCGCTGTAGCACCCTTTGTAAACATTGGAGCGGTGTGTGATTGTTTTTGGCTGCTCTGAGTCTTACTGGCTGCAGGATTGACTACTTCTCCCTGCCTTCTAGTGAATTCTAGAATGTCTTGGGCTGGAAGAGTATCTGCTAAGAGGGGGATTACCTTAACCACTTAAGTACTGGTAGGTTTACCTTCCTTCATGACCAGTCCAATTTTTGCGATACGGTACTGTGCTGATTTAACTGACAATTGTGCTGTCATGCGACGCTGTACCCAAATACAATTATGCCCTCCCCCCCCCCCCCCCACAAATAGAGCTTTCTTTTGGTGGTATTTGATCACCTCTGTGTTCTTTATTTTTTGCGCTATAAACAAAATAAAGAGCAACAATTTAAAAAAAATATATATATTTTTTACTTTCTGCTTTAACCACTTGCTTACTGGGCACATATACCCCCTTCCTGCCCAGGCAAAATTTCAGCTTTCGGCACTGCGTCGCTTTAACTGACAATTGCGCAGTCGTGCGACGTGGCTCCCAAACAAAATTGACGTCCTTTTTTCCCCACAAATAGAGCTTTCTTTTGGTGGTATTTGACCACCTTTTGAAAAAACACAATATTTTTTACTTTTTGCTATAATAAATATCCCAATTTTGTTTAAAAAAAAACATATTTTTTTCTCAGTTTAGGCCGATACGTATTCTTCTACATATTTTTGGTAAAAAAAAAAAATCGCAATAAGCGTATAGTGATTTAGTTTGAAAATCAAACCTTCATGCACACAGAACGAATGTACTTCGAGACAAATGTGTTTCCCATAGGGAAACACTGCCGGGGAGCCTACACACGATTGTTTTTCTCGACCAAGAGAAAAAATGTCGGGAAAAACGGCAGTGTGTAGACTGGGAAAAGGGGACCAAGCCGGTCCTCGTTTTCCCCGTCGATTTTCTCGACGGTGTTTTCACCGTCGAGAAAATCGATAGTGTGTACGCGGCATAAGTATTTTCTGCAACATGATAAGTACAGCTCTCTGTAAAGATAATATGGCCATCATGAGCTTATGCAACTTTTTTTTTGTTTGTTTTATGTAGAGTAGGGAATGCTATGGTGTCTGATTGAGGGGATTTCCTGTAGAGGACAGTATTTGTGTCCCATTGGGGAGATTTCCCATAGATAATGGTATCTGTGCCCCATTAGGGAGATTTCCCTTCACTTCCTGTCCCCAAGACACAACAGGAAATGGAAAGCAAAAGGAAATATGCTCATTTAGACACGTGCACTGCTGAAAAATGTTTTCAATTTTGTTTCATACGTTTTGATTTTTTTTTGTTTTTCAGGTTATTTGTTATAATCGAAATTAGTTATTTATAATAGATTTATAACCTTGGAAAAGTTTGAATTTCGAAATCCAAAAATTAGAACGAAAATGTGAAAATCCGAAATAATAACTAACTAACTAATAATAACTAACTATTAAATTATAAGTATTGGAATTTCCTTTCAAATTTGGCTGTTAGTGAACGTAACAAATAACGAATTTATCCGCAGTTACAAATTATCTGAAATAACAAATGCCGCATCTAAACGAATGGAACGTAACAAATTAATAATAATAAAACGTTTTTATTTGTTATTATTATTTATTATAATTAATTTGTTTGATTTTCCAATTTTCGTTTTTGAAAAAATTTGTTTAACGGGTTTTCGTTTATTTGAATATTTCATAATTGACAAACTTGTCAAAAAACGAATCTGGAACAAAACGAATTGCACATGTCTAATGCTCATAGACAGCTGTCACCAAAACAGGTGGCCCACTGGAAGAGTTCACCTTACATCCATTCTTATGACAACTATAAAATATTGGATTACTCATAAGGGGGCCCTTTAGATACCCAGTCTTCACCTTACTACATGAATGGGTAAGGGGTACATAGAATCTCTGGTTACTCATTCACAAAAGAAAATAGTAAATAAACACATACACACTGTACATAAAGTCCTTTATTAACTTGACAATTATAATGATTTACAACAATGTCCAAAAAACAATGCCCTATGATGTCCAAATATAATGTCCCACAATGTCCAAAAAAATAAAGTCTCATAACCTAAATTGACTACAAGCATCCTCTCTGACCGAACCTCTCGCCACGAATGACAGCAAAGCTTCAATGCCTCTCTGCCCACATAGTTACATAGTAGGTAAGGTTGAATAACGACAATAGTCCATCCAGTTCAACCTGTGTACCGTGTTTCCCCGAAAATAAGACACTGTCTTATATTTATTCTTCCTCAAGAAGACACACTATGGCTTATTTTCAGTGGATGTCTTATTTTTATTAAGTATGGTACAACAATCTACTTTACTTCTTCCCTGAGGACACACAATACAGAGCGTCCTGCTCCTCACTTCACAGAGGAGACTTTTACTTTAACTTTCACAGAATGACCAGGACCTGACAGGGGGAGCCGACCTTATTGATGGGGCTGCCCGCACCTCTCCCCTCACCTCTGAGATAGCAGCTGTCACGATGGGGCGGCTGAGAAGGGCTGCCCGAATTCTTTACCGCTCCGCACCAGTACGCTACATAGCCACGCCTATCACTATGTCTTATTTTCGGGGTATGGCTTATATTGCGCAAATGCTTAGAAATCCTGCTACGGCTTATTTTATGGGTATGTCTTATTTTCGGGGAAACACGGTAGGTGTGTGTGTGTCAGTGTCGATAATCATGGCATGGAAAGTTTCCCCAGTGGGGTTTTTAAGCAGCGAAAATTCCAACAATTGCAAGGATATATGTTAAAAGGATTTATTAAGTCTATACATTGTGACACAGTCATGACAATAAAAATTTGAATCTCCAGTTACAAAAATAAAATGCACACACAAAGTAGCAAACACAACATTGCAAACACAGTTGTACATATCAAGGACATCTGTATATTTTGTATTACTGACGCGTTTCGATCCCTAATGTGGGATCTTCTTCAGAGGATTTATGGTTTGCTGTAAGAGATTATGTAGTGAGTTTAAATTCTTAACCTAGGTGTGTATCCAATGGTTAGAAAACAAAGTATATAGTTACCAATCAACTGTGTTGTTGAAAACGTTATTTATGACTGGAGTTCCACTAAATTTGTTTCAAAGAGATCCCAGTAGTCTCCCAGCCGCTGGACTTCCCGGAGCGCGGCGTCGCCAAGCCATATGCGACTTACAAGGAGTCAATCGTGTCGATTGTGTCAAAAGTGTCGATAATCATTTCCCATATGCCTGTATGTTGTGTTCTTTAATATGCATGTCCAAGAGTCTTTTAAAAAGATCAACACTCTCCGCTGACACCACCAATTGAGGAAGAAAGTTCCACATCCTTATTGCTCTGACAGTGAAAAAACCCCTACGCAGCTTAAGGTTACACCGTTTCTTCTCCAATCTTATTGTGTGGCCCCGTGTCTTCCTACACTCCCTGAGACTAAATCCTTTTTTTCATACTCTGGGATCACCATTGAGGTATTTGTAAATCGCTATCAAGTCAAGTGTCTCTTCTCCAGCAAAAACAGGTTTACTGCTTGTAGTCGTTCCTTGTAATTGAGGTCCTCCAGCCACCTTAATGATTTAGTTGCCCTTCTCCGGACTCGCTCCAGCTCCAGCACATCCCTTCTGAGGACTGGTGACCAGAACTGGATGGAATACTCCAGATGTGGCCTGACCAGAGTTTTATAAAGTGGCAGGATTATAGTTTTCTCGCTGGAGTATATCCCTTTTTTATACATGCTAATATTCTGCCCTAGTAAAGTTAAACAGAATTGGTCCCAAGGCAGAGCCACTTACCACTCCAGACCAGACTGAGTACATGTTATTTATCACCACCCTTTTGACACGCCCCCATAACCAGTTTTCTATCCAAGAACAAACTATGGTCCTGCCTACAGCTCTCAGTTTGTAGATTAAGCATTTATGGGGAACTGTATCAAATGTTTTTGCAAAATCCAGATACATCACATCCACAGGCCTCCCTCTAGCTAGATGGCAACTCACTTCCTCGTAGAATGTTAACAGATTGGTCTGGCAGGAACGACCCTTCGTAAACCCATGCTGATTATTACTACTAATGATGTTGTTTTTATCAGCAAATTCTTGGATATAGTCCTCTGTCATCCCCTCCAATAGTTTACCTACTATTGATGTTAGGTTGACTGGCCTGTAGTTTCCAGGAATATATCTCTGCCTTTTTTTTAATATTGGTACCACACTGGCATTTCTCCAATCAGCTGGTACAATTCCTGTCCGTATGCTGTCCCCAAAGATTAGGAATAATGGTCTAGCTATAGCCTGACTGAGTTCTTTAACCGCTTGCCGACCGCCGCACGAGGATATATGTCGACAGAATGGCACGGCTGCGCAAATGGGCGTATATATACGTCCCCTTTAATTTGCGGGCCTGTCGAGAGCTCCGTGACCGCGCCTAGCGGGACCCGCAGACTCGATGTTCGCCGGTGTCCCACGATCGGGTCACAGAGCTGAAGAACGGGGAGATGTTAGTGTAAACACAACATCTCCCCGTTCTGCCTAGTGACATGTCACTGATCGTCTGTTCCCTGTCATCAGGAACAGCGATCAGTGACGTGTCACAGCAAAGCCACGCCACCTAACAGTTAGAAGCACTCCCTAGGTCACACTTAACCCCTTTAGCGCCCCCTACAGGTTTACCCCTTCACTGCCAGTGTAATTTTTACAGTAAGCAGTGCATTTTTAGAGCACTGATCGCTGTAAAAATGACAATGGTCCCAAAATGGTGTCAAAAGTGTCCGATGTGTCCGCCATAATGTCGCAGTCATGATAAAAATAGCTGATCACCGCCATTACTAGTAAAAAACGAATTATTAATAAAAATGCCATAAAACTACCCCCTCTTTTGTAGACGCTATAACTTTTGCGCAAACCAATCGATAAACGCTTATTGCAATTTTTTTACCAAAAATATGTAGAAGAATACGTATCGGCCTATACTGAGGAAAAAAAATGTTTTTTTTTATATATGTAGCTGGTGTCAAATTTAGTGGGGTGTATCTGGGCTATGGATTTAGGGATTTATGGACACTTTGGAGTGTGGGAGGTATGAATGGTGTCATGTTCCCTGCGGTCCCTGGGTGGCGCTGTCGCCTGGGACCGGGGTTGAACTACCATTCTAGAGCCGTGCCCTTTTTGTCCTCTCGCAGCAGTAGTATGGCGGGGCAGGGAACCTGCTGTGCCTGCTGGGAGAGGATATAAAGGGGACGGACATCTTGCGCACGAGGTCCATTCCCCAGGCACCTTCATCTTGGGGGCTGCTGCGGTTTGTCTGTGCCCAGACGCCCTTGGCCTGGGCGCGTGGAGTCGAGTTCCATCCCAGGCACCTTCAGCCTGGGGTGAGGTACTATACCCGGGGGCCTGGGGCCCAGTACCTTCGACTGGGTCCCGCGAGGGCGAAGCATGCCTAAGGTGCCCCTGGTATTGGGTGCCTGAATCCTGGGCATAAGGGACCGGAGACGTGACCTCCCCGTAGAGCCAGCGCAGCATTTGCTGGTGCCGGTGGAGGCCTCTGGTGACCGTCCGGATGGATGTTTTCCTCTGACAGGGGCCGCTTGTTCTAAAGAAGGTACTTCATGTTCTCATGGTCTGTGGCAGAGACCCATCTTTCTCAGGTCAGTGGCAGGCCTCATCCAAAGCCTGTGGCAGGGGCCTCAACGTTCACCCAGGTCAGTGGCAGTGACCAAATTCACGGTCGGTGGCAGCGACTGTGCGCCAAGCCTGTTTGCACTAAACGGAACAGGAGAAATTTAATTAATTCATTGTGCCTGGACCTACTCTTCCCTACACCTTGTCTGTTCTTTTAAAAGACAACCAGTTTTAAGTCAATAAAACAGTGTTGGACTTTTCTTGGCGTATAACTTGTGTTACTGGAAGCTAAGTGTCCCTGTCAGTGACAGTGGCAATCATCCTCCATAGGAGAAGCTGAGGTTCCGGCCTAAAACGCAGACCTGAGGGTAAATGGTTTAGCTCATATCTCTGCATCCTACATCAGAGAGCCGAGCTGGTGGTGTACATCTTCCCCCTTCTCCCAGATACCCCTAGACAAGTAAAACCAGCCGTGAAGAGAGAGGAGAAGCTGGGGGAAGGACCGCTTCATATATTTTTGGGGATATTTATTATAGCAATAATGTAAAAAATTTTGCATTTTTTTAAAAATTGTCGCTCTATTTTTGTTTATAGCGCAAAAAATAAAGCGCAAAAAATAGCGCAGAGGTGATCAAATACCACCAAAAGAAAGCTCTATTTGTGGGAAAAAAAGGACGTCAATTTTGTTTGGGAGTCACGTCGCACGTGCAATTGTCAGTTAAAGCAACGCAGTGCCAAATCGCAAAAAGTGGCCTGGTTTTTGGCCAGCCAAATGGTCCGGGGATGAAGTGGTTAAGGACTCTCGGGGGCAAGCCATCTGGTCCTGGAGATTTATTTGTGTTAAGCTTTTCTAGTCTTTTCTTGACTCTGGCCTCTGTTATCCATGAGGGTAGGTCCTGCTCTGTCTTACTAACAATACAGTCATGGTCGGTATACCCCTCCTTTTCCTCTGTAAAGAACAAGGAGAAGAAAGCATTTAGTACAGTTGCCTTCTCTGTGTCATCCGTAACCATCCTCGCACCATCGTCTTTTATGTGGGCCATGTGCCTTGATCTTGCTTTTTTTTACTGTTAACATATAAGAAAAAAATTATTGGGATTTTTTTTTTACTCTCCTCTGCTATGCGTCTCTCGTTGTCTGATTGCGTACTTACACTTCGTATTGCATTCCTTGTAGTGTTGGAATGCTGACAATGACCCCTCCACCATATATTTTTTAAGGGCCATTTTTTTCTCTTTAATAGGACTTTTTACATTTCGATTTAGCCACCCAGGATTAGCCTTCGCTCTTCTATATTTGCTGCCTATTGGAATGCACTGTGCGATAGCTTTGTTTAATATGTTCCTAAAGCATTCCCATTTTCTTCCGTTTTCAATGTTTCTAGGATTTGGTCCCAATTGATGTCTTGCAGTATTGAGGACAGTTCAGAAAAGTTTCCTTGGTTGAAATTGTGTTCTTGTGCTACCCTCGTGCCTCCCTTTCTTATGCTTTACGCTGCATGTGATCATCCTGTGATTAGAATAAACCTGGAAGTTTGGCCAAGTTCAACATTCATGTTTATGGAGCCTCACCAGTTTTGGGTGGGTTTACTTTTGGCTCAGATCAGCTAGTCTGCACTAGCTAACCATGAATCTGAATGTATGCTAAAATTCTTGCGACACAAAAGCTTTTAGCGTCATAGAATGCCAGTCTGGATCATTAGCTTTTTAGCCAAATAGTCCAACAAAAACCTAAACGTAGAGAACAGTAAGAAGCTTTTTTATCATATTTATAACAGACTTTTGTTCTCTGATACAGATTTATCTTCCCATGTACTCTGGATCACAAAGGGTTTGGCTGGCAGGTCCATTTACATAGAGATGGCATTTCAATGCAGGACAGCAAACTCAATTTCCTCTTAAAACAAAACAAAATATTTTCTGAAGACGCAACAAAGAGGAGAATAGGGAATGTGAGATGACCGGGGTTAGTCATAACATGATTCTCCAACCTTTACCTTACATAGACACAACTAAGACTGCATGGGAAGAAAGGTATCATGTTAGAATTTTATCAGAACCAGAGCAATAATATAATGTAACTTGGTATGAAGGATGAGATAACGGGGCACTGAGATCATCCTCCAGGTGCAGGCATAAAATAATATAATGGGAGTCAGCAGAGCTAATCCATTGAGGGGATTACACTACTAATATGACTAAACTAGGCATAGGCGGCCAAATGTGCATGATCCAGCCAAATGATCCCTTTTTAAAGGTACACTCCATTAAAAATTAAAAATACGACCTTGAGATAGAAAGCTGTTTTAAATGGTCCGACTTGTGTCGGCCCGACTTTGGAAAAGGTTCCTTCAATACTTTGGTCAGACTTCTTTTCGATTTCAGTCCATAGAATTGAATGGAACAATAGGAAATGTCCCCCTAACTAGGGGTTGGGACTTTAAGGGCAACAAATATGACAATGAAGTATATGAGTACAAACATTTATTAAATTATTAATTTTTAAGAAGCCAAACAAATGGCAGTATGTAACAACTGAATGTACATTTAAACAAACAGGTAGAAATATATATACAAAATAATAACAAGATTAGTTCTTTCCAAATAAGGATGGTTGTCCGACGCGTTTCAGGGATTATACCCTTTCCTCAGGGACGAACCTCAATTGGAGAATACAATATCTATAAAATATACAAAAATATATGATCGGTAAAATGCATACAGAGAAAGAATGAGCATCGTTGAGAAAGAAAAGAGGAAACAGATGGTGCAAAAACATGCAGGATCAAGCCGCACAATAAAAAATCTTTCCACATTGATTGAAAGTTCTAACCTGATAGGACTGCCAGTTGCAATTTTGATGGATCAGCAAAAAACTAAAGGTGTCGAGACACCTATTAGAAAAAAAATGCATTTTTTTAGGGCTGTTACTGATTAAAATTTTCGTATTCAATTAATCGTTTTTTTTTAAATCGATTAATCGACTAATTTCGATTAATTATAAACGCACATACAGATCCAACTACTTTTAGCTGATCTCCTTGCAGGCCGATTCCCAGTGCAGCTACCAACCACTGGAAAAATGATTAGCAGGATACAAAAAACACACAAAGGCAGCGCTCAATGGGAATAGCAATAAAACTTTTATAGTCTTCTAGTAGGTAACAAAATAAATATTGCACTGGAGATAAAATCGATGTAGCTACATAAACTGTAAAAATGGTGCGAGTAATACCAAACGGTAGCAAAAGCAGTCATAAAAACATGTAGCTAAGTATGATACTGGTATAAAAATGTGTACAACGATACCACTGCTGAATCCAGATGAGGAGGGGTTAACATCAGTCTGTCAGCATGTAGATGTCCCGTGAAGGGAACTATCACAACTCCCAGTGGATGGCTGTAGAATCCCAGGCTGATAGTGGGAAGTGTAACAGCCCTTGTGTGTGGCAGATAGTAAGGTCCCGCCGGCATGCAGATATGAAGGCACAGCAAAGGAGCCCTTCAGATGGACACGGCAAGCCCAAAGAATTTTGATTGATCAAAATAATTTTGATCGATCAAAACAATTAATCGATTAATCGAGGAATTAATAGTTAATTTCCACAGCCCTACATTTTTTAAATATAACCTATACTCGGCACTAAGTTTTCCTAAGGTGTTTCAGAAAATAACTGTGGGTAGGGAAACGGAAGTTACGGAAGTTACCGGTACAGGTTAACCCCTGGTTAGGAGGCATGAAAATGAACCAAAGAGTCAGACGGTCTGGGAAGTCCTACCCATCCCGGACACCCCAATTGAGATCATACTGTGCCCGGGACAGGCCCCCCCCCCCCCCCCAGCCCACCCCCCTCGCAGAAAACTAACAGTCAGGTTATGAGAAATTCTAATGTAGGCGTCAATGAGTCTCTAGCTCTGAAACACATAGTGAGAACGGCATATAGAGTTGCCGAAACAACTTCATATCGAATAATTATGCAAAACCCCCCTAAGTCACATCAGACAACCTAAGGTAGTAAAAAAAAAGGGGAAAAAAAAGGGGAAAGGGGGGAAAAATAAATAAAAGTACATAAAAATACAAAAAAAAGGAAGAGAGAAAAAGGAAGAAAGAGAAGATAGGTGGAAAGAAATCATGTGCCTAAATTGATTTAGAGAAAATTAGGTGATCAGGGTGGATCCCGACAATCAGGGAAATACCACGGTAAGCAACCCAAGGTTCCCACACAGATTAAAATTTATGAACTGTATTTGATAAAATTCTAGCCAACTTCTCTTGCGCCATAATCCAAGAGATCTTATTTTGTACCGCCAAAATGGAAACCTTGGGCTGTTTCCAAGCCCTAGCAATGGTGAGTTTTGCCCCGAGGAGCATAAAGCGAATTAGCTGCTGATTGGGTTTGGAGATGCTAGGAATACGGGCATTGAGGAGGGCGACAGATGCGGACCTTGGAATCAAACACTTACTGACCTTAAATATGAGGTTAAATATTCTCTTCCAAACTGACCTGATCCTAGGACATTCCCACCAGACATGCACTATCGAACCCAAGAGTTGGCAGCCTTGAAAGCAATTGGGATCCAATGCAGGGTAGATGGTAGCAAGCCTGGCTGGAGTCATATACCACCTCATAAGAACTTTCAAGTTTGCTTCCATAAGGGAAGTGTTTAAAATACCCCGAAATGAATCGTAGCAAGCCTTTTGAAATCTGTACAATTTCACTTCCACTTCTGCTATTTTGCTAATCAGATGTAAAGTTCCAAGGCAGGTTTAACTTGACTGATAGCCTTGATAAACTGCTTTACTTTAAAGTGTGTTTCCACTTTTGCAGCCAAATTGGGATAGCTTCTACTTTATATTTGTTACTGTCCCTACTTAAAGCTACGGTATCAGCCTCCTGTAGTCCCTATATTTAGGAGTAGCAGCACAAGGAGCCAAGAAGCATGCTGATGGGAGGAGAAAGCAGAGTGACAGAGAGATGATTTTATCACTGTAATACTTTTCTTTTTACTGCCAATTCACAGGCTGGGGTGGGCCTAAGAAGTCCTGGGATCAGAAGCAGTGGCTAAATGATGCTGGCAATCAATCAGAAGACATCTAGTGGCAAAAAAAAAGTAATTCAATGAAAATCTCTGTATTAAAGGGGAGTTCCAGCCTTTTTTTAGGTTTATTAAAAGTCAGCAGCTACAAAAAGTGTAGCTGCTGACTTTTAATAAACAGACACTTACCTGCTCCACGGACCAGCGATGCGGCCGCCCGGAGCGTCGCTCCTCTCCTCCCTATCCGCCGGCACCTCCATTCACTCTGTGGGCACTCGGCCGTGACAGCTTTCGGCTTCACGGCCAGGCACGCACTGCGCAAACAGGCTAGCTCCTGGGACCTGTCACGTGTCCCAGGATATCGTCTAGAGGGAGGGGCAGCCTAAGGCGACAGGAGGAGTCGCCAAGGCGGTCTCAGGGCGGAAGGAGGAAGTGGGACAGGAAGTCCCACTCCTACCAAAGCCCCCACTCCCCCCCAAAAAAATGACATGCCAAATGTGGCATGTAAGGGGGCGAGGAGTGCTTAAAGCGGAAGTTCCACTTTTGGGTGGAACTCCGCTTTAACCACTTCACACAAAATGCCGTACCCGTACGTCAGTATTTTGACGCTAAATACCAGGGTTATTCATTTTCGTGAACGGCGTGTGTTTCTCTTTAAGATAAAAGTGGTCTCTGCGGCGGATTCGCTGCAAGACATCTTTTATTGGTGGCGGGAGAGGTGCCAGCCCCCCTCCCCCCACGATTCAGTCATCTCCGCCGCTTACCGGACCTGCCAGTAGCAGAGGAGACGATCGCGTCCTCTCCCGTGGATGCCTGGCTGCCGACTGAGGAACATTGTCCCCGCTGGGCTTCATGGCATGGGAGGGCGAAAGCAACGTCAAACGTCACTTCGGCCCATAGCTCTTAAATGAGACATTTTCATTTATTTTTTTCAAGCGACTTTTTTTTTTTTATTGCATTTTAGTGTAAATGTTATATGTGAGGTCTTTTTGACCCCAGATCTCATATTTAAGAAGTCCTGTCATGCTTTTTTTTCTATCACAAGGGATGTTTATATTCCCTGTAATAGGAATAAAAGTGACCCAAATTTTTTTTTTTAAGTAAAATAAATAAGAAAAAAAGCGCCCTGTCCCGACGAGCTCGTGCGCAGAAGCAGTTCTGCTTTAATGTTTTGTTTTTTATTAGTTTTGGTGTAATGGGTTTTAAATGGCTCCTGAGTATTGCGCAAACCCTCTTCAATTATTCTGCCATGAACAGCCCCTCAATAGTCTCATTATTTTACTTTTTATCACTGTTGCATGAAGAAGTGTCCTCTTTGGAAGATTTTATAGTAGAACTATAGAAAACATTTTTTTTTTTTTAATTGGATAGAGTATTGGAGGGCTATAACACCAGAAAGGTTTCTTTTTGCCATCTGTGTCTCATTGTGGAGATTTCCCTTTACTTTCTGTCCCATAACCAAACAGGAAGTGAGAGGAAATCCCTTCAAATTAACCACTTAAGCCCCGGACCATTATGCAGCTTAAAGACCAGAGGTGTTTTCAGAATTTGGCACTGCGCTGCTTTAACTGGAAATTGTGCGGACATGCAATGTTGTACCCATACGAAATTTGCGTCCTTTTCTTCCCACAAATAGAGCTTTTTTTTAATGGTATTTGATTGCCTCTGCGATTTTTTTTTTTCCGATATAAACGGAAAAAGACTGAAAATTCTGAAAAAAAATGATATTTTCTACTTTTTGTTATAAGAAAAATCGAATAAACTTAATTTTAGTCATACATTTAGGCCAAAATGTATTCAGCCACATGTCTTTAGTAAAAAAAATGTCAATAAGTGTATATTTATTGGTTTGCGCAAAAGTTATAGCGTCTACAAACTAGGGTACATTTTCTGGAATTTACACAGCTTTTAATTTATGACTGCCTATCTCATTTCTTGAGGTGCTGAAATGGCAGGGCAGTACAAACCCCCCCCCCCAAATGACCCCATTTTGGAAAGTAGACACCCCAAGGAAATTGCTGAGAGGCATGTTGAGCCCATTGAATATTTTTTTTTTGTCCCAACTGATTGAGTAATGATTAAAAAAAAAAAAAAAATACAAAAAGTTGGCACTAAATGATATATTGCTCACACATGCCATTGTTATATGTGAAATTGAACCCCAAAATACATTTTGCTGCTTCTCCTGAGTACGGGGATACCACATGTGTGGGACTTTTTAGGAGCCTAGCCGCGTACGGGCCCCCGAAACCCAAGCACCGCCTTCAGGATTTCTAAGGGCGCAAATTTTTGATTTCACTCCTCACTACCTATCACAGTTTGGAAAGCCATAAAATGCCAAAATGGCACAAAACCCCCCCAAATGACCCCATTTTGGAAAGTAGATACCCCAAGCTATTTGCTGAGAGGCATGTTGAGTCCATGGAATATTTTATATTTTGACACAAGTTGCGGGAATATGACAAACTTTTTTTTTTTTGCACAAAGTTGTCACTAAATGATATATTGCTCACACATGCCATAGGCATATGTGAATCTACACCCCAAAATACATTCTGCTGCTTCTCCTGAGTACGGGGATACCACATGTGTGGGACTTTTTTGGAGCCTAGCTGCGTACGGGACCCCAAAAACCAAGCACCGCCTTCAAGATTTCTAAGGGCATACATTTTTGATTTCACTCCTCACTACCTATCACTACCTATCACAGTTTTGAAGGCCATAAAATGGCAAGATAGCACAAAACCCCCCCAAACGACCCCATTTTGGAAAGTAGACCCCCCAAGCTATTTGCTGAAAGGCATGTTGAGCCCATTGAATATATATATATATTTTTTTTGTCCCAAGTGATTGAATAATGACAAAAAGAAAAAAAATGTACAAAAAGTTGTCACTAAATGATATATTGCTCAAACATGCCATGGTTATGTGTGGAATTGCACCCCAAAATACATTTTGCTGCTTCTCCTGAGTACGGGGATACCACATGTGTGAGACTTTTTGGGAGCCTAGCCACGTACGGGGCCCCAAAAACCAAGCACCGCCTTCAGGATTTCTAAGGGCGTAAATTTTTGATTTCACTCCTCACTGCCTATCACAGTTTTGAAGGCCATAAAATGCCAAGATAGCCCAAAACCCCCCCAAATGACCCCATTTTGGAAAGTAGACACCCCAAGATATTTGCTGAGAGGCAAGGTGAGTATTTCACAGCTCTCATTTGTTTTTGAAAATGAAGAAAGAATTTTTTTTTTTCTTTTTTCAATTTTCAAAACTTTGTGACAAAAAGCGAGATCTGCAAAATACTTAACATACTTCTCAGCAAAAAGCTTAGGGTGTCTACTTTCCAAAATGGGGTCATTTGGGGGGAGGGGTTTGTGCCATCTGGGCATTCCATGGCCTCCGAAACTGTGATAGGCAGTGAGGAGTGAAATCAAAAATTTACACCCTTAGAAATCCTGAAGGCGGTGCTTGGATTTCGGGGTCCTGTACGTGGCTAGGCTCCCAAAATGTCTCACACATGTGGTATCCCCGTACTCAGGAGAAGCAACAGAATGTATTTTGGGGTGTAATTCCACATATGCCCATGGCATGTTTGAGCAATATATCATTTAGTGACAACTTTTTGTACATTTTTTTTTCTTTTTGTCATTATTCAATCACTTGGGACAAAAAAAATAAAAATATTCAATGGGCTCAACATGCCTCTCAGCAAATAGCTTGGGGTGTCTACTTTCCAAAATGGGGTCATTTGGGGGGGTTTGAACTGTCCTGGCATTTTATGCACAACATTAGGAAGCTTATGTCACACATCATCCACTCTTCTAACCACTTGAAGACTAAGGCCTCGTACACACGACCGATTTTCTCGGCAAGAACCAGCAAGAAACTTGCTGGCAGAGAGGTCTTGCCGAGTAAATCGGTCGTGTGTACGCTGCTATCGGGTTTCTCGTCGAGAAAACCGACAAGAAACCTCGACGAGAAAATAGAGAACCTACTCTCTATTTTCTCGTCGAGATTCTCCTCGGCATGTTTCTCGACGAGAAAAGTGAGTGTGTGTACACTTACCTGTCCGCCGGGAAGCCCGCGCATGTTCGAAATGAATTCGACGCATGCGCGGTAGCTTCCTAGGCATACGTAGGGTATACCAAGATGGCGGCGACGGCATCGAATGTGACGAGCGCATGCTCGACGTAGTCGATGACGTCACCGCGTACACTCCTTTCAAAGAACTGCGGGTTCTTTGAAACGAGCGTGTGTACACTCGGCCGGGACAAGTTTCTTGTCCAAGAATCTCGTCAAAAAAAACGACATGTTTTTTTCAACGAGAATCTCGGCCGTGTGTACGAGGCCTATGGCTTCTTTCACACGGGACGGATCAGTCATGATCCGCCCCGTGAACCTCCGCTTGCTCAGGGGGGATCGCTCCGTTGATCCCCGCTGATGACTGGGCGGTCCCCACACACTGTGCAGGGACCGCCCTGTCAGATCTCCGCTCTCCCCTATGGGGGGATCGGATGAACACGGACCGTCTGTCCGTGTTCATCCGATCCGCTCCGCAGACGGATAGAAAAATAGAAATTTTTCTATCCTGAAAAACGGAGCGTAGCGGACACGGGTGAGATCGGGTGTCAGCGGATGTTCATCCGCTGACATCCGCTGTCCCATAGGGATACATGTATGTCTGTTTTTCATCCGAAAACGGATGGGTGAAAAACGGACATACGGTCCGCCCGTGTGAAAGGGGCCAAAGCCCTTTCTGACACTTTTTGTTTACATGAAAACATATTTTTTTTTGCAAGAAAATTACGTTGAACCCCCAAACATTATACATTTTTTTAAAGCAAAGGCCCTACAGATTAAAATAGTGGGTGTTGCATTTTTTTTTTTTACACACAGTATTTGCGCAGCGATTTTTCAAACGGATTTTTTTGGGAAAAAACACACGTTTTTTTTTTTTTAATGCACTAAAACACACTACATTGCCCAAATGTTTGATGAAATAAAAAAGAGGATATTAGGCCAAGTACATGGATACCAAACACGACATGCTTTAAAATTGCGCACAAACGCGCAGCGGCGACAAACTACATACATTTTTAAAAGCCTTTAAAAGCCTTTACAGGTTAACACATTAGATTTACAAAGGAGGTCTACTGCACATGCATGGTGCAATTGCTGTTTACATATGACGCTGGATCGACGCTTGCGTTCGCCTTTGCGCAAGAGCAGGGGTGCTTTTTTTTTATTATTTATTTTGCTTTTTTATTTTATTTTTAAACTGTTGCTTCCATATTTTTTTTTTTACCATTTTTATTGTTATCTTAGGGAATGTAAATATCCCCTATGATAGCAATAGGTAGTGACAGGTACTCTCTTTTTGAAAAAAATTGGGGGGGTTAGACCCTAGATCTTTCCTCTGCCCTCAAAGCATCTGACCACACCAAGATCTGTGTGCTAAAATGCTTTCCCAATTTCCCAATGGCGCTGTTTATATCCGGGGGGGGGACATTCCCTCCCACTGCTTGTAAAATCAGTCTAGAGGCTAATTATCTGCTAGGATTGGTTTACATGAAAGCCGGCCGCTGGCTGAAAAGAATGATACCAAGATGATACCTAAACCCGCAGGCATCATTCTGGTATAAACATTCAAAGTCCAGCAACATACCAGTACGTTGCTGATCCTTGTTGGACATGTATTGTAATCTTTTTTTCCATGCAGCCTGTTGGCTGAACGAAAAAAAAGAGATTGATCGGTGGGTATGCCCACCATTAGAATACCTCCCTTCATCCACCCACTTCTAATGATGGGCATACATGCACCATTTATATATGCCGAAGCATGGGGGCATCCTCCCGCAAAAAAGTTATGCCGTGTACACACGGTCCGACATTTCCACGGGCAAGGCTCTGTCGGAATTTCGACCGTATGTACGCGGCATTAGGAGCAAAATCGCTACTCTGCCCCTGCTGCCCCCATGCTTCGGCATATATGCTCTTTTTTTAACTGTGGTGGTGAAATCACCTCCTACAGCGTTGGAGTCACGGCTTTATGTATCGTGGGAGCAAATGCTGTTGCTGTCAAGATAAATAGATCCGCGCTGCAACTGAATGGCGTACCTGCTAAGCAAATGATGGTTAACATTAAAACAAAGTAACATTACAGTATAACAGTAAGACCTTACCATACAATACCTGCAAAGCAAATACCAAAAAAAAAAACTAGTAAAAAATAAAACATTTTTTTAATGCAACCTGTGCCTAAAATATATATATGCCGAAGCATGGGGGCATCCTCCCACAAAAAAGTTATGCCGCGTACACACGGTCGGACTTTTCCATGGGCAAGCCTCCAACGGAATTTCGACCGTATGTATGCGGCATTAGGAGCAAAATTGCTCCTCCGCCCCTATGCTTCGGCACATATACTCTTTTTTTTAACTGTGGTGGTGAAATCACCTCCTACAGCACTGGAGTCACGGCTTTATGTATCGTGGGAGCAAACGCTGTTGCTGTCAAGGTAAATAATTCCGCGCTGCAGCTGAATGGCGCACCTGAAAACCAAAAATTACATACCTGAAAAGCAAGCATGATAAAACATTGCAGAATAGAATACAGTAAAAAAGAGCAGAACAATAGAGAGAAAATAGAGAGAGAGAGAGAGAACAATAAAACAACAACTATTTTTGTTTTTTTTATTTTATATATTTTTTGTGTTTTTTGTTTTTACGGTTTTTTTTTCTTTTTTACACTTTTTTTTGTAACTTTAACAACTGTAATAGTTCGGGTCTCTCAAAATGCAATGGCATCTTGGGAGACCCTGTGTAAGTGTGTCCTGTTCTGTGCAATGCTGTACCCTACGCTAAAACTTCACTTTTGAGTGTAAGCGTTCAAAACATTTACCAATGCAAAGACCAGGATTGTCAGGACAGCGTGGACAAAAATAACGGGTGTCACGCCTAAATCCGCGCTTGCTACAGACACGACATCTTTTTTGGGGGGCTCGTTGGGTAGGCGTCTCGAGCAGGGCCGGACTGGCCTACCGGGATATCGGGAGATTTCTCGGTAGGCTGCCTGTCCTGGGGCCGGTTTCAGTTGCTGCAGTGCTCCCTGTCCCCTCTCTCCTGCTCCTGTGCATTACGGAGCTGGCTGGGTCTGTGGGTGTTCGGCGGCGGGCGGCACTGTAACACGGTCCCGCCCCCCCTAGACTGGCTCGTGTGATAGTAGATAGAATCAGTGTTCAGCCTATCACACAAGCCGGTCTAGGGGGGGCGGGACCGCGTTACAGTGCCGCCCGCCGCCGAACACACACAGACTCAGCCAGCTCTGAGGAGATGCCCGCCGTACAGCCCGCCCAATGTGGAGGATCGGATTCGGCAGGGTGGCCGCATATAGAGGAATTGAGCTTTCTATTGTCCTCCATGCAGCCGCTGAATGCTTGCAGGAGGGAGAGGAGGAGAATCAAGCATTCCGCGGCTGTATGGAGGACAATAGAAAGCTCAATTCCTCTATATGTAGCTGCCTTGCTTCTCCCCCTATCCAACTTCTTTTACTGCCCCCCCCCCCCAGTGCTCTCCCCCCCACCACACTCTCCAGCCCCCCCACAGTTCTCTTCACCCCTGGTCTTCCCCCCCCCAGTGCTCTCCACCCCTGTTCTTTCCCCCCCAGTGCTCTCCACCCCTGTTCTTTCTCTCCCCAGAGCTCTCCACCCCTGTTCTTTCCCCCCCCCAGTGCTCTCCACTCCTGTTCTTTCTCCCCCCAGTGCTCTCCAGCTCTCCCCATCACTCCCAGCCCCCTCCCCAGTGCTCTCCAGCTCTCCCCATCACTCCCAGCCCCCTCCCCAGTGCTCTCCAGCCCCCCGTGCTCCCCAACCCTGTTCTTTCTGCCCCCCCAGTACTCTCCAACCCCGCCAGTGCTCTCCGCCCACCATAGTGCTCTCCAGCCCCCCGTACTTTCCACCCCTGTTTTTTCTGGCCCCCACTGGTGCTCTCAAGCTCCCCCCATTGCTCTCCACCCCCCAGTGCTCTCCACTCCCCCCAGTGCTTTCCACTCCCCCCTGCTCTTTGTACCCCTGAGTGCTCTCCAGCCCCCGTGCTCTCCACCCCTGTTCTTTCTGCCCCCCCAGTGCTCTTAAGATCCCCCCCAGTGATCTTTACCCCCCACACTCTTAGCCCCTTCAGTGCTCTCCAGCCCCCCCTCTCAGCCTCCCATGCTCTCCACCCCTGTTCTTTTTGGCTCCCCCCAGTGCTCTCAAGCCCCCCTGCGCTCTCCGCTCCCCACCCCTGTGATCTCCACTCCCCCTGCTCTTTGACCCCACCCATGTGCTCTCCAACCCCGCCAGTGCTCTCCGCTCCCCCTTCTCTCCAGCTCCCACCCAGTGCTCTCACTTCCCCAGGACCAGAGGACAGGCTGTCTGGGGGCAGAAAATGAGGACGGCTGAAGGTGCAGGTGGCCAGGGACCACTCCATCTCACAGCAAACAGATCCTCTGGAAGGAGCACTGTCCCCATCCAAAACTAGGACAGACCCTGCCTGCTGATGGCGATCATGGATATCCTGCTGCCATGGAAGGTACTGTACGGAGCATCAACAACACACCTTCCCACAGACAGGGACTGCAGACTGGGACATGGGGCATAGGAGAGACTGCAATGATGGGCACAGTGAGGCTGAATTTGTGGGTACAGTGAGACTGCGTTCATGGCCACAGTAAAGCTGCATTTGATGGGCACAGTGATGCTGCATTGATGGGCACAGTGAGGCTGCAATGGTGGGCACAGTGAGGCTGCATTCATGGACACAGTAAAGCTGCATTTGATGAGCACAGTGAGGCTGCATTTATGGGTACAGTAAGGCTGCATTTATGGGCACAGTGAGGCTGCATTTATGGGCACAGTGAGGCTGCAATGATGGGCACAGCGAGGCTGCAATGATTGGCACAGTGAGGCTGCAATGGTGGGCACAGTGAGGCACAGTGAGGCTGCATTCATGAGCACAGTGAGGCTGCATTTATGGGCACAGTGAGGCTGCATTTATGGGCACAGTGAGGCTGCAATGGTGGGCACAGTGAGGCTGCAATGGTGGGCACAGTGAGGCTGCATTGATGGGCACAGTGAGGCTGCATTGATGGGCACAGTGAGGCTGCATTGATGGGCGCAGTGAGGCTGCATTGATGGACACAGTAAGGCTGCATTGATGGGCACAGTGAGGCTGCATTGATGGGCACAGTGAGGCTGCATTTGATGGGCACTGATGAGGATGCATTTGATGGGCACTGGTGAGGCTGCATTGAGCTCTTGTGTCTGCAGCCTCTGACCATCTCCTGTATCATGTCTGCAGTCTCTGAGGGAGTCTGGAGAGGAGTCAAGAGTGGGAGCACCGCCGGGATGGGGGTCATGGGAGAAGTCAGATGCGTGTGGACTGTAGAGACTATATAGGATAAAACCAGAGCCACCGAGCTGGAGCCGACTCACTGAGCTATGTACGGCGCATCTGAGAGCGGGTCAGTGACAGCACCGCTAGGCACGGTGCACCTGAGGGGGGTCACTGATGTAAGGGGGGGGTGAATACGATAATGTAAGGGGGCACTTGATGATTGACCACTTTTAACTGGAATTTGAATATATATATATATAAAGCCCTATGTGATTTCATATCTGTCTTATCTATATATAATACACTCTTCAAATGTGCTTTAAAATGTATGGTTTTCCCTTTAATGAACAAGAAAATAATGGCGTTATGCTGTTACGCTGGTATTAAAATGCTGTGGGGCTGGTATGAAATTTTTTCCAGGGCTGGATTTTATTCCCAGTCCGGCCCTGCTCTCGAGGAAAAAGGGCGTGTGGAATGAATGGACAGCCGCACTCCGAAAACCATAAAGGTTGCCTTTATTGGGTAAAAACACTTACAGCACTGCAAGTCACAGCAAGAAATGGGGGGGTACAGCCGACGCGTTTCACACTGAAAACTAGTGTTTAGTCATGCTCTCGAGGGCATACGGATAATGCCTCTCATGCAGCCGGCTTACTGCATTTGGTTGGGGATGGTGAGGTGCAGAACCGCCTGGATACAGGAGTTCTGTGACTATCTCATCCTGGAATTTTAGGAGAGATAACGTCCCGCCTGAAGCTCTGTACAGCAAAGCCAATTGGAATAAGGATAGAGACACTTTTTTATCAATTAGATACGGCGCCAACAACTGGTCGTTGAGGTCCACCCCTCCCATATTTTCGTTATATTCGTGGACACAGAGGGGTTTCTCCACAACACCAGTCGCCGTACGAATTTGGACTGTCGTGTCTGCATGAAGGGAGGTAAGAAGGAAAAAAATTCTTATTATCCTTCCACTTCATAGCGAGCAAGTTATTACATTTCAAGCAGGCTCTCTCCCCCAGCCTAAGACGAGAATCTACAGGCCTCTGGGGAAAGCCCCGGCGATTAGGTCGCACGGTGCCACATGCTCCAATCTGATGATCAAACAAGTGAATAAACAGTGGCACGCTCGTGTAATAATCTTTTCCCTCATAAACCGTAAAGCTCCATACATAGCCTGTTGCCCTGTCACAGAACTTATAGAGCTTGACCCCGTATCTGGCATGCTTGCTGGGAAGGTACTGCTTGAAAGACAAGCAGCCAGAAAATTTAATCAGGGACTCATCAACGCAGGTCCTTAAAGACATGGAGTTTGGGGTGGAGGAACTAGACTGGCTTGCACAGAGTCCTGACCTCAACCCGATAGAACACCTTTGGGATGAATTAGAGTGGAGACTGCAAGCCAGGCCTTCTCGTAAAAATCAGTGCCTGACCTGACAAATGTGCTTCTGGAAGAATAGTCTAACATTCCCCATAGACACTCCTAAACCTTGTGGACAGCCTTCCCAGAAGAGTTGAAGCTGTTATAGCTACAAAGGGTGGGCCAACTCAATATTGAACCTTACTCACTGAAACTGGGATGCCATTAAAGTTCATGTGCGTGTAAAGGCGGGTGTCCCAATACTTTTGATAATAGAGTGTATCTCCTCTATTACTGTACTTTTTTGGGGACAACCCAAAATTTGGGATTTTCTTTTACTTTCAATGATAAAGGTAAACAGGACAAATAGAGAGGGTGAATCTCCCTAATGGGGGCACAGACAGCAATGAAAACTGACAAGCCTTTTAATCCCTTTGTACTCTATCAAAAAATAAATAAAAATGTTGCCTTTAGTTGTACTTTAACTCTATCCCTGTTCCAATGACATTTGGATAAATAGAAAGGATGGATTTCCCCAACAGGGATTCAGACAGCAATAACATTTTTACAGGGATAATAACCCTATTCTTTTACAGTTGAACCTCGGATTACGAGTATAATTCGTTCCAGGAGAATGCCCGTAATCCAAAGAACTCGCATATCAAAGCGAGTTTCCCCATTGAAGTCAATGGAAGCGAAAAGAATTTGTTTCGCATTGACTTCAATGGGATGCAATACCGCATGGGCCAGAGGTGTGGAGGGGGGGGGCGCCGAAGAGCCTCGGAAACGGCCGGAAAGGCCCGAGGACATGTCGGCTGACCTCAGCAAACGTCGGAAAAGCTCAGAAACTGAGTATTTCCGTGTCTTTCCGAGCATTGCCTAATGGCGACGATCGGCTGCCATCATCGATGTTCGTCTCCGGCGCCCCCGCACCTCAGGCCAAATGCGGTACTGCAGGCCCTATTAGGTTGAATTCTGCTCGTCTTGCGAGACAACACTCGCAAACCGAGTCAGAATAAAAAAAAAAAAAAGTTGCTTGTAAATCAAAAAGCTCGTTAACCGCGTTACTCTTAAACCGAGGTTCCACTGTATTTAGAAAAAGAAAATTTTGGGTTTCGATACAATAGAAGATGTTGTATACAAAGTGGCACCTTCATACCTGTGAGGATGGGGGAGGGGGTAGCTGGAGAAACATTTTAATTATTCTTAGTTTATAGGTGCTAAAAGCTACACCTCTGCCTTGACTTGAAAGCTTTTTGTGACAGGTTGGTGCCTGCCCTCAGCAAAGCTGCATAGCCCCATAACACAGAGACATTAGACCGAATAAAGATTTGCACGGAAAGTAACAGGTGATCACAGGATTGCACAAGCCTGCAGGTACATAGGCAAAAAATAAGAATAAAATACTTAACAACCCTGCGGTATTTACTTTAGAAGTCTGATGTAAGTATGTTTTTGATAGTCAGGGGGGAATTCCAGCTCATAACTTGGTGTTAGCGAAGAGCATCAAAATAAAATAAAATATAATAAAAATGTTATAAAAAAAACCTTATCAGAATCAAAAATATGATAATTAAAAAGAACTCAGGAACATTTTATAATAAAAGGATATTAATTTTAAAGTGACATTGTCACTTTAGCAACAATAAAAAAAAAAAAAAGCTGATAACAGGTGTAACGTGCACCTAGCAGTGATGGCGAACCTTGGCACCCCAGATGTTTTGGAACTACATTACCCATGATGCTCATGCACCCTGCAGTGTAGTTGACCATCATGGGTAATCTAGTTCCAAAACATCTGGGGTGCCAAGGTTCACCATCTGCACATTCCTGCAACAGGCTTCAATCTCCCGGAGCTGCCCAAATCCTGGGCTCTTCTGGTCAAGCAAAACTCTGACCCTTCCTGGTAGTAAGGACTTTTGCCTGTCCCCTACCGGTTCACCCCTGCCCCCCATCAATCCCATTGACCCACCACTTTGATGAGCAGCTTCACCTGTCAATAGGAATCTCTGGAAGGCAGTATGGGTGGGGCAAGCTTTGACACTACTGGGAAGTGATACGTTTTGCCCAATGAGATTGGCCTTCAGGAGGAGCACAGGAGACCAAAAGCTATTGTAGGTATGAGCAGGCACCTCTAATGTTGGCCATAAATTGTGCAATTGTCTCTCTTTCAGCCACGAGTTGAAGGAAAGAAAATTGATTGATTTGTGATTCCCCCCATCAACACAGTAAGTGTTAGGACTGAGTTTGCCTGCTGGTGGCACTGTGGTGCTCTGGGCTGATTGCTGCAGTTCCAGTGTCCACCAGCTGGTGTCTACCAGAAGCCATGGGCTTCAGTGATCTTCTCCACCTGGTGAGGCTGCACTGATCAGGCTGCACTGATGGGCACTGATCAGGCTGTACTGATGGGCACTGATCAGGCTGCACTGATGGGCACTGATCAGGTCGCACTGATAGGCACTGTCTGCACTGGTGAGGCTGCATTGATGGGCACTGATCAGACTGCACTGATGGGCACTGTCTGCACTGGTGAGGTGGCACTGATCAGGCTGCACTGATGGGCACTGTCTGCACTGGTGAGGATGCATTGATGGGCACTGATCAGGCTGCATTGATGGGCACTGATCAGGTCGCACTGATGGGCACCGTCTGCACTGGTGGGGCTGCACTGATGGGCACTGTCTGCACTGGTGAGGCTGCACTGATCAGGCTGCACTGATGGGCACTGTCTGCACTGGTGAGGCTTCACTGATGGACACTGATCAGGCTGCACTGATGGGCACTGGTGAGGCTGCATTGATTGGCACTGTTCAGGCTGCATTCATGGGCACTAACCAGGCTGCACTGGTGGGCACTGTCTGCACTGGAGAGGCTGCATTGGTGGGCACTGATCAGGCTGCATTGATGGGCACTGATCAGGCTGCATTGATGGGCACTGATCAGGCTGTATTGATGGACACTGGTGAGGCTGCATTAATGGGCACTGATCAGGCTGCATTGATGGGCACTGATCAGGCTGCATTGATAGGCACTTATCAGGCTGCATTGATGGACACTGGTGAGGCTGTATTAATAGGCACTGATGAGGCTGCACTAATAGGCACTGGTAAGACTGCACTGATGGACAATGGTGAGGCTGCACTGATGGGCAGTGATCAGGCTGCACTGAAGGGAACTGGTGATGCTGCATCGATGGGCACTCATCAGGCTGCACTAATGAGCACTGATGAGTCTGAGCCGATGGGCACTGGTGAGGCTGCATTGATGGGCACTGGTGAGGCTGCATTGATGGGCACTGGTGATGGTGAACTGATTTTGTGGTTCAATGGGCCACTTGACTGGACTTTCCCCCTAGGCCTAAGGCTGCCAGTCCTCCCCTGCTTATGACTCTAGCAGCTCACAGCCAAATGCAGAGTTTAAATACGTATATGTAAGCTATCAAACCTATCATATGACCATGTCATCCTCACACTGCCCCCGGGAGTCATCAATGGCATCCGTGATGTTTGGAGGGACATAGGGATAATCCAGACCCCACTCAAGAGCTGTTCTTTGCTGCACCTCCTGTTGGAACCTGGAAAACCTTGGAAGTTTTCTTGGGTGGTAGAGGGTCTGTTGAGGAATTTCTGCCTTACACTGACTGGGATCTGCCTGGCTTCTTTGGTCCCTTTAGCTGAGTCTGGTACATCCAACACCTCAAACAATACTTCCACCTTCTCCTAAGAGTGCCCCCACTCCCACTCCTCCTCCAAGCTACTGTGTGATGAGTTGACCACTCCACAAACTCTTCATCCAATTTTGTAATCCGTGGGCGTGATCACAGTGTGTTTGACCCCCAGACTGCGGGTCTATTGTTCCTGGTGTGTGGAGGTACAAGAGGGAAGTGTGGCACATGGCACAGTCAATTTATATGAAGCACTTCAGCACTTTTTATTAATTTGGAGCACTTCAGCACGTTGCAAGAGACTGTATATGAAGCACTTCAGTACTTTTTACCTATCTGGAGCACGTTGGCACATTGCAAAAGACTGCATTTCACTTTGACAATTCTATTTGTTGTTGTCGATCATATTATATCACAACTTCAAGCGCTGTTATACAAGCACCTTGTGGGCAGCAGCTGCAAGTTTTTGATCCCATATATGCTTTTCACATTTGTAATATAGCGCAAGTATTTATTGGTTTAGCATAAGCGCGATCGCCCGCCGTGGTTGTCACAGGTGACAGCACATTACACAGTTCTCACTAAACAGCAGATTTAATAAAAGTGTCCATCCAAGCCGTGGTTTGGGGCAACTGGGTATACGGTGCAGCACTAACTTGACAGCAGCTCCCGCTGGTTGCTATGGACAGCAGCACTTGGTTTTAGCACACAGTCACAAATGGGCAGAGCACATAAGTCCTTCTCCCTGGTTTTAACCCTCACAGTGGTCCTGAAGCAAAACATCATCCCCTGGCTTGATGAATCTCCGGTTGCTAGGAGCAACGGTTTTGCGGGTTGCTGTGGGCAACATCCCGAATGAGCCCCCAAATGTAGCGCACTCCAAAGGAGTCGCAAGTAGATTGGGATCCCCCACCCTGCACAGCCAGGCACACCAAATTTCCACAGAAACTCAGAGTCAGAGAACAGTCCGTGACTTTGTTTTTTTGTTCTATTGAGGTATTAGAACTTGGATGGAGTTGGGAAGTTATGGAGTGCCCACTTGACTTCAGAACAACTACAGGGACAACTTTTCCTTTATACAGTCTATATACACTCCTCTGCTTCCTCCAGCACTCGCTTGCTGCAGAACTCTACTGGCACACTGATAGTTAATCTGACACAGCACTCAGTCAGATTTAGAGCAAAAGCCTGTTATGGGCAGTAACCCGAGGCCCCTTGGTTGTGTAGCAAAGTTTAGTGTCCAGCATTCATCACTGTGGCTACTGATCCCAGCACCACCTCTTCAGGCACTGCCAACCCACCTGGATGCAGCTGCCCCTTTTACTAGTTGTCTTTACTAACTTCTCCACAGTCCTTTCAGACTGACATTATCTCCACAATCCTCCCAGTCTGACACTCACCAGCCCACCCAGCTGACTTCTCAGAAGATCTCCCAAATGTGCTGCCCTACATCCGATGTCCTCTCCTTGCTGCCGTGCCTCCAGGAAGGGGTTCCTCCATGTGTTGTGAGGGATCCTTCCAGCACCTGAGCCCCAGGCCCAAGGTGAGTGAGTGAGTGAGTGAGTAACTTGTATAGCGCTGCAATTGCGAACTAAATCGCCTCAAGGCGCTTTGCATCCCGTGTCGTTGAGATCGTTAGAAGAGATGGGTCTTTAGTATTTTCCCGAAGGCCCGATGGTTTTCTTCCATGCGGATATTCGTGGGTAGCGCATTCCATAGCCTTGGTCCTTGGACAGCAAACCTTCGTTCTCCCTTGGCTTTGTAGCGGGTCTTGGGGATGTGGAGGAGGTTTTGGTTAGTTGATCGAAGGTCACGAGTAGTGGTGTAGTGTTTTATTTTCTCGCATAAGTATTCAGGAGCGTTTCCTTGTGCGCATTTGTGGGTGAGGCAGAGGGTCTTGAATGTGATCCGATCCTTTACGGCTAGCCAATGGAGGCTTTTCAGGAACGGTGCGATTGATTCCCAGGGTTTTTTCCCTGTTACCAGTCTGGCCGCTGTGTTTTGGACGACTTGTAGACGTGCAACTTGGTATTTGGGTAGTCCTAGGTAAAGTGAGTTAGCGTAGTCAAGCCGTGAATTGATAATGGTTCCGACTACTACTGCTCTGTCTTTTTCCGGGATGAACGGGATGAGTCTTCGTAGCAGGCGGAGAAGATGGTGGGATACACTGACTACTGATCCTATTTGTGTGTCCATAGTCATGTCTGAGTCAAAGATAACTCCCAGGCTTTTAACTTTGGTGCTTGGGGTTATGTTTTGTCCCAGGATGGTGGGCGGCGTCCATGTGGTCCTGGCGTTTTTCTTTCGGTTAGCGTGGAAAATGAGCAGTTCTGTTTTGGATCCATTAAGCTTGAGGGAGCTCTCTGTCATCCAATTGTTGATCAATGTAAGGCATTTTTCCAGTCCGTAATATTGATCTTTTTTGTTGTTGATGCGAAAGTATAGTTGAGTGTCATCTGCATAGGAGTGATAACGCATGTCCTGTTCACTGATGATTTTGAGGAGTGGCCGAAGGTAGATGTTGAAGAGTACCAGGTGACAGGGGTGATCCTTGAGGGACTCTGCATGTATTTGTGCGTGGTGCCGAGGTAAAGGCTCCCAGTTTCACTGTCTGGGATCGGTTTTCTAAGAAGGATGCGAAACATGGTAGGTCCGTGTCTGTGACTCCTGCTACTTCGGTGAGACGCGTAAGTAGGATTTTGTGATCTACTGTGTCAAAGGCTGCACTGAGGTCCAGCAGCACCAGGAGACACGATTCTCCGTCATCTGCTGCTTCTAGTACGTCGTCCCATATTTTGAGAAGTGCTGTTTCTGTCCCATGGCCTGGGCGGAACCCAGATTGAAGTGGGTCCAGGAGATTGTGGGTATCCAAATGAAGTTGTAGCTGTTGTGTTACAACTTTCTCGATAATCTTGGAGATGGTGGTCAGGCTTGTTACCGGTCTTCTAAAATTTGGTTCATTCGGGTCGAGGTTGGGTTTCTTTATAGGGATTTGATTATTCCTTGTTTAAGGGAAGTCGGCACAATACCTTCTTTGAACGATTGGTTGATGAAGTGTGTTATGTGGGGTGCCAAGATGTCGGTACATTCTTTCAGCAGTTTTGCGAAAGCCCCTGACAGCCTCCTCAGCACTTCATCTCCATCTTCCACCCGACTGCCTCTGCTGGCATGGCTCATGACTTTTTATTACCCCTGTATTTTTTTGAATATGTTCAGGTGTTTTTAACTAGCCTTGCAGGATACATTTCATTCTTGAATGTGTGTGCTGTAATCTGTCTTGTACTGTTTGTTGGTCTTATAGCAGCACCATCTTGAATTTAAACTAATTTTAGGGTGTGCCCCCCAAGTATGTTTTTGTATATTGTAGTAGACCCTGACCAGGTTTTTTTGGGCTGGACCAACCCTCCCCCTCCTCATTACCTCTTATTAGTGGCCACCAGTGCATAGGAGGAATCCCTTCAGTTCTCCCACATAGAGGAGTTTGGCTCCCATGGTTGTGACACAGGATCTTTCATTCTTTTACTAGGGTAGGACCCACTAATTCGGGGTACTTTGTCACAGTAAGTGGGCTAAGCACTATATGACCATATAGTGTGACCAACCCCCCGTATTTTTTTGAATATGTTCAGGTGTTTTTAACTAGCCTTGCATGATAAATGTCATTCTTGAATGTGTGCGCTATAATCTGTTTTGTACTCTTTATGAGGTAAGTCTGCCACCTGCCAGCCCATTTGCTGGGGATTGTCTGAGTCCCTTATAAATATGCATGACAGCCCCTCCTAGCTTCCACCCACCACATCTGGAAACTTCTCTAAGGTTCCAGAAACTGGATTAGGCACCAAAAGAGCTATCAGATGAGTCATCCAGCCTTCCTGACTCAATCAACCCTGACCCAGATTCAGCCCAGGCCTGGCTCTCAGCCAAGCCAATATACCTACACTAACAGGTAAACTATATACACCTAACACATACTGTATATATGTAAATGATCTAACCTACCATAAGATTCAAATTTCTGTTTAGCCCATCTTATCATCCAGGTATCCATGTCAGATTCTATAGCCAGGTCCACATGTTCCTCCAGGGCAGTTATGCATTACAGCTAGGTCAAGCGCCCACACCCAGCTTGGTGAATGGATAACAAGAAGCACACAAATGGGGTCATCACTCTGCCCTCTCTCCTGTTCTCACTCTAAAGCACTGTAGAGGAGCTGACTTGGGAAAAAAAAGGGTAATGCAAGTTTTTTTTTTTTTATCTGTTGTGCATTGGCAGCACATTCATAATAAATTGACTGCCTAACAAAACGCATGGTAATGCATGCCATAACACACATTAACACACATGCTAATGCACCGCAACTGATCCCTATAGTGTGAACAGACACAAAAAGTTTCTCTTTTGTTGTGTAGATAAATACATAACTGAATTAAATGGTGTTAGCTTTTATGCTGCTGGTTTCCCGACAAATACATTATAAGCTTTCTGGGGATTCTTTTTTTTTTTCCTGTCTGTAGTTCTCCCTTAATCCTGGGGTTATAAAAGAAAATCAGCTGTCTGTTTCAGTAAAAGTATGTGCGGGCATATGTAATAGCGTGCATTTATTTTATCTAAAAACAAACTATGTTTATGATCTTTTGTGATTGATCATGTGATTTTTTTTTTTTTTAAGCCGGGCCTGGACATTGTCTTTGTTCTCCTCATTAACAGTCTTGGCCCATTCACCTTCATTCTCGCACAAAATTAATTAAAAGGATGCTTTCTTTGGAGAGTGAGACAATCACCTGGCATTTCATAAAATAATTCCTAAATAGGGGCATTTATAATAGGAGCCAGGCTTTGATGTGGAGGACACTGACTTAATCTATCACTCAGCTATCGCTAAGCTGGCCTGACAGATTCGCTCGTATTCCATTTACAGATTGTCAGCGGACGCTTGCCACGCCTTAAACTGCCTGATAGAGTCCCTCTGTGACTTCCACATTCTTCCTATTCAGATTTAGAAAACAATCTAGGATTTGGGCGTATTCAAAACATAGTCAATCATCTCTATGCTGCAGAAAAGGATTAACGGTGCTAACCAAAAATACAAACAGAACGGAAAGGTCGGGTACCATCTTGCCATTAAATGTACCTAGCGTTGTTGCATCATACAGTAGTCTGTTTATTGAATTTGAGACAATGGTGGCCTAAAGAGTTAGTTCACCTTTACCAAAAAACTGCCTAAGCGGGTAGGGGCACCTGTAGATAAAAAAAAAAACTGTGCAGCTCTGACTAAAGTTGGAAAATTCTCTTGCTGTAGATGTAGGCCATTTAACCATTTGCAGACCGCGCTATAGCCGAATGATGGCTACAGCGTGGTCGTCCAGTTCTGGGAGGGCGTCTATTGACGTCCTTCCAGAACCGTGCCCACTGCACGCCCGCTATGGCATGCTCTGTAAATGCTGTGTCCTTTGGACACAGCTGATCACAGATCAGGTAAAGAGCCAATCACAGCAGTTCTTTACCACATGATAAGCAATGTCCAATCACAGCTGATCACAATGTAAACACATTTTTCAGTTATCGTCATTCCTGTAATCTGTGATTCACAGTATCACAGCGCGAGAAGAGGAGAGAGCCGGTATCCGGCAAGTGTGAAAGGAGACATCTACTCTGATAATCAGGGCAACCCCAACAGTGCCCATCAGTGCTGCCAATCAGTGCCCATAAGTGCTGGCAATCAGTGCCGCCTATCCGTGCTCATCAGTGCCGCCTTTAGTACTGCCTATTAGTGCCCATCAGTGCCGCCTATCAGTGCCCATCAATGCTGCCTCATCAGTGCTGCCTATTGGTGCCCATAAGTGCTGCGTCATCTGTGCCCATCAGTGCAGCCTATTAGTGCCCATCAGTGCAACCATATTAGCACACATTAGGGAAGGAGAAAATCACTTTGCAAAACTTTAGAACAGAAACCAAGAAAAACTTTTTTCAAAATGTTTGGTCTTTTTACATTTGTTTAGCAAAAATCTAAAAACCAGTGGTGATTAAATACCCAAAAAAAGCTCTATTTGTGTGAAAAAAATTATAAAAAAATTTCATACGAGTACAGTGCTGCATGACTGTGCAATTGTCATTTAAACTGCTGAAAGCTGAAAATTGGCCTGGGCAGGAAGGGGGTGAAAGTGCCCAGTAGGTAAGTGGTTAAGTACCTTTCAAGGCTGGCCAAAAAACCGCACAGAGGTGGCATCATCCCATCCTGCCTTGTTACCAGTACGTGGCCTACACCTATAGCAAGGGCATTATTCAACTTTAGTCAATATTGTGCAGTTTGTTTTTATCTACAAGTGACCCTTACCTGCATAGGCAGTTTTTGGTAAAGTAATCTTCCTTCAGGAAGATTTTCCAAAACTCTCCCTATGCATTTCTATATCCAATGAATATTATATACCAGAGCTTCTCCTGTTGTAAATGGTACAGGTCCTCCCATCCACACGTCCAGAAAAACCGCTGGCCCCCCATTCCCCTCCATCCTACCATTTGCAGGATGGGCTAAATATCACAATAATGCACCCCCTAGTGGCCGCTTTGGGCTGTTCAAACTGAGCTCTACTAGAGAAGGAGACTATGCGCATGTTGAATGCAACAGGGCAGCTGCTACTAAGCTAAGTTAGAGTAAGGAGAGAACACACTGTGCACTGGTGATTCTATTACAGATGCCACTGTTGGGTGGCCTCTCCAGAAAAAAACACTCGCCCCCTCATTCCTCTCCATCCTGCCATCTGTAGCATGGGCTAAGAATCCCAATAAAACACTCCCTAGCGGCCGTTCTGGGCTGTTAAACGTTGCACATGTGCAGTGTGTTCTCTCTCAGCTCTAACATAGCTGATATCTGGATGGTGACATATAGATGGGTTTTTATCATGTCTGTAAGTACACACGATAAAATAATACATTCGTACATTTGTTTTTTTGTATATATAGTGAGGAAATAAAGTATTTGATTTAATTCCCTGCTGATTTTGTACGTTTGCCTACTGACAAAGAAATGATCAGTCTATAATTTTAATAATAGGTTTAATTTAACAGTGGGAGACAGAAAACAACAAAAAAAATCCAGAAAAACGCATTTCAAAAAAGTTATAAATTGATTCACATTTTAATGAGTGAAATAATTATTTGACCCCTTCGCAAAACATGACTTAGTACTTGGTGGCAAAACCCTTGTTGCAATCACAGAGGTCAGATGTTTCTTGTAGTTGGCTACCAGGTTTGCACACATCTCAGGAGGGATTTTGTCCCACTCCTCGTTGCAGATCCTCTCCAAGTCAGTAAGGTTTTGAGGCTGACGTTTGGTAACTCGAACCTTCAGCTCCCTCCACATATTTTTTATGAGATTAAGGTCTGGAGACTGACTAGGCCACTCCAGGACCTTAATGTGCTTCTTGTTGAGCCCCTCCTTTGTTGCCTTGGTCGTGTGTTTAGGTCATCGTCATGCTGCAATACCCATCCATGACCCATTTTCAATGAGGGAAGGAGGGTCTCACCCAAGTTTTGACGGTACATGTCCCCTGTCCCCTTAGCAGAAAAACACCCCCAAAGCATAAAGTTTCCACCTCCATGTTTGACGGTGGGGATGGTGTTCTTGTGGTCATAGGAAGAATTCCTCCTCCTCCAATCACGGCGAGTTGATGATAAAAAGGTTGATTTTGGTCTCATCTGACCACAACACTTTCACCCAGTTCTCCTCTGAATCATTCAGATATTCATTAGCAAACTTTAGACGGGCCTGTACATGTGCTTTCTTGAGCAGGGGGGCCTTGCGGGCGCTGCAGGATTTCAGTCCTTCACGGCGTAGTGTGTTCCTCACCGTTCTCATGATCATTGAAATTCCACGAGGTGAGATTTTGCACGAAGCCCCAGACTGAGGGAGATTGACAGTTATTTTGTGCTTCTTCCAATTGCGAATAATCGCACAAACTGTTGTCACCCTCTCAGCAAGCTGCTTGACGATGGTTTGTAGCCCATTCCAGCCTTGTGATTAGAGGAATGCCGATAACTGGTACTTCCTAGATGCACTGTGATCAGCTGTGATTGGACACAGCTGATCACATGGTAAAGAGCCTACGTCCTAGGCTCCTTACGATGATTGGAGATGCGGTGTGTCACACACCGCACTACCGATTGCTGCGCGCCCCCGTCCAGTCAGAACAGGAAAGCCACTGCCCAGCAATCATTTGCTATAGGCCAGGCAGGATGTGGATAACATAAACCCAAGTTTATAAACTTTAAAGCATACTTTAAGTTCTATTTTTTTTTCTCATCTTACCGGTATTGCCAGGTTATCTTCAAAATACAAACTCAAACAAAGAGCGAATCCAGCGTTGTCCCACTGTGATCTGCTTTTTAAACGGCATAGCCTGGGGGTCACGTGCCACGCCCCCTTGTGACGTCAAGGACCCGACCCATCATGCCCCGGGCGGTGACATCACAAGGGGGCATGGCCTCCGTGTGACATAATCCGATTGCCACGCCCCCATCGTTATTTTGGAAATGCAGGACATCGGTGCCGATAGATCAGCAGGACGCAGCATCGGAGGAGGGTTGTCGGCGGGAGCGGAGGCAGAGGAAGAAGAACACCAGACAAAGAAGATAGAAGAAGAGAAGAAGAAGAAGCAGGGGGAGAAGGAGAAAACCAGAGGATGAAGATGTGGGAGAAGATGGAGGAAGACCGGAGGAAGAAGCGGAGAAGAAGATTTTTAATAAAAGACTTGTCAAAAACTGTCTACTATATTTTTTAACACTACACAACTTCACAACTACTCATTCATTACTCATTCACATGGGGGGTGGGATCTGGGGGCCCCCTTGTAAAAGGGGGCTTCCAGATTCCGATAAGCCCCCCGCACTTGACCCTGACAGCCAACGGTCAGGGTTGTCGGGGGGAGGCCCTTGACCCCATCAACATAGGGGCAAGGTGCTTTGGGGTGGGGGGCGCAGAGCCCCCCCTGCCCAAAAGCACCCACCCCCCATGTTGAGGGCATGCGGCCTGGTATGGTTCAGGAGGGGGGGCGCTCGCTCGTCCCCTCCCTTTCCTGACCTGCCGGGCTGCATGCTCGGATAAGGGTCTGGTATGGATTTTGGGGGGACCCCCACGCCATTTTTTTTCTTTAATTTTGGCATGGGGTTTCTCCTCCGAATCCATACTAGACCCAAGGGCCTGGTATGGACCTGGGGGGGACCCCACGCTGTGTTTTTTTTTTTTTTAGCCGGCAATTCTTTTTTTAACATTCAGCGGGAAGCCCGCTGACAGGAGATGACTCATCGGTTGTTAAGGACGTGGCAGCCAGCTTCCCGGCCCCCTCCTTAGCAACCAGCTATATACAGTGGAAAAAAACCCACAAATCGCTGCAAAATCGCAGTAAAAACGTGTGTCCAAAAGCGTGGCAAGCACTGCAAAAAGCACTGCAGAAATGCTCAAAAGCAACATGCATAAATGTAAATCAAGACTAAGACCATTAAAAACAAAAACATTTGTGATTTGAGGGGTTGGGGTACAAACTATTTTAGAGTTAAGTGAAAGATTAGGCGAGGGGTGGGGTGGGAGAGGTAAGGACGACTTCCAGGCAGATGTAAAAAAACACCCATTAACACAGGTAGGTATTCAGAAAAGGAGCATGAGATACAATTAGTATTACAGCCTTATTTTTGTTTTGATATTGCACAGCAGCAGATCCAACCAGGTGCATGTGCACATGTGCCGACAGGTAACATGTTGACAGTAGGAATTATCAGAGAGATGATCTATTCAGCTCATTGCTTTTCAAATAAGTTGTACCTGTTTATTTGCAGCCCTCTTCTCTCTACAGCCTTCTAAAACACACAGAGCAAATGCTATTTCCCAGCTTCAACAGGCAGGGGTTAGACATCTGACATCACACACTGCACAGCATAAAGCAGGAAGCTGAGTGTAATTTGAGACCTGAGTGGAGGGAAAAAAACACACCCTCATCTACCCCTACTACCTTCTGCGTGCTGGAGGACAGACAAGCCATTCCTGGGATTCTGTGGTGTTGGCAAAGACTGTCAGAAGTGACTTATGCAGATAGCAAAGTGAAGAAAGTGCAGACAGAAATGTTACAGTGCTTTGGATTGAGGAAAGTGCACACTATAGAGAGATATGATCTGTTCATTTTTCATTTCGGAGGTTTGCAACCACTACAAATCCTGAGCGTAGCGCAGCGACAGCTCCTGCAGTGTGTTTTTAGCCTTTTTGTGGAGCGTTTTTGGAGCAGCACTATTCATTTAAATAGGCCTCCCTCCAATCCAAAAATACTCAGAAGAATCTCATGCATCAAATCTTGGCACAGAGCCAGAAGCATTTGTCGTTGCAATTTTTGCAGTGCGTTTTTTCGCCCGACAATCGCAGCAAAAATCACACCGCCTAGGTGGGAACTGAGCCTAAAGCCCCGTACATACGGTCGGACTTTTGCCCAACAAACTTCGATTTAAGCAAGTTGGACCAACAATCCGACCGTGTGTACGCTCCATCGGACAAACTTTTTTTCGTTTGGTTTTGTTTTCATCGGACAAAAGTTGGGTCTGCAAACGGACAAACTTTTGCCCAACAAAAGTCCGATGGAGCAAAGTCCTACCGTGTGTACAGAAAACCATCTGACTTTTGTCCGATGGACAAAACAACTAATGTTAAAATCAACCAACAATAGCAGAAGTTGACCAAAGGGTGTCGGTAAAGAGCAGAAAAGAGCAGAAAAGCCACGTGATGTTGCAAAAAGTTTTGGGAAAGTTTGCAGAAAAGTCCTGTGGTGTGTATGCTATGGGTGTGCCCGGCCAACTCCCTTCGGACAAAAATCCACGGAAAAGTCCGATGGAAGTCCGACCGTGTGTACGAGGCTTAAGGGATAGAGCAGAAGTAAGGGGGATGTTTTGGGATGACCTTTTTTTGGTCCCCAAAAGCCCTTCTTTGAGACGTTACATATTGAAGTTATACTATACCTTCATCAGGATGAAACTATTATCATGAAGACAATTGTACTAACACACTTATACTAGTGCCAATGTTACACTGAAAATATTTGTGCAATATGTGGAGCATCAAAAATCTGGTGTTAGAACATATATAATTTAAAATGTAAAAAATGTTAATAACATAATAGATTCCCCAAAAATGACATTGATGAATGTCCATTTCTGGCATTTCTGACATCCTTTTCTATGCTGCTGCCTGATTTACACCAGTTTAATTCTGTGCCGCAAGGAGTTATTATCTATTTAGAGATTTTAGTACATAAAATTAGTCCTGATGGCCAGACATACCAGATGATTTATGGACATCAGATGGATTTTTATCATGCTGCTATAACTGATTATTGACTCCAAAGATTGTAATGTGGTTACGCTGTCCATTTTTAATGTGTTGTTTCATGATGTCATAAAATGGTCAGCGGATAGGGGTTCAGCTTTCTTCTAGCAGATGTTAGCGATCATCAAATCAAAATATTCATGACCCTTTTCCATTCAATGATCATGACTGGAATTTAAGCCTGCTGCTAGAACATTTCTGTGGTGCAGTACTAATGACAATCACAGAAAAAGCTCTGGGTTTCTTTTATATAGCAGTAGAAAGCACAGTGGCTTTGTGCAAGGTGGTGCATTAACCATATCAGCTAATCGGATAATGTATGTACAAAATAATATATAATTTCAAGCAGATGTATCAATAAATTCACACTTAATGATTATCAGTGGAGCACATGTCAATTTACCTTACTCTGGCCATATAATAAACAGTGGGGCCCGATATCTTTCTCTGTAGACAGTGGACACACATCTTTGTCTGTGGGAGTAGGGACACCTTACAATGGTGTCAGTGGAAATAGAATGTTCCGTACGTTGGTGTCAGTGGGAGTAGGATGGCTCTTACATTGGTGTCATTCAAGTAGGAAGCCACTTACAATAGTGTCAGTAGGAGTAGGATGTCCCATACCTTGGCGTCATTGGGACTAGGATTTCCCTTACATTGGTGCTAGTGGGTGTAGGGTGCCACTTACAGTGGTGTCAGTGGGAGTAGGATGCCCATACTTTGGGGTCAGTAAGGGTAGAATGACAGTTGGCTAGGTGTTGTCATCAAATTGCAGAAGTTCCCTCTTCTTTTAGGACAGCTACCCACCTGTTGATGATGGAACCCTCTGCCATATTGTGTCATACTCCTGGCCAGAGGCCCACTCCTGACATCCCCTGCCATAGGCTTTATGCCACGTACACACGACCATTTTTTAATTTGGACATTAAAAACGATTGTGTGTAGGCTCCAGAGCATTTTTCGTGACGTGGAAAAATGGCCATTAAAAATTTGGAAAATAAATGTGAAAAAAGTTGCGCTACCAAAAAATGAAAACAATGTGTAATAGGCTGCCAGCATTAACAATCAGACATATTGTAAACAAGAAAAAATAAATAAATAGATGCGGCGCCGTGAACAAAGTGAATGTCAAAAATTGATATATAAACCAATTCTTGAAATATGTGTACCTCACGTGTGCAACGTGGGTAATAATGAACTATAACACTCGTGTAAGGCCAATGGGCCGTGACTACAATGGATAGAATAAATATGAACAAACAACCCAAAAAATTAATATATACTAATCAGTAGGCAAATAATTAATAATGGTGATATAGTGAAACATAGATGTATTGAAACATATTGACGGGTGTGTAAAGTCCAACTATAAGGAACATATATGATATATAATGGAGTCAGTGTAACTTCAAGCCAAAAGATAAAAGTCCACGGTAACCCGCACAGGACGACTATGCTTCCGATGGATGATTTGAGATGTACAACACCCAGGAATGTAACTTCCAACACCGAGGGGGGGGGGGGGAAATAAATACTCTTACCCCTGCGTGTGGACTCACACGCCAGCAGCGGTGGGTCAATAAGGCATACGGATGATCCACTCAGATACACATGTGGACTGGAACTTCCTGTAAGGAATGGTATCTTCCACCGATGACCGATACGACATCCATGGGAGGTTGGAATTCCTCTATCCTGGTATCCTCAAGATCCAGACAGCCAGAAAGCAATGTCGATCATGAAAAGGAATAAAAGATGTATCCGGTTCGGATCGGTCCACACAAAGGTCCCAGAAAAGCACTCCCAAAATCCGCAAGCCCAGAGACTTCAAAATGCAATTTGATATCGCAGGCTGTGGAAGGGTTACAGTTTCTCAATGTATTTTGCTGACATGCTTCTTCAGGAGGCAGAATTCAGAGAACTGTCTGGGCGGCTCTTGCATGAAAATCGTGAGCAAAGGCAGCTACCAGGAGCCATAGGCATGCGGAAAGGGCGACACACAGCAGTCACCAAATATTAAAATGTGCCCATCCCGGCACTGGGGCTGCAGACTATGAATGTAACACAAGCTGATTCACCTCCGTGGCAATGTGCGTTCCAGCGGCTGCTTCCTCTAACCAGGGATACCGGATGGGACGTGGAGCATAGATCACGTGACCAGGCTACGCTGCCGACGTAAGTTTCGTATGGTTAACGTCTTCACACCTCCTGAAGACGTTAACCATGCGAAACTTACGTCGGCAGCGTAGCCTGGTCACGTGATCTATGCTCCACGTCCCATCCGGTATCCCTGGTTAGAGGAAGCAGCCGCTGGAACGCACGCCGCCACGGAGGTGGATCAGCTTGTGTTACATTCATAGTCTGCAGCCCCAGTGCCGGGATGGGCACATTTTAATATTTGGTGACTGCTGTGTGTCGCCCTTTCCGCATGCCTTTGGCTCCTGGTAGCTGCCTTTGCTCACGATTTTCATGCAAGAGCCGCCCAGACATTTCTCTGAATTCTGCCTCCTGAAGAAGCATGTCAGCAAAATACATTGAGAAACTGTAACCCTTCCACAGCCTGCGATATCAAATTGCATTTTGAAGTCTCTGGGCTTGCGGATTTTGGGAGTGCTTTTCTGGGACCTTTGTGTGGGCCGATCCGAACCGGATACATCTTTTATTCCTTTTCATGATCGACATTGCTTTCTGGCTGTCTGGATCTTGAGGATACCAGGATAGAGGAATTCAAACCTCCCGTGGATGTCGTATCAGTCATCGGTGGAAGATACCATTCCTTACAGGAAGTTCCAGTCCACATGTGTATCTGAGTGGATCATCCGTATGCCTTATTGACCCACCGCTGCTGGTGTGTGAGTCCACACGCAGGGGTAAGAGTATTTATTCCCCCCCCCCCCCTCGGTGTTGGAAGTCACATTCCTGGGTGTTGTACATCTCAAATCATCCATCGGAAGCATAGTCGTCCTGTGCGGGTTACCGTGGACTTTTATCTTTTGGCTTGAAGTTACACTGACTCCATTATATATCATATATGTTCCTTATAGTTGGACTTTACACACCCGTCAATATGTTTCAATACATCTATGTTTCACTATATCACCATTATTAATTATATGCCTACTGATTAGTATATATTAATTTTTTGGGTTGTTTGTTCATATTTATTCTATCCATTGTAGTCACGGCCCATTGGCCTTACACAAGTGTTATAGTTCATTATTACCCACGTTGCACACGTGAGGTACACATATTTCAAGAATTGGTTTATATATAAATTTTTGACATTCACTTTGTTCATGGCGCCGCATCTATTTATTTATTTTTTCATAAAAAATTTGGAACATGCTCTATTTTTTCTTGTCGTTTTTCTCGTCGTGAAAAACGGCCGTGTGCAGACTTTAACGACGTGAAAAAAATGCGCATGCGCAGAAGCAAGTTATGAGACGGGAGCGTTCATAATGGAGATAGCACATTCGTCACGCTGTAACAGACTGAAGAGCACGAGGCTGAAAAGCGCGAATCGTCTCTCACCAAACTTTACTAACATGAGGATCAGCAAAAGCAGCCCAAAGGGTGGCGCCTTCCGAATGGAACTTCCCCTTTATAGTGCTGTCGTACGTTTCGTACGTCACCGCACTTTGTTCAAGCATTTTTTTTCATGATCGTGTGTAGGCAAGGCAGGCTTGAGAAGAATCAAGTTGAGAAAAACGCAGTTTTTTCAATGACATTAAAAACGGTTGTGTGTACACGGCATTAAAGTCTCATTTTTTTTCATTTAAAAATAACAAACATGTTTTATATACCTGCTCTGTGCAGTCCAGATCCTCCTCTTTCCGGGTCCCTCACTGGTGCTTCTGGCCCCTCACTCCTGTCG
The DNA here is from genome assembly GCA_029206835.1 of Rana muscosa. NCBI lineage: Eukaryota > Metazoa > Chordata > Amphibia > Anura > Ranidae > Rana > Rana muscosa. Next base: position 418,922,670 of record CM055127.1, on the reverse strand, counting down.
AGTGCCCCCACAGGATCTGTGATCCTCCCCTTCTTCCACTGTCCCCTGATAATTTCCTCATAACACAGAGTCTATTGAGTCAGGCTGTACATGCTCCGTTTGGTGTGTATTGCTAGAGAGTTTTTTTTTCTTGGGAGAGAGCATTCAATCAGCACTGTCCAGACAGAGGGTCTAGAGTAGGGGTCTCAAATTGGTGGCTCTCCAGCTGTTTCAAAACTACAAGTCCCATCATGCCTCTGCCTGTGGGAGTCATGCTTGTAACTGTCAGCCTTGCAATGCCTCATGGGACTTGTAGTTTCACAACAGCTGGAGGGCCACCAGTTTGAGACCCCTGGTCTAGAGTCTTTTAGTCTCATAGGACAGTCAGAAAACTCCTTCTAGAAGCTTAAACCAGTGCTCAGCTGGACACTGACGTGACAAGACTGCTCGAACTGCTGATGAGAAAAGGTATTTAGCAGTTTATATTTACTAAAAGTATTGCATTTCCATGTTCTGTGTACTGTGGGAGACCAGATATAGTAAATGCAGGGTCCTGTGTTTAGTAAAAAAAAAACTTCTGACTTTAGAACCACTAATTTTGAAAATAAATGAATGTCCACACATAGAATGCATTTTCCGCACTTTACTATAACTTCACGTTTATGCACAGTTTTCCGTGACATCTAACATCACATTTGACATACTATTAGAATTCTTCAGCGCAGAACGCTGCACACAAATGTAGACATTCCGCAGCTGTCATTTCTGTGCATAATGCAAGCACATCTTTTAAGCCATCTTACCTTTACAGCTCCATTCCTCCTAGGGAGCACCAGAGTGTTGGGACCACTTCCCCATGTATACCAAGTCGATCAAGCTTCCTCCACTATGTCACAGGACCCGCAGCTGAGGGTCACGGGGATCAAGGTGCTTTTAGAGTATACCAGTCTCTTCCCATCATCCCTAGTACTATAGCTCTGCCCAGCGGGGCACACTCCCAGGTGGCACATCCTTCCCTAGACTTCTATCACTACTCAAAAATGCTGTTCCACCACGCATGGGACTTCAGCCCTGCAAAGGGCCCTTTCAATCGGTACTGCAGAATAATACATCTTAGCAGATTTGAGGTGTTTGGCTCCCATGCCTTGTCTACTCTGGGCTCCACCCACCACTGGCATTTATATGGACACTAACCCCACCCATTAAAGCACCAAAGGAGGGATTTCCCCCAAAAGGGAAGCCAACACCTAACTACAACTCTCTCATTTACCAGCTCCTTCATTTTTGAATGGAAAGTCAGTGATCCGTACTGTTCACTGACTCTGTTCATTCATATCTGAAACATAGTAAACTGTGTTTACTATGTTTCAGCTTGTGAATGAACAGGATGTTTTGCACAGAGTTATTCCGGTCTATTCATTCAGTGCAGATGAGGCTGCAAATAAGGAGATTGAGGGCCGTGTCCTCAATCTCCTTTCTCTGTCTCAAAGGTGAAACATCAGAGGTCTGTTTAGACCCCTGATATTTCATCAAAAGCCCCCCCAATGGTGCCCCTCATAAATATAAAAAATTGCAAGTGTAAAAAAAAAAAAAAAAGGGGCTGTCACGTACCTGACGGTAGAGCCTGATATGCAGAGGATGGCCTCTCTTACACCTCTGACTCGGGGCCCCCTGGTAGAGCAGACAGGTGGCACAGGAGTGCAGAGTCGCACGAGTGCCTGATGGATCGCTGTAGTGGAGCCGCGGCAACTGCAGATGGGATGGAAGTACAGCAGGACTTCAAGGGCAGAAGATAAGGCAGATGAAGGCAAGCAGGGTCAAACACTGGTGAGCACGTCAGGAACAGTTGCAAAAGGCAGAAGCATAGTCAGGATACAGGCCAGATCGGTAATAGGCTGGCAGCGAGGTGGCAGAGGGAGCAGGCAGATGGATAGTCAAAACAAGCCGGGTCAGGTGCAGGCAGAAAGCAGGAACGTCAGTAGCAATCCGGGTCAGGTATGGGAACAGGTAACAGATACAAGGCAACGGGAACTCACGGGCACGCTGTAGAGCAGACAGCATTGAGTCTGGATACTGATACAGTTTAAATAGCCCGCTGGGCGCCAAAGAGCATCATGGGGTGCGCGCGCATGCAAACACGTATGTGCACGTCGATGCGTGCATGGGCGTGCACATGCACACCAGTTGTATTCTGACAGGAACTTGAACAGGCCGTCTTCTTAGGCTGCCATCTTGGGTGCTGGCATGCCCTTCCTGACAGGGGCCCTGGCCGGGGGTCAGAGGGGCCCTTCATGGTTTCTTGCTCCGGGGGCCCTGAGGGTTCTAGATACGCCACTGGGGAGTAGGACGCCCCTTACATTGGTGTCAGTGGGAGTAGGATGCCCATTACATTGGTGTCAGTGTGAGAAAGACTGTCACATACATTAGTGTCAGTGGAAGCAAGAGTTCCCTTTACATGGCGTCAAAAGAGGGTAGCATGCATAAGCATTTGTGTCCAGTAGTTACCTATCCGAGAGATGAAAGTGGAAGCTCTTTTGCACCACTGGCTTTGGCTATGCCAAGTGAGCTATAGAATAAAGGGGGAAATTGGTGGGACTTTGAATGAAGCACACTACTAGAACTAAAATGCAATCATGTTTATTGATTCCTGGTAAACAATCATAAGATGGTATTGAATGATGATCAATGACATTGAGTAACAACTTGATATCTCATATATATATATATATATATATATATACATTCCAACTCAAATTAGAATTGTACAAAAGATAATGAAGATAGCCATAAATTGTCCATTAACATAGTAGACAGATGAATCTCAGACATATATTTGCAGTGATGTAACAGTAGTTGAGTAGCTCTACGCGTTTCATGAGTATTCCCAATCACCAGCAGCAATTAAAAGCAGAAGTATCTATAATAAAAAATAATAATAATAGGAGTGAGTGCAAGATACTCTCATGGTTGGGACGAAGGGGGATAAAAGGGGGAACAAACAATTCCCAAACACCCTTACCTAGTGGTAGATTAATTATACAAATGGCAGTGCTGACCATGGGATTGCCATCTCCCCGGAGCTGAGGCAACATGATCCACGGCCGCAGGGCAGCCCAAACAATAGTGTAGAAAAATTCTATATGAGTATAAACCCAATGAGCAGTGGTAATATTGGTGAATACTGAGTACAAATCCCAGGCGATTTCTGTGGAAGTATATAAAATTAAATAAACCTGCAACATGGGCGGAAAAAGACAATATAGCCCTAAAGGGGCATAGAAGAATGTGAGAGCTTAAGACAAGGTGGGAACACTTGAATGAAGGAGAACCTCTACCTCACCAGAGCTAGTGTTGAGAGAAGGTAACACAGAAAACCCAACAGTGAACAGCAAGCAAAGAGTAAGTACCTTGAACTTGGAAGGAAATGAGGCCAGGCATCGTGTAGAGTGCATGGAATCTAGGGGTAGGTGAAGAAAGTGTTCCATCAGTGTGGAGTATTTGTAGCGCCAGCAGACTGCGGATCACTGCCAACGTCATGCTACGTGATCTGTGGGGAACTGGCGCCAAACTCATGGTCCGTGTAAACGTAATACAGTCTAGTATATTTTATAACTTAATAAATTTAATAAAATATACTAGACTGTATTACGCTATGGTCAGTTTTTTTCCTTTTGGGTTAATTGCTTAATCGCGGACACGGACTCTATGAGACGATACAAGGAAGATCCTGAAGCCCTGTACACACGATCGGATATCCTATGGATTCTAATCCGATGGTTTTGTCCATCGGAAATCCGATGAAGCTGACTTCCATCAGTCTTGCCTACACACCATCAGTCAAAAAACCGACCGTCCCAAACGTGGTGACGTAAAACACTCAGATGAGTCGAGAAAAAGGAAGTTCAATGCTTCTGAGCATGCGTTGACTTGATTCTGAGCATGCGTGGGTTTTTTATCCGATGGACTTGCCCACAGACGATCGGAATTTGCTATCGGTTTTTTATCCATCGGATAATTTTAAAACATGTTCTATTTTTTAAAACCGATGGAAAAAAGACCGATGGGTCCCATACACGATCGGTTTGTCTGATGAAAACAATCCATCGGACGGTTTTCATCAGTTAAACCGATCGTGTGTACGGGGCTTTAGCCATCCGGTCTGCTTTCATGTGTGTTCGATTGGTCATCAGTTGCAAGCTAAAGGCCGTGGCTGGGTTATAGCCAAATGCCCTTTATGCTTGCCATCTGGTAAGCAGGTCTTTATTACGGTGGTTGGGCACTTTTTCTTTGTTTGGAGTCACTGTGGTGCCATTAAGAAGAGGAATCAGTTCTCTATATATGGACTACTAATATGTTTATTATCACTATTATTATTATTTTTTCATGATTGGGATTTCTAGCGCAGCTTCTTTTTCTCTTTAATGAGTCTACATTTCTGCTTGTTGCTGATCACATTCTCATATCCAAAAATAGACTTTCATTTTTATTTAATTTTTTTGCTTGTCAAATTAAAAAAACAAGAGATTTACAGTGATAAAATGACTAAACCAGTAAAAATTCGGAACAGTGGGGGAAGCTGAGACTCTGCTGTGTTAAATGCAGAGCACTTTCTCTATTTCAGTTTTATTTGTGTTTAGTGGTTAGGGAATTTAAATAGCCAGAGGCTCCATACTGTGCATGTGATAACGCCGTACATCCACTGCAGTCATTTTACAGAGTGATTTCAAATTGCTGAGCTCCTTTCTACCACCATACAGAGCCAGGCTTGAGGTTTTATGAGGCTTACTCAGACAAAATGTTTTTCCATCATCTTTGTCCTCTGAAGGTAATAATACACTTGCCTATGACTGAGGGTGTCCATATATATTAAGGGCAGTCTGATGTGCAGGTGCAATCTGCTCACCCTTAGGCTAAAGTCTCTGGAGAGTGCTGGCAAGTTCCAGTCAAACCTGTATGCTCCACTGAGCCTAGCAAACATGCTTATGTTGATAGAGAGGGTACGTGGTATAATAACCAATGTGTGGCCAGACACCGCTGAGACTGCTTACTTATCAAAAGGGGAACAATATTGAGCAGAACAGGCTTTCCCTTCATGATTGATTGTTGCTGCCAAGAGTGGTGAGCAAAGGACATGACATAACTGGCTGATCTGTCATTGAATATTTACCAGTTCCCAAGCTGTAAAGTTTTGGTTTCCCGCCCCCCCCCCCCCCCCATTTATCACTTATCACTTCCTAATACGGAAGTACTCAATGAGCATATACAGTATATTTCTCTAAGAATGACAAAGAAGCGACTTTCTGCCATGATCCAACAACTTGCTCCAGCATCGGTTTCTGGGATTCTTGCATGTATATAGTGTGACAGCAGGAAGGTAAAGTCACCTGGTTGCATCCAGGGGGGTAGATATATTTCTCCCAGATTCAGGCTTTATGCTGACTTATACAACTAGGGTGGAGAGTTGTATAAGCCCAGCTGAGGCTAGTAGGCTCATGGATGACTCATACCTCTAGGGAGAGTGTGGGGCGTCGTACAGACAGGGAGTTGATGAGGCCAGCTGAAGCTTGTCAGCTCATTTAGGCCTCTATAAGAACTCCCAGATTCATTAGATGTTAGCTCATGCCTGGAACCAGACCTGTGTGGACTGTCTAGGGAGAGTGAACCCCTGTGCGGTGAGACAAAGCCTGTGTGGCTATTTGCTTGGACATTTAAAACCAGGGACTTAGGGACTAGGACAGCACTAGGCTGATCCCAGTTGTTAGTTAGGAAACCTGTATGTTTAGTCAGAGGTCAAGTTGACCAGGATTTATTTTGTTTATATGTTTCTTTTGGCTTTGCTGTGTTTTGTCACTGTAAATAGAAAATAAACCGCACCTTTTTTTTGATTTTGAAAACCACAACCTCCGTTTGCTGGGCCTGTTTTTGTGTGGGGAGCCCATCCCGGGGGTCACACACACCCGCTGCCGAGCTAACCCCCTCACAGTTGGTGGAGAACCAGTGGCAGTTTTTTTTAAGCCAGCATGGAGGAGATACTGAAGCAGCTGGCTCTAGCAAATGCCAATCAACAGCAGACAAATGCAGGTTTGCAAAAGAGCCTTGCAGCTCAACAACAGAACTTTGCAGCCCAGCAGCAAGCTCACCAACAGAGTCTGGAAGCTCAGCAACAAGCCCAGCAGCAATCTGAGGCCCGCTTCATAGACCTGTTACAGAAGCAAGAGCAGAGACTACAACAAATGGAAGCAGTAATGCAGCAACGTCCGCAGACCAGTGAGGAAAGCCGTCCCACTAATACCGCGTCCTTTGGGGTGAGTCGTTTATTGACAAAAATGACTGGAGAGGATGATCCAGAGGTATTTTTGACCACATTTGAAAGGACTGCTGAAAGAGAAAAGTGGCCTGAGGAGCAGTGGGCTGGACTGGTGGCTCCTCTGTTAACTGGTGAATCGCAGAAGGCTTACTATGACCTAGAGCCTGACCAAGCAAAAGACTATGTGATGCTAAAAGCTGAGATATTGGCAAGGCTGGGTGTCACCCAGGCTGTCCGGGCTCAGCGTGTGCATAACTGGACTTTCCAGCTTGGAAAACCCCCCAGGTCTCAAATGTATGATCTCATTCACCTGAGCAGAAAGTGGCTACAGCCAGAGACTTTGTCCGCACCAAAGATTGTGGAACGTGTTGTAATGGATCGGTTTTTGAGAGCTCTTCCTACTGCCATCCAAAACTGGGTAAGCCATGGAGACCCAGAGACGGCCAATGGTCTTGTGGATCGTGTGGAGAAATACTTGGCTACAGAGAACCTGACGGCCTCTTCCAGAGACACTCGGACTTTCCACCCTAAGACCAGACCATCCCCAGGGGCGGATAAGAGGATTCCAAGGGGTAAGGGTGGAGAGAGTGAGAGGGTGGGAGCTCTACCCCAAGTTTGGCGAGAACAGCCTGGGAAATCAGCGGCTCAAGAGGCGGCAAGAAGGATCGTTTGCTACCGCTGCCGGCAAGCGGGACATATTGCAGCCAATTGCCCGGTTGTGGAGGAACCCATGCAGTGTGACTTTCTGACGGGCAGACGTCAGTCGCTGTGTGCGACAGTCGCATGCACTGCCATTCGAGGAATTGAGAAACATTTATGCAAAATGTGTGTTAATGGTAGAAATGTTGTGGTATTGCTGGATTCAGGTAGCCTTGTGACCCTGATAAAGGCTGAGTTAGTTAAAACAGAGGTCTCTGGGAATAGCAAGGTAGCTGTTATTTGTGTGCATGGGGACACCCGAGAGTATCCAGTGACTACAGTGTGTTTCGAGACCCCCAAAGGTACCCTCTCTCATCCAGTGGGCTTAGTATCTCAGTTACCGTATGACGCCATTGTGGGAAGGGATTTTCCGAAGTTCTGGGAACTGTGGGATGATCCTGAGCCCCCCACTGGTGCCCCTATGTACCAGGAATGTGATAGCCAGAACTCCCCTGAGAGTGGTGAGGACTCTCCGGAATTTCCCTTATCAGTATTGGCAGGGGAGACTCAAGAAACTGGAGAGGAGCCCACCTCCTCAGACGAAAACCTACCGTCTGTGGAGTTTTCTGATCTTGAGGTTCACAGGGAAAACTTTGCCACAGAACAGTTGAAAGACCCCGCCCTAATAAAGGCACGCGAAAACGTAGTGAAAATAGATGGCGAGTTAGTGAACCCAGATAATACCTGCACTTACCCATACTTCAGCGTAGAGAAGGACCTACTGTATCGGGTGGCAAAAAGGGCAGAAGAAACCGTTGAGCAGCTTGTGGTGCCCAAACCTTACAGGAAGTTGGTGTTGGAGTTGGCCCATGGGCACATTCTTGGAGGTCATCTGGGGACAGAGAAAACCCGAGAGAGGGTATTACAGAGATTCTATTGGCCGGGGGTGATAAAGGACATAGAAAATTATTGTTCCTCCTGCCCTGTGTGTCAGAGGTCGGCCCCGATGCCACATTTCCGTAGCCCGCTGGTCCCTCTACCCATCATTGAGGTCCCGTTTGAGAGGATCGCCGTGGATTTGGTAGGTCCTATAATCAAGTCCGCTAGGGGGCACCAGTACATATTAGTTATAATGGACTATGCCACCCGTTATCCAGAAGCGATCCCTCTCCGAAATACCTCGGCCAAAACCATAGCCAAAGAGCTATCTCTTGTGTTTAGCCGGGTGGGTATTTGTAGAGAACTGCTTACGGACCAAGGTACACCCTTTATGTCCCGGGTTATGAAGGAGCTGTGTAAATTGTTCAAAGTGACGCAATTACGTACATCTGTGTATCACCCCCAAACCGATGGGCTGGTTGAAAGATTCAACAAAACCCTAAAGCAAATGTTGAAGAAAGTGGTGGATAGAGATGGAAAGGATTGGGACTGTCTACTTCCTTATCTGATGTTTGCTATTAGGGAGGTGCCCCAATCCTCTACGGGATTCTCCCCCTTTGAGTTACTGTATGGGAGACACCCAAGAGGGCTGTTGGATATTGCCAAGGAAACTTGGGAAAGTGAGAGTTCTCCCCACAGGAGTGTGATTGAGCATGTCGCCCTGATGCAAGACCGAATTGCACAGGTAATGCCCATCGTGAAGGAACATTTGGCCCAAGCGCAGTTAGCACAGCAGAGAGTGTACAACCGTGGAGCCAAGACCCGTACCTTTTCCCCGGGGGATAGGATACTGGTACTTGTCCCTACGGTTGAAAGTAAATTCCTTGCCAAATGGCAAGGCCCCTACGAGATAATGGAAAAAGTGAGTGAAGTGAATTACAAGGTCAGACAACCAGGAAGGCGAAAGCCCGAACAGATCTATCACGTTAATCTGTTGAAAGCCTGGAGGGATAGAGAGTCCCTAGTCGCAGACACTTGGTCACCAGCTCAAACTGGTTGCGTGATTCCTGAGGTTGGAATAGCAGCCACCTTGTCACAACCCCAACAACAGGAGGTTAAGGAGTTTGTGCTTCGCAACAAGGAGGTATTCTCTGAGCTGCCGGGACAAACATCTGGGGTAGAGCATGACATCATTACCCCGCCCGGTGAAAGGGTGAAGTTAAAACCCTATCGGATCCCAGAGGCCCGACGGGAGGCAATACGGGAGGAAGTACAGAAAATGCTGAACTTAGGGGTGATAGAGGAGTCCCAAAGGGATTGGTCTAGTCCCATTGTGTTGGTGCCTAAACCGGATGGGAGCTGGCGATTTTGTAACGATTTTCGTCAGTTGAACAAAGTTACAAAATTTGACACCTACCCCATGCCACGTATAGATGAGTTGATCGACCGGCTGGGAACAGCCCGATACATGACGACTCTTGACCTCACAAAAGGGTATTGGCAAATCCCCCTGGCCAAATTGGCCAAAGAGAAAACCGCATTTGTAACCCCAGACGGGGCGTTCCAATATAAAAGAATGCCGTTCGGGTTACAGAATGCGCCGGCCACGTTCCAGCGGAAAATGGACCAGATGCTGAGGCCCCATCGGAAGTATGCTGCGGCTTACCTGGATGACGTAATTGTCCATAGCACAGATTGGGCCTCACATCTGCCAAAAGTGCAAGCAGTCCTGGACTCTGTTCGGGAAGCGGGGTTTACGGCTAACCCCAAGAAGTGTACCATTGGGCAGGAGGAGGCCAAATATCTTGGGTACACCATTGGGAGGGGAGTAATAAAACCCCAACTCAACAAAGTCGAGGCCATCCAGAGTTGGCCACGTCCCAACAGCAAGAAGCAGGTACGAGCCTTTCTGGGAATCGCTGGGTATTATCGGCGATTCATTCCCCACTTTGCCTCTAAGGCTGTGCCCCTAACCAACCTAACGAAGGGGAAAGGGTCGGTCATGATTAAATGGACCCCCGAGGCTGAGGCAGCATTCCAATTCTTGAAACAAGCCTTATGTAGCCAGCCAGTGTTGTACTCACCCGACTTCTCTAAAGACTTTGTCGTACAAAGTGATGCGTCAGATGTGGGGTTAGGAGCAGTATTGTCCCAGGTCTGGAACGGGGAAGAGCACCCAGTCATTTACCTCAGCAGGAAGTTGAAGTCCCATGAGGTAAATTACGCCACCGTTGAAAAGGAGTGTTTAGCGGTGAAGTGGGCTCTAGATTCCCTTCGGTACTACCTGCTAGGTAGGCACTTTGACATGGTTACGGATCACGCTCCGTTAAAGTGGATGGCTCAAAACAAGGAAACAAATAGAAGAGTGAATAGGTGGTTCCTGGCCCTCCAGGAATTCAACTTCACAGTAAAGCATCGCCCTGGCGTTCAAATGGGGAATGTGGATGCTTTGTCTCGAGTACATGAATGCCTGATTGCTGGTGTTCCAACCCCGAGGTTAAAACAAGAGGGGGGGGTATGTGACAGCAGGAAGGTAAAGTCACCTGGTTGCATCCAGGGGGGTAGATATATTTCTCCCAGATTCAGGCTTTATGCTGACTTATACAACTAGGGTGGAGAGTTGTATAAGCCCAGCTGAGGCTAGTAGGCTCATGGATGACTCATACCTCTAGGGAGAGTGTGGGGCGTCGTACAGACAGGGAGTTGATGAGGCCAGCTGAAGCTTGTCAGCTCATTTAGGCCTCTATAAGAACTCCCAGATTCATTAGATGTTAGCTCATGCCTGGAACCAGACCTGTGTGGACTGTCTAGGGAGAGTGAACCCCTGTGCGGTGAGAAAAAGCCTGTGTGGCTATTTGCTTGGACATTTAAAACCAGGGACTTAGGGACTAGGACAGCACTAGGCTGATCCCAGTTGTTAGTTAGGAAACCTGTATGTTTAGTCAGAGGTCAAGTTGACCAGGATTTATTTTGTTTATATGTTTCTTTTGGCTTTGCTGTGTTTTGTCACTGTAAATAGAAAATAAACCGCACTTTTTTTTGATTTTGAAAACCACAACCTCCGTTTGCTGGGCCTGTTTTTGTGTGGGGAGCCCATCCCGGGGGTCACACACACCCGCTGCCGAGCTAACCCCCTCACAATAGCTACAAATCACCAAAGAAAATAAAGAGAGAAATTTTTATCTTCTACAAATTGCTGCTACAAAGTTGCAAATGTGGAATGACCTTTCCTGCAGCAGTTGAATAGTAATTATGACTGGAGGTCCTCTTGCAAAGTGCAAAGTTTGGATCCTTCAGCGGTTGCTAGGGGTTCCTTGAGCTGTGGGAGATTAACCTCCCATTTTATGGTGCCTCCATAGTTCCAGGAACAATGCCTCTTGGCAAAGCCAGTAGCATAACATCAATTATCTTAGCTGTCTGTACGGGTGGCATACCTTCTATTGATCACTCATGTAAGGGCCATTTTTGCCATTGACTACCAATATATTGGTTTCAGTAAGGGTTTCTGGAGACTTAATTTTTTTTATGGGTTCCCCTGGAGTAAAAAGGTTGAAAGAGGCTGAGTTAGATAATATACTTATGCCTTTGGTGCCTAGGTGAGAGTGCCATCATCATATTCTGGGTGAGATCAAAGGAACGTACAGCAGCCCAGATTTTGCTGAAAATAGGTTTTAAGCACTTTGCTGCAGCATCTTCTCATGAGATATATGGAGTATTTACCATTCCCAGCAATCTTGTTGTCGGGAGAATGAGGTCACCTTCTGCATTACAGAAGCGGGGATAAGGCAAGATTATTATCTTTGGTCAGGACCTGAATCACCTGCTGGTGGCACTTTGCTTCCCAGAGTGGGACTTTGTAGTTCCAGTGTTTACCAGCGGGCATCTGCCAGCAGTCAGCAAATTCCAGTAATCGGTCTTCACCTAATGCTGGCTGCTGGGAGGGTATTTAGTACCTCCTCTACTATTACACTTCACTCCAGTGTTTTGTTTTATTGCCAAATAGTGCTAGCCCTTTATCCTGAGCCTGCACTTGATGGTGCTCTTGTCATGTACTCCATACCCTGAACCCTGCTGGCTTGTTCCTATTTCCCCTTGTTCCTGATCCCAGTTTTAGTTTCCATTTCCTATATGCTCTCTGTATCTCCAGTTTACCTTGATTTCCTGTGTTCCCCATTTGTATATAGTTCACCAGCAGTAACAAGCTGCTCACACTCCACCTTCCTTCCACTTCTGCTTTCATCAGCCCCTCATTAAATGGGCTGTGAGCACCTGGGCACACACCTTGCTGGCTGTCCTCAAGACCCAGACACAGGGTTGGAGATTCCGTCCCACCCAAGACTCTGAGGAATCTCCAAACTACAGAGCCCCATATGAAGATAGTAAAATCCGGAGAAAGCTGCCAGAGCATATTTTTCCTCTCATGCCTCGTACACACGGCCGGGAATCCCGTCAGGAAAAAAATGTTGGTTTTCCTGATGGGATTCCTGGCAAGCTTTCCTTGCCAAGCCATGCATACAGACGGCCATTCAAAAGAACCGCCGTTTTTTTGAATGGCAAGGACGCGGTGATGTCATCGACTACGATGAGCCTGCGCTCGTCACATTCGATGCCGTCGCCGCCATCTTGCTACACCCTACACTACCCTTGTATGCTACCGCTACCGCAAAGTCTTTTCGAGCATGCGCGGGTTTACCTGGGGACAGGTAAGCATACACACTCACGGTTTTCTCGTCAGGAAACACTCTGCCGAGAATCCCGACGAGAAAATAGAGAGCAAGTATTTTTCTCATCGGGATTCCCGGCAGTTTTCTCGCCGAGAAAGCATACACACGCACGGTTTTCACGGCAAAAAGCTCTCCCAGCAGCTTTCTTGCCGAGAAAACCGTGCGTGTGTACGAGGCTTGTAAATAATTGCTCTGTAGCCTTGCAGTCACCTGACATGCAAACTCTGTTTCCTTATTAACCCCATTTTCCCAGAGACAGGGGAAGATGGAAAATATATATATAAAAAATAAAGTAAGTATTGGGACGCCTGCCTTTATACACACATGAACTTTAATAGCCTCCCAGTCTTAGGCCCACCCTTTGCAGCTATAACAGATTCAACTCTTCTGCAAAGACTGTCCACAAGATTTAGGAGTGTGTCTATGGGAATGTTTGATCAGTCTTCCAGAAGCGCATTTGTGAGGTTAGGCACTGATGTTGGACGAGAAGGCCCACAGGTGTTCTATCGGGTTGAGGTCAGTCAAGTTCCTTCACCCCAAACTCGCTCATCCATGTCTTTATGGACCTTGCTTTGTACACCGGTTCACAGTCATGTTGGAACAGGAAGGGGTCATCCCCAAACTGTTCCCACAAAGTTGGGAGCATGAAATTGTCCAAAATGTCTTGGTATGTTGATGCCTTAAGAGCTCCCTTGACTGGAACTATGGGGCCAATCCCAACCCCTGAAAAACAACCCCACACCATAATCCCTCCTTCACCAAATTATTTGGACCAGTACACAAAGCAAGGTCTATAAAATCATGGATGAGCACGTTTTAAAATGCATTAAGTCAAAAAAACCTTCTACTTTTAGAACAACTTTAAGCAGCATGTATTTTCTTCGTACAGGTTTCCTTCGAAGCTGCTATGTAACCCTAGTAATTGGTGTAGGTTAGGTAGTTGGCAGGGCAGGAGCTGTCAGAATTCATGTGATCCAAGACCCCTGGCACTATAGCTGCAATGCCAGCAGTGGCGAAGCTAGATGATCTTTCACCCAGGGCAAGGACTCAGTTCGGCGCCCCCCCACCCCAGAGAGAAGTTTTTCATCCATACACTCCCAGCCCCCTGCCCAGAGAGGGAAGCATAATAAATACATAGATTAATCATAGCATGGTAATAATACTAAAAGTTTTGGTAATTGTAAATTTCAAGCCTCCCTTCTGTAGCAGAGTAGGATGGGCACCGCCAGGAAAGACGAAGTGAGTCAAAAAGCTGTTCTTTATTAAGTTCTGCTTCTGTGTTCTCTTCTTCCTTCCCTGCAGGGAATCCCAAACGCTTTAGCAGTACACAGCATTTTTTTTTTGGCATACACTATAGGATTGTAAAAGACATGGGACACCTTTGGGTGCCCGAAGGAGAACAGCAATGTGGTGTGTGTGTGGCGTACCAAATTGTGTTAAAAGTTGGAGGAGCTTAAAGGAGCATGGGTATATAAAACAAAAGCATTCTTGTACCCATAAAATATACCAGAATTATTAAAACAAATGTCACTGTAAAAATATGAACTTGGCCTACCTTATCAGTGGACAGTGTCCCTCAGTAGATCAGTGGACGGTGTGTGGACAGTGGATAGTATGTGACAGTGTCAGTTGTGTAGTGGATGGTGCATGGACAGTGTCAATAAGGCAGAAATTGGTGTCAGTAGGGGAGAAGTTGGTGTCAGTAAGGCAGTGGGTGGTATCATTATATCAGTGGATGGCATCAGTAGGGGAGAAGATGGTGTCAGTAGATCAGTGGACTATGTCAGTAGGGCAGAGGTTGGTGTTAGTAGGGCAGGGGACGGTATCAGAAAAGCAATGGGCTGTGTCAGTAAGGGAGAATTTGGTGTCAGTAGGGTGAGAGGTTTCTGTTAGTAGGGCAGTGGACAGTGTCAGAAGGGGAGAGGTTGGTGACAGTAGGGCAGTGGACAGTGTCAGAAGGGGAGAGGTTGGTGACAGTAGGGCAGTGGACAGTGTCAGTAGAGCAGTGGATGGAGTGAGTAGGGGAGAGGTTGCCATCAGTAAGGCAAGTGGATTGTGTCAGTCATTAGAGCAGTGGATGATGTCAGTAGTTATTTCATTTTTATTATTTTTTGCAATTACTTTTTTTTACAATTTTTTTAGAACTCTTTGGGGGGATTTGGTGAAATATAGGGGGTCAGAACGGAGAGAGGAATTGAGGACCTATGATCTTCAATTCCTTTCTCTGCAGCCTGAGCTAAATGAATAGGAAGTGCTCCGTGCTGAGCAGCTTTCCATTCATTCACAAACAGAACCATAGTAAACAATACAGTTTACTATGCTTCAGTTAAAGTGGAAGTAAAGGAAAAAGTTTTTTCACCTTAAAACATCCGACAATACCGCCCCCCTCCGAGCCCCCCTTTTACTTACCTGAAAGATATTCCCCTATTCACAGAACTGTTTGACAGTCACCACATCCCTAGATTTGAATGGAAAGCAGAAACCTCCTAGAAAGGATGGGACTTTATAAGTGACTGAAAAACCAATGAATTGAAAGTACAAAAATAGTTTATTAAATATACAAATAATCATAAAAAGATATATAGTTGTGTACATATGTTACAAATCCATATACTGGGTTGATGGATGTGAAAGCCTGTGAGCATGGCTCTCATAACTTGACCCAACGTTTCTGGCACAAGAGCCCTTCTTCAGGGGTTTTTATTCAAGTATCTAGAGCCAAACATAGGAAAGGAAAATCCACCGTCACATGTGACTGCCACAACCAGATAAAAACAGCAGGTAATCAAACTAGTCATATAAATGGTGTGACAGGATGCAGTCTCTAATGTTTAAAGTTGACAACTAGATTTAAAAGTCCCAACTGTTGCCAGACAGTCCAACATAAAACTATAAAAATGAAAAAGAGAGCACAGTCCTGTATGTGAATAATAAAAAATGCATATAGAGCTGGAAAATTCTGAAAGCCAAGATGACCATATGGTGCAGATACAAATCTTCTCATTCAACCACTGGTGACTTCAAACACAAAACACCCTTGGAAAAGTGCCAGGTATTCGATAGAGAAAGGTTCCACCACCAGTAGTTATCACTGCCGCTTACCAGAACGAATAATCCGTTCACGGATCAATACAAACAGATGGCTATTCCCCTGCCAGGGTCTCTATATCGCGGTCAGCTATCTCCAGGATTAAACGCCACTTCTCTCCGTATGTCACAGTTGTTGATGTACAAAGGAAAAGAAAGCCACCATAGCGTAAATCCGATAAAACGATATTTAATAATAAAAGAAATGCACTTACAAACAATCGTGAATCTAAGGCGTGTGGTATAAAATTAGCCGGCCGGCTAAGACAGCCCGTTCGCTCCGGGACTCGTTAGTATGTCGGTGACGTCAGCACGTCGCTCCTCCCTACGTCGTTTCGTCACAGATGATGTCGTCCCGGAGCGAACGGGCTGTCTTAGCCGGCCGACTAATTTTATACCACACGCCTTAGATTCACGATTGTTTGTAAGTGCATTTCTTTTATTATTAAATATAGTTTTATCGGATTTACGCTATGGTGGCTTTCTTTTCCTTTGTACATTGTAGTTGTCAACTTTAAACATTAGAGACTGCATCCCGTCACACCATTTATTTGTTTATATATTGGTGGTACTCATTCAAGTGTTGCGCAGCTTTATTATTTTTAGTATTATTCCATTGTGTGTGTCTCACATTTAAGTTGCAGCATTTTTTTGGAAGATTTGATTCACGTTTATTTCTGTGGGAGCAAATCCTTATTTAGACAGCGCAGTATATTTCACACTTTTCACGATCAAACTAGTCAGCCCACACATATGAGTATTCCAACGAGGATCCAATGCATCTACCCAGAGAGAGAAAAGCCCATCTAGATGTAGAAAAGGTCAGTGACTACAACGATTGAAATATTCAATACTCGATGCTGGGTGTATCACAAAACAACCAGAGGATAACAGTGGTCCTCAGGTACACGGGGTATTTTTGTTTACAAACCCTTTAATAATAGACAGAGTGAGTGATCAGTACAGATCATTCACACTGTTCATTTAGAAAATGAAGGGGTCAGTAAATTAGGGGTGCTGAAATTAATCGCTGCATCGCGATTCGGGTGTCCCCGATGCGGCATCGATGCATGCGACCGGGAAAATCGATTTCCGGGTGACGTCATCCCGACTGGGATGATGCCCGCAGCTGCAGGCATCATCCCGGTACCGTTTTTTAGAGCGGGCGGTCGGCTTTCCAGGTATAACAACCAATGCGGCTAAAAGCCACTCAGCTGTTATACCGGAGGAGCGGGAGGGGACACCCCCCCTCCCACCGCCTTCCGCCGCTTTTATCGGGCCTCCCGTCCAAACCAGGAGACCCGATCCGCGAGCCGCCACTTTCGGGGGCTTGAGACAGACTGGCATGAAGCCGGAAACGGCTTCGTTCCAGTCTCCTGTATGTAAACACGGAAGCGACGTCACAACGTCACTTCCGGTTTACTCGGCTGCCAATGGCGCCAGTTTTAAAAAAAATACAGTATTCAGAATCACCGTCTTTGGCGATCTGAATACTTTGAAGTGCAAAGGACCCCCAATCCCTCCATAAAGAGTACCCGTCAGTGTCACCTCCTATTACTGTCACAAGGGATATTTACATTCCTTGTGACAGCAATAAAAGTGATCAAAATGTATTTATTTTTTTAAAAACACAATGTAAAATTTTTTAAATAAATAATAAAAAAAAAAAAAAAAATTTTTAAAGCGCCCTTATCCCTGCGACCTCGCGCAGCAAAGAAAACGCATACGCAAGTCGCGCCTGCATATCTAAACAGTGTTTAAATCACACATGTGAGGTATCGCCGCGATCGTCAGAGCGAGAGAAATAATTCTAGCACTAGACCTCCTCAGTAACTCTAACCTGGTAACCGTTAATTTTTTTTAAAGCGTCACCTATGGATTTTTTTAGGTACCGTAGTTTGTCGCCATTCCACAAGTGTACGCAAAAAGACACTCACCTGTCCCACAATCCAGCGACGTGGCCACCCGAATCCTCCATTCTCTCCCCCGCCTGTCCACGGTGCTGGCAATACTACTGTGGGCATCCGGCTGTGACAGTTTGCAGCTTCACAGCCGGGTGCGCATTTCTTACTGCGCTGTCCTGCATAGCCGAGCAATCTTCTGGGAACTGTGATGTGTCCCAGAAGATTGCAGGGAGGAAGGGCCGCCTAGGCGGCCCAAGTGGAAGTGAGAGCTCGTCAGTAATCGTGATGCATCGTGATGGATGCATCGCGGAATCGAATTGAATCGTTGACCAGATAATAGTAATCAAATCGAATCGTGAGACCAGTGAAGATGCGCACCTCTACAGTAAATGACAATCCCTGCTCTCCATTCTGACACATACCGCAGCAGTCAGCGAGAGGAGAGGAGGGGCGACATTTAACTAAACCAATCGCCATCTGCTGTGTTTTTCCTCCTGCAGCCACTGAATCTGTCTTTCAGTGGCTGCAGGAGGAAAATACAGCCGATTGGTTCTAGCACATGCCACCCCTGCCGACCCTCCTGTCCATGTCTGACTTCAAGGTAGCAGGCTGAATCCCTGGGGTCTGGTTCCTGGCTCTCCTGTTCTCCCTTGTGATCAGCGGCAGTGAAGTCTCACAGAGCAGCCGGCGGTGTGAATGCAGCTCGGCAGCTCAGCCGGGTCAGTCCAGCCCGATCCAACCTCCCAAATCCCAGCTAGTGTCAGCACTGCAGACAATTTGGCATTCCCCTCAAGTTGGCACCTGGGGCATGTGCCCCCCCTGCCCCCCACCTAGTTTCAGCCCTGAGTGTCAGACTCGGGCATATAAGGATAACTAAAGGGGCAGATGTAAATTGTCCATAAGTAATCCTGCACAATAAATTAAAATAATTTAAAGATGAATAATAAGAATCTTGTATAAGCCCAGCCATGACTGGTTCTCCTTAAACAAGCTGGCAGACTCCCATGTATCTTTCACTCACCTTGTAATCCATTGTCAGGTTCTTCCCAAAGATCGGCACAATAGAGAGGGCTCCTTGTTCATTCTTGTAGCTAAGCTGTAAAAAGTGCACACAAACAGTTTAGAACCCAAATGACTCATTATCTTGAATTTCCCTGAGAGAAGGAAATTTCTAACAGAGCATGTTATTACATTTCAAATGGTGCAGAAATGACACTCATTATGTGCTTGTCAAGCCTGTGTGTTTACATATTTAAATAGAAAATAATCATAAAAAGATTGGTACGACTGAAGATTATTCAGGAGGCATGAAGAAGAAAAAAGCACAGCAGTCAGACTTCTACTAGTTTACATGAAAAAATATTCATCCTGCGAAAATGCCTTTCTGTGTACATTTGTTCTCTACGAACGGGGGCAAAAACGATTTATTTTATTAGGCTATTTTCTCTCCAGGTCGAATGCCCTTCATAGAGTGAATAATGTATGTATTTCCTATGATCATTAGCTCCATCTAGTGGCCATCATGAAGTATTTTCTGTACTCTATGAAGAACATTTGAACCCGGAGAGAAAATTACCTAGTAACCTTTGCTTTTGTTGGCATTCGCACAGAATGAATGTACATGCAGTTTTACAGGGCAAACAGCGCTGCAAACTTTTATAACTACATCCTTTAAAAAGTAACTCCACTTTTGTTAAAAAAAAAAAAAAAAACATTCCCCTCTGAGTGATCTATGTGCATTGGAGGGGTTTTTACAAACTTTGTTGCAGATTCCTACCTTTTGTTTCTATAAACATAAAAAGCTGTGTCTATGTCCATGTGCACAGTGAATGTGAATGGTAGTGATTTTATCATTATCAAGCAGATGCTGCACTTGCAGTGCTCTAATGAAGAAAGTGGAAGGGTCTGCATCCCTTTAGACGCGATTTCCCTTTAGAAGTATTTCACCAAAAATAAAATTTGCAGTGGTAAGATGTGGAAAGCTCATAGAGATTTATCCAAAGCGACTTGGAGCTGTGATAGCCGCAAAAGGTGGCTCTACAAAGTATTGACTTTAGGGGGGTGAATAGTTATGCACATTGACTTTTTCTGTTATTTTCTCCTATTTGTTGATTGCTTCACAATAAAAAAAAAAACATCTTCAAAGTTGTGTGCATGTTCTGTAAATTAAATGATGCAAATCCTCAAACAATCCATGTTAATTCCAGGTTGTGAGGCAACAAAACACGAAAAATGCCAAGGGGGTGATTACTTTTGCAAGGCACTGTACATCAGTTACAGCTTCCTTTTTGAAAAATAAATGTACTGGATTACCAGCTGTTATTACATACCTCACGGTTAATAGACAAAAACATCAAAATAGAAACACATTGGGGTTTATTTACTAAAACTAGAGAGTGCAATGTCTGGTACAATTCTGCATAGAAACCAATTAGCTTCCAGGTTTTATAGCCAAAGCTTAATTGAACGCATTGAAGTTAGAAGCTGATTGGCTACCATGCACAGCTGCACCAGATTCTGAGTGTACCAGTTTTAGTAAATCTACCTGTAGCGCTACCCCCAGTTAAGAGAGCCGCTGGTTTGATTTCGGGCCCTGAGTACAGCTCCACCAACCCCCGGCAATCTTGTCTAGTCTCTTATGGCACAGTTAGTCTAGGGATGGTATCTATTACAATCTATACCTGATTGTACGCACACCCCAACTTCTCATGAGATATAAGCACTATGTGCAATGATAACACAGTGCTGGCAAGTGGCAAAGTATAACGGTTTTACTTTAGTTTAAAAGGCACAGGTTAAAACATAACAGGTAACTTGCTTACAGAGCCCTGCAGCAATAGATATAGCATACACTAATAGCACAGCGCGGTAATCCACCATGCGCAGCTATTATTATCTACGCGCCCTGTGGCGCACTAAACAATATTCTATCTCCCCTCCCTGGTCAGGCCTGACACAGAATTAAACTCAGTCTTTTGAACTAGGATTTCTTCGCTTGCAAACTTGAAATGGTGGTGCACGTTCAGGAACAGTTTTGTAATCCACAAAGTAGGTAACCACAAGGAACACTATGCTGGAGACCCTTTAACTCTGTCCTGCTACCGGTCTCCAGCGGAACAGCAAACAAATGATCGGTGGGCCAAGGCAGTCTATAGGTCTAAACACAGTACAGCCTATTGAATTGAGTAGGTGCTCGCTCACCACTCCGGATGCGTTCCCAGTCCGGGACTTCCACCTGCTGTGTCTCCGCACACAGCGTCTGCAACGATCGGGTCCCCGATCCAACTGATGTCCGCAGGAAACAAAGTCAGATGCCACCCAGGATATGCGGTGGGGTGGAAGGCTCTTCGGAAGTTGCGCAAGGCCCCAGCCTTCAGGCCCTGCACTCCAGCAGATCCGCACAGGAAGACCAGTCAGCAGCCGCGCGGTGTCCAAAAGAGGCCGAGCTCTCCACGCCTCCTCCTTTTATCTCACTCCCACAAGTCTCTGTGGTGGCAACATTGCACCCTGGGTGCCGAACGGGACTCTGGGAAATGCAGTCCCAGGAGTCTTAAAGGAGACCCCGCTACACACCCCATTGAATGTACCTCCTACAAATGGTCATTTTCACCCAAATAATGCTGTAGAAAGGTCCTCCTCATTTTCCAAGATAGTCGTTAGTTCCTATACAGTAAAACCTTGGATTGCGAACATAATTTGTTCCGGAAACATGCTTGTAATCCAAAGCACTCTTATATCAAAGCCAATTTTCCAATAAGAAACAATGAAAACTCAAATGATTTGTTCCACAACCATTTATTCATAAGTCCTTTAGTTTATAGTCCATTTAACCACTTAACGACCGCCCACTGTAAATATACGTCAGCAGAATGGCACCGACAGGCAGAATCACGTATATGTACGTGATTGCCTTTGTATAGTTGGGGGGTCCGATCGGACCCCCCTTCTTTACAGTGAGCGGTCGTTTTACCTTCGGGAGCGATCCGACATGAGGGGACGGCCGTTCGATTCTGGCCACCCCCTCTCGATCGCTCCCGGCGAATGAGAGAGCTTCCCCTGCCTGCCAGGAAGGAGGAAGTGATGTCATCTCTCCTGGGGCGCTCACATATACCGAGCGCCGTACAGGAGAAGATGCCAGGTTAGTACACAGAACAGCACACTGACACCAGGACACATACACATAGGCACATAAATCGCCCCCCCAGGCCCCCCCAGACACCCCCAGATCACCCCCCAGCCCCCCCAGCCCCCAGTCACAGTGTCACTGATTGCAGTGACCATTTATTTAGTGATCACTGCAATCAGTGACATTTGTGACTGTAAAAGTGTCAGTACATTTAGTTTTAGGTCCAGTGTAGCCCCCTAACCCCCCCTAATAAAGGTTTAACCCCCTGATCGCCCCCCAGGTAACCCTTTCACCCCCTATCACCACTGTCACTAAGCGATCATTTTTCTGATCGATGTCTTAGCGTCGGTGATGCTGATCGGTAGCCAGTAATTTTTTTTAGGTTCGCCGCAGGTTTTTATAGCGTCGGGTACCCCCATATATTACCTAATGAAGGTTTAACCCCCTTGATCGCCCCCCAGGTAACCCTTTCACCCCCTATCACCACTGTCACTAAATTATAATTTTTCTGATCGATGTCTTAGCGTCGGCGATGCTGATCGGTAGCCAGTAATTTTTTTTAGGTTCGCCGCAGGTTTTTATAGCGTCGGGTACCCCCATATATTACCTAATAAAGGTTTAACCCCCTTGATCACCCCCCAGGTAACCCTTTCACCCCCTAGCACCGCCGTGGCTATGCGATCATTTTTCTGATCGATGTCTTAGCGTCGGTGATGCTGATCGGTAGCCAGTAATTTTTTTTAGGTTCGCCGCAGGTTTTTATAGCGTCGGGTACCCCCATATATTACCTAATAAAGGTTTAACCCCCTTTATCGCCCCCCCAGGTAACCCTTTCACCCCCTATCACCACTGTCACCAAGCGATAATTTTTCTGATCGATGTCTTAGCGTCGGCGATGCTGATCGGTAGCCAGTAATTTTTTTTAGGTTCGCCGCAGGTTTTTATAGCGTCGGGTACCCCCATATATTACCTAATAAAGGTGTAACCCCCTTGATCACCCCCCAGGTAACCCTTTCACCCCCTAGCACCGCCGTCACTATGCGATCATTTTTCTGATCGATGTCTTAGCGTCTGTGATGCTGATCGGTAGCCAGTAATTTTTTTTAGGTTCGCCGCAGGTTTTTATAGCGTCAGGTACCCCCATATATTATCTAATAAAGGTTTAACCCCCTGATCGCCCCCCAGGTAACCCTTTCACCCCCTATCACCACTGTCGCTAAGCAATCGTTTTTATGATCGTTGTCTTAGTGTCGGTGATGCCGATAGGTAGCCAGTAATTTTTTTTTAGGTTCGCCGTCAGGTTTTTATATAGCGTCAGGTACCCCCATATATTACCTAATAAAGGTTTTAACCCCCTAATTGCCCCTAGTTAACCCTTTCACCAGTGATCATCATATAAGTGTTACGGGTGACGCTGGTTAGTTAGTTTGCTTTTTATAGTGTCAGGGCACCCGCCGTATATAACCCAATAAAGGTTTAACCCCCTGATCGCCCGGCGGGTGATATCAGTTAGGTTTTAGCGTCAGAGAGGGTCTGCGTCACACCCCAGGCAGCGTCAGGTTAGTGCCAGTAGTAGGGATGAGCTCGGTGTTCGAATCGAACATACGTTCGACTCGAACATCGGCTGTTCGATCGTTCGACGAAGATCGAACGATTTGGGCCGTTCGCGCCAAATTCGAGTGACGCGAACGGCCCACAATGCACTACGCCATCGCAGTGTCATCCAGGCGCTGTGATTGGCCAAGCATGCACTGTGACCCCGCATGCTTGGCCAATCACAGCGCCGGCAGCGAGGAGAGCAATGATTGGCCACAGGCAGGATGCCTGTGGCCAATTATTGCTGAGGGTGTTTAGTACACGCCCCACACTATAAAAGGCCGCCAGCACGGCGGCCTAGTGTAGTGTGTTCCGGAGCAGGGAAAGAGAAACATAGGCAGGGACAGTGACATTTATTTTTTTCTTGCTTAACCTGGATTCCTTTAGTTTAGGGAAAGAGAAGGATAGGTAGGGAGAGTGTCAGTGTGTTTTACTGTGCGAATCCTTGTTTCTAGGGACAGGGAAGGACAGTGAGGGAATTCTCCTTGTGCTATAGTGTGCTTTAAAAAAACATTTTTTCTAGGGACAGAAAACTATAGGTAGGGAGAGTGTCAGTTTCTTTCACTGTGATAATCCTTGTTTCTAGGGACAAAGAAGGAAAGTGAGTGAAATTCTCCTTGTGCTATAGTGTGCTTTAAAAAAACATTTTTTCTAGGGACAGAAAACTATAGGTAGGGAGAGTGTCAGTGTCTTTTACTGTGCGAATCCTTGTTTCTAGGGACAGGGAAGGACAGTGAGGGAATTCTCCTTGTACTATAGTGTGCTTTAAAAAAACATTTTTTCTAGGGACAGAAAACTATAGGTAGGGAGAGTGTCAGTGTGTTTTACTGTGCGAATCCTTGTTTCTAGGGACAGGGAAGGACAGTGAGGGAATTCTCCTTGTGCTATAGTGTGCTTTAAAAAAAACATTTTTTCTAGGGACAGAAAACTATAGGTAGGGAGAGTGTCAGTGTGTTTTACTGTGCGAATCCTTGTTTCTAGGGACAGGGAAGGACAGTGAGGGAATTCTCCTTGTGCTATAGTGTGCTTTAAAAAAACATTTTTTCTAGGGACAGAAAACTATAGGAAGGAAGAGTGTCAGTTTCTTTCACTGTGATAATCCTTGTTTCTAGGGACAAAGAAGGAAAGTGAGTGAAATTCTCCTTGTGCTATAGTGTGCTTTAAAAAAACATTTTTTCTAGGGACAGAAAACTATAGGTAGGGAGAGTGTCAGTGTGTTTTACTGTGCGAATCCTTGTTTCTAGGGACAGGGAAGGACAGTGAGGGAATTCTCCTTGTGCTATAGTGTGCTTTAAAAAAACATTTTTTCTAGGGACAGAAAACTATAGGTAGGGAGAGTGTCAGTGTGTTTTACTGTGCGAATCCTTGTTTCTAGGGACAGGGAAGGACAGTGAGGGAATTCTCCTTGTGCTATAGTGTGCTTTAAAAAAACATTTTTTTCTAGGGACAGAAAACTATAGGAAGGAAGAGTGTCAGTTTCTTTCACTGTGATAATCCTTGTTTCTAGGGACAAAGAAGGAAAGTGAGTGAAATTCTCCTTGTGCTATAGTGTGCTTTAAAAAAACATTTTTTCTAGGGACAGAAAACTATAGGTAGGGAGAGTGTCAGTGTCTTTTACTGTGCGAATCCTTGTTTCTAGGGACAGGGAAGGACAGTGAGGGAATTCTCCTTGTGCTATAGTGTGCTTTAAAAAAACATTTTTTCTAGGGACAGAAAACTATAGGTAGGGAGAGTGTCAGTGTGTTTTACTGTGCGAATCCTTGTTTCTAGGGACAGGGAAGGACAGTGAGGGAATTCTCCTTGTGCTATAGTGTGCTTTAAAAAAACATTTTTTCTAGGGACAGAAAACTATAGGTAGGGAGAGTGTCAGTGTGTTTTACTGTGCGAATCCTTGTTTCTAGGGACAGGGAAGGACAGTGAGGGAATTCTCCTTGTGCTATAGTGTGCTTTAAAAAAACATTTTTTCTAGGGACAGAAAACTATAGGTAGGGAGAGTGTCAGTGTGTTTTACTGTGCGAATCCTTGTTTCTAGGGACAAGGAAGGACAGTGAGGGAATTCTCCTTGTGCTATAGTGTGCTTTAAAAAAACATTTTTTCTAGGGACAGAAAACTATAGGTAGGGAGAGTGTCAGTGTGTTTTACTGTGCGAATCCTTGTTTCTAGGGACAGGGAAAAACAGTGAGGGAATTCTCCTTGTGCTATAGTGTGCTTTAAAAAAACATTTTTTCTAGGGACAGAAAACTATAGGAAGGAAGAGTGTCAGTTTCTTTCACTGTGATAATCCTTGTTTCTAGGGACAAAGAAGGAAAGTGAGTGAAATTCTCCTTGTGCTATAGTGTGCTTTAAAAAAACATTTTTTCTAGGGACAGAAAACTATAGGTAGGGAGAGTGTCAGTGTCTTTTACTGTGCGAATCCTTGTTTCTAGGGACAGGGAAGGACAGTGAGGGAATTCTCCTTGTGCTATAGTGTGCTTTAAAAAAACATTTTTTCTAGGGACAGAAAACTATAGGTAGGGAGAGTGTCAGTGTGTTTTACTGTGCGAATCCTTGTTTCTAGGGACAGGGAAGGACAGTGAGGGAATTCTCCTTGTGCTATAGTGTGCTTTAAAAAAACATTTTTTCTAGGGACAGAAAACTATAGGTAGGGAGAGTGTCAGTGTGTTTTACTGTGCGAATCCTTGTTTCTAGGGACAGGGAAGGACAGTGAGGGAATTCTCCTTGTGCTATAGTGTGCTTTAAAAAAACATTTTTTCTAGGGACAGAAAACTATAGGAAGGAAGAGTGTCAGTTTCTTTCACTGTGATAATCCTTGTTTCTAGGGACAAAGAAGGAAAGTGAGTGAAATTCTCCTTGTGCTATAGTGTGGTTTAAAAAAACATTTTTTCTAGGGACAGAAAACTATAGGTAGGGAGAGTGTCAGTGTGTTTTACTGTGCGAATCCTTGTTTCTAGGGACAGGGAAAAACAGTGAGGGAATTCTCCTTGTGCTATAGTGTGCTTTAAAAAAACATTTTTTCTAGGGACAGAAAACTATAGGTAGGGAGAGTGTCAGTGTGTTTTACTGTGCGAATCCTTGTTTCTAGGGACAGGGAAGGACAGTGAGGGAATTCTCCTTGTGCTATAGTGTGCTTTAAAAAAACATTTTTTCTAGGGACAGAAAACTATAGGTAGGGAGAGTGTCAGTGTGTTTTACTGTGCGAATCCTTGTTTCTAGGGACAGGGAAGGACAGTGAGGGAATTCTCCTTGTGCTATAGTGTGCTAAAGCATTCCTCATCAACCATCTTTGAAATCCTTGTTTTTTTGGACAGTCAGGGAAATTGTCGTTGTGCTATTCTGTGCAAAAGCAATCATCCTCAACCATATTTAGAAATCCTTAAGTAAAGGGACAGAGAAGGACACCTGAAGGTAGCCCTTATTGCTTTTTTCCCATCTCCCTGCAGGCCATCTATTAGAATGTCTGGAAGGCAAACAAGGAGAGGCAGACAGTCAGGAGGCAATAAAAGAGGGCAAGCAGGCTCTGTGTCTGGGGGCAACAGTGCTGGTCGTGGACGCGGTGCATTGTCATCAGCACATGGCCATGGGACACGCTTGTCCTTCTTTTTGGCAGCTGGACATGTTGAGCCACATCATGCCGAAGACTTGGTAGAGTGGATGACCAAGCCCTCCTCCTCCTCCTCATCCTCTCTCACCCAGGCTCAGGGTACTGGAAAAGCAGCTGCCAAAGCGTCCTCTTCCCTGGTATCAATGTCAGACTCATCATCAGTCACTCCTTCCCTAGACCCACCATGTCCTCCTCCTGAGGAGTCCCCCGAACTGTTTGAGCACAGTGTTGGGTACATGCTCCAGGAGGATGCCCAGCGTTTCGAAGGGTCTGATGATGAAACACAGCTAGAGGAAGGCAGTAGCGTGAGAGCAGACAGAGGGGATGCTCAAGAAGGACACCAATCTGGCAGTCATGTTCCAGCAGCTGCAGCATACTGCCAGATTGGCTCCAGTGATGAGGAGGGAGGTGATGATGAGGTCACTGACTCCACGTGGGTGCCTAATAGGAGAGAGGAGGAGGAGGAGGATGAGGAGGAGGCACATCTCCAACGAGGCAGGATGCCCTTTGGTGGCCAGCGTAAGGGCAGTACACCGACGGAATCACACCGCAGAGCTCCGCCTGTGCAGGGCGCTGCCTCTGCCCGTCATTCAAAAAGTTCTTTGGTGTGGGCCTTTTTTGAGGCTAGTGCATCAGATCGCACAGCTGCTGTTTGCAACATATGTCTCAAGCGTATATCGCGTGGCCAAAACATCAGCCGCTTGGGTACCACATGCCTGACCAGACATATGTTGACCTGCCATGCAGCTCGTTGGCAAGCCTACCTCAAAGACCCACACCAAAGAACAAAGCGGACCTCTCCTTGCACCGCATCAGCTGGGATCTCCAACCCCACTATAACTTCAGTCCTCTCTGAAACATGCACTGAGAGGAATGAAGGTGTAGAATTAGGTGTGTCACAGCCAAGTAGTTGCGGCCACTCTGCTAGCAGTACACCGACGTCCGATTCTAGCAGGCAAATTTCCCTGCCCCAGCTGCTGGACCGTCTAAAGAAGTTCACTCCCAGCCATCCACATGCCCAGCGGTTGAATGCTAGCTTGGCTAAATTGCTAGCGCTTCAACTGCTGCCTTTTCAGTTGGTAGACTCAGCCCCCTTCCGTGAGTTTGTATAATGTGCGGTTCCTCAGTGGCAGGTTCCCAAACGCCACTTTTTCTCACGGAAGGCTATTCCGGCTCTCTACCGGCATGTGGAAGGCAATGTCTTGGCCTCGCTGGACAGGGCGGTCAGCGGTAAGGTGCATATTACCGCTGACTCATGGTCCAGCAGGCATGGACAGGGACGTTACCTTTCTTTCACGGCCCATTGGGTCACTCTTTTGGCAGCTGGGAAGGATGCAGGACAAGGTGCAGTAGTGTTGGAGGTTGTTCCACCGCCACGCCTCCAAAATGCTACTACTGGTTGTGACACACCTCTCTCCTCCACCCCCTCCTCTTCTTCTTCCTCCATGGCCTCTTCCTGTGGTTTGTCCTCGGAACCAGCGGTGCTCCGTAGGCGTTCAAGGGGCTACGCAAGTACGCAGGCAAAAAGATGCCATGCCGTGCTTGCGCTGGTGTGTTTGGGGGACAGAAGCCACACTGGGGCAGAGGTCCTGTCTGCTCTGCAGGGCCAGGCCGAGAGGTGGTTGACGCCACGCCAGCTTAAGCCAGGAATGGTGGTTTGCGACAATGGCACCAACCTCCTCTCCGCCCTCCGACAGGGACAACTGACCCATGTGCCCTGTGTGGCTCACGTCCTTAACCTGGTGGTGCAGCGGTTCTTGGGCAGGTACCCGGGCTTACAGGATGTCCTGAGGCAGGCCAGGAAAGTCTGTATGCATTTCCGCAGATCTTATAATGCCAGTGCTCGCCTGGCTGAGCTGCAAAAGGAGTTGAACCTGCCCAAGAACCGCCTTATATGTGACATGCCCACCAGGTGGAACTCAACGTTGGCCATGCTGCAGCGGCTGCACACGCAGCAGAGGGCCATCAATGAGTACCTGTGCGACTACGGCACCAGGACAGGGTCAGGGGAGCTTGGTTTTTTTTTCTCCACGCCAGTGGGGCATGATCAGGGATGCATGCACTGTCCTGGCACCATTTGAGGAGGCCACGAGGATGGTGAGCAGTGACAGTGCATGCATCAGTGACACTGTACCTCTTGTCCACCTGTTGGAGCACACGCTGCGTGGAATAATGGACAGGGCACTTGAGGCAGAACAGAGGCAGGAAGAGGAGGACTTCCTTGCCTCTCAAGGCCCCCTTTACCCAGACAGTGTTCCTTCTGTCCCACCCATCGCACAGGAAGAGGAGGAGGAGGAGGAGGAGGAGGAGGATTGTGTCAGCATGGAGGTGGAGGCTGGCACTCAGCATCATCAGCAGCAGTCTTTTAGGGATGATTTACAGTCCCAAGAAACCAGTGGACTTGTACGTGGCTGGGAGGAGGTGGCTGCGGATCATGTCGTCCTTAGTGACCCAGAGGACTCCGGAGCGAATGCCTCAGCAAACCTACGCTGCATGGCCTCCCTGATCCTGCAAAGTCTGCGGAAGGATCCTCGTATTCTTCGGATCAAGGAGAGGGACCATTACTGGCTGGCCACTCTCCTTGATCCACGGTACAAGGGTAAGGTTGCGGACCTTATGTTACCGTCGCAGAGGGAGCAGAGGATGAGACAACTCCGGGAGGCCTTGCAGAAAGGTCTGTGCAACGCGTTCCCAGAGACTGGGAGGTTACAAACTCCTGGTCCTGGACAACGAGTTGCTGAGGCTTCGGCCAGTCAAAGAAGGAGCGGTGGGGAAGGTGGCCGTCTGACCGATGCGTTCAGACAATTCTTTAGTCCGCAGCCCCAAAGTATGATCGGTTCCAGCAACCATCGCCAGCGTCTGATAAACATGGTGCAGGAATATCTAGGGGCAAGGTCAGACTTGGACACCTTCCCCACCGAAAATCCTCTGGCTTACTGGGTCTTGAGGATGGATCACTGGCCAGAGCTTGCACAGTATGCAATTGAGCTACTGGCCTGTCCTGCATCCAGCGTTCTTTCGGAACGCACATTCAGTGCTGCTGGAGGATTTGTCACGGATCACAGGGTGCGCCTGTCCACCGACTCGGTTGATCGACTGACTTTCATCAAGATGAACCAGTCTTGGATCACCACCAGCTACCACACACCTGATGCTGATATAACAGACTAATTGATTTTAACATGTCACATCCCTTCAAGACTGATGCTGATGCTGAGTGCCTGTGCTGTTATGTTGACTGGCTATCCTCCTTCTCCTCCTCCTCAATGATACGATTGATGATGATAGCTTGGAAGATCATTTTTGTTTATGGGTGCCGCCACCAGTGGCTAAGGCCCAATTTTTCAGCCCCTGTTTTACAGGGGCGTGTAATTACAATTTTTTTAGCAATAATTTGCCATAGGGCTCATTGCTGTGCTCCAAGTACAGTATCTGTGAGGGGTTGGAGTGTTGTGGCACCAGTGCCTAAGGCCCAATTTTTCAGCCCCTGTTTAACAGGGGCGTGTCATTACAATTTTTGAAGCAATACTTTGCAACAGGGCTCATTGCTGTGCTCCAAGTACAGTATCTGTGAGGGGTTGTAGTGTTGTGCCACCAGTGCCTAAGGCCCAATTTTTCAGCCCCTGTTCAACAGGGGCATGCAATTACAATTCTTGATCTAATAATTCACAGCAGGGCCCATTGCTGCACCCACCAAGAGTAACTCTGAGGGCTTACAGTGTTGTGGCAACGCCACCACCACCACGAAAGGCCCAATTTTTCAGCCCCTGTTCAAAAGGGGCATGTAATTACAATTCTTGATCTAATAATTCACAGCAGGGCCCATTCCTGCACCCACCAAGAGTAACTCTGAGGGCTTACAGTGTTGTGGCAACACCACCACCACCACCACCACCACGAAAGGCCCAATTTTTCAGCCCCTGTTCAACAGGGGCATGCAATTACAATTCTTGATCTAATAATTCACAGCAGGGCCCATTGCTGCACCCACCAAGAGTAACTCTGAGGGCTTACAGTGTTGTGGCAACGCCACCACCACCACCACCATGAAAGGCCCAATTTTTCAGCCCCTGTTCAAAAGGGGCATGTAATTACAATTCTTGATCTAATAATTCACAGCAGGGCCCATTCCTGCACCCACCAAGAGTAACTCTGAGGGCTTACAGTGTTGTGGCAACACCACCACCACCACCACCACCACGAAAGGCCCAATTTTTCAGCCCCTGTTCAACAGGGGCATGCAATTACAATTCTTGATCTAATAATTCACAGCAGGGCCCATTCCTGCACCCACCAAGAGTAACTCTGAGGGCTTACAGTGTTGTGGCAACACCACCACCACCACCACCACCACGAAAGGTCCAATTTTTCAGCCCCTGTTCAACAGGGGCATGCAATTACAATTCTTGATCTAATAATTCACAGCAGGGCCCATTGCTGCACCCACCAAGAGTAACTGTCAGGGCTTACAGTGTTGTGGCACCAGCACCACCATCAAAGGCCCAATTTTTACTACCACTGTTCAACAATTATATGTAATTAAAATTCCTGATATAATAGTTGACAGCAGGGCGTTCCAGCACCAACCAAGAGTAACTGTGAGTGCTTACAGTGTTGTGCCAACACCAACAACTAAGGGGCCTATTTCTGCAGAGTATATACGGAAGGTCCCTACTTTCAAACATCCAACTTACAAACGACTCCTACTTGCAAACGCAAGAAGACAACAGGAAGTGAGAGGAAATCTACCACTAGGAAGGAAAATTCTCTCCTGTAAGAATAAATATGGGAGAAAGGTGTCTCCTCTGTACTGATGCTTTATCAGCAATCCTTGTTTCAAGAAAAACACCACATTTCAAAAACAGTTGTCATTGGGACGGAAAGTGAGGTGAAATGTTCTGAACAGGGGCACAGACAGCAAAACAAATGTTACAGGGGTGATAACCCTTACCTATGTTTTCCAAAAAGTTTAAAAATAGATTTTTGGGCTGGAGCTACACTTCAACAATGTACCTGTTCAAAATTACAAACAGATTCTACATAAGAACAAACCTACAGTCCCTGTCTTGTATGCACCGCCTGTATACGGCTGTTCAGAGTATATAGGGCCTTTTTTATTTTATGTGCGGGGTTCCCCTTAATATCCATACAAGACCCAAAGGGGCTGGTAATGGGCTGGGGTAGGGGGGGGGGGTCATGGGGTAGCTATGCCATTTTTCTTAAAGATTTTCATCCATATTACCGGGACCAGACATTACATAAAAGCCGCAAGCAGTTTTAAATGGCTTTTTTTCCCTTTAGAAGTGTCATTTTGTGCAGGGACAGTTCTAAACACGGGAAACACGTGGCACTTCACAGGCATACATTAGACACCCCCCAGGTACGATATTTAAAGGAATATTTGACTTTCTTTTTTTCACTTTATGCATCATTAAAATGACTGCTCCCGAAAAACGACCGTTTTTAAAACTTCTTTTTGCATTGATACATGTCCCCTGGTGCACAACCCGGGTTCCCAAACCCCTTTTAGGACAATAACATGCATAATAGTTGTTATAATTAGCACTTTAGAATTCGAACGTTCGCATCCATTGTATTTAATAGGGTTCTAATGTTCGTACGAACTTTCGGTCCGTTCGCGGGTTCTGGTGCGAACCGAACCCGGGGGTGTTCGGCTCATCACTAGCCAGTAGCGCTAACACCCACACGTGAAGCATACACCCCCCTTAGTGGTATAGTATCTGATCAGCTCAATATCTGATCTGATCAGATCTATACTAGCGTCCCCAGCAGTTTAGGGTTCCCAAAAACGCAGTGTTAGCGGGATCAGCCCAGATACCTGCTAGCACCTGCGTTTTGCCCCTCCGTCCAGCCCAGGCCACCGAAGTGCAGTATCGATCGATCACTGTCACTTGCAAAACACAACACACATAACTGCAGCGTTCGCAGAGACAGGCCTGATCCCTGCGACTCCAGTGCTGTAGGAGGTAATTTCACCACCACAGTTAAAAAAAAAAAGCATATATGCCGAAGCATTGGGGCAGCAGGAGCGGAGGAGCGATTTTGCTCCTAATGCCGCGTATATACGGTCGAAATTCCGACGGAGGCTTGCCCGTGGAAAAGTCTGACCATATGTACGCGGCATAACTTTTGCGAGAAGATGCCCCCATGCTTCGGCATATATAAAGGGTGCATGTATGCCCATCATTAGAAGTGGGTGGATGAAGGGCGGTATTCTAATGGTGGGCATACCCACCGATCAATCTTTTTTTTTCGTTCAGCCAACAGGCTGCATGAAAAAAAAGATTACATTACATGTCCAACAAGGACCAGCAACGTACTGGTATGTTGCTGGACTTTGAATGTTTATACCAGAATGATGCCTGCGGGTTTAGGTATCATCTTGGTATCATTCTTTTCAGCCAGCGGCCGGCTTTCATGTAAAAGCAATCCTAGTGGCTAATTAGCCTCTGGACTGCTTTTACAAGCAGTGGGACGGAATGCCCCCCCCCGGATATAAAAAGCGCCATTGGGAAATTGGGAAAGCATTTTATCACACCGATCTTGGTGTGGTCAGATGCTTTGAGGGCAGAGGAAAGATCTAGGGTCCAATAGACCCCAGTTTTTTCAAAAAAGAGTACCTGTCATTACCTATTGCTATCATAGGGGATATTTACATTCCCTGAGATAACAATAAAAGTGATAAAAATAAATAAATATGGAAGCAACAGTTTAAAAATAAAATAAAAAAGCAAAATTAATAATAAAAAAAAAAAAAAAAAAAAAAAGCACCCCTGTCCTGCCCTGCTCTTGCCCAATGGCGAACGCAAGCGTCGGTCTGGCGTCATATGTAAACAGCAATTGCACCATGCATGTGAGGTATCACCGCGAAGGTCAGATCGAGGGCAGTAATTTTAGCAGTAGACCTCCTCTGTAAATCTAACGGGGTAACCTGTAAATGCTTTTAAAGGCTTTTAAAAATGTATGTAGTTTGTCGCCAATGCGCGTTTGTGTGAAATTTTAAAGCATGTCGTGTTTGGTATCTATGTACTCGGCCTAAGATCATCTTTTTTATTTCATCAAACATTTGGGCAATATAGTGTGTTTTAGTGCATTAAAATTAAAAAAAGTGTATTTTTTCCCAAAAAAATGCGTTTGAAAAATCGCTGCGCAAATACTGTGTAGAAAAAAAAATGCAACACCCACCATTTTATTCTGTAGGGCCTTTGCTTTAAAAATATATATAATGTTTGGGGGTTCAACATAATTTTCTTGCAAAAAAAAATATGTTTTCATGTAAACAAAAAGTGTCAAAAAGGGCTTTGTCTTCAAGTGGTTAGAAGAGTGGATGTAAGCTTCCTAATGTTGTGTATAAAATGCCAGAACAGTTCAAAACCCCCCCAAATGACCCCATTTTGGAAAGTAGACACCCCAAGCTATATACTGAGAGGCATGTCGAGTCCATGGAATATTTTATATGTTGACACAAGTTGCGGAAAATTTTTTTTTTTTTTTTTTGCACAAAGTTGTCACTAAATGATATATTGCTCAAACATGCCATGGGCATATGTGGAATTACACCCCAAAATACATTCTGTTGCTTCTCCTGAGTACGGGGATACCACATGTGTGAGACTTTTTGGGAGCCTAGCCGCGTACGGGACCCCAAAAACCAAGCACCGCCTTCAGGCTTTCTAAGGGTGTCAATTTTTGATTTCACTTCTCACTGCCTATCACAGTTTCGGAGGCCATGGAATGCCCAGATGGCACAAACCCCCCCAAATGACCCCATTTTGGAAAGTAGACACCCCAAGCTATTTGCTGAGAGGTATTGTGAGTATTTTGCAGATCTCGCTTTTTGTCACAAAGTTTTGAAAATTGAAAAAAAAAAGAAAAAAAAAAAAAAAGGTTCTTTCTTCATTTTCAAAAACAAATGAGAGCTGTAAAATACTCACCATGCCTCTCAGCAAACAGCTTGGGGTGTCTACTTTCCAAAATGGGGTCATTTGGGGGGGGGTTTGTGCTATTTTGGCATTTTATGGCCTTCAAAACTGTGATAGGTAGTGAGGAGTGAAATCAAAAATTTGCACCCTTAGAAATCCTGGAGGCGGTGCTTGGTTTCCGGGGTCCCGTACGTGGCTAGGCTCCTAAAAAGTCCCACACATGTGGTATCCCCGTACTCAGGAGAAGCAGCAGAATGTATTTTGGGGTGCAATTCCACATATAACCATGGCATGTGTGAGCAATATATCATTTAGTGACAACTTTTTGTAATTTTTTTTTTTTTTGTCATTATTCAATCACTTGGGACAAAAAAAAAAAATATTCAATGGGCTCAACATGCCTCTCAGCAATTTCCTTGGGGTGTCTACTTTCTAAAATGGGGTCATTTGGGGGGGTTTTGTGCTATTTTGGCATTTTATGGCCTTCAAAACTGTGATAGGTAGTGAGGAGTGAAATCAAAAATTTGCGCCCTTAGAAATCCTAAAGGCGGTGCTTGGTTTCCGGGGTCCCGTACGTGGCTAGGCTCCTAAAAAGTCCCACACATGTGGTATCCCCGTACTCAGGAGAAGCAGCAGAATGTATTTTGGGGTGCAATTCCACATATAACCATGGCATGTGTGAGCAATATATCATTTAGTGACAACTTTTTGTAATTTTTTTTTTTTTTTGTCATTATTCAATCACTTGGGACAAAAAAAAAAATATTCAATGGGCTCAACATGCCTCTCAGCAATTTCCTTGGGGTGTCTACTTTCTAAAATGGGGTCTTTTGGGGGGGTTTTGTACTGCCCTGTCATTTTAGCACCTCAAGAAATGAGATAGGCAGTCATAAATTAAAAGCTGTGTAAATTCCAGAAAATGTACCCTAGTTTGTAAACGCTATAACTTTTGCGCAAACCGATAAATATACGCTTATTGACATTTTTTTTACTAAAGACATGTGGCTGAATACATTTTGGCCTAAATGTATGACTAAAATTGAGTTTATTCGATTTGTCTTATAACAAAAAGTAGAAAATATCATTTTTTTTCAAAATTTTCGGTCTTTTTCCGTTTATATCGCAAAAAATAAAAATCGCAGAGGCAATCAAATACCATTAAAAGAAAGCTCTATTTGTGGGAAGAAAAGGACGCAAATTTCGTTTGGGTACAACATTGCATGTCCGCACAATTTACAGTTAAAGCAGCGCAGTGCAAAATTCTGAATTCACCTCTGGTCCTCTAGCTACCAAATGGTCCGGGGCTTAAGTGGTTAAAAAGATTATAGCAATGTGACCAGGTTGTGTAACCATAAAATGTTCATATACAAATGGAAGCTTCCACAAGGGCATTAGAAGCAAAATCCAGCAGGAGCTGCAGAGTATAAAAGAGAAGAGAGGCGCCTCTAAGTGTAGCAATATGTTGCTAAATGTTGTACCTTCATTAAATGTAACCATATTGCTACACTAAGGCCCGGTTCACACAGGGGCGGCATGACTTCGGGGGCGACCTCGGCAGCGCGATCTCAAGACGACTTGAGACGGTCGCCGAGGCGAATTGCATAATGACTTCTGTATAGAAGTCAATGCAAGTCGCCCTGCGTCGCCCCCAAAAGTAGTACAGGAACCTTTTTTTAAATCGGAGCGACTCAGGTCGCTCCTATTAGAACGGTTCCATAGCACAGACCGGGACGCGACTCCTCAGGCGACCGAGTCGCCTGAGGAGTCGCCCCTATGTGAACCGGGCCTTAGAGGCGCCTCGCTTCTCTTTTATACTCAGTTGTGACGTGACGCTACTTGTATATCTAGACATCGTTTGTACATCAAGTCAAAATGTATTAAAAAATGTTGCTTGTCTTGCAAAACGCTCTCAAACCAAGTTACTCTCAAACCAAGGTTTTACTGTATATAATTGGAACTAGGTATCTGAAAGTGTATCCTAAAGATATCATGACACTATCTGTAATGACAGGGTACATACCGTATATACTCGAGTATAAGCCTTTTTTAGTCTGAAAATGCCCCCCTCGGCTTATACTCGAGTCTGTGTACCTGAGTCCATGACATGCATATTCAGACGGCGGGCGTCCAGTGTTAAAAAGTTGCGCCTCCTCCTCGTCCTGTTCCATGATAGGTGGAACACTCAGTTTCCCAGCAGACAATGTGTTCAGTGTTCCGCCTATCACGGACGGCCTCTCATCCGTGATAGACGAGAGGCCGTCTGTGATAGGCGGAACACTGAACACAGTGTCTGCTGGGAAACTGAGTGTTCTGCCTATCACGGAACAGGACGAGGAAAAGGCGCGACTTTTTAAAACACTGCACGCCCGCCATCTGAATATGCATGTCATGGATAATCAGGAACACAGATCGGCAAAGTGAGGCTGCAATGGGCACAGTGAGGTCAGGCTGCAATGGGCACAGTGAGGTGAGGCATGCAATGGGCACAGTGAGGTGTGCAAATGGGCACAGTGAGGCGTGCAAATGGGCACAGTGAAGCTGCAAATGGGCATTGTTGACCCTCTTTTCCACTTACAGTAGCTGCTGCATTCTCACCCTAGGCTTATACTCGAGTCAATACGTTTTCCCAGTTTTTTGTGGTAAAATTAGGTGCCTCGGCTTATATTCGGGTCAGCTTATACTCGAGTATATACGGTAATCATATTGCACGCATTGAAGCATAATGGGTTGGATTTTTAAATATCCACCTAAAGCAACACTTTATTGGGTTATATTTAGGTGGTCCTAACAGCGACTCATTTTTAAAATGATAAACTGCTTTTAAGGCAGACCGCAGTTCTTCTCCAATACAAAAAATGGGTATGGTGTATCAGAATGTGCAGAGAGCAGCTTCTGAATGTGTCTGTCAGTAGATCTTCAAAGAGCGCCATGAATTCATGACTCATCTGCATTTTCCCCAGCTGTGCCGCTTTCAGTCTGCAGTCAGGAGCAAGCAATCAGACAGAAAAAAAGCAGACAAGGAAGATTAGCAAGTTGAGCATTATTGCACTCGCAGATTTTTCCTTTCCTCTTTTATGAGCTAATGTATCTGTAATATGACCGGCAGAGACAGGCCCCTGCTTTTATGCTGGATTCTGACAAATCTATTCTGCAAGACCGTGCTTTATCCAGAGCAGCGTGTGTTGGATGAAGGTCATTTATACTAGTAGGCTATGCAATAAAATATCATTTCCAAGGGCACATCCACACAGGTGGCAAAAGCAGGCAGTGGAATAGTGGTAAGCACTTTCACCTAGCAACAAAACGGGTTGCTGGTTTGAACCCCGACCACGACACCATCTGCCTGGAGTTTGCATGTTCTCCCTGTGCCTGGGTGGGTTTCCTCCGGGTACTCTGGTTTCCTCCCACACTCTAAAGACATGCTGGTAGGTGAATCGGATCCTGTCTAAATTGGCACTAGTAAGTATGAATGTGTGTTAGGGACCTTAGGTTG
This sequence comes from Rana muscosa, assembly GCA_029206835.1. Taxonomy (NCBI): domain Eukaryota; kingdom Metazoa; phylum Chordata; class Amphibia; order Anura; family Ranidae; genus Rana; species Rana muscosa. The sequence continues at coordinate 418,884,392 of CM055127.1, read as the reverse complement.
TGAGCTCCTTGAGGGTAGGGACTGATGTGAATGTATAATGTATATGTAAAGCGCTGCGTAAATTGACAGCGCTATATAAGTACCTGAAATAAAATAAAAAAATAATAAATAAATGCAACTGTACACATGTTATGGCATGTCACATTTGGGTGGCAGTATCGCCGCCACACACAACCAATTCAAGTGAATGTGGCCACCCTGCAAGCATGTGCAATGCATGGTTAAGTGAGAATTTTGAGGGTTAAAAAAAATTGCCATCAACATGCCACCTCCTCGCTGCCTGTCAAACACCTTAAAGTGGTTGTAAACCCCAGACATGAAATATGAGCAAAGCATATCCCTCTATAGGGTGTACTTGTCTCAATCCAGAGCACTAAGGCCCCTTTCACACTTATACGACTTGTCCCATGATTTGTGATGGCAAAGTAGCATGACAAGTCGTTTCCCATTCATATGGTTTGACAACCATTCATATTAGTACGACTTCAAGTCGTTCCGACTTCAAAGTAGTCCCTGCACTACTTTGGTCCGGTTTTGATGCCACTTACACTTGCGCGACTTTGAAGTCACAGTAGTGTGAAAGGGGCCCAAGTGTAATTTGTGTTCACTGCATCCTTCCCCTGCTATAAGCATGAGTCACTTCTGATAAGTTTTGCTGACACTGAGAAAAAAATGGTGACAGGGGAGGGCACAGTCTGTGATTGACAGCCACAGCTCTGTGTGCTGTGTTAAGGGAGGTGTGACCAATCACTTTACTGGGTATATGTAAAAGTTTACAATCACTTTAATGCATAAAAAATAATTGGTTTAACCCAATTTATTTAACCCTAGTTATCCTTTATTTTTGGGATAGCTGACACCCCTGATGTCGCGCCATTGCACATATGCTGTAAAGTAGACATGTGCACACTGAAATATTTCATTTCGGAATTTCGTTTTCGTCCGAAAAATTTAATTATTTAGTTACTTCTGAAATTCGTTTTTATTTATTTTGTTTCGTTAAAAAATGCATTCATCTGAAAATCCGAATTAATTTAGGTCGAATCTGTCATTGAAGGCTTATGGTGTCTGTCGAATGTTCTAAGAAGATTAGACGAACACCAACAGACACAAGCTGGCCTTGAGAGTCCTTAAGAACCCCACTGACCTGGGTGGAACGGCTCTCCCAGACCTGAATCTTTATTACCTCGCATCCCAACTTTCTCAGCTATACCACATTGACAAAACAGACAGACTAAGATTCCTCACGCTCCTTTGCCCACAGTGGGCGCAACTAACCACAGATCCATTTACTGCGATCGCAGTGGGTCAATGTGGGAATAACTCCAAAAGAGACCGGGGGTCTCTCCGCTACCAATATAGGCGCATATGGGCAGGGCTGCTGTTAGAAATCATGGGGCCCCGTACAGTCTATCTGACCCATCCCAAAAAAATATCAAAACAATATTTTCACAAAAAATGCACTAAGATCACTATTAGCGGACATAAACATAACATAACTTACACAATTCCTGCCAAATCAGTCGAACAGCTCAACAAATCCGGCTTCAAAATCAAAGGAGCTGGGTGGAAAATTATCACCCAAACAGTGACCTTATCTAATCAGATGCAGTCCCTGTCTGTGTATTGAGACAGCCACGGCTGGCGCTGTCCAAATACAATAGACACCAGAGGAGAGTCCCCATCCGTTTTGTGTGGATGGGGGAGTTGAGTGATTTTCCTTCTTTTGGGATTAAACAAAAGAAATGTTCATGTGTATGGTTAGTCTTATCAGGGGTGGATCCAGGGGGGGGCAACGGAGCAATTCCCCCCCCCCCCGAAAAAATGACTGACCGACTCCAGTCCCGAGTCCCTCTCTCTCACATCAGTATCATCAGTGGCGCAGAGAGAGAGAAACCCTGTTGTTGTCTTCACGCCTTGCTGGAACCTGAAGAAGATGGAGGGAAGGGGTGGGTGGAGCCACACTGCTGGCTTGGCTATTACTGTTCGCTGCACTGGTTGCTAGCATCTGTGCCACCTGACATCTAGCAACCAGTGACGTCAGTCACGTTGGAGCAGCTGCTGAAGAGGAGAGCCCCAGCATTCACAGCGGAGCCTTCTTCCTTCTCTGCGCCTAGTGAGAGTGTTGGCTCCACCCACCTCCTCCCTCCATCTTCTCCACACTCCAGCACGGCGTGAACACAGGATGAAGCAGTGGCTGTGTGTCACTGTCATCTGATGCTGCCTGCAGACAGTGCAATCCCGGATCCCGCTCATCTCCTCCAATGCAGATGAGCAAATGGGAGGAGGAGAAACAGGCTTTCAGCTAGTGCAGAGAGCTGCACAGGACATGGTTCTGCCGCTGAATCGATCCCCCTCCCTGTCCGGGCCCCTCTGTGTGCCCGGGCCCCCTACAGGAGGAGTGGTGGTCCCCCCTATCAGCGACCCTGCATATGGGACATTGCCACCAAAATGTTGGGGACCCCTAATCACAACGATTATACCCCTCTATGGCACAATAAATTACTCCCAGAGTTTCTCTCGATCCCCGACACAGAGATATGGAGCGAACATGGGATATATTACTTGCACCACATATTCTCAGATGGCACGCTTAAAAACTTTGAGAGACTCCAAAACGAGTTCCTACTACCCAATTCACTACTCTTTAGATTCTTTCAGGTACACCATGCAGATCAAGCTCAGTTCACACAACCCTTGCCACAGTCTACTCCTAATGTCGTTATGGCAGTAGTTAAGGGTGAGGATCCACGAAGGCTGATTTCTGATTTTTATGTCATGCTCCTAACCCCATCATCCACCCAGGAGCGGATCCAGGGGGGGGGGACGGAGCAATTGCACCCCCCAAGAAAATATTACTGACTCTGAGAGGCTGAGCGCTCCCCAGGTAACCATAGCCACGGTCGGGACAACTCCCAGCCATTCTCTCAGCATGAGAAACTGCTCAGAAGCCTCGGACTGCACTCTCCGCCCCCCTGTACCTCCCCTAGCAGTTTTCAGCCTCTCTCCTGCAGGCTTCTGCTTGAGTGGGAGGGATGGGGGATGTGCCTTTTCTTCTGAGGTCACGCTAGTCTGGAAGAGGGAGCCGTGTGATCAACTGCAGTGCTGAGCAGAGGGAGCCCAGTGAAAGTTCCTGGAGATGAGCTCTGCTGCTAGCACTACATTGTGGATATGTTTACAGGCACCTCTATGCTGAGTCTGCCGAATTACTGCAGCTTAGCATAGAGGTGCTGTTAGCTGACAAATGGGATCTTCTTCATCTTCTATTCATGTAGATTAGTGAGCAATTTAACTAATTAAAGGATTATGACTGCCCCCTGGTGTATACTCTCCTAACCCCAACCCCCAGTGTAAGCTCTCCTGACCCCCCCCCAGTGTAAGCTCTCCTGACCCCCCCCCCCAGTGTAAGCTCTCCTAACCCCCCCAGTGTAAGCTCTCCTGACCCCCCCCCAGTGTAAGCTCTCCTGACCCCCCCCAGTGTAAGCTCTCCTAACCCCCCCCCCCCCAGTGTAAGCTCTCCTGCCCCCCCCCCCCAGTGTAAGCTCTCCTGACCCCCCCCCCAGTGTAAGCTCTCCTAACCCCCCCCCCCCCAGTGTAAGCTCTCCTAACCCCCCCAGTGTAAGCTCTCCTAACCCCCCCCCCAGTGTAAGCTCTCCCAACTCCCCCCCCCCCCAGTGTAAGCTCTCCTGACCCCCCAGTGTAAGCTCTCCTGACCCCCCCCAGTGTAAGCTCTCCTGACCCCCCCAGTGTAAGCTCTCCTGACCCCCCCAGTGTAAGCTCTCCTAACTCCCCCCCCCCAGTGTAAGCTCTCCTGACCCCCCCCCCAGTGTAAGCTCTCCTGACCCCCCCCCAGTGTAAGCTCTCCTGACCCCCCCCAGTGTAAGCTCTCCTAACCCCCCGCCAGTGTAAGCTCTCCTACCCCCCCCAGTGTAAGCTCTTCTGATCCCCCCCTAATGTAAGCTCTCCTGATCTCCCCCAGTGTAAGCTGACCCCCCCAGTGTAAGCTCTACTGATCCCCCCAGTGTAAGCTCTCCTGATCCCCCCCAATGTAAGCTCTCCTGATCTCCCCCAGTGTAAGCTCTCCTGACCCCCCCCCCCAGTGTAAGCTCTCCTGATCCCCCCAGTGTAAGCTCTACTGATCCCTCCCCAGTGTAAGCTCTCCTGATCCCTCCCCAGTGTAAGCTCTCCTGATGCCCCCCCAGTGTAAGCTCTCCTGATCCCCCCCAGTGTATTCCCCCCATTGATTCCCCCCTCCCTGTGTAAGCTCTCCTGATCCCCCCCAGAATAAGTTCTCCTGATCCCTCCCCAGTGTAAGCTCTCCTGATGCCCCCCCAGTGTAAGCTCTCCTGATCCCCCCCCAGTGTATTCCTTGCTGATTCCCCCCCGTGTAAGCTCTCCTGATCCCTCCCCAGTGTAAGCTCTCCTGATGCCCCCCCCAGTGTAAGCTCTCCTGATCCCCCCCAGTGTATTCCCTCCTGATTCCCCCCCCCCAGTGTAAGCTCTCCTGATCCCCCCCAGTGTAAGTTCTCCTGATCCCCCCGCCCCCAGTGTAAGCTCTCCTGATCCCCCCCAGTGTAAGCTCTCCTGATCCCCCCCGCCCCCAGTGTAAGCTCTCCTGACCCCCCCCCCAGTGTAAGCTCTCCTGATCCCCCCCAGTGTAAGCTCTCCTAACCCCCCCCCAGTGTAAGCTCTCCTAACCCCCCCCAGTGTAAGCTCTCCTAACCCCCCCCCCCCCAGTGTAAGCTCTCCTAACCCCCCCCCCAGTGTAAGCTCTCCTGATCCCCCCCAGTGTAAGCTCTCCTGATCTCCCCCAGTGTAATCTCTCCTGATCCCCCCCCCCCCAGTGTGAGCTCTCCTGATCCCCCCCCAAGTGTAAGCTCTCCTGATCCCCCCCCCCCTCAGTGTAAGCTCTCCTGATCCCCCCCCCCAGTGTAAGCTCTCCTGATCTCCCCCAGTGTAATCTCTCCTGATCCCCCCCCCCCCAGTGTGAGCTCTCCTGATCCCCCCCCCCCCAAGTGTAAGCTCTCCTGATCCCCCCCCTCAGTGTAAGCTCTCCTGATCCCCCCCCCCAGTGTAAGCTCTCCTGATCCCCCCCCAGTGTAAGCTCTCCTGATTCCCTCCGCCCCCAGTGTAAGCTTTCCTGATTCCCCCCCCCCCCCAGTGTAAGCCCTCCTGATTCCCCCCAGTGTATGCCCTCCTGATCCTCCACACCAGTATAGGCTCTCCTGATCCCCCCCCCCCCCAGTGTATGCCCTCCTGGTCCCCCCCCCCCCAGCGTGTGCCATTCTGACTCCCTCCCAGTGTGTGCCGTTTTTACCCCACAGTGTGTGTGCCGTTTTATCCCCCCTGGTGACATAGTCCTTTGCTCTTCTGATCCCTGTACACTGCTCTTCATCCTAATGACCCCTGTCTTCTGCCCTGCTGTTCCCTGCACACTGCCCTACATCCTACTGACCTCTGTACACTGTATTATACATTACAGGGGTTGTAAAGGTTCGCTTTTTATTTTCTAATTAGGTTCCTTTAAGCTAGTGCATTGTTGTTCACTTACCTTTTCCTTAGATTTCCCTTCTTAATATTTTTTTTCTTTGTCTGAATTTCTCACTTCCTGTTCCTCCTCAGTAAGCTGTTCTGGCTGACTCCACACCACTCAGATGATGGTGTGAGGAGAAACAGGAAGTGAGAAATTCAGACAAAGAAAAAAAACATTTTGAAGGTAAATCAAAGGAAAAGGTAAGTGAACCAACAATGCACTAGCTTAAAGAAACCTATTTAGAAAATAAAAAACAAACCTTTACAAACCCTTTAAATTCAGTTATTTTCTGGCAGTGCCCCTCCCAAGACTAGACTCTGGATCCGCCCCTGCATCCACTGTGCTAGTCTACAACCTTAAACCAAGATGGGAAAGAGAGGTGGGTCCGCTGGATGATGAGGAGTGGAGTGAAGCGCTTGACTCATGCAAGACTGTATCGCCCAAACTCTCTGACAGGCTGACCCAGTTGTATATTGTGCACCGAGCATATCTTACCCCCCTAAGGCCCCTTTCACACTGGGGCGGGCAGGAGCAGTGGCGGTATAGCAGCGCGATTTTCAGCGCTGCTATACCGTCGTTCTTACCGCGGTATGCGGTCGCTAGGGGGGTGAATTTAACCCCCGCTAGCGGCCGAAAAAGGGTTAATACCGCCCGCAAACCGCGGCTATTGCCGCGGTTTGCGGGCGGTATTACCGCGCTGTCCCATTGATTTCAATGGGAGACCGCGGTAAAGGAGCGGTGTACACACCGCTCCTTTACCGCTGTAAAGAAGCAGCTAGCAGGACTTTTGGAGCGGTCCTGCTAGCGCACCGCTTTCAGTGTGAAAGCCTCCGGGCTTTCACATTGAAGGCTAAAGGGCATGATTTTTTCATGCGGTATAATAGCGCTAATATTAGCGCTAAACCGCATGAAAAACGCCCCAGTGTGAAAGGGGCCTAAGAGTAGCCCGCTTTAGGCAACAGTATTCTAGTGCACAATGTGTAAACAGGTGACGGGCTAATTTATCCATTTAACCACTTCAGATCCGCCGTACGACTGTATACGCCCTCTTTTTGAAGAGGGATATCTTGGTAACGGCTGCAGCTGCTGCCACAACCGAGATATCCATCTCTTCAGGCGGCGGTCCTGTAAACGATAATGGTAGTCTCCGTGGCGGATTCACCGCAAGATCACCGTTATCGGCGGCGGGAGAGGGCCCCCCTCCCGCCGCTCTCCCACGCCCTCCGCCGCTTACCAGAACCATCGGCAGCGGAGGAGGTGATCGGGTCCTGTCCGTGGCTTGTCATGGATATGAGTGAGGGCAAGATGGCCCCCACCCGTCTCCATAACATAGCAGGGGGGAAGCGGCATCAAAACGTCACTTCCGCCCATACGTCTTAAAGAGACAATTTATTTTTGTCATTTTTTTCAAATGACAATTTTTTTTTTTTTTTATTGCATTTTAGCCTAAATATGAGATCTGAGGTCTTTTTGACCCCAGATCTCATATTTAAGAGGACCTGTCATGTTTTTTTCTATTATAAGGGATATTTACATTCCTTGTAATAGGGATAAAAGTGATCCAAATTTTTTTTTTTAAAACTGTATAAAAATAAATAAAATCAATTAAAATAAATTAGAATTTTTTATTTTTTTTTAAAGTGCCCCGTCCCGACGAGCTCGCACGCAGAAGCGAACGCATACATAAGTCCCGCCCACATATGAAAACGGTGTTAAAACCACATGTAGCGGGCACCCTCTCCCCAGTCCCCTCTATTAAAGTTCAGCTCGCACTGTCTCTGGTCTAGGGGTATGATAGGGGAGGGAGAGGGTGAGCTACGCCAGGCTTCCACCACAGGTGTGATGTGGTATCAGCAATGTCTCTGTTGTTTTTACCTTCGGGTCTGTGCTGTGCATCTGGATCCTCCCTCCGAGAGTCTCCGTGAACCTCGTCTGCCAGAAATTGAGCCCCACACCATTAAAGTCCAACACACTTTTATTGTAGAACATAACATGGAATCCCTTGGCTATAGAACAGAAAAGGAGGTGTGGGTGCGAATAGGCCCAGACACAAATTCGATCCTCCACTCTCCTCCCTGAGAGTGGGCTATGGTCTCCGCACGAGGGAAATTCTCCTTCCGGACGGTCTCCGACAAGAGACTCACCCGTCACCGGCAGTATGCTGCACCGGGTCTTCAGATGAGGAGCTCTTCCCGGTCCATTACGCCCACCTCGGATTCAGGCATCCATCCCCGGAGTGCCTTAGGATCCTTCCCTCGCGGAACTCAGTGTTGGGCACTGAGCTCCGGACCTCCATTCAAGTACCTCACCCCAGGACTAAAGGTGCCTGAGGTGGAACACGATCTCCGGTGGTCCTCTAGGCCTAGGCCGCCTAGAGGACGAACACGAACCATCGTCCGCAGGCTGAAGGTGCCTGGGACTAAACCCCGTGACCAAGATGGCCGGCCCCTTTATACCCCCTCCCAGCAAGCACGGCGGGTTCCCCGCCCCACCATACCGCTGCCGAGAGAGGACAAAAAGGAGGCTCAGCACACAGCGGTATCCGTCCATCAGCCCATGGTGACAGCGCCACCCGGTGGGCCGCCGGGAACACACCACTGGTGTCACTGAAAAATTCAAAAAAATAACCCCGGGAAAGCAAGTACCCGCTACACACACATGTGAGGTATCGCCGCGATCGTTAGAGTGAGAGCAATAATTTTAGCCCTAGACCTCCTCTGTACCTCAAAACATGCAACCTGTAGAATTTTTTTAATGTCTCCTATGCAGTTTTTTTTTAGGGTAAAAGTTTGACGCCATTCCACGAGCGGGCGCAATTTTAAAGCGTGACATGTTGGGTATCAATTTACTCGGCATAACATTATCTTTCACAATATAAAAAAAATTGGGCTAACTTTACTGTTGTCTTATTTATTTATTTAAAAAAGTGATTTTTTTTCCAAAAAAGTGCTCTTGTAAGACCGCTCACGGTGTGACAAAAAGTATTTTATTCTCTAGGGGGTTAGAAAAAAAACATATAATGTTTGGGGTTCTAAGTAATTTTCTAGCAAAAAAAATAGGATTTTTACATGTAGGAGCAAAGTGTCAGAATTGGCCCGGATGTGAAGTGGTAATTTGGGCGTGCTCGGTCCTTCAGAGTCTATGGAAGCAGATTGTGGACTTCCTCCATGATGACATGGGATTCCCTTTGACCCTGGACCCCAAACAATGTCTACTAGGGATATTAAAAAAAGAAAAAAGAAAGGAGGGCGCACCAACCTCGTGCATTACCGCTTAAAAGTTTTATTAAAATATGAATAAAAATGCAATAATCCTACTCACAGACGGAGCTTAGGTATAAGCTTATCGGACAATTGAGCTGGACGTTCTTGGCACCCACCGACTGAACTTGACGACAGAAGAGGTCAGACAGCACCTCAAACATCGAAATAGCTGACGCGTTTCGGGGGCGCACCCCTTTCCTCAGAGCTAAGATGGTCCATGATGGCCTTCTTATATGCATTCCACAGTATTGCCTTATAACCTGCAGAAATATGTTTAAACTGTAAATTGTTCAATAAAAAAAAATTGACAAAAGCAGCTAAACTGTACGACGCCGCAATCGTACATTTCCGGCCGAATGCTCCGCCCACAAGCTAGAATAGAATTCTAATGTTGTATGACTAGTAATAATTATGTTTATTAATTATTATTACTAGTCAACCAACATTAGAATTCTTCAATAGCCTATGGGCGGAGCATTTGACCATAAATGTCCCTTCGTGGCGATCGTATGTTTTTAGCTGCTTCGTTGAATCTTTATGTCTCTATAATGTCGAATCTTTTCTCTCTATGTCGAATAATCTTGGACTAATAGAGTTAGGTTAAGCACATTCAACCGCAGGTTCGATAGACACAGATCACTATTGTCACCGTCATGTCGAATCTTCTATCTATATCGAACGGTTGTCGAAACGAAACAAAAGTAAATAATTTTTTATGTCGGATCTTTCGGATTTCGGATTCTGCACGTTCGTTATCGTTTGTTAAAACGAACGCGAAAATCCCTGAAATTCGGAAAAAAATGCATTCGGACAAAAACGAATGCACATGTCTACTGTAAAGTACACAACGCCTCCTGGGATGCACATTCTGTGTATTCAAGAAGGTTGCAGGCAGCTGAATTCATCTTTCTCACCTAGGTGAGAGTCCAGGTAGTGCAGGGATGTGTTCCCCAAAAAAGGTAATTTAAAAAAATTCTGTTTGTGAGAGAGGAGAGGGTTGGAGTGGGATGGGGGAAAGAAGGTGTGGAGGGTGAAGGTCCACTTAATGGGATGTAAGATGAGATGAAGGAAAATGTGGAAGAATTTTTAACTCTGTTTGACCCTCTTGCCAAAACGAACTAGCTGCATTTACATAAAATAATACATTTTTTTGTTGAGTATAGAGATGCCCAGTAGGCATGAGCCGAACACCCCCCGGTTCGGTTCGCACCAGAACCTGCGAACGGACCGAAAGTTCGTGCAAACTTTAGAATCCTATTAAATACAATGGGACTTGAACGTTTGAAATCAAAAGTGCTAATTATCAAGGCTAATATGTAAGTTATTGTCCTAAAAAGGGTTTGGGGACCCGGGTCCTGCCCCAGGGGACATGTATCAATGCAAAAAAAAGTTTTAAAGACGGCCGTTTTTTCGGGAGCAGTGATTTTAATGATCATTAAAGTGAAAAAAAAAGTGAAATATTCATTTAAATATCGTACCTGGGGGGTGTCTATAGTATGCCTGTGAAGTGGCACGTGTTTTCTGTGTTTAGAACTGTCCCTGCACAAAATGACATTTCTAAAGGAAAAAAAGTCATTTAAAACTGCTTGCGGCTTTAATGTAATGTCTGGTCCCTGCAATATGAATGAAAATCATTGAGAAAAATGGCATGGGTACCCCCCCCCCCAGCCCATTACCAGCCCCTTTGGGTCTTGTATGGATATTAAGGGGAACCCCACACCCAAATTAAAAAAAGGCCCTATAGGGACTGTAGGTTTGTTTTTAAGTAGAATCTGTTTGTAAGTTGGAACAGGTACATTTTTTAAGTGTAGCTCCAGCCAAAAAATCTATTTTTAAGCTTTTTGGAGAACATAGGGAAGGGTTATCACCCCTGTAACATTTGTTTTGCTGTCCGTCCACCTGTTCAGAACATTTCACCCCACTTTCCGTCCCAATGACAAATGTTTTCTGAAAATGTGGGTTTTTTATTGAAACAAGGATTGGTGATAAAGCATCAGTGGAGAGGAGACACATTTTTCCCATATTAACACTTACAGGAGAGAATTTCCCTTCCTAGGGGTAGATTTCCTCTCACTTCCGGTTGTCTCCTTCCGTTTGCAAGTAGGAGTCGTTAGTAAGTTGGATGTTTGAAAGTAGGGGCCTGCCGTATATACTCTGCAGAAATTTGGCCCTTAGGTGTTGGTGTTGCCACAACACTGTAAGCACTCACAGTTACTCTTGGTGGGCGCTGGAACGCCCTGCTGTGACACAAAGGACACAGTACACTAACAGTAAATACTGAAGCTGCCTGCCTGTGGCATTAATATGATCAGAACACCAGTAATTGTCTTCAGGTATGTTTATGTAGCACACGGACCCTTTTTCCTACCTTTGGCTCACTTGCAGGAAAAAGGGCACACCGTACTATAGGGTGACCACGTGTCCCGGATTGCCCGGGACAGTCCCAGGCACATTCATTCCAGGACAATACAGTGTCCCGGAATGAAACTGACACAGCCAACCTCCCCGGGCCAATCTGATGCCCGCAAAAAAGGCTGCCACATCACCGATTTACTCACTGACAGTACTTGTCCTGGCCGGGAATGCCTGGAGGAGCACAATTCCGCCCCCTGCTTGTGATTGGAGAAATCATAAATCCTGCCTCTTGTGTCCAATCACTGTGATGTGATTCGTTACAGCACAAGCTGATTTTTGGGAAGGGAGGGTGTCCCTGAATGGTAGTTTGGAAATGTGGTCACCCTACTGTACTATATGCCCGTACCCTCTTGTTTGAAGAGGTTGAGCGGTGTCATGTATTTGGGTCCCACAGCTAGGTTCTCCATCAGTTGGTTCTCATCTCCTAGGATATAGGGACAAGTCTCTGTTTTCCCCCCAAGTAATTCCAATGTCCACACCACTCTAAACTCCAACGTTGAGTTTATTTTTCATCAATGTTCAGCAGATAGGAAAGGGCGGATAAGAGACAGGACAGCAAGGTTTTGAGAGGTAGGTCCAGGCACAAGTAAATGTTACAATCACCACTCAATCCCTGAGTGGGTTCAGCTCACCCGGATAGTCTCCTGTAAAAGTAGATCCTAGCAGCCGAAGTGATGCTCGGACGCTTAAATAGGTTATTTTCTTAGATACGATCGGGAGACCCTCTGCCACAGAATCTATCATGTCCCGAACTTCTCAGCTTTTGCAATACAAGGACAGGTGCCAGCAACAGCACATTACTAGGCCCTTGGTGGATAGATGAATCCCTCCAGAAAGTTACCGGGCCCCTTCCTTCAACGTGAACTCTCACCGGTCTTTCAGAAAGGTCCTCCCCCAGCCTCCTCTTCTTAGAAGCGTGCTCCCTCGCAAGGGACACCCTGGGATTCCTCTTCCCAGAAGTGGGCTCCAGCTAAAGGTGCTGGGCCCAGTGCTGAAGTTGCAGCCCCATGGCTAAAGGTTCCTGGGACTGATGCGCACGTGGCCCCATGGCCTGGAGGGCCGAGCGCCACGCACTTGGACTCCTCTCGCGAACCCCGACTCAGGCGGCGTCTGCCCTTATGTATCCTCTCCCAGCATGCACAACAGGCCAACCACGCCCACTGTACCGCTGCCGAGAGAGGACACCCCACTTACTAGTGGTTCAACCCTGACCTGTCATGGCAGTGCCACCTACAGGCCACAGGGAACTGCACACCAGTATACCACCTGGAGAAACAAAATAGCACAACCTATCAATGAGAACGGTCTGAGCCTAACTTCTAACTCAGACCAGCCCCCTAAATTTGGACATATAGCACCCCTAAAAGAGGGTGGGCGCTACATTTAGGTGCACACTGTGCAAAGGACACAGTACACTAACTGTAAATACTGAAGCTGCCTGCCTGTGGTATTAATATGATCAGAACACCAGCAATTGTCTTCAGGTATTTTTAGGTGCACACCGTGCAAAGGACATAATACACTAAGTGAAACACTGCAGCTAGCACAATCACCTGCCTGCCTGTCAGTATAGAGAATAACAGGAACGGATCTAGCTAAACTGAATACAGTGTATAAATGTATATACACAACACCTAGGATGCATACATATCCTCTACACACTGTAACTGCAGCCAACTGACTCTCTCTCTCTCCCCCCCCCCCCCAACCACGGAGGCGGCCTTATATAGTGTGGGGCGTGTACTAAACCCCCTGAGACATAATTTGCCAAAGCCAGCCTTGTATACATTTTTTGGGCAATTTTTAGCCATTTTTTCAAGGCACCCCTGAAGAAACCTGAAGGCACCCTGGTTGAAAAAGGCGGTCATAGAGGAACAAGGCTCCTCTCAACTTCCTCCTCCACCTGCATTGCCACTACTGATAAGCACCACCTGCAGTGGAAAAAACGGGCTGCCCCTGCCTACAAATTTGGACTACACTTATCCACTTCTTATCTCCATAAAAAAGGAAGTGATGTTCCTTGATCCACAGATAACTGATGGGGCTGATGGGTGAATAACAGGCCAAGTATAAAGGAAGCTATCAGTTCACCGGATTTCAGGCAGGATTAGCAGGCATTTCTACATTTTGAAAAGATATAAGAAAACACTTGCAATGTTGTATTGAACAGACCAAAAGAAAGCAAATGGATAGAAGTTTGTTGTTAGGGTTTACCAACACTTTAGTGCTTTTGCATTTTGATAAACTAGTGACAATGTCTATGTAATGTCTACATTTGAGTTTTTTCTAATCCTGCAAAATCTCGTATCGGATTTGCTGTAAAAGAAGAAAAAGACTACCCTGCTGTTCTCTTGAATGGGTTAGTTAGATTACTTATCTCAATTTTGTACAAAATGACACCTTCAAAGCCTACAATAAAGAAAGCATATAACAAAGACTATAATGAAAAGTGCATTTGCTCCTCTTCCTGACTACTCTGTTCATGTTAATCTACTGGCTGCGGCAAAAAAGGAAGGTTTTTTTTTCCTGTAAATTGTATGGGGTTGTTGATTATATTTCTAAATGGTGTTAAGATCGTTTTCTAACAGATCTGTGAAAACAAATTCAACAATATAAGGACGTTTTTCAATAATATGAATGTAGCGGGTATACACTTTTCTGTGTATTCAAAACTGGCAGAGACACTAGTGATGTGCAGTTCCCTGCAGCCCAGCGGGTGGCGCTGTCGCCTTGGGCTCGGGTTGAACCATTGCTGTGTGCCGAGCTCCCTTTTTGTTCTCCCTCGACAGCGGTATGGTGGGGCGGGGAACCTGCCATGCTTGCTGGGAGAGGGTATAAAGGGGCCGGCCATCTTTGTCATGGGGTCGAGTCCCGGACACCTTCAGCCTGTGGGCGGTGGTTCGTGTCGGTCCTCTAGGCGGCCTAGGCCTAGAGGACGTTCGGAGGTCGTGTTCCATCCCAGGCACCTTTAGCCTGGGGTGAGGTACTCGGATGGAGGTCTGGAGCTCAGTGCCCAACACTGAGTTCCGCGAGGGAAGGAGATCCTAGGGGACCCCGGGAGTGGGTCCCCGAATCCGGAGGGCGTAATGGAATGGTGGGAGATACTTGCTTGAAGACCTGGTGCAGCATATTGCCAGTGACAGGTGAGCCTTCCATCGGAGACCACCTGGAAGGAAATCCCCCCCGCTCGGAGACCGCAACCCACTTTCAGGAAGTAAAGTGGAGAGTTCATTGTGCCTGGCCTACTCGCATCCACACCCCCCCTGTCTGTTCTGTTCATTGAGGGAGTCCAACTGTCTGTGCATTACTCTGTTATCGGAAGAATAAAAGAGTGTTGGACTTTAGTGGTGTGGGGCTCATTTACTGGCAGACACTGTTCGAGAAAACCAGGAGGAGGTCTCCAGATGCAGAACACCGACCCAAAGGTAAAAGAGGATTGTTTCTCACTGCACATACTCTGCAGGGGGACTTGGCATGGTGACCCCGCACTCTCTCCTTCAGAGTACCCCTAGACAAAAGCCAGAGCAAGAAGAATAGAGAGGAGAGGGTGGAGGCCGCTACACGTGGGGGCTCGGGTCCGGGATGGTGTTCGTGCTACTACGGAGTTTGAACGTGTCTGCCCGGAGGAGTTCCGAGTAGGTCGGCCATATTATTGGCCAAAGTGCATCCCTGCTCGAAGTCGTGGACATGACCCAGTAAAGGGAAAGGCCCGCGCAGAAGAGCGAGGAAAGGGGGGAGCTCAGCCGTGTGAAGGACTACACGTGGGGGCTTCTATTTGCACTGCGCCACCAGGCACACCCCCACCGCTTAGTTCGTGGGCGTGATTCAGGAAAAAAAAGCCTGCGAACTGGAGCAAAGGGGAGGAGTCATATACGTGTGAAGGACTACACGTTGGACGTTGGCGCAAAACTTTGCAGTGCGCGATGGACCAGCAGCAAGTCACCATGTTCGGACAAATAGCGTGGGTTCCACTTCATCCTTCCACCACGTCTTTGACTGCTGCTGCTCCGGTGACTGATACAGGAATTCGGCTAAAGCCAAGGGGACGATTCACCCTGTATTCATGCATGGACGTTGAGGCCCTGGGTGTGATTTGTCCCGGCTGCTCGAGACTGGTGTGTCATCTGAAGCCATTCGGGGGATGCGAAGTCTGTGGGGAGTTCCTATTTGAGGTAGATACAGTCATTGAGAAGCCAAGAACCATCTACCCCGGCCGTACCACAGGCAGCACCACTCAAGTTGGAGGAATCACTGCTTTGACAGCCATCCCTGTGCGCACTGCATCGACCGCGGAGGAGGTCGCGAGTACTCAACGGGAGAAATCCGAGGATGCTGACTCGGTCACCACTGTCTCACAGCGTCCACTGCCGAAGAGAAAGACCGGTATGGTAGCCCCATCCAGCGGTTGCGGTGGACCATCTCGCCTGCCTACGCCC
This sequence comes from Rana muscosa, assembly GCA_029206835.1. Classification (NCBI taxonomy): domain Eukaryota; kingdom Metazoa; phylum Chordata; class Amphibia; order Anura; family Ranidae; genus Rana; species Rana muscosa. The sequence continues at coordinate 418,868,745 of CM055127.1, read as the reverse complement.
GGCCCGGATGAATCCGGTAAGAAGAGTTCCGGACGTCCTGCCTCTAGAAAAGGCCGAGGTAAGCCAGGCGGAGGGACTTGGTGTGTGGGCGGAGGTGTCGGGGATCCACAACCATGTGTGTCCGTGGGGGGTGGTAGTCCCGTTTCCACTACAGGCTACATACCCGCGGAGGAGTGTGACACCTCCGACCTAGAGTCGCTCTCCGATCTGGGAGACGATGACGCCATAGACGAACTGTTTGCTCAAAAGGGCTGGGACAAAGTACCTCTCGCCTCGTCCCGCAGAACCAGGGACCCACCCATGTCTACAGGGGATAGTACAACCCGGTTGGAGGCACCAGCGCCTGAGGAGGGGTCCCGTCCCCAGCCTACTCTTGCCTTCCCGGATGCCTCCTGCACCTAATGCCAGGGAAAAGAGACTGCTGTTGCGGGTACCTATGCCCAGATCAGATGTAATCAAGGTCCCTCGCCACCCGGACTCAATAGTTTTGCCTGGTGAAGGGGACAAAGCCACTATGCCTCCTCTGGCGAGACTACAACGCCTATTTGGCCAGAAGGTTGCTGCTGAGTATGGATGGGAGTACCCGTACTTGTCCAAGGAGTTATTGTATGAAGTGGAAGCTTGCCGGGAGTGCTGGTACAATGACTTTGTGTGGACCCACCTTCAGGTTCCACACACCCGCAGGTACCTTGCGTGTTCCCCCAGGGCCTCTCAGCGCTTTAAAAATTGCAAAGCAGAATGGATGCTGGGACAACATATCCACGCGGACAAGGTGCTGATCCGACGCAAGGAAGGGGAAGATGTCGAGTACCATCTGGAGACCATGGATCAGCACTTGAAGCCACTTGTCCTGCCGCACCCTCGATTCTAGCTATAGGAGAAGAGAGACTCCGTTCTTGTTCTTTATGCTGCTGAACTTTCTGGGGTTGTTGTTCTTGTTACCCAGAGGAATGAAGGACTGTTCCTGTTTGTTCTTCAATTCTCCAGCAAGAAATCATGGACTCTGAGGTAGATAGGGCGCAAGAGAAGAAGGAAAGTTCCCCGAGTGCAGTTACCGCGATGCTGTCACCAGGTGGCAGTGTTGCGCATCGATATCACTGTTCACACACACACACTTTTAGGAAGGAAAGGATTTCTCTGCGGAGACGTTTTTTCATTCTCACACGAATACATGTGTCAGGGTTTATGTGTGTTAACTTTCTTTCCCCCCCTGCAGGAGAGCATCCCATCAAGACCACTGAGTATGGGGTGGGTCTTAGTCAGGATGGGTGGGGAAAAGTGTAATGTGAAAATGTGATTTCAAGGTTGTTGTTAAGTGTTGTTGTTTCCCTTTCCCTCCCTTTCATGTGAGGCTCAGGCACAACTGCTCTAGCTAGTTTTAGTTTTCTAAAGTTTTTGGATTTTTTTACAATTTTCAGTCGGTTTCTGGATTGGACTATGTCAGCCCTTGAGGGCATGGTTTATTCCAGACACTGGGGACCAGTGTCAAATCACCAGGGGGAGAGTGTAGCGGATATACACTTTTCTGTGTATTCAAAACTGGCAGAGACACCAGTGATGTGCAGTTCCCTGCAGCCCAGCGGGTGGCGCTGTCGCCTTGGGCTGGGGTTGAACCATTGCTGTGTGCCGAGCTCCCTTTTTGTCCTCCCTCGGCAGCGGTATGGTGGGGCGGGGAACCCGCCGTGCTTGCTGGGAGAGGGTATAAAGGGCCGGCCATCTTTGTCACGGGGTCGAGTCCCGGGCACCTTCAGCCGGTGGTTCGTGTCGGTCCTCTAGGCTGCCTAGGCCTAGAGGACGTTTGGAGGTCGTGTTCCATCCCAGGCACCTTTAGCCTGGGGTGAGGTACTCGGATGGAGGTCTGGAGCTCAGTGCCCAACACTGAGTTCCGCGAGGGAAGGAGATCCTAGGGGACCCCGGGAGTGGGTACCCGAATCCGGAGGGCGTAATGGACTGGTGGGAGATACTTGCTTGAAGACCTGGTGCAGCATATTGCCAGTGACAGGTGAGCCTTCCATCGGAGACCGCCTGGAAGGAAATCCCCCCCGCTCGGAGACCGCAACCCACTTTCAGGAAGTAAAGTGGAGAGTTCATTGTGCCTGGCCTACTCGCATCCACACCCCCCCTGTCTGTTCTGTTCGTTGAGGGAGTCCAACTGTCTGTGCATTACTCTGTTATCGGAAGAATAAAAGAGTGTTGGACTTTAGTGGTGTGGGGCTCATTTACTGGCAGACACTGTTCGAGAAAACCAGGAGGAGGTCTCCAGATGCAGAACACCGACCCAAAGGTAAAAGAGGATTGTTTCTCACTGCACATACTCTGCAGGGGGACTTGGCGTGGTGACCCCGCACTCTCTCCTTCAGAGTACCCCTAGACAAAAGCCAGAGCAAGAAGAATAGAGAGGAGAGGGTGGAGGCCGCTACACGTGGGGGCTCGGGTCCGGGATGGTGTTCGTGCTACTACGGAGTTTGAACGTGTCTGCCCGGAGGAGTTCCGAGTAGGTCGGCCATATTATTGGCCAAAGTGCATCCCTGCTCGAAGTCGTGGACATGACCCAGTGAAGGGAAAGGCCCGCGCAGAAGAGCGAGGAAAGGGGGGAGCTCAGCCGTGTGAAGGACTACACGTGGGGGCTTCTATTTGCACTGCACCACCAGGCACACCCCCACCGCTTAGTTCGTGGGCGTGATTCAGGAAAAAAAAGCCTGCGAACTGGAGCAAAGGGGAGGAGTCATATACGTGTGAAGGACTACACGTTGGACGTTGGCGCAAAACTTTGCAGTGCGCGATGGACCAGCAGCAAGTCACCATGTTCGGACAAATAGCGTGGGTTCCACTTCATCCTTCCACCACGTCTTTGACTGCTGCTGCTCCGGTGGCTGATACAGGAATTCGGCTAAAGCCAAGGGGACGATTCACCCTGTATTCATGCATGGACGTTGAGGCCCTGGGTATGATTTGTCCCGGCTGCTCGAGACTGGTGTGTCATCTGAAGCCATTCGGGGGATGCGAAGTCTGTGGGGAGTTCCTATTTGAGGTAGATACAGTCATTGAGAAGCCAAGAACCATCTACCCCGGCCGTACCACAGGCAGCACCACTCAAGTTGGAGGAATCACTGCTTTGACAGCCATCCCTGTGCGCACTGCATCGACCGCGGAGGAGGTCGCGAGTACTCAACGGGAGAAATCCGAGGATGCTGACTCGGTCACCACTGTCTCACAGCGTCCACTGCCGAAGAGAAAGACCGGTATGGTAGCCCCATCCAGCGGTTGCGGTGGACCATCTCGCCTGCCTACGCCCGGCCCGGATGAATCCGGTAAGAAGAGTTCCGGACGTCCTGCCTCTAGAAAAGGCCGAGGTAAGCCAGGCGGAGGGACTTGGTGTGTGGGCGGAGGTGTCGGGGATCCACAACCCTGTGTGTCCGTGGGGGGTGGTAGTCCCATTTCCACTACAGGCTACATACCCGCGGAGGAGTGTGACACCTCCGACCTAGAGTCGCTCTCCGATCTGGGAGACGATGACGCCATAGACGAACTGTTTGCTCAAAAGGGCTGGGACAAAGTACCTCTCGCCTCGTCCCACAGAACCAGGGACCCACCCATGTCTACAGGGGATAGTACAACCCGGTTGGAGGCACCAGCGCCTGAGGAGGGGTCCCGTCCCCAGCCTACTCTTGCCTTCCCGGATGCCTCCTGCACCTAATGCCAGGGAAAAGAGACTGCTGTTGCGGGTACCTATGCCCAGATCAGATGTAATCAAGGTCCCTCGCCACCCGGACTCAATAGTTTTGCCTGGCGAAGGGGACAAAGCCACTATGCCTCCTCTGGCGAGACTACAATGCCTATTTGGCCAGAAGGTTGCTGCTGAGTATGGATGGGAGTACCCGTACTTGTCCAAGGAGTTATTGTATGAAGTGGAAGCTTGCCGGGAGTGCTGGTACAATGACTTTGTGTGGACCCACCTTCAGGTTCCACACGCCCGCAGGTACCTTGCGTGTTCCCCCAGGGCCTCTCAGCGCTTTAAAAATTGCAAAGCAGAATGGATGCTGGGACAACATATCCACGCGGACAAGGTGCTGATCCGACGCAAGGAAGGGGAAGATGTCGAGTACCATCTGGAGACCATGGATCAGCACTTGAAGCCACTTGTCCTGCCGCACCCTCGATTCTAGCTATAGGAGAAGAGAGACTCCGTTCTTGTTCTTTATGCTGCTGAACTTTCTGGGGTTGTTGTTCTTGTTACCCAGAGGAATGAAGGACTGTTCCTGTTTGTTCTTCAATTCTCCAGCAAGAAATCATGGACTCTGAGGTAGATAGGGCGCAAGAGAAGAAGGAAAGTTCCCCGAGTGCAGTTACCGCGATGCTGTCACCAGGTGGCAGTGTTGCGCATCGATATCACTGTTCACACACACACACTTTTAGGAAGGAAAGGATTTCTCTGCGGAGACGTTTTTTCATTCTCACACGAATACATGTGTCAGGGTTTATGTGTGTTAACTTTCTTTCCCCCCCTGCAGGAGAGCATCCCATCAAGACCACTGAGTATGGGGTGGGTCTTAGTCAGGATGGGTGGGGAAAAGTGTAATGTGAAAATGTGATTTCAAGGTTGTTGTTAAGTGTTGTTGTTTCCCTTTCCCTCCCTTTCATGTGAGGCTCAGGCACAACTGCTCTAGCTAGTTTTAGTTTTCTAAAGTTTTTGGATTTTTTTACAATTTTCAGTCGGTTTCTGGATTGGACTATGTCAGCCCTTGAGGGCATGGTTTATTCCAGACACTGGGGACCAGTGTCAAATCACCAGGGGGAGAGTGTAGCGGATATACACTTTTCTGTGTATTCAAAACTGGCAGAGACACCAGTGATGTGCAGTTCCCTGCAGCCCAGCGGGTGGCGCTGTCGCCTTGGGCTGGGGTTGAACCATTGCTGTGTGCCGAGCTCCCTTTTTGTCCTCCCTCGGCAGCGGTATGGTGGGGCGGGGAACCCGCCGTGCTTGCTGGGAGAGGGTATAAAGGGCTGGCCATCTTTGTCACGGGGTCGAGTCCCGGGCACCTTCAGCCGGTGGTTCGTGTCGGTCCTCTAGGCTGCCTAGGCCTAGAGGACGTTTGGAGGTCGTGTTCCATCCCAGGCACCTTTAGCCTGGGGTGAGGTACTCGGATGGAGGTCTGGAGCTCAGTGCCCAACACTGAGTTCCGCGAGGGAAGGAGATCCTAGGGGACCCCGGGAGTGGGTACCCGAATCCGGAGGGCGTAATGGACTGGTGGGAGATACTTGCTTGAAGACCTGGTGCAGCATATTGCCAGTGACAGGTGAGCCTTCCATCGGAGACCGCCTGGAAGGAAATCCCCCGCCCCCGCTCGGAGACCGCAACCCACTTTCAGGAAGAAAAGTGGAGAGTTCATTGTGCCTGGGCCTACTCGCATCCACACCCCCCCCTGTCTGTTCTGTTCGTTGAGGGAGTCCAACTGTCTGTGCATTACTCTGTTATCGGAAGAATAAAGGAGTGTTGGACTTTAGTGGTGTGGGGCTCATTTACTGGCAGACACTGTTCGAGAAAACCAGAAGGAGGTCTCCAGATGCAGAACACCGACCCGAAGGTAAAAGAGGATTGTCTCTCACTGCACATACTCTGCAGGGGGACTTGGCGTGGTGACCCCACACTCTCTCCTTCAGAGTACCCCTAGACAAAAGCCAGAGCAAGAAGAATAGAGAGGAGAGGGTGGAGGCCGCTACACGAACAATATCAAAATTAAATAATGGAAGGTTCTTGGAAGCCTTTCTTCGGAAGGTTTAGAAATTGCATAGGACTCCCCCTTGTGACAGTTCAGTGTAATGTCACTAATTATACCCAATAATTGTACAAGTGTATTCATTTAACAACTTCACCCCCGGAAGATTTTACCCCCTTCCTGACCAGAGCACTTTTTACAATTTGGAACTGCAGTCTGCTCACATAATTTGTAATAAAAACATCTTTGCCATTCTGAAGCTTCCCTCCAACCACTTTGCATATTATTTTATATATACTGTGATTCTGTACTTGACAAATATGCTGCAGAAATCTCCCTCCACTGCGTCTGGCTGCAACCATTTTAACTGTGGGCATCTGAAGCTGCTGCCTGTTCACTTTCTGGATTTACACAGACACACTTCCAGCTCTGCAGCCCTCATTGGCTCTCCTATGACTCATCCCCCCTCCCTTCCTGGAAAACTCACTCTCTCTCTCAGAGAGCTGTGCATGATGTCATAAGCCTAGACCAGTGACAAGACAAGAATTAGGAAGTGGGCTGTATAAGGCATTTACTGGCAGATTTTTTTTTTTAAAGTTAAAAAAACAAGGGCAGAAGATTTAATAGATGGAAAGTTGAATAAATGACTGAAGGTCTGCTTTAACTTCCCAAGATTCAGTGCATCGTGTCATTACATAGTACTCAAGTACAGTGCGGTATGATTATAGTGTAATATTTTTAGGTGCTCATTTACACAAGCGTTGCCCTCCAAAGGGTCATTCCCAGTGGAACACTTTTCAGAGGGCATTTGACAGGCAGTGAGGAGGTGATCTATCACCTCCTTGCCACCAGTTTTACCTATAAAAACCTGCACCACTGCAGCCACACACATTGCACATGGCTGTATGCCTTCATTCACTTGAATGCAACAAGAGAATAATTTTTGCTGCAGCACGATGCAAAGCCTTGCGGCTGCAGCATATGTATTCCCATACAGCTGCCTTTGCAGCTATGGGGGTGGTTTAAAAATGATGGTCAACAACCTGTTTCTACTGCCCCCCAAACGCAAGTGTAAACTAAGTCTACAACCTGGTTCGGACATTTGAATATGGGGGATTTTCACCCTTTCTGTTTTATCATCCATGTCCCCCCCCCCCCCCTCCAACAATTACCTATTCCTAACACCTATCAGCACCAGAGCACTTCAATCTGAACTCTGGAAAAGTAAAAGTCCTCTTACTTACCTGATACTCTGGCTCCCTCTCGCTGCTAGACTGGTCCCTACAGCCTTGTCCCCCCTATGCTCCCGTGGTGTAAGGTCCTCCTGAAGTCTTCAAGACCATAGCCCTGCATTGGATGCGAGTACACCAGGGGACAGTTTTCTGCTAGAACACAGGGGAGCGTCATTTGCCTGGGGAGAAAGAAAAAACACTTTTATCATCCCTTAGACAAAATAGAGTCTTTAACCCTTGCAGTGCGAGCGCATCCCGGTTGCAAGGGAGGACTTTTAGTTCTCTAAGTTGGGTTTTAACCCTTTATCTCGCTAAGAATAACATAAACCACCTAAAATTTATCTTTATTATTTAACCCACCCACAATAAAGAAACTTTAAGTGTATATCAGGGTAAAATAGAAAAGAAACATATACAGTACATCTCTGAAATACATGCACATTTTCCAATATACAGTACAGTATATGTACTGAGCAAATATAGCTGCACCCATATACATTTCTAATTACAGATTCTTTATAGAAACAAGGTTTTCAAACGTTAATATATTTTGGAAAGATATTTTTTACATCAAGCTGGCCTCTTTTACTTTAAAAAAATAAATAAAAATACTATAAATTCTCTTTAAATATACTCGTGATATCTTCCTTCTCCACTCACTGTATTTATTGATATGTATAGAGCATGTATTATTTATATTTTACTGAAGGCTTTGCTATAGTTCTGAGCTACATCAAAAATATATGTATTAAGAATTTATGTTTTTTTCTTCTACAATTTCTTCTGCATTTCATTTTTAAAATGTGATTTGTTGACGAAAACATGAACTCTTTTTAACGTGCATTAAGGTCCTAAAGAAAAGTTCCAGCTGTATATTACGTTTTCACACTTTTGTTTTGCGATATCGTGCATTTCACTGTAAGCTACTTTTAGAACAGCACCCAATGCATAACCACAGTAGCATGCAATGCACCTACAACATACCATGGTGTGGTGCAATTCATCACAAAAATTTAGCAGGAATGTTTCTTCAACCGCAGCTTTGCATTGGTAGCCCATTCTTAAAGAATTGGCTGCCTTCAAGCAAAACTAAAGTCTGCAATTTTTATTTATGCTTCAACGGTCTGACACTGGTGAGACCCCTCACTAGTGTATTCTCTTTGTCTTCTTCTAGGAGATGGTCTTCTACAATATTAATTAATTTGACAGAACAGGATGACAAAATATTTATAGGGTTAAAACATTGAATCGTTTCCTCTTGGCATGTCAAAACCCTCTGAAAAGCAGCCTGAACTGAAGTTGCCTGGGCTGGGGACACTATTATTATAGCTAGAAAGAAATCAAGGACACATTCTTTTAATTAGGGATGAAATCAGGCACATTTTTTTGCCCTCTTAAATCAGGGACTGTCCCCAGAAACTGTCATCCTATAGCAAAACTTGAAGTATAACTAAAAGTATAGTGCTACCCCTGCATGAGCCGCATGGTACACTGGGTTCTCTAAGAATAATCAGTGGCTTAGTGGTTAGTGCTTCCACCTAGGAGCACTAAGGTCACCATTGCAAATCCCATCCACAACACTACCTGCCATGTTCTCCCTGTAACTGTGTGGGTTTCCTCCGGGTACTCCTCTTTCCTCTCACACTCCAAAGACATGCTGGTAGGTTAATTGGCTCCTGTCTAAATTGGCCCTAGTATGTGTATGTATGAACGCGAGTTAGAAACCTTAGATTGTAAGCTTCTTGAGGCCAGGCACTAATGTGTACAGTCTTAAGCCCTGGTTCTTCAGCCTGCTACCGCTGGGGCCAGTCTTTATGGTGGTGCACATGATTACACGCCTAGTAAAATCTGCATGCAGTATTTAATGCTGCTAGCTAGATGGTCCTATGTGCTTAGTCTCTGCAAGCAGCAATAGGTTAATGGCAGAAGTGTCCTCTCACCAGTCCCAGTGATACGGCACTGTTCAGATGTGAACTCACTTCTGGATCTGCCTGGAGTGACTCAGGTTCTCAGCGCACGGTCAAAGGCTTGAAGCAGTTCGATATGCACACCTTGAGCTCCTCGCCACTGCTTGTGCTTCTTCTGCTTGTCAGCTAATCCTGGTGGATGGAGACAAGGTAGTGTTAACCCATTCAGCTAAAGTCCATTGGAAGCACAGACAGCACTGCAACACAGTGTCCCAAATCACCTCCTGTCTCCAGACAAAGCACCTGGCTGCAAAGACATAACTTTTTTTTTTCATTTTGGATAGAGTGTAGAGAAACTGGAAGAGGGATTTATTGCTGTCATAACCCCCCCCCCTCCCCCCGTTAGGGAGATTCACTCTCGCTACTTGTCCTGTTTGCCATTATCATCAAAAGTGAAGGTGAATCCCAAATTTTGGGTTGACATCAGAACAGTAATGGAAGGGAAATCTTCCAATGGGGACACTAGTTCTGGAGATCCTGGTGACATACTGTGATTCCCCCATTTTGGAGGGGTTTCCTCTAACTTGCTGTTTTGGTTATAGGACAGGAAGTGAAGGGAAATCTCCCCAAAGGGACACAGATGGCAAACAGCTGGCAGGGTTTACAACCCCTCCTTACTCTATCCAAAATGAAAAAAAGTTTTGCCTTAGTGACTTAAACCTTTTGAGTTCAGGTTTTTAGATCAATACGTCAGCATATACCCCAGAAGTCCCAGATCCTGTGGGACTGTCCTGGAATTTAAAGGCATAGCTCACCTTCTACAAAATTTTAATAAATGTACCCACATTATTTAAATAAGTGTGTATTTTTGAAATTTTTGCCACGAAGCATCCCAACCCTGATTAGTGCATCACAGGTGCAATTCACAAGCTCCTGCATTTTTTACATCCCAGCACCAGGCCCATGCAGGGGTACAGAACTTCAGTTATGAGGTCAGAGTAGGAGGAAGCGAACAATGTACTACAGATGTGGTGATGTCATGGCTCTTGTGTTGGTGAAGTCTGTAAGTCCCTCAGCCATGGAGGCAGATGAGACTTGTAGTCTTCCCATTCACAGATACCTGTGCTAAATTTAAGCATGAAGTGGCGTTGCCTCTGATGCTGAATTCACACCTAAACAGTGCAATTTTCAGATGTTTTTATTTGAGCATCTTAGAAACGTATTACAAGCATTTTACTGTACATGTGTATTAAAGATTCAGTGGTTTTTGTTTTAGCCAATGGAAAGTAATACATGGAAGAGACCTGTGGGGCACGGACAGGGCTGGACTGGGACAACAATTTGGCCCTGGACTTCATCCAGACCGGCCCACTTTAATTTATAAAACATATCCCCCCCCTTAAAAAAAAAAAATTAACAGCCAACCAAAAGGCCCCTACATCCATTATTGTATATCATGAGAGGGTGAGAGCGAGGGAGAGAGAGGGGGGGTTGAGGGAAAGGGAGTGAGTGTAGGACCCATTCGGCAGCAGTGCTACACGGGCGAATTTAACCCTTAGGAGGGGGAGACTGAGAGACAGAGGAGGGGGAGACTGAGAGACAGAGGAGGGGGTCTGAGAGACAGAGGAGGGGATCTGAGAGACAGAGGAGGGGTCTGAGAGACAGAGGAGGGGGGACTGAGAGACAGAGGAGGGGGGACTGAGAGACAGAGGAGGGGGGACTGAGAGACAGAGGAGGGGGGACTGAGAGACAGAGGAGGGGGGGACTAGGAGACAGAGGAGGGGGGACTGAGAGACAGAGGAGGGGGGACTGAGAGACAGAGGAGGGGGGACTGAGAGACAGAGGAGGGGGGACTGTGAGACAGAGGGGGGGTCTGAGAGACCAAGGGGAGGGCTGAGACAGACAGACCACATAGCACTGTCCCTTCCTGCAGCCCCTCCCCCCTCTCAGTGTGCTGGCATGTATGTATGTACAGGATGCCGGGTACCTGATGGCCAGCAGTGGCAGCGCCGAGTCTCCCTCTTGATCCGGGAGGTTCTCTTGCTGCTCTGCTCCTTCCAGTGGCTCCTTGGTAGCCTCCGCCTCCCGCATGTTCTCTTCCTCTGGGCTCCCAGCCAGCCTGTCCTCCGGCCCGGGCCGCACGGTTCCTGGAGCAAAGAGGAGCCGGTGGAGGAATCCAAGTTCTGGGAGCACGGAGGTGGCCGCACTCGCTCCTGTTCATCTCTTCGGTGGTCAGGGAGGAGGTGGAGCTCTTCTCCCTCCTCAGCTTTTACATCCAACTCCCCTCCTCGCTGGCCACCTTCCGGGAGCGAACAGAAAAACAGGGCACAGCGTGCTGCACCGAGCACACAGAAGGGAGAGACGAGGGAGGCGCAGCGTACCTAATGACCACTTGGGGTACTGTAGGTGATCTTCGCTAAATGGAGAAAACTCCTCACTTCTGCAACTTCTCCGGCTGTGTTCAGCGCTTCCTTCCCCGCAATTCCCTGAGAACATCACCATCCGATAGGTCAGTCCGTCCCTGGGCAGTACAGCGGTGCTCAAAATCAGAGGCGTAACTAGAACCGTCAGGTCCCCAGTGCAAGAAGCCATGGAGGTCCCCATTGACCTCCGGCCAGGGCCCTACCCACTGATCCCGGGGGCAGCAGGACCTGGATAGGAGGGGGAAAAATCCCCTCCATTTTCCTCCTGCAGATACTGAATGCCTATCGGAGGGAGAGGAGGAGAAGCAGACTTTTAGTGCCTGCTGGAGAAAAATGGAGGGGATTTGTTCCTCTAAATGCCCCCCATCCAGGTGTCCAGGTGTTTAGGGGCAACATGTGCCCCATTTCAATTGTGACCCCTGTAGCTATGCCCCTGGGATGAGTGTCAGCAGTGGTGGTGGGGGATGGTATCAGTGGCAGCATTGGTGGTTGGGGAGGGATAGGATCAGTGGCATCAATGGTGGTGGTGGGGGATGGGATGAGTGGCAGCGGTGAGGGGGAGATGGGATGAGTGGCAGAAGTGGGGGGGTGGGATCAGTGGCAGCAGTGGTGGTTGGGTGGGGATGGGATCAGTGGCAGCGGTGGTGGTGGGGGAATGGGATCAGTGGCAAGGGTGGTGGTTGGGGGGGTGGGATCAGTGGTAGGGTGGGATTGAATGAGATGGGTGGCAGAGGTGGTGGGGGGAATGGGATCAGTGGCAAGGGTGGTGGTTGGGGGGATGGGATGGGATAAGTGGTAGTGGAAGGGGGGGATTGGATGGGATGAGTGGCAGCGGTGGAGGGCATTAGATGAAATGAGTGGCAACGGTGGTGGGAGGATGGGATCCGTGGTGAGGGTGGTGGTTGGGGGTGGGATGGGATGAGTGGTGGGGGGATGGTATCAGTGGCAAGAATGCAAGCCACGCAGCCATTACCGTACTTTGACAGGCTGTCACTCAAACCGGCCCACACTGAGCCATCGGCCCACCGGGAATCTCCAGGTAGTCCCGATGGCCAGTCCATCCCTGGGCACGGACAAGCATTTTACATGTGTATTAAAGATTCAGTGGTTTTTGTTTTAGCCAGTGGAAAGTACTAAGTGGAGGAGACCTGTGGAGCACGGAGCGTATCCTGCTGACTATGCCAAGCTGTGGGCTTGGCCTGCTCACCCTAAACATGGGGATACCTTTTTCCATGTATACGCTCATCGTTCATGTGAAAGTCAACATTATGGTGGTACCCCAACTTAGAGTAGAGCCATACACTGTGTGAAGATGTTAAATGCATTGTCCTAATGTGAAGCATTCTGTCCCGTGTCAGAATGGGGTCCCACCTTGCATCTAGCACGGACTTAGTACGTGCACTCGCCTAACTCTCTTGGCTCTCCCGTACCATGCGGCTAGGAATATTGAGTATCGGTATTACAGATGCGGTCCCAGTTACTTTGGGGGAACTGACTGCTAGGGAGGGAGCCAGATCACCAACCCCCTCACTACTGGAGGACCTGCCACCTTCGCCAGGTACCACGCTTATAAACCAGCTGCTATACTTTTTTCATCAGTTCTTGGTTACCCGTGGCAACTACACTCCTGCTCTGACTTTCCTGGAGAGTTATCCCTTTGTAGTGGCCTTGCTTTTGTAAATCTGTGTGTGCTTTACAGGCCCTGTTCTTCTGATATGCCATGTACCACCATGCCCCTCTATGAATACTTTCAGACCAGGCATGACATAGTTCATTAAACTGTACTAAGCAATCAAAAGGTAGGGAACATGCTCTAGTAGGACTACATGAGGCAGCAGTCCTTCCTCTCTATATCCCAAGTGGAAGAGAGAGAGAGCCTCCCCTGGTATTTATGTGGCTTGCAGCAGGGGTCAGGACTCAAAAAGCCCAGGAAAGAGTCTAGATACTGTTAACCCCTTGCCATCCCATCCTGGGCAGCCTGTAACTGTTTGCATAGCTACCCAGTGCACTGAACAAAACAGCAGAAATAGATTAAATGAACACAAGCACCTGCTTACAGACCAATTCTTACAAGCTCACAAATCCCTGGAAAACGCATGAAAACATTTGATTGAAGCATTTTCATTGAAGTCTATGGGACCAAAAAGGCCCAAATCTATCTGAAAAGTAGCTCATGTAGCTATTTGAGCAGTAATCATTGAAATTCATTGGATTTTGGATGCTGAGCATTTTGGAGATTTCAGCTACAAAATGCTCAGGTGTGAAAATGGCCTCAGGGAAGGCCTCTCACAAGAAGTTCTCTTTGGCACTGCTTTAATCCAACCCCTATCCTTCTTTCTGATTCTTTTATCAGGCACTTGTCACTTGTTTTACCAAATGCATCTATCAAGTAAATGAAAAGAGAGAGAACCGGACTGGATGGTTTTCTAGCTCCTACTACTGTGTCTACACAAGCCCATTGAGAAAACCACAAGAAAACCCCAGAGGAATTTAAGAAACTTTTTAGAAATCCGTCTTGCTTTTGCATGAGAAATTTTGGACAATGGGTACATACATTTGGCAGATGCACACTGAGACCAGAGTGTCCATATGGGCACTTGATCCTCTATGCAGCTGAGCTCCCTCCCCGCTGCTGCACTTGTAAGAAAATTACTTAGAACCCCCAAACATTATATATATTTTTTTAGCAGAGACCCTAGAGAATAAAATGGCGGTTGTTGCAATATTTTATGTCACACTGTATTTGCGCAGTGGTCTTTCAAATGCAATTTTTTGGGAAAAAAAAAATACACTTTAATGAAAAAAAATAAAAAATAAACAGTAAAGTTAGCCCAATTTTTTGTATAATGTGAAAGATGATGTTACGCTGCAAGAATGGTAAGAGAATCGTGATCTTTATCTAAGCAAAAAATTGTGATTCAAGTTTTTCCCAGAATCGTGCAGCTCTAACTGGAAGAATTTATTTTTTCATTTGGTGCAGTAATAGCATGTAAAAATAGCGCTATTGACAAGAATTGTTCCCCTGAAAGAAAAAAAAAAGGGTTTGTTCCTTGTCGCCAGACCATTCAATTCAACAAAAATGTTCACAAAAAATTATATTGTATTAAATGTATTTTATGCAAGTTATTTACCAGTGAAACCCCCCCTGATGTATATGTAGTGCTGAAGACAACCTGTGAGGGATTGTTTTGTTGTTTGAGCTTCTTAGCTGTAGGCGCTGACTTCTCCACATAAATGGTGTTCTATCCTGAATTATGGGTTAGTTGGATTATTTTCCAGATTCCTATAATGTCTCCAGCCTGTGGTTTGGAAGGAGCTCAATGTCTATTCTCTGTTATGTAGGGTGTAGTGGCTCCAAAACGTCTGCTGCTGTTTCTGACCAGATTGTAGATAGAAAATAACGTCTTAACGCTGAGCTGCGGTATTATGGTGAGTTTAGTGTGCTACTAAGTGCCTAGCAGAGGACACTTGTTTAGATTCTAATTAAAATAACAAAGAAGGCAAAATGCCAAAAGGCTCGAAAGAATGCTAACCAAAAGAAAAACTGATATTAAACTTAGTTTGCTACCCTGAACATTTTTTCTGTTTAAAATTGAAAATTGTCTGGGGATGTGGGATGATAACCCTTGTTAGGCCTCTTGCAAACAGCTGTAAAGTCAATAGTGTAAAATACGCATGTTGTGTAGGGATGGGCCGAACGCCCCCCCCCCCCCCCCCGGTTTGGTTAGCACCAGAACACCTCAAACAGGCAAAAGGTTCTAGCGAACATGCCAACCCTATTAAAGTCTATGGGACACGAACATGAAAAATCAAAAGTCCTCATTTTAAAGGCTTATATGCTAGTTATTGCCATAAAAAGTGTACGGGGACCCGGGAACTGCCCTAGGGGACATGTATCGATGCAAAAAAAAGTTGGGGGGTGTTCGGCCCATCTCTACACAACATACATATTTTAAAAACAATTGCTTTTTAAAGGAGCAGGGATTTAATGCTGCTTAACGTGAAACCATAAAAATAAAATATTCCTTTAAATATCATGCCCGTGGGGGTCCCCTTAGTCTGCCTGTAAAGTAGCGCATCTGTGCAATGTGTAGAACATGCCGCAGCAATAATGACGTTTCTAAAGTAAAACAAAATTGAAAAATAAGAGGAATTCCCCCTTAATTTGGCTGTGCATTGTCACATCAGGCAACATTCCTGTTTTCTCACTACACTATCCCCTTAACATGTGTATTTGTACACTGTGCAATCATTGGCATTATGGCCCTCTTTATACCTGTCCAGTGCACGGCACCTTCTTAGTTAGGCTGCTAGGCAAATTTAGTTTAGGGCTGCCCTGGCTCAGAGTTTGATTGCTTACCCCTGCCCCCAGAAGAAGTTTCTAGAGTTTAGGGAGGGAGCATTTAAATGACGGGCTTGAATATTGAGCAGGACCCAGCCAATCCCTGGGGAGGTGTGCACCATTGGTGACTGGCAGAACTGTTTAAAGATTTTGGAGCCCTGAGGAGATCGCCAATCCCCCCCCCCCCCCGGGGATGAATCAGTGAACAGAGGAGAAGAGGCGCTGCTTGCTCCTGGCTACAGTAGTTATACCTGTTCTGCAAACTATCTCATGGTCCCCAGCTGTGAGTAAAAGACTGTGCTGCTGCCGTTTAAAGGAAGAGAGAATTGTCCTCTGCAGAATTGTGCTCAAGCGTTTTGGAGGATCTCACATCACCCCTAGTCCCCTCCCAAAAAAAAAAAGAAGACAAACCCCTGAACTGTTAAATGAGCCGGAGTGAATGGACTGTTGCTGTGTGGCTTTCTGTCTCTGAATTACAGCAGCTCCTTCAGGCAGGACCGCTGATAGGGAAGTACAACCGGCCCTGTTGTACCGGGCCCGGCCCCATCAGCTCAGCAAGGGGGCCCGGGAAGCTTTATAGTTAATTTCTCACAGAATGAATTAAAATGTTTTACTAAACCCCCCCCTGCTCCTACTTGCTTTAATGGGGGTACTTACATAATCCTGTGCCCCATTAGGGCAACAGAGGGGCCCAGGAAGTGAAATCACTAAAGGGTCTATTTTTCCATTTTCGGGGGGCGTAGGTAGATAAAGCCGTGCTGCATAATGCGCTGCACATGTTCTAGTTCCGGCCATGACTGCCCTCTGCTTATACCATCCCTGGCGGAGCGATTCATGTGTACAACGCTCCCTCAGTAAGTGCTGTGGCTGAGTGAGTCAGTGAGAGACTTACGGTATGTGAGACGGGCATGTGGCAGAGAGGATGTAGGAAACCTAATTTGGCTGCGGTGCACAGCTAACAGGTAGGGATGAGCCGAACACCCCCCGGTTCGGTTCGCACCAGAACCTGGGAACGGACCGAAAGTTTGTGCGAACTTTCGAACCCCGTTAAAGTCTATGAGATTCGAACGTCAGAAATCAAAAGTGTGAATTTTGAAGGCTAATATGGATGTTATTGTCCTAAAATGGGTTTGGGGACCCGGGTCCTGCCCCAGGATACATGTATCAATGCAAAAAAAAGTTTTCAAAACTACCGTTTTTTCGGGAGCAGTGATTTTAATGATGCTTAAAGAGAAAAAATAAAAGTGAAATTTTCCTTTAAATATCGTGCCTGGAGGTGTCTACAGCATGCCTGTAAAGTGGCGCATGTATCCCGTGTTTAGAACTGTCCCTGGACAAAATTACATTTCTAAAGGAATAAAAGTAATTTAAAACTGCTTGCGGCTTTAATGTAATGTTGGATCCCGGCAATATAACTGAAAATCATTGAGAAAAACGGCATGGGTACCCCCACACCCCACCCCCAGCCCATTACCAGCCCCTTTGTGTCTTGTATCGGTATTAAGGGGAACCCCGCACCCAAATTAAAAAAAGGAAAGGCGTGGGGCACCCAGGCCCTATATACTCTGAACAGCAGTATACAGGTGGTGCAAACAAGACAGGGACTGTAGGTTTGTTCTTAAGTAGAATATTTTGTAATTTTGAACTGGTACATTTTTAAAGTGTAGCTCCAGGCCAAAAATCTATTTTTAAGCTTTTTGAAAAACATAGGGAAGGGTTATCACCCCTGTAACATTTGTTTTGCTGTCTGTGCACCTCTTCAGAAGATTTCGCCTCACTTTCTGTCCCAGTGACAATTGGATTTTGAAAATTTTGGGTTTTTAGTGAAACAAGGAACTCTTACAGGAGAGAATTTCCCTTCCTAGGGGTAGATTTCCTCTCACTTCCTGTAGTCTCCTTCCGTTTGCAAGTAGGAGTCGTTTGTAAGTTGGATGTTTGAAAGTAGGGGCCTGCCCTATATACTCTGCAGAAATTTGGGCCTTAGGTGTTGGTGTTGCCACAACACTGTAAGCCCTCACAGTTACTCTTGGTGGGCGCAGGAACGCATACTGCTGTGAAATATTAGATCAAGAATTGTAATTACATGCCATTGTTAAACAGGGGCTGAAAAATTGGGCCTTGGGCACTGGTGCTGGTGCCACAACACTGCAACTCCTCTCAGATACTGTAGTTGGAGCGCAGGAATGAGCCCTACTGCAAAGTATTGCATCAAAAAATGTAATTACACGCCCCTGTTAAACAGGGGCTAAAAAATTGGGCCTTAGCCACTGGTGGCAGTGCCCAGAACCAAAAATGTTCTTACAAGCTATCAGCATGAACATTGAGGAGGAAGAGGATAATCACTCAGCATAACAGGATGGTCACTCAGCATCAGCATAGGCAGTCTTGAAGGGATCTCACATTCAAAAAAAATATTCGGTTACATCAGCATCAGGTGCTTGGTAGCTGGTGATCCAAGACTGATTCATTTTTATGAAGGTCAGCCGATCAACCGATTCGGTGGACAGGTGCACCCTGTGATCGGTTACAAAGCCTCCAGCAGCACTCAATGTGTGTTCTGAAAGAACGCTGGATGCAGGACAGGCCAGTAGCTCAACTGCAAGCTCTGGCCAGTGATCCATCCTCAAGACCCAGTAACCCAGAGGATTTTTGGTGGGAAAGGTGATCAAGTCTGATCTTGCCCCTAGGTATTCCTGCACCATGTGAATCAGACGCTGGCGATGGTTGCTGGAACCACTCATACCTTGGGGCTGCGGACTAAAAAGTTGTCTGAACGCATCGGTCAGACGGCCACCTTCTCCGCCGCTCCTTCTGTGACTGGCCAAAGCCTCAGCAACACGTTGTCCAGGACCAGGAATTTGTAACCTCCCAGGCTCTGGAAACCCGTTGCACAAACCTTTCTGCAAGGCCTTCCAAAGATGTTTCATCCTCTGCTCCCTCTGCGACGGCAAGATAAGGTCCGCAACCTTACACTTGTAACGTGGATCAAGGAGGGTTGCCAGCCAGTAATGATCCCTCTCCTTGATACCACGAATATAAGGATCTTTTCGCAGGCTTTGCAGGATCAGGGAGGCCATGCAGCGTAGGTTTGCTGAGGGATTCGGCCCGGAGTTCTCTGGGTCACTAAGGCTGACATGATCTGCAGCCACCTCCTCCCAGCAACGTACAAGTCCATGGGTTTCTTGGGACTGTAAATGATCCCTTGAAGACTACTGCTGATGCTGAGTGCTAGGCTCCACCTCCATGCTGACACAATCCTCCTCCTCGTCCTCTTCCTGTGTGATCGGCGTGCCAGCAGGAACACTGTCTGGATAAAGGGGGCCTTGAGAGGTAAGGAAGTCCTCCTCTTCCTCCCTTTGTTCTGCCTCAAATGCCCTGCCCATTATTCCACACAGCGTGTGCTCCAACAGGTGGACAAGAGGGACAGTGTCACTGATGCATGCACTGTCACTGCTCACATTCCTCGTGGCCTCCTCAAATGGTGACAGGACAGTGCATGCATCCCTGATCATGACCCACTGGCGTGGAAAAAAATCCCAAGCTCCCCTGACCCTGTCCTTTTGCCATATTGGCACAGATACTCATTGATGGCCCTCTGCTGCGTGTGCAGCCGCTGCAGCATGGCCAACGTTGAGTTCCACCTGGTGGGCATGTCACAGATTAGGCGGTTAAATTCCTTTTGCAGGTCTTTTTTTGTTTAACTTCTCTTTATTAAATTTTCCAATTCCATATAACATTTAAACATTTCATTGACACTTAAAGACAGTCTAGTTCTCTTCACTTTGTGGTGGTTTCTTCGTTTCCTCCCAGAAAAAAAAAGGGGGGAAGGGGGAGAGGTGTCGGTGATGAGGGGGGAAGTGTAGTGAGTATGGTAGGGTATATTAATATATCTGTAAAAGCTGGTAAGGAGGGCTAAACACGCCCCCTAATTAACTCCCCAAACCACCACTGCGCCCAGATGGAATTTGAACAAATAATCCTGAAGCTGCTACTTAAAAATTGAAACAATGTGGTATGTGAATTTTAAGTGAAAAAATAGTAGCGCTCTGTTTATGCAAAAACAGTCCTAACAAGTGATATACAAATCAAAAATACTATAATGTGTATATAAATAATATTCCACCAAGTGAAAGTGGACAAATAATAAATATAGTAGTCCTATGTATCCAAAATGTATAATCAAGCAACAAAAGTAATGAAATATATGTGCAGTGAATCATAAATAAAAGTCCATAAAACAATATTCATGAATAAAAAGTTCATAAAGCAAAGTACAAGTGATAAAGAAATCCAGGTGATGAAAACTTGAGTGCTTCCAACAAATCTGCTTAATCTTGAAAATTTTATTATGCTTCTTCACCACACCACTTGTGTCTGTGAATCCACTCCCAAAGGAAAAAAACTCACCAGATAGATATGCCTCACACTCTCATGTTCGGCATAAAAGCTTGATACCCCACCGGGGTTAATAGACAAATCCACCGGAATTTTTACAAGAGAATCCACTCCACATGTAAAAAATGAATAAGTGCTTCCAATGGTGAAGTAAGTAAAAACAATTTATTTTAAAACTGCACACACACCTTCAACCATCGTACTCACATTGTTCGAAATTCAAACAGGCACTTCTAATAAAAAGCAACAGAAATGAATGAAGGAGGCTTGCAATGGCGTACTAGGAATTGCGGTCACGGCGGACCCAGAATAACCAGCAGATCTCACCCTCCAATTGCTCGCTCTCCTTCCCGGCCAGAGTCGTATCAGCCTCGGTGGTGGTGTCTACGTTCAGAGTTCACAAAAAGTTACCGTGCAGGCCACACCCAGGGTACACTATTGCAAGCCTCCTTCATTCATTTCTGTTGCTTTTTATTAGAAGTGCCTGTTTGAATTTTGAACAATGTGAGTATGATGGTTGAAGGTGTGTGTGCAATTTTAAAATAAAGGGAAAAAAAGAAGGAAAGCCCTTTTTAAAATTTTAATTAAGTGAGGAAAGTTGTTAACCACCTTCCCTTATTCTTCCAGTGTCCTATAATCTGCTAATATTTAACATGTTAACAAGACATACATAAATACATACACACCTTTTGCATATCAGCCAGCCGAGCACTGGCATTATATGATTGGTGGAAATGCACACAGACTTTCCTGGCCTGCCTCAGGACATCCTGTAAGCCCGGGTACCTGCCCAAGAACCGCTGCACCACCAAGTTAAGGACGTGAGCCAAACAGGGCACATGGGTCAGCTGTCCCTGTCAGAGGGCGGAGAGGAGGTTGGTACCATTGTCGCAAACCACCATTCCTGGCTTAAGCTGGCGTGGCGTCAACCATCTCTGAGCCTGCCCCTGCAGAGCTGACAGAATCTCTGCCACAGTGTGGCTCCTGTCCCCCAAGCACACCAGCTCAAGCACCGCATGGCATCTTTTTGCCTGCGTACTTGCGTAGCCCCTTGAATGCCTACGGAGCACCGCTGGTTCCGAGGACAAAGCACAGGTAGAGGCCATGGAGGATGAAGAAGAGGAGGGGGTGGAGGAGAGAGGTGTGTCAAAATCACCAGTAGTAACATTTTGGAGGCGTGGTGGCGGAACAACCTCCAACACTACTGCACCTTGTCCTGCATCCTTCCCAGCTGCCAGCAGAGTCACCCAATGCGCCGTGAAAGATAGGTAACGTCCCTGTCCATGCCTGCTGGACCATGAGTCAGCGGTAATATGCACCAATATATGTCCAGCGAGGCCAAGACATTGCCTTCCACATGCCGGTATTGAGCCGGAATCGCCTTCCGTGAAAAAAGTGGCGTTTGGGAACCTGCCACTGAGGAACCGTACATTCCACAAACTCACGGAAGGGGGCAGAGTCTACCAACTGAAAAGGCAGCAGTTGAAGTGCTAGCAATTTAGCCAAGCTAGCATTCAACCGCTGGGCATGTGGATGGCTGGGAGCGAACTTCTTTCGGCTGTGCAGCAGCTGGGGCAGGGAAATTTGCCTGGTACAATCTGACGTTGGTGTACCAATAGCAGATTGCCCGCAAGTACTTGGCTGTGACACAACTAATACTACACCTTCATTCTTCTCAGTGCAGGTTTCAGAGAGGACTGAAGGTATAGTGGGATTGGAGATCCCAGCTGATGAGGAGCAAGGACAGGTCCGCTTTGTTCTTTGGTGTGGGTCTTTAATGTACGCTTGCCAATGGACTGCATGGCAGCTCAACATATGTCTGGCCAAGCATGTGGTGCCCAAGCGGCTGATGTTTTGGCTACGCGAGATACGCTTCAGACATATGTTGCAAATAGCAAAGGTGCGATCTGCTGCACATGTCTCAAAAAAGGCCCACACCAAAGAACTTTTGGAATAACACGCAGAGACAGCAGCGCCTTGCACATGCGGAGCTCTGTGGTGTGATGCAGTCGGTGTGCTGCTCTTAAGCTGGCCCCTGGAGGGCATCCTGCCTCGTTGGAGATGTGCCTCCTCCTCCTCCTCTCTCCTATCAGGCATCCACGTAGAGTCAGTGACCTCATCATTCCCTCCCTCCTTATCACTGGAGCAAACCTGGCAGTATGCTGCAGCTGGGGGAACATGACTGCCAGTTTGTTGTCCTTCTTGGGCACCCCCTCTCTCTGGGCTCACGATACTGCCTTCCTCTAGCTGGGTTCCATCATCGGAGCCTTCAAAACGCTGCGCATCCTCCTGCAGCATGTACCCAACACTGTGGTCAAACAGTTCGGGGGACTCCTCAGGAGGACATGGTGGGGCTAGGGAAGGAGTGACTGATGCCATTGAGCCGAGAGAAGAGGCCGTTTTGCCAGACAAACTACCCCAAGCCTGGGTGAGAGAGGATTAGGAGGATGAGGACGGCTTGGTCATCCACTCTACCAAGTCTTCGGCATGTTGCGGGTCATCGTGGCCAGCTGCCAAAAAGAAGGACAAGCGTGGCCCATGGCCACGTGCTGATGAGGATGCACCGTGTCCACGACCAGCACTGTTGCCTCTAGACACAGAGCCTGCTTGCCCTCTTTTATTGGCCTGTGACTGTCTGTCTCTACTTGTTGGCCTTCCTGACATACCGTCTTTGATGTAGGCCGGCAGAAGAAAGAAGCGGGAGAAGAACCGGGAGAAGAACCGGAGAGCGGGAGAAGAAGAAGGCGACGGAGAAGACCGGGCCTCCGCTAGCAAAAGAGCTAAAGAAGTTAGCGGAGGCCCGGCAGAAGAAAGAACCGGAGAGCGCGGCGACGACACCGGAGACCCCCGAAGTCGGAAGAAGACCCCCGGAGCTGTGCAATAAAATACTTTAAAAAGCTGTGTTGTGGTTTTTTTATTGCAATTTTTTTCCACCAGGTGAATGGGTAGGGGTACGATGTACCCCATACTCATTCACATAGGGTGGGGGGGCTTGGGATCCGGGGGCCCCTTTATTGAAGGGGGCTCCCGGATTCCGATAAGCCCCCCGCCCGCAGACCCCGACAACCAACGGCCAGGGTTGTCGGGAAGAGGCCCTGTCCTCATCAACATGGGGGCAGGGTGCTCTGGGGTGGGGGGGCCGCAGGTCGCCCCACTGCCCCAGAGCACCAAACCCCCCATGTTAAGGGCATGTGGCCTGGTACGGTTCAGGAGGGAGGGGGGGCGCTCTCTCGTCCCCCCCTCTTCCCCTGCGGCCTGCCAGGTTGTGTGCTCGGATAAGGGTCTGGTTTGGATTTTGGGGGGACCCCCACGCCGTTTATTCGGCGTAGGGGTTCCCCTTCAAATCCAGACCAGACCCAAGGGCCTGGTAAGCTCCTGGAGGGGGAACCCATGCCATTTTTTTCTTTAAAATTTGGCCTGGAGTTCCCCCTCAAGAGCAGCACAGCACAAGTCGCATGCCAAAGTCGGATCATGCAAGACTGCGGTCCGACTTTGATCCGACTTCAATGATATTCAATGGGCTGAAGTCGGATCAAAGTCGGACCAAAGTAGTACAGGGAGCATTCTCAAAGTCGGACCAACATGTGTCGGACCAGTTAAGACGGCTCCCATAGGGAAACATTGATTTTCACACGTCATGCGACATGAGCTCCCAATGTCGGAGCGTTTGTCGCCCCAGTGTGAACCAGGCCTTAAGGCTTAAGTAAAATTGAATCCTTAAAGTCAGCTGCAGCACTCTCATTCACTAGCAGGAATGGGCTCAGCCTGGACAGAGATAAATATCACTTGAAATATCACTTTTTCGAGGCGGGGTCAAGGGCCAGGGTTGGGGGGCCCCATCAGGTAGGCTGTACGAGGCCCCATGATTTCTAACAGCGGCCCTGCCTTCAGGGGTGACACTACAGGTGCATCACTTAGTGTGTTAAGGTGCATCACGTCAGATCTTTTTCATTTTAAATAGGTTGCCAATGCACCACAACGACACATGACAAATCAGACAGGAAACTTTTTTTTCAACGCAACATACCACAACACACTTATGATATGTTGAAAAGCACAGACATTGAGATGTGCTTGCCAGGTACATTGGTGTGCCATTTAAAATGAACACCACAACACACAATGTCCTGCAAATAAGATTACAATATCCTGCAAATAACATTTACTAATATGCTTTGTGCACATTTGAAATACTGAAGCTTTTGACTGTATTGACAACTCATTCAGTAGCGTATTGTTGGAAAGAATTGTGAGTTTATAGTTGACGTAATTTTTTCTGAGTTTATAGTGAAATCCACAAGAATTAACCAAAGAATGGATTCAGATATATTATTGCTGCGGCGGGATTAAGTTAATGATTCTGATGGGACTGTTACAATTATGGAAAAAGTCTGTTTTCTGGCAACGCACGCATGACTGCTTGTTTAATTGCCATTCTCTGAACAGCAGTTAATGGTCAGTTGATGAATATCTCGTTACCTAAATTGCAGCATTATCCTAATGAGCCCGTCCAGCCAGTATTGCTGCATTACTGATATTGTATTTTAGAGTTTTATAGTCAGTAGTGCACCTGAGGCAGGACTTGCATAAGACACTTATATACTTATTTACATAAGACAGGATCAAGATTGTGTAGCGGGGTCCCCTTTAAGACTCTCGGGACTACCTTGCCCAGAATCCCTTTCGGCATGTTTCCACCCCAGAGACTCATGGGAGGGGTTATAAAAGGAGGAGGCGAGGCTGGGCTCGGCCTCTTTGGGACACGAGACTTCAGTGACTGATCCTCCTGTGCGGATGTGCCGGAGTGCAAGGCCTGAAGCCTGAGGCCTTGCGCAGCACCAAAGAGCCTTCCACCCCACTGCGAGCCTGGGTGGCATCTGACTTCGCTTGTCTACAACTTTGGTTGGATCGGGGACCCGATCGCTGGAGACACTGTGTGTGTGAGGACACAGTCGGTGGAAGTTCCCGGACTGGGATCGCGTCCGGAGGGGTGAGCGAGCGTATGCTCAGACCATATACTGTTGTTGCTAATGTGCCTATAGACTGCCGTGGCCCACAAGTTTATATCTGATACTCTCTCTGGAGATCCATATCAGAGCTGAACTTAGAGTTCATGAAGTAAAGTGTTTATTTCATCACAACCTTCCCACTGGATTACAAATGGTATTCTGCTAATGTGCACCACCTTTAAAGAATTGCCGGTGAAGAAACCATCATCCCCTATAGACTGAGTTTTAGATATCTGAGCCAGGCCTGGCCAGCTAGTTAGTTCATTTAGATACTGCGCCACAGGGCGCCTCGTTAACGGTTGCCCACGCGGCGCACCTTTACTGTTCCTCTATTGCATAGTATGTTTATTGCTGCAGGGCTCTGCAACTTATTACCTGTAAACTGTTACTATTGTTAATCTTTCTTCACCATAAGCTTAAAGTAAATTTGATACCCCTTTTATTATTGCCTTGGTGTCTGAGTTTACTCATACAGTATAAGAATTTTATTGCTGCCATAACTAACTGTGTCAGTAGGGGGTCGAGTACATTGCCGGGGGTTGGCGGAGCTGTTTTGAGGGCCCAAACTAAATCGGTGGCCTTCTTAGTTGAAGGTATCGCTACACGTGGGGGTTCTCGTCCGGGATCCTGATATAGCAATTAAACGCCAGAAGTGCCGTCATGGACCCGCAAGGAATAAGAGCGTAGTGCGAAGTGGCTAAGACAGACCCAAGCCAGTCAGTGGTCATCAACCTACCAGGGGAGGAATGGTCAATTGAAACGATAGAGGAGTTAATCAAGTCAGTGACCCCAGATCACACACCGTGGGTGATGGGAATAAAGTCAGAACCAGACATCTCATACCAGTTTGCACTAGTGGAATACTTGGACGGGATGCCAGAGGCTTGTAAGCGCAACTGTGTACAGACGCCAGATAATAGATCCTATAGGTTGGCGCACGCAATTAAGAAGGAGCCATCACCGACGGGATCACCGCAGGCTGCGGCCCGCACCCCACCTGAAAGAGGAGACAGGACGACGCCTCCGGTGGCGCCTGTACCTGTCACTGCTATATCACCAGAACTGATAAATGCAATAGGGGATCTGCTAACCAAGTGTCAGAAGACAAGCACGGTGCATGTAGAGACTAGCTACCGGAGACTAAAGACATTCTCGGGGAAGCTCCCTGTCCCTGCAGGGGAAGAAGATTTTGACACCTGGGTGGAGCAGGCATTACAAGCAGTAGAGGCATGGGAGGTGCCTGAAGCGCAGAAGAGGCAACGAGTGATAGAAAGCCTTAAAGGCGCAGCAGCAGAAGCAGTGAAAAGTTTTTGGTTTGGGAATGCAGATTGCACGGCTCAAGACTGTCTAGCCATGCTACAGGAAGAGTTTGGCCAATTGGAAAAGGTGATAGAGATGGTCTACCAATTTGAACATACTTTCCAACAACCGAAGGAGAAACTTTCAGAGTATGTTAGAAGACTGAACAGGTTGCTGTGCAAGATTGTGTTAAAGAAGGGAATGAAGCCCCAAGATACAGATGCGGCAAGAATGAAGCAAGTCTTAAAGGGAGCGTTACGCTCGGATCCAGTCTGGCTGCACCTGAAGACCTCGGGAGGAGGAACGTTACTGACTTATGCTGACTTGATAAAAATCATCAGAGATGAGGAGGCGCTACAACAGGACCAGCAAATGATTAAGGCAAATGTTGTACCCGCACAGGTGCTAGTCAATCCAGTGATGACCCCTGAAAGAGACTCAGAGGTAGACACTCTAAAAGCTCAAATGTCCAAGGTGTTAGAGATGTTGACCTCTCTGATGGCAAAAGACACAGTGGGTCCCAAGAGAGAAGTATCAAGGAAGGAATTATTCCCAATTGCCTCAGCACCCGCATCTTTACAAGAATGGGGAGATATAGTCTGCTTTAACTGTGGAGGAATTGGCCATATTGCAGCTACATGTTCCAGTCCCAAGAAGAAGAAACCAGACAACCGCAAGCCGGCGGGAAACTCCAGAGGGCCCCGGTGAAGGAGTCAACCGGGTGCCCATCACTTTCAGTGAGCTCCAAGCTGAATGCGAAGCAGAAGAAAAGAGGAGATAAAACACCTCAGAGGAAACGCAACATTCCTCAACAGAGATATACCCCAGAAAAAGGGGGCAAGACCCCTCAGAAGGGGCACAGCACTCCCCAGAGGGGGTGCACACCTAAGAAGAATAACAGTATCCCTCAGCGGGTCCCTACACCTATTGAAAGGAGGGAAATCAATGCATACCAGGCTCAAGAAAGATTAAAGTCCAAAGGGAATTGGACGAGAGAGAGTCCAAAAGGAAAAGGTCTGAAGAAGGCGACCCCTGCCAGGCCATATCCGGAGAAGCTGGTAGGCCCATCTCCTATAGTGCCCATTCAAGTGGAGGGAGTCTACACCAGAGCCATCTTGGATACTGGGGCACAAGTGACTCTGTTATACCGAGATTTCTATGATAAGCACTTGAGTCACCTGCCCATCCAGAAGATAGAGGGACTAGAAATATGTGGGATTGGAACCCAGAATTTCCCCTACGATGGCTATCTGCCCGTCAAGATGATCTTTGACCCATCTGTGGCTGGAAAAGCCGGAGTGTTTGACACCCTGGCGGTTGTGTGTCCTCGGCCGCCAGGAGCCAACAAGAGTTCCCTTATAATAGGGACGAACACTGACCTGGTCCGAAGACTTCTGACCCCTCTAGTGAAAGAGAAGGGGCCAGCGGCCACCAAGATTCACCCCATGCTGAAGACGGCCTACCAACGGCTGGTCCTAGAGCAGAAGACCCCTGGGGAGGGGATAGGGAAGGTGTGGAGACTTGGAAGAGAAGGGGTAGTGTTGCAGCCCGGCGAAGTAACCTGCCTCAGAGCCACTGTGAAGCTTACTTGGGAGCAGCCTGGACCCTTTGTAATGTTGGAGTCCGACCCAAGGGAAGAGTCCCCCGGTCTGGAAGTGATACCAGAAGTGATTCCGCTGAAGGCCCTGAAGAAGGCCCATTGTAGAGTTCCAGTGAGTGTTAGGAACAATACAGATGGCCCCATGGAAATCCCAGCCAGGATGCTGCTGGGCCAGGTGAGCCCTGCTGCCCCTGTCAACTTGTCAGAAGTGAAGGGGACGGGTGAAGGAGGAGATGCTTGGGAGAAGCTATCCATGGAAAACCCGAATCTGCCCAGGGCTTGGAAAGAGAGAGCCAAGGCCCAGTTGACCAGATGGGAGAAGATCTTCTCCAAAGATGAGTTCGATGTGGGGTGTGCAAGGAGTGCCACCCATCGGATCCGCCTCAAAGAAGATAAGCTCTTCAGAGAGCGAGTCAGGCGGGTCCCACTAGCGGATCTGGAGGATCTAAGGGAGCAACTTGCAGAACTCAAGAGGACTGGTGTGATACGGGAGTCTAGAAGCCCCTATGCTTCCCCGATAGTGGTGGTCAGGAAGAAGAATGGATCGTTGAGGCTCTGTATCGACTACAGGACTCTTAACAGGAGAACCATACCCGACCAGTACACCACTCCGAGGATAGAGGATGCCCTACAGAGCTTGTCTGGAGCCAAGTGGTTCAGCGTTATGGATCTCAAGAGTGGGTACTATCAGATCCCTATGCACCCAGAAGACAAGGAGAAGACAGCTTTCATAACCCCAGTGGGGTTCTTTGAATTCGACCAAATGCCCCAAGGTCTGTCTGGAGCCCCAGCTACTTTCCAACGTCTCATGGAGAAGACTGTAGGAGACATGAACCTTATTGAAGTTCTTGTATACCTGGACGATGTCATTGTCTTTGGAAGAACCCTGGAGGAACACGAGGGGAGGCTGGAAAAAGTCTTGAGGAGACTCAGTGAGGAGGGACTCAAACTTTCGCCTGAGAAGTGTCGGTTCTACCAGTCTTCTGTGAACTACCTGGGGCACATAGTGTCTGAAGAAGGGGTGGCCACAGACCCTGAGAAATTGGAGGCAGTTACCTCCTGGCCACGACCCACCACAGTAACAGAACTCAGATCCTTCTTAGGGTTCTGCTCTTATTACAGGAGGTTTGTGGAAGGATTCGCCCGAATTGCTAGACCATTGAATGAACTGCTCAAGACTGAGGGAGAAGAGGATGACTCAGGGCCCAGGAAGCCGGGAGAGTCAGTCAAAGATCAGTGGAACCAGAAATGTGAAGAGGCCTTCCAGGCATTGAAGAAGAGCCTAACCACTGCTCCAGTCTTGGCCTACGCAGACCCAACCAAACCCTATGAACTACACGTAGATGCTAGTCATGAAGGTCTGGGAGGAGTACTTTATCAAGAACACGAAGGGCAACTACGGCCTGTTGCCTACGTGAGCAGGAGCCTGACCCCCTCTGAGAAAAACTACCCCACTCACAAGCTGGAGTTCCTGGCCCTTAAGTGGGCGGTAGTAGACAAGCTCAAAGACTACCTGTATGGGGCGGAGTTCACTGTGAAGACCGACAACAACCCCCTGACCTACCTATTCACTACAGCAAAGCTGGACGCCACTGAACACAGGTGGCTGGCCGCATTGTTTGGATTCAATTTCAGCCTAAAGTACAGGCCAGGGATCGGGAATCGAGATGCAGGCGCTTTGTCCAGGAGATCTCATGGTTCCACCCATGACATGGAAGACTGGACTCAAGTGGCACCAGACGGGGTGCGGGCCCTATGTCAGGGGGCTGAATTGCAAGCTAGAGGAGGTTTAAGGGCCGAAGAGATAGAAGTTACCATGGTGGGAGTCCCCAAACAATACTGTGGAGTAACTCAACTGGAGGAAGACCATCTGCCAAAGCTGTCCAAGAAGGAGCTAAGATGTGACCAATTAGAAGACCCCACGGGGAAATTAGTTCTGGAGGCCCTGGAGAATCAGGATCCAAACAGACTTCTGAGTCACTCCTCAAAGGAAGCTCGCCTGTTGAGGAAAGAGTGGGACAGGTTACAGGTGCATCAGGGAGTGGTCTACCGAAGGGGCCCCTCTGATGACCTGGAAGATAAATGGCAATTGTTTCTTCCGGAAAAACACAGAGAGACTGTTCTGATGGCCCTACATGACAATCATGGCCACTTAGGGGCGGAAAGGACCTTTCAACTTGTCAGAAGTCGGTTCTATTGGCCCTGTATGAGGGCAGAAGTAGAAGAGTACTGCCATTCATGTGCACGCTGCATCCAGAGGAAGACTTTACCCCATCAAGCTGCCCCAATGGGCCATCTACAAAGTCAAGGCCCAATGGATCTGGTATGCATTGATTTCTTCTGCCTCGAACCCAATCTGAGTGGACTAGGAAATGTTCTGGTGATAACCGATCATTTCACCCGGTATGCCCAAGCTTTCCCAACCAAAGACCAGAAGGCTTCCACAGTAGCCAAGGTACTTATGGAGAAGTATTTTGTCCATTATGGGCTGCCCCAGCGACTTCTTTCAGATCAAGGAAGGGACTTTGAGAGTCGACTGATCCGGAAACTCCTGGATTCGTTGGGAATCAAGAAGACTCGAACTACACCTTACCACCCACAGGGGGATGCTCAGCCGGAGAGGTTTAATCGAACCTTGCTCAACATGTTGGGGACTCTGGAAAGTGAGAAGAAACAACATTGGAGCAAACACATAGCAGCTATAGTACGCGCTTACAACTGCACCACCAGTGATGCTACAGGCTACTCCCCATATCGACTTATGTTTGGGAGAGAAGCGAGACTACCTGTAGACTTGGCCTTTGGCACCTCTTTAGACCATTCCTCAGCCACATCCCACAAAGGATATGTGGACAGGCTTAGACACAGCCTGAAAGTAGCCTATGAACAAGCTAAAGCGGCCTCAGATCAAAGGGGAGCTCAAAACAAAAGAAACTTCGACTTGAAGGTCCGGGTACAAGACCTACAGCCCGGGGACCGAGTACTGCTACGCAATCTGGGGGTCCCTGGAAAACACAAACTTGCAGACAGATGGAGATCTGAACCCTATGTCATCTGTAGGAAATTGCAGGGCCTACCTGTCTACAAGTTGAAGCCAGAAGGAAAGGTAGGCCCACTGAAGACGTGGCATCAAAACCACCTGCTCCCACTTGCCAAAGCAGTCAGGATACCTCCAGTGAGAGACTCCCCTGAGCCAGTTTCTATTCTGGATACCCCTAGGCCAAACACTCGGTCCCAGACCTCTCGGACTGAGGATATAGAAGCTTCTGTACTCAGTGGAGATGAGGAGGGAGAGCTTGACTGGCTGTGGCCTTCCCCAACTCAAGGGACTTCTGCTATAGA
Source organism: Rana muscosa (assembly GCA_029206835.1). NCBI lineage: Eukaryota > Metazoa > Chordata > Amphibia > Anura > Ranidae > Rana > Rana muscosa. The sequence continues at coordinate 418,837,479 of CM055127.1, read as the reverse complement.
TCTTCCAACTGCTGAAGACACTACAGATACACAACTGAATGCAGAAGCCATTGAATTCATCCCATATAGTCCTTCATTTGATTACTGGGAAGATGCCCGTGATGTTTACCCTGAACAGGACCCTAGAGACTCTATGTATCCCTCGGCTCCTGAAGCAGATGTTACAGAGCCCGCCATGTTGCCTGAGCCTGTTCCAGAATAAGAGTATGTGGCACTAGAGGCAGAAACCCCTAGGGAACAGAGGGCCCGCATAGTCATAAGGCCTCCCAGAAAGTTGACCTACCCACAAATGGGGAAGAGCTCAGAAGATTCTGTGATCACTGCTAGGAGGAGTGTAGAGAATCCGGACCCCTCCACTGTACATTTGGTAGAGGGCAACCCCCACTCACTCTCTGGCACAGTTAGGCAGGTCACTCAAGATAGTATGACCTGTGGGAAAGGGAATCCAACCCCTCGGTTTTGGTGGGAATTCCCTATGCCAACCTCTTATGCAATGTTGTCTAGGGTTGTACGCAGTGTATGCTAAGGTTTCTTTGGGGACCAAAGAATTTAAGTGGGGGGAGTGTGTAGCGGGGTCCCCTTTAAGACTCTCGGGACTACCTTGCCCAGAATCCCTTTCGGCATGTTTCCACCCCAGAGACTCATGGGAGGGGTTATAAAAGGAGGAGGCGAGGCTGGGCTCGGCCTCTTTAGGACACGAGACTTCAGTGACTGATCCTCCTGTGCGGATGTGCCGGAGTGCAAGGCCTGAAGCCTGAGGCCTTGCGCAGCACCAAAGAGCCTTCCACCCCACTGCGAGCCTGGGTGGCATCTGACTTTGCTTGTCTACAACCTTGGTTGGATCGGGGACCCGATCGCTGGAGACACTGTGTGTGTGAGGACACAGTCGGTGGAAGTTCCTGGACTGGGATCGCGTCCGGAGGGGTGAGCGAGCGTATGCTCAGACCATATACTGTTGTTGCTAATGTGCCTATAGACTGCCGTGGCCCACAAGTTTATATCTGATACTCTCACTGGAGATCCATATCAGAGCTGAACTTAGAGTTCATGAAGTAAAGTGTTTATTTCATCACAACCTTCCCACTGGATTACAAATGGTATTCTGTTAATGTGCACCACCTTTAAAGAATTGCCGGTGAAGAAACCATCATCCCCTATAGACTGAGTTTTAGATATCTGAGCCAGGCCTGGCCAGCTAGTTAGTTCATTTAGATACTGCGCCACAGGGCGCCTCGTTAACGGTCGCCCACGCGGCGCACCTTTACTGTTCCTCTATTGCATAGTATGTTTATTGCTGCAGGGCTCTGCAACTTATTACATGTAAACTGTTACCATTGTTAATCTTTCTTCACCATAAGCTTAAAGTAAATTTGATACCCCTTTCATTATTGCCTTGGTGTCTGAGTTTACTCATACAGTATAAGAATTTTATTGCTGCCATAACTAACTGTGCCAGTAGGGGGTCGAGTACATTGCCGGGGGTTGGCGGAGCTGTTTTCAGGGCCCAAACTAAATTAGCGGCCTTCTTAGTTGAAGGTATCGCTACAATTGTATAACTACCTGGCAAAGTAATTTGAAAAGGACAGTCCAATAAAGGAAGATTCCAGCCTGCCTTCTGATTAGTTTAGTTTTTCGGCAGGAATTGCTGTCTCTGATCCTGGAACACATCTGCTGATGATCCTGGAACACACCTGCTGATGATCCTGAAACACATCTGCTGATCTTTTCCAGGATTACTCACTTAAAGGATAATACACATTATACTATTTTTATTATTCAATTTTGTTCAAATTTACCTTCAACTATGCAGTGCAAGGGCCTACCTGATTGCATTTAAATTGCAGTTAAATTGAAAGTGTTTAGCTTTGACCTCATATTATATGGTTTTAGTAAATCTAAAGGAAAAAAATCTAAAGAAAATTGTATAGTGTGTAGCCAGCTTAAGAGTCTATGTTGTGTGTCTCTAACACCAGTAAAGGTTGGCACTGTTCATATTTATCACAGAGCTCCCAGTACCCTACCCAATGGTCCTTAAGACCAAAGCCTAGTACACACATTAAGGCCCCTTTCACACAGGGGCTTTCGCGGCGTCGGCGGTAAAGCTCCGCTATTTCTAGCGGCGATTTACCATCGTATTTGCAGAGGTATTCAGCCGCTAGCGGGGCACTTTTAACCCCCGCTAGCGGTCGAAAAAGGGTTAAAATCACCTGCAAAGCGCTGCTGCAGCAGCTCTTTGCCGGCGGTATAGCCGCACTGCCCCATTGATTTATTGTGTTCTGAAAGGGGGACCACCCCCCGCCAAAACACATTTTCCAGTGCTCGCAGCCATTGGTTGTAAACGCTGATCAGTTGCTGGTTTTTAAGCATGCTTCGTCAGAAGCGGGTCACGTAAGTTGTAAGTTGGCTGGTTTCTGCTGCAACTGCTAATTTCGGCCGATATTTGGCCCGTGTGTATGGGGGTTAAGGGCCAGTTCACACCAGAACGTGGTGTGGGAAACCCACAATCCATGCGCATTTTCCACACCGCATTCAAAATCCATTCACTTGCGATCTGCAGCGTGTGTCAGTGCAAAGCTAACAACACCCCAAATGCAGGTCACAAACGTATTTTGTATTGCAGTGCATGTTCTTCTTTTGCTGCAATCCAGTGCGATTTCAGCCCATTCAAATGATTGGCTTGAAATTGCACTGCGCCCAGATCGCATGTGAATCACACAGGAGCGCACAGCACATTCCTGTGTGATTTGAAGTGTGAACCTGCTCTAAGGCCCTGTTTACATGAGTGGCAGTAAAAACAAGCGGTTGATTCTCGTTTATACCGCTCCTCAACCACACACTTAAACTGCAATGGTGGCTAGAGGGAGAGGTATATATTTCTGCAGTTGCAATGCTTTGTTTCGTGGCATGGCAAATATTCTACAGCAAGTCACATTTAGCAGGCAGAACCAGAGCCAAATGCAAACCATGCAAGCAAATGGGACCATGCGGTGCTGCATGCAGGGCCGGCCCTACCATGGGACCCGATGGGACCATGGTCCCAGGCGGCACTTTAAGAGGGGCGGCAACAGGGGCGCACTGCCTGAGGACAGGGCCGGATTCCCCACAAGGCCACAGAGGCCAGGCCTCGGGGCGGCAGTGAATGCAGGGGCGGCGCCGCGGCACCCCCCCCCCCTCTTCCGCTGCAGAGGAGGGGGGAGAGGTGAGATGTGTCAGGACTTTCGGTAGAAACCCCCCCCCCCCCTCCTCAATCCAATCCGCATGGCAGAGGAAGGGAGGGAAAGAGGTGAGATGTCTCTACACAGGCTGCTGGAACTCTGTTAACACAGGTCACGGCCGCCACTCACTTCCCGTTGTGCAGCCGTGCCTGTTGTCAGCTCCAGGGGGAGGGCTGCAGGACTGAGCTATGTCTCGTCTCACACATAGCTTAGCCTCAGAGCACACTGGCGCTGACATCCCTCTCTCTGCACAGACAGAGGAGAGATAGAGCTCTGATCCTCCTCCTTCTGAGTCTGCCCCACCCACACTCCCATGTGAGGGCACTGGGCAGGAAGTTTGAACCCAGAAAAGTGTCAGACAGCCAGCACCTCAGCCTCCATCCTGGTAAGCTCACCCTCTCTCCTGCCTCCCAGTGTATAAAAAGGGGTGCTCTGTGGACTTTGTTAAAGGGGAGGGGGGCAGGCTTTGGTGAGCAGAGACCCCCTTTACACCAGAGTCCACAGCATGCCCCCTTAAATCAAGTTTCCCAGAACACCCCTTAAATTAGGGTTCCCGTTTACATTAGAGTCCACAGAGCTCCCCCTTACAGTGTAAGTGGAAATTCTGTGCGGACTCTGATGTAAGGGGGGCCTCTGTGCGGACTCTGATGTAAGGGGGGCCTCTGTGCAGACTCTGATGTAAGGGGGGCCTCTCTGCAGACTCTAATGTAAGGGGGCCTCTGTGCGGACTCTGATGTAAGGGGGGGCTCTGTACAGACTCTGATGTAAGGGGGGCTCTGTGCAGACTCTGATGTAAGAGGGGCTCTGTGTGGACTCTGATGTAAGAGGGGGCCTCTGTGCGGACTCTGATGTAAGAGGGGGCCTCTGTGCGGACTCTGTTGTAAGGGGGGGGCTCTGTACGGACTCTGATGTAAGGGGGGTCTCTGTGCGGACTCTGATGTAAGAGGGACCTCTGTGCGGACTCTGATGTAAGGGGGACCTCTGTGCGGACTCTGATGTAAGGGGGACCTCTGTGCGGACTCTGATGTAAGGGGGACCTCTGTGCGGACTCTGATGTAAGGGGGGGCTCTGTGCGGACTCTGATGTAAGGGGGGGCTCTGTGCGGACTCTGATGTAAGGGGGGGCTCTGTGCGGACTCTGATGTAAGGGGGGGCTCTGTGCGGACTCTGATGTAAGGGGGGCTCTGTGCGGACTCTGATGTAAGGGGGGCTCTGTGCGGACTCTGATGTAAGGGGGGGCTCTGTGCGGACTCTGATGTAAGAGGGGGCTCTGTGAAGACTCTGATGTAATGTAAGGGGGGCTCTGTGCAGACTCTGATGTAAGGGGGGCCTCTGTGCGGACTCTGATGTAAGGGGGGCTCTGATGTAATTTGGACCTTTGGCAGCAACCCAGCAACCCCCCCCCACTTCTCAATTCGAGGGGCAGAAGAGGAGGGGAGAGATGAGAGGAGAGGTCACTTGGACTTTTCCGGCCAGCACATCTCCCCCCCCCCGGTTCTCAACCCGTCAACCCGCGGCATTGGGGCGGCAAAAGGGAGGACCCGGCCTTGGGGCGGCAAAGGGAATAAATCCGGGCCTGCCTGAGGACCTGGGTTTCCCTCCATCTAGTGTGCATTGTCAATGTCATACTGTACTGCATCGCCGGCGCCGCTGTCACTGGCCGCAGTGGCAAGACGCACTTCAAGGGTCTCTCCAGCGGCCCCTGCTTCACTGCCCAAACTTGTTGCTAGCTGCGGCCCGCTTTGTGTCTAGCAACCAGTGACGTAAGGAGAGAGAGGCCCATCATTCATTGCAGAGAGTATTTCACTTCCTCCTCCTCCGCTAGCTCCACCCACCTCCTCCCTGTATGTAACAGCATGAGATCGGAGCGGCTGTGTGTGTGGAGAGAGAGCAGCTGCGGGCTCTTCTCCCCCCTCCTTCTCCTCCTCATGCTGCTGTTCCTAGGACAGCCACCGCTATGTTTCTTCCCCCTTTTCCTCCCATTGGCCAGGGAAAAAAACTAAAAGGAGAAAAGAGGATTATGGGATATGTAGTGCAAATGGCTGGCCCATTGCAATTCTAGGGGGGAAACTGCAGCCCCCAGCATGCCCATCTGAAGGGAAGGGAGAGAGAGCCAGGCTGAGTGACAGGCTGCATCTGGTGACAGGCATCAGTGACAAGTGACAGGCTGCATCTGGTGACAGGCATCGGTGACAAGTGACAGGCTGCATCTGGTGACAGGCATCGGTGACAAGTGACAGGCTGCATCTGGTGACAGGCATTGGTAACAAGTGACAGGCTGCATCTGGTGACAGGCATTGGTGACAAGTGACAGGCTGCATCTGGTGACAGGCATTGGTGACAAGTGACAGGCTGCATCTGGTGACAGGCATTGGTAACAAGTGACAGGCTGCATCTGGTGACAGGCATTGGTGACAAGTGACAGGCTGCATCTGGTGACAGGCATTGGTGACAAGTGACAGGCTGCATCTGGTGACAGGCATTGGTAACAAGTGACAGGCTGCATCTGGTGACAGGCATTGGTGACAAGTGACAGGCTGCATCTGGTGACAGGCATTGGTAACAAGTGACAGGCTGCATCTGGTGACAGGCATTGGTGACAAGTGACAGGCTGCATCTGGTGACAGGCATTGGTGACAAGTGACAGGCTGCATCTGGTGACAGGCATTGGTGACAAGTGACAGGCTGCATCTGGTGACAGGCATTGGTGACAAGTGACAGGCTGCATCTGGTGACAGGCATTGGTGACAAGTGACAGGCTGCATCTGGTGACAGGCATTGGTGACAAGTGACAGGCTGCATCTGGTGACAGGCATTGGTAACAAGTGACAGGCTGCATCTGGTGACAGGCATTGGTGACAAGTGACAGGCTGCATCTGGTGACAGGCATTGGTAACAAGTGACAGGCTGCATCTGGTGACAGGCATTGGTGACAAGTGACAGGCTGCATCTGGTGACAGGCATTGGTGACAAGTGACAGGCTGCATCTGGTGACAGGCATTGGTGACAAGTGACAGGCTGCATCTGGTGACAGGCATTGGTAACAAGTGACAGGCTGCATGTTGTGGCAGGCTATGGGTGGCAAGTGGCACAGCTGCATCTGGTGGCAGGCAACGGTGGCAAGCAATAAGCTACATCTGGTGGCAAGCAATGGTGGCAAATGACAAGCTCAGGGTTCCCACTGATTCTGCATTATGGTGAGTTAAACTATTTCATTATATATTACAATGTAGTAATAGAAATAATGTGATTTGATCATCCTGACACCATATCAATCATAATGTTAGGATGATTTAAGTGCTAACACCAGCCATTCGCCCGACAAATCACCCGCTGCCAAATTCCCTGTCAGCGAGACTACACCCCCCCCCCTCATCTTTTTTTGGGAAGGAAGGGCGGTATCCCTGAATGGCAGTTTGGAAATGTGGTCAATGCAGCGCTGTTGCATGCAGCATGTTGCATCACTGAGCTGGGATCAGAGCGTAGCTGGTCGGTGGAAGTGGAGAGAAAGGGGGGAGCTTTCGTGGTGCTACACAATACTCTTTGCAGGAAGGAGCTAGGGTGACCACATTTTTAAACTACTATTCACGGACACCCCCCCTTCCCAAACATCAGCTTGTTCTGTAACGAATCACAGCACAGTGATTGGACACAAGAGGTGGGATTTATGATTTCTCCAATCACATGCAGGGGGCGGGGATTGTGCTCCTCCAGGCATTCCCGGCCAGGACAAGTACTGTCAGTGAGTAAAGAGGTGATGTGGCGGCCTTTTTTGGGGGCATCAGATTGGCCTAGGGGGGTGGCTGTGTCAGTTTCATTCCGGGACACTGTATTGTCCTGGAATGAATGTGCCCGGGACAGACCTGCAAAATGCGTGGTCACCCTAGAAGGGGCATGTCTCTTTGCTGAATATATGGGATGTCTCTTGCTGAATATATTGGGCTGTCTCTTTGCTTTATGGAAACGTCTCTTTGCTGGATGGGCATAGGATTTTTTTTGGGGGGGGCAGCATTTCATTCTTGGGCCCAGGCAGCACAATGTCTTTGGCCAGCCCTGGCTGCATGCAGACATGGTCTCAGTTCAGATACCCCCTCTGGAGGGATTACACACACCGGCTTCAGCCAAGTGGAAACTTTATAGTTATTGTTCAGAGCGGGAACAGTTAATGTTTAATTATTTGCCTTTTGTGTCCCCTCTCGGCAGCCGTACGGTAGGGCGGGGAACCTGCTGTGCATGCCGGGAGAGGATATAAAAGGGGCGGACATCTTCTGAGAGGGGTCTTCGTCCGTCCACGCTCAGGCACCTTCAGCCTGGGAGTGTGGTTCTTCATCTCCGGATGCCCTAGGCCTGGAGGCCTTGTTCTGGTTCCACCTCAGGCACCTTTAGCCTGGGGTGAGGTACTACCTCACCGCTCTTGTTCGCCTGGGCATGGAGGCCCAGGAGTAGTGGTGACAGCCTGGAGCCCAGCAGCCTTGGGCTGGGGTCCGCAAGGGATCGAAGAGTCCAGGGTGCCGCCTTGCGAGGGGACCCGCACCCTAAGAGAAGGGAGGATCCTGTTCCGAGGGACCGGTGCTGTGGACACGGTGAAGGAAGGGGTCTGTTGACTCTCTGGGGGGATATCTTCTCCCTAAGGGAAGGAAATCCTTATTCACCAGGTCAGTGGCAGTGACCTTATTCGCCAGGTCTGTGGCAGAGACCCTGTTCGCCAGGTCAGTGGCAGTGACCTTATCCACCAGGTCTGTGGAAGAGACCAACCTCATGGTCTGTGGCAGAGACCATGCGCCAAAGCTGTTTGAGAATCTAAACAGTCCTAAAAGTTGAGCTACGTTTGTGCCTGGACCTCCTCCACACCTTGAAGCTATCCTGTGTCTTTATTCCAACCTTTCGTTCATTCAAGAGAAAAATGTGTTGTGCAAGTGGAAAATAAAGATTGAGTTGGACTTTCAGCTGGTGTGGACATTCACGTTTCTGGGGAAGTTAAGGACTTGCATCTACACACTGTAGAGGTGAGAATCATTCTCAGGAGGACTTTATGCTCCGGATGCAGACAAGGCCCAAAAACAACACCGCCTAACCTCTTAACACAGGAGGGTACGGGCTTGTGGTGCGGTGTGCCCCTTTCTCCTGAGAGGAGCCGAAGCAGACAAGGAGAAGGGGGTGAGTGCGCTACACACTTTATTTTCGATACTGTACATGGTGCCATTAACATAGTGTAGCACTACCCCCGTAGGAGCTGCTGTTTGCTTGATTTGGGTCTACGTCCTGCCTATCAACCCCTGGAAGTGGCTCAAACCTTCCCTTAGCACAACTGATATGGATAAGGAGTGTGAGACCTATTGAGTATTAGGAGACACAATCCTGCATACATCACACAATAACCTGTAAATGTTATTACCTTTGCTGGTCACTAGTCCTTCTAAGTGACAGAGATACTTCACACAAGTTATATGCTTAATCAAAGGTACTTTTACTCAGTATAAAAGGGAAGGGTAAAGAATCACATTAATACACACAGTTGACTCTGCATGCGCATTGCAGAGTCAATAAACCTATAACCACTTAACGACCGCCCACCGCCGATTTACGTCGGCAGAATGGCACGGACAGGCAGAATCACGTAGATCTACGTGATCGCCTTTGTGCAGTTGGGGGGTCCATCCGGACCCCCCTTCACTGCAGTGAGCGGCCGTTAAGTGTTCGGGAGCGATCAGGCATGAGGGGGGGGGCGCTCGATTCCGCCCCCCCCCCTCGCGATCGCTCCCGGCCAATGAAAATGCTTCCTCCGCCATGTGATGTAAACAAGGCTGGAGGAAGTGATGTCATCTCCCTCGCCGCGGTCTTTCCGTTCCCGGCGCCGAGCAGAGAGGAAGCAGGTTAGTGCACTAACAGTCCACTGACACGTAGGTACACATAGGCACACAAATCACCCCCCAGTCACCCCCAGATCACCCCCCAGGTCACCCCAAAGCCCCCAATCACAGTGTCACTGATTGCAGTGATCATTTATTTTACTGATCACTGCATTTAGTGTCATCTGTGATTGTAAAAAGTTGCAGGGCAGTTAGGAGTAGGCCCCTTTAGGTCCAGGGTAGCCCCCTAACCCCCCCTAATAAAGGTTTAACCCCTTGATCACCCCCCAGGTAACCCTTTCACCCCCTAACTTCAGCGTCACTAAGCGATTGTTTTTCCGATCGCTGTATTCGTGTCGCTGGTGTTTTAGATAGGCAGTTATTTTTTTTTTGGTTCGCCGCAGGTTTTTATTAGTGTCAGGTACCCCCATATATTATTTTAACCCCCTGATTGCCCCTAGAGTTAACCCTTTCACCAGTGATCGCCGTATAAGCGTCACTGGTGTCACTGGTTAGCCAGTAAGTTATTTAGTTATTTAGGTTACCCGTCAGGTTTTTATATAGTGTCAGGTACCCCCATATTTAACCTAATAAAGATTTTAACCCCCTGATTGCCCCTAGTTAACCCTTTCACCAGTGATCACCATATAAAGGTTACGGGTGACGCTGGTTGATTAGTTTGCTTTTTATAGCATCAGGGCACCCGCCGTATATAACCCAATAAAGGTTTAACCCCCCTGATCGCCCGGCGGGTGAGATCAATTAGGTTTTAGCGCCAGAGAGGGTCTGCGTCGCCCCAGGCAGTGTTAGGTTAGTGACAGTAACGCTAACACCCACGCGCAAAGCATACACCCCCCTTAGTGGTATAGTATCTGATCAGATCTGATCAGATCTATACTAGCATCCCCAGCGGTTTAGGGTTCCCAAAAATGCAGTGTTAGCGGGATCAGCCCAGATACCTGCTAGCGCCTGCGTTTAGCCCCTCCGCCCAGCCCAGCCCAGCCCAGCCCACCCAAGTGCAGTATCGATCGATCACTGTCACTTACCAAACACAACACACATAACTGCAGCGTTCGCAGTGCTTGGTTTTTGGGGCCCTGTACGCGGCTAGGCTCCCAAAAAGTCCCACACATGTGGTATCCCCGTACTCAGGAAAAGCAGCAGAATGTATTTTGGGGTGCAATTCCACATATAACCATGGCATGTGTGAGCAATATATCATTTAGTGACAACTTTTTGTACATTTTTTTTTTTTCTTTTTGTCATTATTCAATCATTTGGGACAAAAAAAAAATATTCAATGGGGTCAACATGCCTCTCAGCAAATAGCTTGGGGTGTCTACTTTCCAAAATGGGGTCATTTGGGGGGGTTTTGTGCCATCTTGGCATTTTATGGCCTTCAAAACTGTGATAGGTAGTGAGGAGTGAAATCAAAAATTTATGCCCTTAGAAACCTTGAAGGCGGTGCTTGGTTTTTGGGGTCCCGTACGCGGCTAGGCTCCCAATAAGTCCCACACATGTGGTATCCCCGTACTCAGGAGAGGCAGCAGAATGTATTTTGGGGTGTAATTTCACATATGCCCATGGCATGTGTGAGCAATATATCATTTAGTGACAACTTTGTGCAAAAAAAAAAAAGTTTGTCATATTCCCGCAACTTGTGGCAAAATATAAAATATTCCATGGACTGAACATGCCTCTCAGTAAATAGCTTGGGGTGTCTACTTTCCAAAATGGGGTCATTTGGGGGGGTTTTGTGCTATTTTGGCATTTTATGGCCTTCGAAACTGTGATAGGTAGTGAGGAGTGAAATCAAAAATTTGCGCCCTTAGAAATCTTGAAGGCGGTGCTTGGTTTCCGGGGTCCCGTACGTGGCTAGGCTCCTAAAAAGTCCCACACATGTGGTATCCCCGTACTCAGGAGAAGCAGCAGAATGTATTTTGGGGTGCAATTCCACATATAACCATGGCATGTGTGAGCAATATATCATTTAGTGACAACTTTTTGTAATTTTTTTTTTTTTTTTTTTTTTTGTCATTATTCAATCACTTGGGACAAAAAAAAAAAATATTCAATGGGCTCAACATGCCTCTCAGCAATTTCCCTGGGGTGTCTACTTTCCAAAATGGGGTCATTTTGGGGGGGTTTTGTACTGCCCTGCCATTTTAGCACCTCAAGAAATGAGATAGGCAGTCATAAATTTAAAGCTGTGTAAATTTCAGAAAATGTACCCTAGTTTGTAAACGCTATAACTTTTGCGCAAACCAATAAATATACGCTTATTGTCATTTTTTTTACTAAAGACATGTGGCTGAATACATTTTGGCCTAAATGTATGACTAAAATTGAGTTTATTCGATTTTTCTTATAACAAAAAGTAGAAAATATCTTTTTTTTTCAAAATTTTCGTTCTTTTTCCATTTATATTGCAAAAAATAAAAATCGCAGAGGCAATCAAATACCATTAAAAGAAAGCTCTATTTGTGGGAAGAAAAGGACGCAAATTTCATTTGGGTACAACATTGCATGTCCGCACAATTTACAGTTAAAGCAGCGCAGTGCCGAATCCCAAAAACAGGCTTGGTCCTAATGGCCCGAAATGGTCCGGGGCTTAAGTGGATAAGGATAGGTATCACTGAGATTAGGTAATAACAGGAAATAACATCAGCTATATATATGTACATGTATCTATATGTGTCTCTGCACGGCTAACTGGTTGCTCGCGAGCTCCCCCTTTGTTGCAATACCTTGCACGTGTTCATTCCCTATAATAGGTAAGCAAGGCCTATCTGCGTCCCACTCAAAGTTCCTTTCTCCAATGAAGTCTTCGCTAGCCACCGTCGGTGCACAAGTTAAATTGTAATCCACAGGGTTTCAACAAGATGCTGTAATTATCCGCAATATACCTGAGTACTCGTGTGCCTGCCACCCACTAATGACGGATGCACCAATCTCTGATCACATAGTCTCCAGTGAGATACACTAGGCCGCAAGTAGGGATGAGCTTCGTGTTCGAGTCGAACATACGTTCGACTCGAACATCGGCTGTTCGATCGTTCGACGAAGATCGAACGATTTGGGCCGTTCGCGCCAAATTCGAGTGACGCGAACGGCCCACAATGCACTACGCCATCGCAGTGTCATCCAGGCGCTGTGATTGGCCAAGCATGCACTGTGACCCCGCATGCTTGGCCAATCACAGCGCCGGCAGCGAGGAGAGCAATGATTGGCCACAGGCAGGATGCCTGTGGCCAATTATTGCTGAGGGTGTTTAGTACACGCCCCACACTATAAAAGGCCGCCAGCACGGCGGCCTAGTGTAGTGTGTTCCGGAGCAGGGATAGAGCAGCATAGGCAGGGACAGTGACTTTTATTTCTTTCTTGCTTAACCTGGATTCCTTTAGTTTAGGGAAAGAGAAGGATAGGTAGGGAGAGTGTCAGTGTGTTTTGTGCTTGTGCTATAGTGTGCTTAAAAAAAACATTTTTTCTAGGGACAGAAAACTGTAGGTAGGGAGAGTGTCAGTTTCTTTCACTGTGCAAGTCCTTGTTTCTAGGGACCTGGAAGGACAGTGAGTGAATTCTCCTTGTGCTATATTGTGCTTAAAAAAAACATTTTTTCTAGGGACAGAAAACTGTAGGTAGGGAGAGTGTCAGTTTCTTTCACTGTGCAAGTCCTTGTTTCCAGGGACCTGGAAGGACAGTGAGTGAATTCTCCTTGTGCTATATTGTGCTTAAAAAAAACATTTTTTCTAGGGACAGAAAACTGTAGGTAGGGAGAGTGTCAGTTTCTTTCACTGTGCAAGTCCTTGTTTCTAGGGACCTGGAAGGACAATGAGTGAATTCTCCTTGTGCTATATTGTGCTTAAAAAAAACATTTTTTCTAGGGACAGAAAACTGTAGGTAGGGAGAGTGTCAGTTTCTTTCACTGTGCAAGTCCTTGTTTCCAGGGACCTGGAAGGACAGTGAGTGAATTCTCCTTGTGCTATAGTGTGCTTAAAAAAAAACATTTTTTCTAGGGACAGAAAACTGTAGGTAGGGAGAGTGTCAGTTTCTTTCACTGTGCAAGTCCTTGTTTCTAGGGACCTGGAAGGACAGTGAGTGAATTCTCCTTGTGCTATATTGTGCTTAAAAAAAACATTTTTTCTAGGGACAGAAAACTGTAGGTAGGGAGAGTGTCAGTTTCTTTCACTGTGCAAGTCCTTGTTTCCAGGGACCTGGAAGGACAGTGAGTGAATTCTCCTTGTGCTATATTGTGCTTAAAAAAAAAAAAATTTCTAGGGACAGAAAACTGTAGGTAGGGAGAGTGTCAGTTTCTTTCACTGTGCAAGTCCTTGTTTCCAGGGACCTGGAAGGACAGTGAGTGAATTCTCCTTGTGCTATATTGTGCTTAAAAAAAACATTTTTTCTAGGGACAGAAAACTGTAGGTAGGGAGAGTGTCAGTTTCTTTCACTGTGCAAGTCCTTGTTTCCAGGGACCTGGAAGGACAGTGAGTGAATTCTCCTTGTGCTATAGTGTGCTTAAAAAAAACATTTTTTCTAGGGACAGAAAACTGTAGGTAGGGAGAGTGTCAGTTTCTTTCACTGTGCAAGTCCTTGTTTCTAGGGACCTGGAAGGACAGTGAGTGAATTCTCCTTGTGCTATATTGTGCTTAAAAAAAACATTTTTTCTAGGGACAGAAAACTGTAGGTAGGGAGAGTGTCAGTTTCTTTCACTGTGCAAGTCCTTGTTTCCAGGGACCTGGAAGGACAGTGAGTGAATTCTCCTTGTGCTATATTGTGCTTAAAAAAAACATTTTTTCTAGGGACAGAAAACTGTAGGTAGGGAGAGTGTCAGTTTCTTTCACTGTGCAAGTCCTTGTTTCCAGGGACCTGGAAGGACAGTGAGTGAATTCTCCTTGTGCTATATTGTGTTTAAAAAAAACATTTTTTCTAGGGACAGAAAACTGTAGGTAGGGAGAGTGTCAGTTTCTTTCACTGTGCAAGTCCTTGTTTCCAGGGACCTGGAAGGACAGTGAGTGAATTCTCCTTGTGCTATATTGTGCTTAAAAAAAACATTTTTTCTAGGGACAGAAAACTGTAGGTAGGGAGAGTGTCAGTTTCTTTCACTGTGCAAGTCCTTGTTTCCAGGGACCTGGAAGGACAGTGAGTGAATTCTCCTTGTGCTATATTGTGCTTAAAAAAAACATTTTTTCTAGGGACAGAAAACTGTAGGTAGGGAGAGTGTCAGTTTCTTTCACTGTGCAAGTCCTTGTTTCCAGGGACCTGGAAGGACAGTGAGTGAATTCTCCTTGTGCTATAGTGTGCTTAAAAAAAAACATTTTTTCTAGGGACAGAAAACTGTAGGTAGGGAGAGTGTCAGTTTCTTTCACTGTGCAAGTCCTTGTTTCTAGGGACCTGGAAGGACAGTGAGTGAATTCTCCTTGTGCTATATTGTGCTTAAAAAAAACATTTTTTCTAGGGACAGAAAACTGTAGGTAGGGAGAGTGTCAGTTTCTTTCACTGTGCAAGTCCTTGTTTCCAGGGACCTGGAAGGACAGTGAGTGAATTCTCCTTGTGCTATATTGTGCTTAAAAAAAACATTTTTTCTAGGGACAGAAAACTGTAGGTAGGGAGAGTGTCAGTTTCTTTCACTGTGCAAGTCCTTGTTTCCAGGGACCTGGAAGGACAGTGAGTGAATTCTCCTTGTGCTATATTGTGCTTAAAAAAAACATTTTTTCTAGGGACAGAAAACTGTAGGTAGGGAGAGTGTCAGTTTCTTTCACTGTGCAAGTCCTTGTTTCCAGGGACCTGGAAGGACAGTGAGTGAATTCTCCTTGTGCTATATTGTGCTTAAAAAAAACATTTTTTCTAGGGACAGAAAACTGTAGGTAGGGAGAGTGTCAGTTTCTTTCACTTTGCAAGTCCTTGTTTCCAGGGACCTGGAAGGACAGTGAGTGAATTCTCCTTGTGCTATATTGTGCTTAAAAAAAACATTTTTTCTAGGGACAGAAAACTGTAGGTAGGGAGAGTGTCAGTTTCTTTCACTGTGCAAGTCCTTGTTTCTAGGGACCTGGAAGGACAGTGAGTGAATTCTCCTTGTGCTATATTGTGCTTAAAAAAAACATTTTTTCTAGGGACAGAAAACTGTAGGTAGGGAGAGTGTCAGTTTCTTTCACTGTGCAAGTCCTTGTTTCCAGGGACCTGGAAGGACAGTGAGTGAATTCTCCTTGTGCTATATTGTGCTTAAAAAAAACATTTTTTCTAGGGACAGAAAACTGTAGGTAGGGAGAGTGTCAGTTTCTTTCACTGTGCAAGTCCTTGTTTCTAGGGACCTGGAAGGACAGTGAGTGAATTCTCCTTGTGCTATATTGTGCTTAAAAAAAAACATTTTTTCTAGGGACAGAAAACTGTAGGTAGGGAGAGTGTCAGTTTCTTTCACTGTGCAAGTCCTTGTTTCTAGGGACCTGGAAGGACAGTGAGTGAATTCTCCTTGTGCTATATTGTGCTTAAAAAAAACATTTTTTCTAGGGACAGAAAACTGTAGGTAGGGAGAGTGTCAGTTTCTTTCACTGTGCAAGTCCTTGTTTCCAGGGACCTGGAAGGACAGTGAGTGAATTCTCCTTGTGCTATATTGTGCTTAAAAAAAACATTTTTTCTAGGGACAGAAAACTGTAGGTAGGGAGAGTGTCAGTTTCTTTCACTGTGCAAGTCCTTGTTTCCAGGGACCTGGAAGGACAGTGAGTGAATTCTCCTTGTGCTATAGTGTGCTTAAAAAAAACATTTTTTCTAGGGACAGAAAACTGTAGGTAGGGAGAGTGTCAGTTTCTTTCACTGTGCAAGTCCTTGTTTCTAGGGACCTGGAAGGACAGTGAGTGAATTCTCCTTGTGCTATATTGTGCTTAAAAAAAACATTTTTTCTAGGGACAGAAAACTGTAGGTAGGGAGAGTGTCAGTTTCTTTCACTGTGCAAGTCCTTGTTTCCAGGGACCTGGAAGGACAGTGAGTGAATTCTCCTTGTGCTATATTGTGCTTAAAAAAAACATTTTTTCTAGGGACAGAAAACTGTAGGTAGGGAGAGTGTCAGTTTCTTTCACTGTGCAAGTCCTTGTTTCCAGGGACCTGGAAGGACAGTGAGTGAATTCTCCTTGTGCTATATTGTGCTTAAAAAAAACATTTTTTCTAGGGACAGAAAACTGTAGGTAGGGAGAGTGTCAGTTTCTTTCACTGTGCAAGTCCTTGTTTCAAGGGACAGAGAAGGACACCTGAAGGTAGCCCTTATTGCTTTTTTCCCATCTCCCTGCAGGCCATCTATTAGAATGTCTGGAAGGCAAACAAGGAGAGGCAGACAGTCAGGAGGCAATAAAAGAGGGCAAGCAGGCTCTGTGTCTGGGGGCAACAGTGCTGGTCGTGGACGCGGTGCATTGTCATCAGCACATGGCCATGGGACACGCTTGTCCTTCTTTTCGGCAGCTGGACATGTTGAGCCACATCATGCCGAAGACTTGGTAGAGTGGATGACCAAGCCCTCCTCCTCCTCCTCATCCTCTCTCACCCAGGCTCAGGGTACTGGCAAAGCAGCTGCCAAAGCGTCCTCTTCCCTGGTATCAATGTCAGACTCATCATCAGTCACTCCTTCCCTAGACCCACCATGTCCTCCTCCTGAGGAGTCCCCCGAACTGTTTGAGCACAGTGTTGGGTACATGCTCCAGGAGGATGCCCAGCGTTTCGAAGGGTCTGATGATGAAACCCAGCTACAGGAAGGCAGTAGGGTGAGAGCAGACAGAGGGGATGCTCAAGAAGGACACCAATCTGGCAGTCATGTTCCAGCAGCTGCAGCATACTGCCAGATTGGCTCCAGTGATGAGGAGGGAGGGGATGATGAGGTCACTGACTCCACGTGGGTGCCTAATAGGAGAGAGGAGGAGGAGGATGAGGAGGAGGCACATCTCCAACGAGACAGGATGCCCTTTGGTGGCCAGCGTAAGGGCAGTACACCGACGGAATCACACCGCAGAGCTCCGCCTGTGCAGGGCGCTGCCTCTGCCCGTCATTCAAAAAGTTCCTTGGTGTGGGCCTTTTTTGAGGCTAGTGCATCAGATCGCACAGCTGCTGTTTGCAACATATGTCTCAAGCGTATATCGCGTGGCCAAAACATCAGCCGCTTGGGTACCACATGCCTGACCAGACATATGTTGACCTGCCATGCAGCTCGTTGGCAAGCCTACCTCAAAGACCCACACCAAAGAACAAAGCGGACCTCTCCTTGCACCGCATTAGCTGGGATCTCCAACCCCACTATAACTTCAGTCCTCTCTGAAACATGCACTGAGAGGAATGAAGGTGTAGAATTAGGTGTGTCACAGCCAAGTACTTGCGGCCACTCTGCTAGCAGTACACCGACGTCCGATTCTAGCAGGCAAATTTCCCTGCCCCAGCTGCTGGACCGTCGAAAGAAGTTCACTCCCAGCCATCCACATGCCCAGCGGTTGAATGCTAGCTTGGCTAAATTGCTAGCGCTTCAACTGCTGCCTTTTCAGTTGGTAGACTCGGCCCCCTTCCGTGAGTTTGTGCAATGTGCGGTTCCTCAGTGGCAGGTTCCCAAACGCCACTTTTTCTCACGGAAGGCTATTCCGGCTCTCTACCGGCATGTGGAAGGCAATGTCTTGGCCTCGCTGGACAGGGCGGTCAGCGGTAAGGTGCATATTACCGCTGACTCATGGTCCAGCAGGCATGGACAGGGACGTTACCTTTCTTTCACGGCCCATTGGGTCACTCTTTTGGCAGCTGGGAAGGATGCAGGACAAGGTGCAGTAGTGTTGGAGGTTGTCCCACCGCCACGCCTCCAAAATGCTACTACTGGTTGTGACACACCTCTCTCCTCCACCCCCTCCTCTTCTTCTTCCTCCATGGCCTCTTCCTGTGGTTTGTCCTATGAACCAGCGGTGCTCCGTAGCCGTTCACGGGGCTACGCAAGTACGCAGGCAAAAAGATGCCATGCCGTGCTTGCGCTGGTGTGTTTGGGGGACAGAAGCCACACTGGGGCAGAGGTCCTGTCTGCTCTGCAGGGCCAGGCCGAGAGGTGGTTGACGCCACGCCAGCTTAAGCCAGGAATGGTGGTTTGCGACAATGGCACCAACCTCCTCTCCGCCCTCCGACAGGGACAACTGACCCATGTGCCCTGTGTGGCTCACGTCCTTAACCTGGTGGTGCAGCGGTTCTTGGGCAGGTACCCGGGCTTACAGGATGTCCTGAGGCAGGCCAGGAAAGTCTGTGTGCATTTCCGCAGATCTTATAATGCCAGTGCTCGCCTGGCTGAGCTGCAAAAGGAGTTGAACCTGCCCAAGAACCGCCT
Organism: Rana muscosa; assembly: GCA_029206835.1. Classification (NCBI taxonomy): domain Eukaryota; kingdom Metazoa; phylum Chordata; class Amphibia; order Anura; family Ranidae; genus Rana; species Rana muscosa. The sequence continues at coordinate 418,819,085 of CM055127.1, read as the reverse complement.
TATATGTGACATGCCCACCAGGTGGAACTCAACGTTGGCCATGCTGCAGCGGCTGCACACGCAGCAGAGGGCCATCAATGAGTACCTGTGCGACTACGGCACCAGGACAGGGTCAGGGGAGCTTGGTTTCTTTTCTCCACGCCAGTGGGGCATGATCAGGGATGCATGCACTGTCCTGGCACCATTTGAGGAGGCCACGAGGATGGTGAGCAGTGACAGTGCATGCATCAGTGACACTGTACCTCTTGTCCACCTGTTGGAGCACACGCTGCGTGGAATAATGGACAGGGCACTTGAGGCAGAACAGAGGCAGGAAGAGGAGAACTTCCTTGCCTCTCAAGGCCCCCTTTACCCAGACAGTGTTCCTTCTGTCCCACCCATCGCACAGGAAGAGGAAGAGGAGGAGGAGGAGGAGGAGGATTGTGTCAGCATGGAGGTGGAGGCTGGCACTCAGCATCATCAGCAGCAGTCTTTTAGGGATGATTTACAGTCCCAAGAAACCAGTGGACTTGTACGTGGCTGGGAGGAGGTGACTGCGGATCATGTCGTCCTTAGTGACCCAGAGGACTCCGGAGCGAATGCCTCAGCAAACCTACGCTGCATGGCCTCCCTGATCCTGCAAAGTCTGCGGAAGGATCCTCGTATTCTTCGGATCAAGGAGAGGGACCATTACTGGCTGGCCACTCTCCTTGATCCACGGTACAAGGGTAAGGTTGCAGACCTTATGTTACCGTCGCAGAGGGAGCAGAGGATGAGACAACTCCGGGAGGCCTTGCAGAAAGGTCTGTGCAACGCGTTCCCAGAGACTGGGAGGTTACAAACTCCTGGTCCAGGACAACGAGTTGCTGAGGCTTCGGCCAGTCAAAGAAGGAGCGGTGGGGAAGGTGGCCGTCTGACCGATGCGTTCAGACAATTCTTTAGTCCGCAGCCCCAAAGTATGATTGGTTCCAGCAACCATCGCCAGCGTCTGATAAACATGGTGCAGGAATATCTAGGGGCAAGGTCAGACTTGGACACCTTCCCCACCGAAAATCCTCTGGCTTACTGGGTCTTGAGGATGGATCACTGGCCAGAGCTTGCACAGTATGCAATTGAGCTACTGGCCTGTCCTGCATCCAGCGTTCTTTCGGAACGCACATTCAGTGCTGCTGGAGGATTTGTCACGGATCACAGGGTGCGCCTGTCCACCGACTCGGTTGATCGACTGACTTTCATCAAGATGAACCAGTCTTGGATCACCACCAGCTACCACACACCTGATGCTGATATAACAGACTAATTGATTTTAACATGTCACGTCCCTTCAAGACTGATGCTGATGCTGAGTGCCTGTGCTGTTATGTTGACTGGCTATCCTCCTCCTCCGAGTCCTCAATGATACGATTGATGATGATAGCTTGGAAGATCATTTTTGTTTATGGGTGCCGCCACCAGTGGCTAAGGCCCAATTTTTCAGCCCCTGTTTTACAGGGGCGTGTACTTACAATTTTTTTAGCAATAATTTGCCATAGGGCTCATTGCTGTGCTCCAAGTACAGTATCTGTGAGGGGTTGTAGTGTTGTGCCACCAGTGCCTAAGGCCCAATTTTTCAGCCCCTGTTCAACAGGGGCATGCAATTACAATTCTTGATGTAATAATTCACAGCAGGGCCCATTCCTGCACCCACCAAGAGTAAGTCTGAGGGCTTACAGTGTTGTGGCAACGCCACCACCACCACCACCACGAAAGGCCCAATTTTTCAGCCCCTGTTCAAAAGGGGCATGTAATTACAATTCTTGATCTAATAATTCACAGCAGGGCCCATTCCTGCACCCACCAAGAGTAACTCTGAGGGCTTACAGTGTTGTGGCAACACCACCACCACCACCACCACCACGAAAAGCCCAATTTTTCAGCCCCTGTTCAACAGGGGCATGCAATTACAATTCTTGATCTAATAATTCACAGCAGGGCCCATTGCTGCACCCACCAAGAGTAACTGTCAGGGCTTACAGTGTTGTGGCACCAGCACCACCATCAAAGGCCCAATTTTTACTACCACTGTTCAACAATTATATGTAATTAAAATTCCTGATATAATAGTTGACAGCAGGGCGTTCCAGCACCAACCAAGAGTAACTGTGAGTGCTTACAGTGTTGTGCCAACACCAACAACTAAGGGGCCTATTTCTGCAGAGTATATACGGCAGGTCCCTACTTTCAAACATCCAACTTACAAACGACTCCTACTTGCAAACGAAAGAAGACAACAGGAAGTGAGAGGAAATCTACCCCTAGGAAGGAAAATTCTCTCCTGTAAGAATAAATATGGGAGAAAGGTGTCTCCTCTGTACTGATGCTTTATCAGCAATCCTTGTTTCAAGAAAAACACCACATTTCAAAAACAGTTGTCATTGGGACGGAAAGTGAGGTGAAATGTTCTGAACAGGGGCACAGACAGCAAAACAAATGTTACAGGGGTGATAACCCTTACCTATGTTTCCCAAAAAGTTTAAAAATAGATTTTTGGGCTGGAGCTACACTTCAACAATGTACCTGTTCAAAATTACAAACACATTCTACATAAGAACAAACCTACAGTCCCTGTCTTGTATGCACCGCCTGTATACGGCTGTTCAGAGTATATAGGGCCTTTTTTATTTTATGTGCGGGGTTCCCCTTAATATCCATACAAGACCCAAAGGGGCTGGTAATGGGCTGGGGTAGGGGGGGGGGGTCATGGGGTAGCTATGCCATTTTTCTTAAAGATTTTCATCCATATTACCGGGACCAGACATTACATTAAAGCCGCAAGAAGTTTTAAATGGCTTTTTTTTCCTTTAGAAGTGTCATTTTGTGCAGGGACAGTTCTAAACACGGGAAACACGTGGCACTTCACAGGCATACTTTAGACACCCCCCAGGTACGATATTTAAAGGAATATTTGACTTTTTTTTTTCACTTTATGCATCATTAAAATGACTGCTCCCGAAAAACGACCGTTTTTAAAACTTCTTTTTGCATTGATACATGTCCCCTGGTGCACAACCCGGGTTCCCAAACCCTTTTTAGGACAATAACATGCATAATAGTTGTTATAATTAGCACTTTAGAATTCGAACGTTCGCATCCATTGTATTTAATAGGGTTCTAATGTTCGTACGAACTTTCGGTCCGTTCGCGGGTTCTGGTGCGAACCGAACCCGGGGGTGTTCGGCTCATCACTAGCCGCAAGCTGTGGCGTGATAGGTGAAGTGTGGCTGGCACTAACTAAATCACTTTCCTCTAAGGTAGTAGTCAATTCTGGGCAGGTGCCCTTCTCACCAAACAGGCCCGACTTTCAGATAGTCTCCTCTGGCTTGTCCCGGTCACTCGATCTCCACGCTTCTGCTTCAGCTGCAGTCTCCGGACTCCGTCACTAACAGCATATGGTGATGGACGACTCCGGTCTCTGCTGGGCATTCACAGGACGCTGTGGACGATCCTCTGCTGGAAATCACTCAGGCACTCCCGTAATTTAGGCCCAGGCTTCTGGCCTAATCCTTAGGAAGCAGGCCTCCGTGCCAACTTCCTGCTTGATTGAGAGCTGGATCCAGAGAGAGAGACGCTGGCCCCTCCCCTGGTTTAAGTAGTCTGCCCAGAATGCTTTGCGGTGTTGCAATGCACCCTGGGTAATGTAGTCTGTCTTTTACTAAAAGCAACAAAGTCTTTTCTCCTAGCTGATATCTGTCCCAAAGTGCAATAGTTGCATTGTAACACTTATACCACCGGAGGGAGCCGGATTCCTTCTTACATATGGACATCCTGCTACACACTCCCCCCACTTAAAGTCTTTGGTCCCCAAAGAGGACAACAGTATGTAACCTAACACATACTTTGGCAATACCTGCAGGGAAATTTGTTAGTTTATGCATGACAATAAACAACTTGCCTTTTCATAAGCAGGATTTAAACTTAAACAGCTCATATCATAACACAGAGCCGACAGAGGAACCTCCCACCAATTATCACAAGGAGGGAGGTTGTCCTGTATACGGACCACCGACACTTGGGTGTCTGTTTCAGATGTGCTAGGGAGTGAGCTGGGGTTGTCTTCCACTGAATCTGAATCTGGAGTGGAAGAGCTAGACTGATCAATGGTTCTCTTAGAAGTGATGATTAGACATGTGCACACTGAAATATTTCGTTTCGGAATTTCGTTTTCGTCCGAAAAATAAATTTATTTAGTTACTCCCGAAATTCGTTTTTATTTATTTCGTTTTTCGTTAGAAATTGCATTCGTCCGAAAATCTGAATTAATTAAGGTCGAATCTGTCATTGAAGGCTTATGGTGTCTGTCGAATGTTCAAAGAAGATTCGACGGAGCAGTGAAACTGTACGACGCTGCAATCATACATTTCCGGTCGAATGTTCCGCCCACAAGCTATAGAAGAATTCTAATGTTGTATGACTAGTAATAATTATATTTATTCATTACTATTACTAGTCAACCAACATTAGAATTCTTCTATAGCCTATGGGCGGATGTATTTGACCAGAAATGTACGATTGCAGCGTCGTACAGTTTTGCTGCACAGTCGAATCTTCTAACTTTCGATGCTTTGTCGAATCTTCGTCATTCTAGCTATTTTACTGCTCCCCCTCTTTGGTTACAATCAGCCAATAACATTCATCATCAACTTTATTTTTATTTTACTTCCCCCACCCAATTCCAGCAGTGATCTTTTCTCTCTATGTCGAATCTTTTCTCTCTATAATAACAAATCTTTTCTCTCCTATGTCGAATCTTTTCTCTCTATAATGTCGAATCTTTTCTCTCCTATGTCGAATCTTTTCTCTCTATAATGTCGAATCTTTTCTCTCCTATGTCGAATCTTTTCTCTCCTATGTCGAATCTTTCTCTCCTATGTCGAATCTTTTCTCTCTATAATGTCGAATCTTTTCTCTCCTATGTAGAATAATCTTGGACTAATAGAGTTAAGGTTAGGCACATTCGACCACAGGTTCGATAGACACAGATTGTTATTGTCAGCGTCACGTCGAATCTCCTATCTATATCGAACTGTTGTAGCAACGAAAACGAAAATAAAGCATTTGTTTATGTCGGATCTTTCGGTTTTCAGATTCTGTGCTTTCGTTTTCGTTTGTTAAAACGATAACGAAAATAGCTGAAATTCGGACGAAAATGCATTCGGACGAAAACGAATGTACATGTCTAGTGATGATGGCCTCCTCAGAGCATTCACCCAATTGGTCGTACGTCAGTCTTTTTGGGGGGTGAATTACTCTTCTTTCCCTCTGCTCTTTAGGTATCATATTCTCAAGGACATTGGGGCTGGCTGTTTCTAGAAGCTCTTCAGGGGCTTCCTCATCTAGTTCAGGCATGTTGGGCTCCAGAACTTCAGGAGCGTCCCGCTCTCCTTCAGATAGAGACAACGACCCTTCTTCTGGGTCTTCCATTGACAAAGAGTCTGAGTCATCAGCTACCTCCTCAATGAGAATGTTTGAAGGCACGAATTCAGGAGCTTCTGCCCGAAGAGTTCCATTGTCAACTGTTTTGGGTGAGGTTTGGGAGGTGATCATGGGTTCTGGCAATTGGGATGACCACAACCAGTCAGATTCTGCTTCTTCATCCTCTTGACCTTCATTGTCAGAGTCTCCATCTCTCACATCTGGAAGCACAGTTTGAGATCGGGTGATGGGTCTGGAACCTTGAGAAGTTGAAGGAGTTTCTTGTGAGTCAGATGCAGGAGGCATGCGAACTGCCTTGGAGAGGGGCAACAAGTGATTCCTGTGCCAGGTCTTTAACGGTCCCATGCTTCCTTCTGGCCTAATTTGGTACACAGGAAGGTTTTCCAGCTTTTTGCAGATAACATAAGGTTGGGATTTCCAACGGTCAGCCAACTTATGTTTTCCCGGAATTCCCAAGTTCCTCAACAGCACTCTATCTCATGGCTGTAAATCTTGAATTCTGACTCTTAGGTCAAAGTTTCTTTTATTTCTCAGCCCCCGTTGGTCAGATGCTGCTTGGGCCTTTTCAAAAGCTGTCTTCAGACTCTTTCTCAATCGGTCTACATACCCCTTGTGGGATGCTGCTGAGGTATGATCCAGCGATATGCCAAAGGCCAAGTCCACTGGCAACCGAGCCTCCCGCCCGAACATCAAACGGTATGGGGAATACCCGGTGACATCACTGGCAGTGCTATTGTAGGCATGCACTATGGCAGCTACATGCTTGCTCCAATGCTGCTTTTTCTCTGAACTCAGAGTCCCCAACATATCCAAGAGAGTCCGGTTAAACCGTTCAGGCTGAGCATCTCCTTGTGGGTGATAAGGGGTTGTCCTGGTCTTCTGGATGCCTAACAGGTCTAATAACTTCTTTATTAATTTGCTTTCAAAGTCTCTGCCCTGATCTGAATGAAGGCGTTGGGGTAGACCATAGTGCACAAAGAATTTTTCTACCAGTACTTTGGCTACTGTTGAGGCCTTCTGGTCTTTTGTTGGGAATGCTTGAGCATATCTGGTAAAGTGATCTGTTATCACCAAGACATTCCCTTGACCACTCAGATCAGGCTCCAGGCAAAGGAAGTCAATGCACACCAGTTCCATAGGTCCCTGACTTTGCAGATGGTCCATTGGGGCTGCTTGACGTGGCAAGGTCTTCCTTTGAATGCATCGGACACAGGAATGGCAATATCCTTCCACTTCAGCCCGCATGCAGGGCCAATAGAACCTATCCCGTACAAGGTGAAAAGTCCGTTCGGACCCTAGGTGACCATGGTTGTCATGGAGGGCACCTAGGACCGCTTCTCGATATTTGGCTGGTAGAAACAGCTGCCACTTCTCTTCTGAGTCGTCAGAGGGGCCCCTTCGGTAGACCACCCCTTGACGTATGTGTAGCCGATCCCACTCCCTGCGCAACAATCGGGCTTCTCTTGGGGAGTCTGTTTCAAGCATCTCGGGACGCTGGCTTTCCAGAACCTTTATCAGGAGTTTCCCTAAAGAGTCTTCTTCTTGCTCCTTTCTCAAATCCCTTTTTGTCAGCTTGGGCAAGCCCTCCCCTTCGACTTGGGTCACACTGCAATAGCACTTCGGTACTCCAACAGCTGAGACCCCAATTTCTTCGGCTCTTGACCCACCTCTGGCTTGAAGTTCTGTCCCCTGATATAGGGCTCGCACTCCCTCTGGGTCTAGTTGGGCCCATTCTTTGGTAGGGTCGGTGGGGGCATGAGACCTCCTGGACAGGGCATCTGCATCCCTATTTCCCACTCCGGGTCGGTACTTCAAGCTGAAGGTGAAGCTTGAAAGGGCAGCCAACCACCGGTGTCCCGTTGCATCCAACTTGGCAGTGGTCAGAAGGTAGGTGAGCGGGTTATTATCTGTCTTCACCACAAACTCCACCCCATATAGGTAGTCTCTCAGTTTGTCTACCACTGCCCATTTCAAGGCCAGGAATTCAAGCTTGTGGGTGGGGTAATTCTTCTCAGCAGGTATCCGACTCCTGCTCACATATGCGACGGGTCTTAGGTAACCATCATGTTCCTGGTACAGCACCCCACCCAGCCCATCTCGGCTGGCATCTACATGCAGTTCATAAGGCTTCTTTGGATCAGCATAGGCCAGGACTGGTGCAGTGGTAAGACTCTTCTTTAACATCTGGAAGGCTTCCTCGCACTCCCCTGTCCACTGGTCTTGAATCGACTCTTTGGGCCTTCGGGGTCCCATGGTGAGTTTCACTGGTTTGACCAGCTCTGGAACATCATCTTCCCCTTCGTTTCTGAGTAACTCGTTCAGGGGTCTGGCAATCTTGGCGAATCCTTCTACAAATCTTCTGTAGTAAGAACAGAACCCCAGGAATGATCGAAGCTCAGTCACGTTGGTAGGTCTCGGCCAAGAGGTGACGGCATCCAGCTTCTCTGGGTCCGTGGCCACCCCTTCTGCAGAAACGATATGGCCCAGGTAATGGACTGAGGACTGGTAAAATTGACACTTCTCTGGGGAGAGTTTCAGGCCCTCTTCACTGAGCCTCTTCAGGACCTTCTCCAGTCTCTCTTCATGCTCTTCTAGGGTTCTCCCGAACATGATGACGTTGTCCAAATATACCAGTACCTCTATTAGATTCATGTCCCCGACGGTTCTCTCCATTAGCCTTTGGTAAGTGGCGGGGGCTCCTGATAACCCTTGAGGCATACGGTTGAACTCAAAGAACCCCACAGGGGTGATGAAGGCTGTCTTCTCCCGATCCTCAGGGTGCATGGGGATTTGGTAATATCCACTTTTTAGATCCATTACACTGAACCACTTAGCCCCTGACAGACTCTGCAGGGCGTCTTCAATTCAGGGAGTGGTGTATTGATCTGGGATGGTCCTTCTGTTTAGTGTTCTGTAGTCGATACACAGTCTCAGCAACCCGTTCTTCTTTCGGATAGGGATGAGCTTCGTGTTCGAGTCGAACATACGTTCGACTCGAACATCGGCTGTTCGATCGTTCGACGAAGATCGAACGATTTGGGCCGTTCGCGCCAAATTCGAGTGACGCGAACGGCCCACAATGCACTACGCCATCGCAGTGTCATCCAGGCGCTGTGATTGGCCAAGCATGCACTGTGACCCCGCATGCTTGGCCAATCACAGCGCCGGCAGCGAGGAGAGCAATGATTGGCCACAGGCAGGATGCCTGTGGCCAATTATTGCTGAGGGTGTTTAGTACACGCCCCACACTATAAAAGGCCGCCAGCACGGCGGCCTAGTGTAGTGTGTTCCGGAGCAGGGAAAGAGAAGCATAGGCAGGGACAGTGACATTTATTTTTTTCTTGCTTAACCTGGATTCCTTTAGTTTAGGGAAAGAGAAGGATAGGTAGGGAGAGTGTCAGTGTGTTTTACTGTGCGAATCCTTGTTTCTAGGGACAGGGAAGGACAGTGAGGGAATTCTCCTTGTGCTATAGTGTGCTTTAAAAAAACATTTTTTCTAGGGACAGAAAACTATAGGTAGGGAGAGTGTCAGTGTGTTTTACTGTGCGAATCCTTGTTTCTAGGGACAGGGAAGGACAGTGAGGGAATTCTCCTTGTGCTATAGTGTGCTTTAAAAAAACATTTTTTCTAGGGACAGAAAACTATAGATAGGGAGAGTGTCAGTGTGTTTTACTGTGCGAATCCTTGTTTCTAGGGACAGGGAAGGACAGTGAGGGAATTCTCCTTGTTCTATAGTGTGCTTTAAAAAAACATTTTTTCTAGGGACAGAAAACTATAGGTAGGAAGAGTGTCAGTTTCTTTCACTGTGATAATCCTTGTTTCTAGGGACAAAGAAGGAAAGTGAGGGAAATTCTCCTTGTGCTATAGTGTGCTTTAAAAAAACATTTTTTCTAGGGACAGAAAACTATAGGTAGGGAGAGTGTCAGTGTCTTTTACTGTGCGAATCCTTGTTTCTAGGGACAGGGAAGGACAGTGAGGGAATTCTCCTTGTGCTATAGTGTGCTTTAAAAAAACATTTTTTCTAGGGACAGAAAACTATAGGTAGGGAGAGTGTCAGTGTGTTTTACTGTGCGAATCCTTGTTTCTAGGGACAGGGAAGGACAGTGAGGGAATTCTCCTTGTGCTATAGTGTGCTTTAAAAAAACATTTTTTCTAGGGACAGAAAACTATAGGTAGGGAGAGTGTCAGTGTGTTTTACTGTGCGAATCCTTGTTTCTAGGGACAGGGAAGGACAGTGAGGGAATTCTCCTTGTGCTATAGTGTGCTTTAAAAAAACATTTTTTCTAGGGACAGAAAACTATAGGAAGGAAGAGTGTCAGTTTCTTTCACTGTGATAATCCTTGTTTCTAGGGACAAAGAAGGAAAGTGAGGGAAATTCTCCTTGTGCTATAGTGTGCTTTAAAAAAACATTTTTTCTAGGGACAGAAAACTATAGGTAGGGAGAGTGTCAGTGTGTTTTACTGTGCGAATCCTTGTTTCTAGGGACAGGGAAGGACAGTGAGGGAATTCTCCTTGTGCTATAGTGTGCTTTAAAAAAACATTTTTTCTAGGGACAGAAAACTATAGGTAGGGAGAGTGTCAGTGTGTTTTACTGTGCGAATCCTTGTTTCTAGGGACAGGGAAGGACAGTGAGGGAATTCTCCTTGTGCTATAGTGTGCTTTAAAAAAACATTTTTTCTAGGGACAGAAAACTATAGGTAGGGAGAGTGTCAGTGTGTTTTACTGTGCGAATCCTTGTTTCTAGGGACAGGGAAGGACAGTGAGGGAATTCTCCTTGTGCTATAGTGTGCTTTAAAAAAAAATTTTTTCTAGGGACAGAAAACTATAGGTAGGAAGAGTGTCAGTTTCTTTCACTGTGATAATCCTTGTTTCTAGGGACAAAGAAGGAAAGTGAGGGAAATTCTCCTTGTGCTATAGTGTGCTTTAAAAAAACATTTTTTCTAGGGACAGAAAACTATAGGTAGGGAGAGTGTCAGTGTCTTTTACTGTGCGAATCCTTGTTTCTAGGGACAGGGAAGGACAGTGAGGGAATTCTCCTTGTGCTATAGTGTGCTTTAAAAAAACATTTTTTCTAGGGACAGAAAACTATAGGTAGGGAGAGTGTCAGTGTGTTTTACTGTGCGAATCCTTGTTTCTAGGGACAGGGAAGGACAGTGAGGGAATTCTCCTTGTGCTATAGTGTGCTTTAAAAAAACATTTTTTCTAGGGACAGAAAACTATAGGTAGGGAGAGTGTCAGTGTGTTTTACTGTGCGAATCCTTGTTTCTAGGGACAGGGAAGGACAGTGAGGGAATTCTCCTTGTGCTATAGTGTGCTTTAAAAAAACATTTTTTCTAGGGACAGAAAACTATAGGAAGGAAGAGTGTCAGTTTCTTTCACTGTGATAATCCTTGTTTCTAGGGACAAAGAAGGAAAGTGAGGGAAATTCTCCTTGTGCTATAGTGTGCTTTAAAAAAACATTTTTTCTAGGGACAGAAAACTATAGGTAGGGAGAGTGTCAGTGTCTTTTACTGTGCGAATCCTTGTTTCTAGGGACAGGGAAGGACAGTGAGGTAATTCTCCTTGTGCTATAGTGTGCTTTAAAAAAACATTTTTTCTAGGGACAGAAAACTATAGGTAGGGAGAGTGTCAGTGTGTTTTACTGTGCGAATCCTTGTTTCTAGGGACAGGGAAGGACAGTGAGGGAATTCTCCTTGTGCTATAGTGTGCTTTAAAAAAACATTTTTTCTAGGGACAGAAAACTATAGGTAGGGAGAGTGTCAGTGTGTTTTACTGTGCGAATCCTTGTTTCTAGGGACAGGGAAGGACAGTGAGGGAATTCTCCTTGTGCTATAGTGTGCTTTAAAAAAACATTTTTTCTAGGGACAGAAAACTATAGGTAGGGAGAGTGTCAGTGTGTTTTACTGTGCGAATCCTTGTTTCTAGGGACAGGGAAGGACAGTGAGGGAATTCTCCTTGTGCTATAGTGTGCTTTAAAAAAACATTTTTTCTAGGGACAGAAAACTATAGGTAGGGAGAGTGTCAGTGTGTTTTACTGTGCGAATCCTTGTTTCTAGGGACAGGGAAGGACAGTGAGGGAATTCTCCTTGTGCTATAGTGTGCTTTAAAAAAACATTTTTTCTAGGGACAGAAAACTATAGGAAGGAAGAGTGTCAGTTTCTTTCACTGTGATAATCCTTGTTTCTAGGGACAAAGAAGGAAAGTGAGGGAAATTCTCCTTGTGCTATAGTGTGCTTTAAAAAAACATTTTTTCTAGGGACAGAAAACTATAGGTAGGGAGAGTGTCAGTTTCTTTCACTGTGCGAGTCCTTGTTTCTAGGGACAGGGAAGGACAGTGAGGGAATTCTCCTTGTGCTATAGCGTGCTTTAAAAAAACATTTTTTCTAGGGAAAGAAAACTATAGGTAGGAAGAGTGTCAGTTTCTTTCACTGTGATAATCCTTGTTTCTAGGGACAAAGAAGGAAAGTGAGGGAAATTCTCCTTGTGCTATAGTGTGCTTTAAAAAAACATTTTTTCTAGGGACAGAAAACTATAGGTAGGAAGAGTGTCAGTTTCTTTCACTGTGATAATCCTTGTTTCTAGGGACAAAGAAGGAAAGTGAGGGAAATTCTCCTTGTGCTATAGTGTGCTTTAAAAAAACATTTTTTCTAGGGACAGAAAACTATAGGTAGGAAGAGTGTCAGTTTCTTTCACTGTGATAATCCTTGTTTCTAGGGACAGGGAAGGAAAGTGAGGGAAATTCTCCTTGTGCTATAGTGTGCTTTAAAAAAACATTTTTTCTAGGGACAGAAAACTATAGGTAGGAAGAGTGTCAGTTTCTTTCACTGTGATAATCCTTGTTTCTAGGGACAGGGAAGGACAGTGAGGGAAATTCTCCTTGTGCTATAGTGTGCTAAAGCATTCCTCATCAACCATCTTTGAAATCCTTGTTTTTTTGGACAGTCAGGGAAATTGTCGTTGTGCTATTCTGTGCAAAAGCAATCATCCTCAACCATATTTAGAAATCCTTAAGTAAAGGGACAGAGAAGGACACCTGAAGGTAGCCCTTATTGCTTTTTTCCCATCTCCCTGCAGGCCATCTATTAGAATGTCTGGAAGGCAAACAAGGAGAGGCAGACAGTCAGGAGGCAATAAAAGGGGGCAAGCAGGCTCTGTGTCTGGGGGCAACAGTGCTGGTCGTGGACGCGGTGCATTGTCATCAGCACATGGCCATGGGACACGCTTGTCCTTCTTTTCGGCAGCTGGACATGTTGAGCCACATGCCGAAGACTTGGTAGAGTGGATGACCAAGCCCTCCTCCTCCTCCTCATCCTCTCTCACCCAGGCTCAGGGTACTGGAAAAGCAGCTGCCAAAGCGTCCTCTTCCCTGGTATCAATGTCAGACTCATCATCAGTCACTCCTTCCCTAGACCCACCATGTCCTCCTCCTGAGGAGTCCCCCGAACTGTTTGAGCACAGTGTTGGGTACATGCTCCAGGAGGATGCCCAGCGTTTCGAAGGGTCTGATGATGAAACCCAGCTACAGGAAGGCAGTAGCGTGAGAGCAGACAGAGGGGATGCTCAAGAAGGACACCAATCTGGCAGTCATGTTCCAGCAGCTGCAGCATACTGCCAGATTGGCTCCAGTGATGAGGAGGGAGGGGATGATGAGGTCACTGACTCCACGTGGGTGCCTAATAGGAGAGAGGAGGAGGAGGAGGATGAGGAGGAGGCACATCTCCAACGAGGCAGGATGCCCTTTGGTGGCCAGCGTAAGGGCAGTACACCGACGGAATCACACCGCAGAGCTCCGCCTGTGCAGGGCGCTGCCTCTGCCCGTCATTCAAAAAGTTCTTTGGTGTGGGCCTTTTTTGAGGCTAGTGCATCAGATCGCACAGCTGCTGTTTGCAACATATGTCTCAAGCGTATATCGCGTGGCCAAAACATCAGCCGCTTGGGTACCACATGCCTGACCAGACATATGTTGACCTGCCATGCAGCTCGTTGGCAAGCCTACCTCAAAGACCCACACCAAAGAACAAAGCGGACCTCTCCTTGCACCGCATCAGTTGGGATCTCCAACCCCACTATAACTTTAGTCCTCTCTGAAACATGCACTGAGAGGAATGAAGGTGTAGAATTAGGTGTGTCACAGCCAAGTACTTGCGGCCACTCTGCTAGCAGTACACCGACGTCCGATTCTAGCAGGCAAATTTCCCTGCCCCAGCTGCTGGACCGTCGAAAGAAGTTCACTCCCAGCCATCCACATGCCCAGCGGTTGAATGCTAGCTTGGCTAAATTGCTAGCGCTTCAACTGCTGCCTTTTCAGTTGGTAGACTCGGCCCCCTTCCGTGAGTTTGTGCAATGTGCGGTTCCTCAGTGGCAGGTTCCCAAACGCCACTTTTTCTCACGGAAGGCTATTCCGGCTCTCTACCGGCATGTGGAAGGCAATGTCTTGGCCTCGCTGGACAGGGCGGTCAGCGGTAAGGTGCATATTACCGCTGACTCATGGTCCAGCAGGCATGGACAGGGACGTTACCTTTCTTTCACGGCCCATTGGGTCACTCTTTTGGCAGCTGGGAAGGATGCAGGACAAGGTGCAGTAGTGTTGGAGGTTGTTCCACCGCCACACCTCCAAAATGCTACTACTGGTTGTGACACACCTCTCTCCTCCACCCCCTCCTCTTCTTCTTCCTCCATGGCCTCTTCGTGTGGTTTGTCCTCGGAACCAGCGGTGCTCCGTAGGCGTTCAAGGGGCTACGCAAGTACGCAGGCAAAAAGATGCCATGCCGTGCTTGCGCTGGTGTGTTTGGGGGACAGAAGCCACACTGGGGCAGAGGTCCTGTCTGCTCTGCAGGGCCAGGCCGAGAGGTGGTTGACGCCACGCCAGCTTAAGCCAGGAATGGTGGTTTGCGACAATGGCACCAACCTCCTCTCCGCCCTCCGACAGGGACAACTGACCCATGTGCCCTGTGTGGCTCACGTCCTTAACCTGGTGGTGCAGCGGTTCTTGGGCAGGTACCCAGGCTTACAGGATGTCCTGAGGCAGGCCAGGAAAGTCTGTGTGCATTTCCGCAGATCTTATAATGCCAGTGCTCGCCTGGCTGAGCTGCAAAAGGAGTTGAACCTGCCCAAGAACCGCCTTATATGTGACATGCCCACCAGGTGGAACTCAACGTTGGCCATGCTGCAGCGGCTGCACACGCAGCAGAGGGCCATCAATGAGTACCTGTGCGACTATGGCACCAGGACAGGGTCAGGGGAGCTTGGTTTTTTTTCTCCACGCCAGTGGGGCATGATCAGGGATGCATGCACTGTCCTGGCACCATTTGAGGAGGCCACGAGGATGGTGAGCAGTGACAGTGCATGCATCAGTGACACTGTACCTCTTGTCCACCTGTTGGAGCACACGCTGCGTGGAATAATGGACAGGGCACTTGAGGCAGAACAGAGGCAGGAAGAGGAGGACTTCCTTGCCTCTCAAGGCCCCCTTTACCCAGACAGTGTTCCTTCTGTCCCACCCATCGCACAGGAAGAGGAGGAGGAGGAGGAGGAGGAGGAGGATTGTGTCAGCATGGACGTGGAGGCTGGCACTCAGCATCATCAGCAGCAGTCTTTTAGGGATGATTTACAGTCCCAAGAAACCAGTGGACTTGTACGTGGCTGGGAGGAGGTGGCTGCGGATCATGTCGTCCTTAGTGACCCAGAGGACTCCGGAGCGAATGCCTCAGCAAACCTACGCTGCATGGCCTCCCTGATCCTGCAAAGTCTGCGGAAGGATCCTCGTATTCTTCGGATCAAGGAGAGGGACCATTACTGGCTGGCCACTCTCCTTGATCCACGGTACAAGGGTAAGGTTGCGGACCTTATGTTACCGTCGCAGAGGGAGCAGAGGATGAGACAACTCCGGGAGGCCTTGCAGAAAGGTCTGTGCAACGCGTTCCCAGAGACTGGGAGGTTACAAACTCCTGGTCCTGGACAACGAGTTGCTGAGGCTTCGGCCAGTCAAAGAAGGAGCGGTGGGGAAGGTGGCCGTCTGACCGATGCGTTCAGACAATTCTTTAGTCCGCAGCCCCAAAGTATGATCGGTTCCAGCAACCATCGCCAGCGTCTGATAAACATGGTGCAGGAATATCTAGGGGCAAGGTCAGACTTGGACACCTTCCCCACCGAAAATCCTCTGGCTTACTGGGTCTTGAGGATGGATCACTGGCCAGAGCTTGCACAGTATGCAATTGAGCTACTGGCCTGTCCTGCATCCAGCGTTCTTTCGGAACGCACATTCAGTGCTGCTGGAGGATTTGTCACGGATCACAGGGTGCGCCTGTCCACCGACTCGGTTGATCGACTGACTTTCATCAAGATGAACCAGTCTTGGATCACCACCAGCTACCACACACCTGATGCTGATATAACAGACTAATTGATTTTAACATGTCACATCCCTTCAAGACTGATGCTGATGCTGAGTGCCTGTGCTGTTATGTTGACTGGCTATCCTCCTCCTCCGAGTCCTCAATGATACGATTGATGATGATAGCTTGGAAGATCATTTTTGTTTATGGGTGCCGCCACCAGTGGCTAAGGCCCAATTTTTCAGCCCCTGTTTTACAGGGGCGTGTAATTACAATTTTTTTAGCAATAATTTGCCATAGGGCTCATTGCTGTGCTCCAAGTACAGTATCTGTGAGGGGTTGGAGTGTTGTGGCACCAGTGCCTAAGGCCCAATTTTTCAGCCCCTGTTTAACAGGGGCGTGTCATTACAATTTTTGAAGCAATACTTTGCAACAGGGCTCATTGCTGTGCTCCAAGTACAGTATCTGTGAGGGGTTGTAGTGTTGTGCCACCAGTGCCTAAGGCCCAATTTTTCAGCCCCTGTTCAACAGGGGCATGCAATTACAATTCTTGATCTAATAATTCACAGCAGGGCCCATTGCTGCACCCACCAAGAGTAACTCTGAGGGCTTACAGTGTTGTGGCAACGCCACCACCACCACCACCACGAAAGGCCCAATTTTTCAGCCCCTGTTCAAAAGGGGCATGTAATTACAATTCTTGATCTAATAATTCACAGCAGGGCCCATTGCTGCACCCACCAAGAGTAACTCTGAGGGCTTACAGTGTTGTGGCAACACCACCACCACCACCACCACCACGAAAGGCCCAATTTTTCAGCCCCTGTTCAACAGGGGCATGCAATTACAATTCTTGATCTAATAATTCACAGCAGGGCCCATTGCTGCACCCACCAAGAGTAACTCTGAGGGCTTACAGTGTTGTGGCAACGCCACCACCACCACCACCACCACGAAAGGCCCAATTTTTCAGCCCCTGTTCAAAAGGGGCATGTAATTACAATTCTTGATCTAATAATTCACAGCAGGGCCCATTGCTGCACCCACCAAGAGTAACTCTGAGGGCTTACAGTGTTGTGGCAACGCCACCACCACCACCACCACGAAAGGCCCAATTTTTCAGCCCCTGTTCAAAAGGGGCATGCAATTACAATTCTTGATCTAATAATTCACAGCAGGGCCCATTGCTGCACCCACCAAGAGTAACTCTGAGGGCTTACAGTGTTGTGGCAACGCCACCACCACCACCACCACCACGAAAGGCCCAATTTCTCAGCCCCTGTTCAAAAGGGGCATGTAATTACAATTCTTGATCTAATAATTCACAGCAGGGCCCATTGCTGCACCCACCAAGAGTAACTCTGAGGGCTTACAGTGTTGTGGCAACGCCACCACCACCACCACCACGAAAGGCCCAATTTTTCAGCCCCTGTTCAAAAGGGGCATGTAATTACAATTCTTGATCTAATAATTCACAGCAGGGCCCATTGCTGCACCCACCAAGAGTAACTCTGAGGGCTTACAGTGTTGTGGCAACACCACCACCACCACGAAAGGCCCAATTTTTCAGCCCCTGTTCAACAGGGGCATGTAATTACAATTCTTGATCTAATAATTCACAGCAGGGCCCATTGCTGCACCCACCAAGAGTAACTCTGAGGGCTTACAGTGTTGTGGCAACACCACCACCACCACCACCACCACGAAAGGCCCAATTTTTCAGCCCCTGTTCAACAGGGGCATGCAATTACAATTCTTGATCTAATAATTCACAGCAGGGCCCATTGCTGCACCCACCAAGAGTAACTCTGAGGGCTTACAGTGTTGTGGCAACGCCACCACCACCACCACCACCACGAAAGGCCCAATTTCTCAGCCCCTGTTCAAAAGGGGCATGTAATTACAATTCTTGATCTAATAATTCACAGCAGGGCCCATTGCTGCACCCACCAAGAGTAACTCTGAGGGCTTACAGTGTTGTGGCAACGCCACCACCACCACCACCACGAAAGGCCCAATTTTTCAGCCCCTGTTCAAAAGGGGCATGTAATTACAATTCTTGATCTAATAATTCACAGCAGGGCCCATTGCTGCACCCACCAAGAGTAACTCTGAGGGCTTACAGTGTTGTGGCAACACCACCACCACCACCACCACCACGAAAGGCCCAATTTTTCAGCCCCTGTTCAACAGGGACATGCAATTACAATTCTTGATCTAATAATTCACAGCAGGGCCCATTGCTGCACCCACCAAGAGTAACTCTGAGGGCTTACAGTGTTGTGGCAACGCCACCACCACCACCACCACCACGAAAGGCCCAATTTCTCAGCCCCTGTTCAAAAGGGGCATGTAATTACAATTCTTGATCTAATAATTCACAGCAGGGCCCATTGCTGCACCCACCAAGAGTAACTCTGAGGGCTTACAGTGTTGTGGCAACGCCACCACCACCACCACCACGAAAGGCCCAATTTTTCAGCCCCTGTTCAAAAGGGGCATGTAATTACAATTCTTGATCTAATAATTCACAGCAGGGCCCATTCCTGCACCCACCAAGAGTAACTCTGAGGGCTTACAGTGTTGTGGCAACACCACCACCACCACCACCACCACCACCACGAAAGGCCCAATTTTTCATCCCCTGTTCAACAGGGGCATGCAATTACAATTCTTGATCTAATAATTCACAGCAGGGCCCATTCCTGCACCCACCAAGAGTAACTCTGAGGGCTTACAGTGTTGTGGCAACACCACCACCACCACCACCACCACGAAAGGCCCAATTTTTCAGCCCCTGTTCAACAGGGGCATGCAATTACAATTCTTGATCTAATAATTCACAGCAGGGCCCATTGCTGCACCCACCAAGAGTAACTGTCAGGGCTTACAGTGTTGTGGCACCAGCACCAACATCAAAGGCCCAATTTTTACTACCACTGTTCAACAATTATATGTAATTAAAATTCCTGATATAATAGTTGACAGCAGGGCGTTCCAGCACCAACCAAGAGTAACTGTGAGTGCTTACAGTGTTGTGCCAACACCAACAACTAAGGGGCCTATTTCTGCAGAGTATATACGGCAGGTCCCTACTTTCAAACATCCAACTTACAAACGACTCCTACTTGCAAACGCAAGAAGACAACAGGAAGTGAGAGGAAATCTACCACTAGGAAGGAAAATTCTCTCCTGTAAGAATAAATATGGGAGAAAGGTGTCTCCTCTGTACTGATGCTTTATCAGCAATCCTTGTTTCAAGAAAAACACCACATTTCAAAAACAGTTGTCATTGGGACGGAAAGTGAGGTGAAATGTTCTGAACAGGGGCACAGACAGCAAAACAAATGTTACAGGGGTGATAACCCTTACCTATGTTTTCCAAAAAGTTTAAAAATAGATTTTTGGGCTGGAGCTACACTTAAACAATGTACCTGTTCAAAATTACAAACAGATTCTACATAAGAACAAACCTACAGTCCCTGTCTTGTATGCACCGCCTGTATACGGCTGTTCAGAGTATATAGGGCCTTTTTTATTTTATGTGCGGGGTTCCCCTTAATATCCATACAAGACCCAAAGGGGCTGGTAATGGGCTGGGGTAGGGGGGGGGGGGGTCATGGGGTAGCTATGCCATTTTTCTTAAAGATTTTCATCCATATTACCGGGACCAGACATTACATTAAAGCCGCAAGCAGTTTTAAATGGCTTTTTTTTCCTTTAGAAGTGTCATTTTGTGCAGGGACAGTTCTAAACACGGGAAACACGTGGCACTTCACAGGCATACTTTAGACACCCCCCAGGTACGATATTTAAAGGAATATTTGACTTTTTTTTTTCACTTTATGCATCATTAAAATGACTGCTCCCGAAAAACGACCGTTTTTAAAACTTCTTTTTGCATTGATACATGTCCCCTGGTGCACAACCCGGGTTCCCAAACCCTTTTTAGGACAATAACATGCATAATAGTTGTTATAATTAGCACTTTAGAATTCGAACGTTCGCATCCATTGTATTTAATAGGGTTCTAATGTTCGTACGAACTTTCGGTCCGTTCGCGGGTTCTGGTGCGAACCGAACCCGGGGGTGTTCGGCTCATCACTACTTTCGGACTACCACTATTGGAGAAGCGTAAGGGCTCCTGGATTCTCGAATAATCCCCGTCCTCTTCAGCTCAGCCAACTGTTCCCGCAAGTCTTCTAAGTCACCCAGTGGGACCCGTCGAACTCTCTCTCTAAAGGGCTTATCTTCTTGTAAGCGTATCTTGTGAGTGGCACTCCTTGCGCACCCCACATTGAACTCATCTTTAGAGAAGATCTTTTCCCACCTTGCAAGTTGAGCTTTGGCCCTTTTTCTCCATTCTGGTGGGAGGGCCGTGTCTTCAGAACAGAGCTTCTCTATGGTGACTTCACCCCTTTCTTCTTTCTTCAATTCACACGGGGCAATGGGGGTGGCTGGATTCACCTGGCCCAACAGCATTCTGGCCGGCACCTTCACTGGTGTATTAGCAGTGTTCCTTATACTCACTGAAACCCTCCCATGGCTTTTCTGTAGGGCCTTCAATGGGATCACTTCGGGGATTACTTCAATCCCCTTCTGTCTTTTCTGTGGGCCTGGTTCGAAGACAATGAAGGGGCCTGGCTGTTTCCATGTGAGCTTGACAGAAGCCCTCAGGCAAGTCACCTCTCCCGGTTGTAATACCTTCTCCGTCTTGTCTAGCTTCCAAATCTTGCCAACTCCCTCAGCCGGGGCCTTCTGCTCCAGTACCAGGCGCTGGTAGGCTTGCCTTAACATGGGGTGGACTCTTGTGGTCGGGGCTTCTTCCTGTTGGGCCAACGGTGTCAGCAGTCGCCTGACTAGATCAGTGTTGGTCCCTATGATGAGTGAGCTCTTGCTGGCCCCTGGTGGGCGAGGGCACACTACTGCCAGAGTATCGAAGGTCTCTGTCTCCCCAGCCACTGAGGGATCAAAAGTCAACTTGATTGGCAGGTAACCGTCATAGGGAAAGCTCTGAGTTCCAATACCCCATATTTCCAGTTCCTCTAATTTCTGTAGGGGCAGATGTTTAAGATGTTTATCATAGAAATCCCTATACAGAAGAGTCACTTGAGCCCCAGTGTCAAGAAGAGCCTTGGTGTAGATCCCTTCTACTTATATGGAGACTACTGGAGAAGGCCCCACTAACTTGGCAGGGAACTCCTTCAACACAGACTTCTTGCTGGGTTCAGTTACCTGTACCCTCACTTCTTTTTTTCTTGAGTTTCCGGTGGGTCTCAGTCCCTTCTGGGTCTGGTGTGCACTGGCCTTCTGTTCAACAGCAGCCTGAGTTGTGGGACGGGGCCTAATTGGCAGAGGTTTAGGTCCCTGACTCTGATGTTTTGGATCATTGGACTTCTTGAAGGAGTTCGTGGAAACTGGTGGGCGCCCGGCTGACTCCTTCACCGGGGCCCTCTGAAGTTTTCCGCCGGCTTGCGATGTCTGGATGCAACTTCATCTGGGCTGGGACACACTGCTCTAACATGCCCGATTCCCCCACAATTGAAGCATGTTATCAATCTCTTAGGCTTCTGTACTAGTTCCATATTGGAGCTAGGAGTTTTTTTTGGTTCCTCTGACGTGTTCTTGTTGTGTGGCACAGAGGCCTGGCTAGTTAGCATGGACACCATTTCTACTAGTTGTGACACCTGGGTCTTTAGGAGTTCAACTTCTGAATCACCTTCTTCTGCACTTAACATTCTGACTCGGGCAGTTGGTTCGGTGTGTTGACTCCTCCTTTTGTCTTCCAACATGGCCTCCTCCTCCCTGACTATCCGGATCAAGTCAGGGTATTCCAGGCTGCTCCCGTCCCGCCGGGTGCGTAGCAATAATGCGATGGGGTCCAAGGGTTGAGCTCCCCTCAACACCTGCTGGGCACGGGCCTCCTCCACTTTTCTTGGATCGATCCCTTTCTTCAGTAGGATCCGATGCAGGATCTTATCCAGGCGTCCTATGAATTCTGACAGCTTCTCTCCCTCTTTTTGGTAGCAATGCCCCAGCTGGTAAGTGAGTTCAGTGACGTTTTCCGTCCCGCCGAACACATTCTGCAGAATATCCAGATAATCCTGTGCATTGCAGTCCTTCTTGCTTAACTTGAGGTTACGTATGGCCTCCAGAGCAGGCCCCTTTAAGCTTTCCACAATCCGTTGTTTTTTTTGTTGTTCTGGCACCTCCCATTCTTCTAGGGCCTGAGTGGCGCCATCTAGCCACTCTTCAAATCCATCTTCCACTGAAGGTACAGGTTTCTTCCCAGAAAAGGTCCTGAGTTTCCTGTATCCTGACATCAGGTAGTCTGGAGGGTCCTTTTTACACTTGGTCACAATCTCCCCCAGGACAGCGCACAATTCTGAGCTAAGGGTGGTCAATGGTGGTGAACCGGGACCCTTTTGTTGGGCGCTCCCTCCTGTGCTGGGGCCTCCTGAAGTAGTGGATGTGGGGCCATCTTTATTCTCTTCTGGGTGTATCAGGAGGAGTTCTACTTGGTTTGTAGTTTTCATGCTGGCACCCTTGAAGTAGTCAGAGATTCCGTTCCTCCACTCTCATAATGCAAAGGTGTGGGGATTTACAGTATCTGTCTTTATGTCAATCACCCATGGCTTCCTGTCCGTGGACAATGCTCTCAAGACTGGAGTTAGCTGCTCCTCTACCCAGGCCTCTCTCTGGATTTCAACCACCAGGCCATTTCCGGGTAGGATGCCTTCATCCCTGCACCACCGGGCTACGGCAGCAGGGTCCATTTCTGTGCTGTAAGGGTTCTGTCTAGGGGGAAAGTTGATTGCAGAACCGTAGAATATCCCGGACGATCCCCCACGTGTAGCACTACCCCTGTAGGAGCTGCTGTTTGCTTGATTTGGGTCTACGTCCTGCCTATCAACCCCTGGAAGTGGCTCAAACCTTCCCTTAGCACAACTGATATGAATAAGGAGTGTGAGACCTATTGAGTATTAGGAGACACAATCCTGCATACATCACACAATAACCTGTAAATGTTATTACCTTTGCTGGTCACTAGTCCTTCTAAGTGACAGAGATACTTCACACAAGTTATATGCTTAATCAAAGGTACCTTTACTCAGTATAAAAGGGAAGGGTAAAGAATCACATTAATACACACAGTTGACTCTGCATGCGCATTGCAGAGTCAATAAACCTATAAGGATAGGTATCACTGAGATTAGGTAATAACAGGAAATAACATCAGCTATATATATGTACATGTATCTATATGTGTCTCTGCACGGCTAACTGGTTGCTCGCGAGCTCCCCCTTTGTTGCAATACCTTGCACGTGTTCATTCCCTATAATAGGTAAGCAAGGCCTATCTGCGTCCCACTCAAAGTTCCTTTCTCCAATGAAGTCTTCGCTAGCCACCGTCGGTGCACAAGTTAAATTGTAATCCACAGGGTTTCAACAAGATGCTGTAATTATCCGCAATATACCTGAGTACTCGTGTGCGTGCCACCCACTAATGACGGATGCACCAATCTCTGATCACATAGTCTCCAGTGAGATACACTAGGCCGCAAGCTGTGGCGTGATAGGTGAAGTGTGGCTGGCACTAACTAAATCACTTTCCTCTAAGGTAGTAGTCAATTCTGGGCAGGTGCCCTTCTCACCAAACAGGCCCGACTTTCAGATAGTCTCCTCTGGCTTGTCCCGGTCACTCGATCTCCACGCTTCTGCTTCAGCTGCAGTCTCCGGACTCCGTCACTAACAGCATATGGTGATGGACGACTCCGGTCTCTGCTGGGCAATCACAGGACGCTGTGGACGATCCTCTGCTGGAAATCACTCAGGCACTCCCGTAATTTAGGCCCAGGCTTCTGGCCTAATCCTTAGGAAGCAGGCCTCCGTGCCAACTTCCTGCTTGATTGAGAGCTGGATCCAGAGAGAGAGATGCTGGCCCCTCCCCTGGTTTAAGTAGTCTGCCCAGAATGCTTTGCGGTGTTGCAATGCACCCTGGGTAATGTAGTCTGTCTTTTACTAAAAGCAACAAAGTCTTTTCTCCTAGCTGATATCTGTCCCAAAGTGCATTAGTTGCATTGTAACACTTATACCACCGGAGGGAGCCGGATTCCTTCTTACATATGGACATCCTGCTACAATAGCATAACTGAAAAATTTAGGAGATATTTACCCTGGATGCAGCCAGTGACCTCACTGGCGCATGCTCTCTAAAAGGTCCGGCATACTGTGCCGAACCTTCAGAGCTTTGTTCCATAACCGAGGGCTGCCGCATGCATGAACGGGAGTGACCTCATGATGGCTCTGGTCACTCACAGTGCCGGAGCCCACGAACCCGGAAGAAAGACCAGGGGAAGATGTCAGCCCTCTGAGCGGTGACAGTGCGCTGCTGGAGGGCTTCGTTCTAAGGTAAGTAATTCATAATGTAACACATTATGCCACTGTCTTACAGGTTTTTCTTTTTTTTTCTTTCTTTATTTTTACTACTGCTTTAAGTGATTTGAATTTGCTTAAATATTCTTACATGCTCTCCCAGCTTTGTAAGGTTTAGGATGGGGCTGTGCAGTAATGTTTAGCATAATTAACATACCTTCTAACTTTTTGAGATGGGAACGAGGGACACCTATTAGCAAATGTATGTAGGCATAGGACTCACCCCCTGCCATGTCCCCTTAAAGAGAATTATACGTAAAAATAAGATTAGTTAACCCACAAGTGCTTTTTTTTACTACTATTATTCCTTTATACTGGTTTTGAAATTTACAAATGCAGCAATTTAGAAATTGGATGAAGGGTTTACCACTGGGGAAACACTTTTTGAAAGATAAAAAGTGCATTTTATACACAACTATATAGATCAGAGCAAAATGAGGGACAAAGGAGAAGGAAAGAGAAACAGAGGGACTTTGTTGCAAATCAGGGACAGTCCCTCAAAATCAGGGACAATTGGAAGCTATGTAATTAACCCTGTCTGTACTGTGTTCACAGTTCTTTATTATCAGCTGTGAACTAGATTTGAACAACATTTGTCCTAAGAAAAGGTTAAAAATTTGGAAAACGCCCCCCTGCATTGTATGTTAATGAGGCATAGCTGGAGTCTGTGTGGGGACAAAGGCAATGTGAGTCTGTCCAAAAATAGTTAGAATGTAAGAATGTGCCATGACCTTCTATTTGAAAACGTCTGAAAGGTAAGAAATATATATATATATTTTTTTAAGGTATGGTGTGGGAATGGGAGTGCATAACAACCCCAATGTAAAAAACAAAACAAAAAAAAGTGTAAGACAAAAGCATAATGAACTAGTTTGCATTGCATACTAGCTCAAAATGAAATACTCACCTTAGAACGTAGCCCTGCAGCGGCGCCCGCACACCGCTGACACAGCTGACGTCTTTCCCGGTGCTTCTTCCAGGTTCGTGGGCTCCGGCGCTGTGATTGGCTGGAGCCACGATGATGTCACTCCCATGCATGCGTGCGGGATCCGCCGGTCAAGGCACAAACACTGAAGAAATGGCACGGGCGGCCGTTTCTTCAGAGCGCATGAGCTGATGATGTAATAGCTGGCGTATACCGTAAATATCTCCTAAACGGTGCAAGTTTAGGAGATATTTACAGTACCTACAGGTAAGCCTTATTATAGGTAAAAACTAAATAGGGGAGTTTACTATATGTGGAGTGGAGTGGAGTTTTCAAATATGACAGCAAAAGTGCAAACACCTTATTAAGCACAGACATAAAACATTAAAGCCAAAACTGTGCTGTATTTCCTATTTGTCACCACAAGAGGGTAATATTACACAAGAGTTAGCTTATTCTCCAGAAACCCGCTGTGACTGATGACAAGCGGAAAGTAAATGTGACTGTTTAGCTACCTGCGAGTATGTTATTGGAATTCAGCTTTATTGACCAGTCTAATGCTTTCTCATAAAAAAATACAAGCTAATAGCTAGAAAAATTTATGTAGATGTTCTAGGAAAAAGAACAGGCACTGCAGCACAATGTATTGCTCTCTGTGAGCATACCTAAGAGCTTTACAAAGCCGGTAAGCCTGGGATTGGGGTAGCGTGGGAGGCTGGGCAAGACCGGCTTTGTAAAGCTCTTAGGTATGCTCACAAAAGGGCCATAGGGTGGCCTTTTACCACACCGAAATAAAACCATGGGTTGGAGACTTGTGAGGTTGCACACATGCCTTCCAGTAACCCCCTGGAAACAGGCAGCACCAACCCCAGTTGCTCCAAAATTTACTGGCCAACTACAGCTATGACAGGTTGTGTGTGCACAGTCACTGTTGGCCAAGTTTGGTAGGGGCACAGCAGTATTGGAGGTGATGTGCAGAACACGGTGCCTGTGCTGTTATTAGTGGTGTTCCTCCTCCTACCAGCCTTACATCTTTATATGGCATTGGCTGGGATGCGTTGGCTTGAAGGGAGTTGGAGGAGAGAGAGCACAACCCACACCTCCTCCTTGTTCTCTCCTCCTTCCCCGCACTGCCTCACAATTCTTGGTGCCTAGATGACACTGATACTGCTGTAACTACTTCTGTCAAGCTGTAGCGGCGGAGACCTGGCAGAAACACTAATTAGCTGGAGTCTCCGGGTGAGATCCAGAGAGTTCCCAGTTATGTTTTTTCACTATGCATTAAGGTGAAAAAACTTCTGTCACTGACCGCCCCCCTCCCCCGTTTTACTCACCCGAGCCCCGTATTTCCCACGCCGGAGACACGCTCTTCCCCTCTGCCCGTTGTCTCGGCTCTTGATTGGATAGATTGATAGCAGCGCAGCCATTGGCTCCCGCTGCTGTCAAGCAAATCCAATGACATGGGCGCCGGGTCGGGGCCGAGTCTGGCATTCTGTGTCTATGGGCGCAAATACTGGACTCGGAAGCGTGCCTGCAAAGTAACTCCCTGGGAGAGCGTTTCTCCTAGGGGGTTATACGATGCGGGGAGGAGCTACAAGCGCCTTCGGGGGACCCCAGGAGTCGAGGATCGGGGCCACTCTGTGCAAAACAAACTGCATAGTGGAGGTAAGTATGATGTGTTTGTTATTAACCACTTGTCCCCCGCCCACTGTCAATAGACAGCGGGCGGAGGATACTCTCGTTCTGGGAGGACGTCATACGACGTCCTCCCTTTAAAACGAGCTAGGAGGCGCGCGCGTGCCGCGTTCACAAGGCCCCGGTGCGCGTGCCCGGCGGCCGCGATTGCCGCCGGGCACCCGCGATTGCCCGGGAAACGAGCAGGAAAGTGGGTCTCTGTGTGTAAACACAGAGATCCACGTCCTGTGAGGGAGAGGGGACCGATGGTGTGTCCCTTGTACATAGGGACAACCATCGGTCACCTCCCCCAGTCAGTCCCCTCCTCCCACAGTAAGAACACTTTGAGGGAACATATTTAACCCCTTCCCGCCCCCTAGTGGTTAACCCCTTCCCTGCCAATCACATTTATACAGTAATCAATGCATTTTTATAGCAGGGATCGCTGTATAAATGTGAATGGTCCCAAAAATGTGTCAAAAGTGTCCGATGTGTCCGCCGCAATATCGCAGTCACAATAAAAAATCGCAGATCGCCGCCATTACTAATAAAAAAAAAAAAATGCTATAAATCTATCCCCTATTTTGTAGACGCTATAACTTTTGCGCAAACCAATCAATACGCGCTTATTGCGATTTTTTTTTTTTTACCAAAAATATGTAGAAGAATACGTATCGGCCTAAACTGAGGAAAATTTTATTTAAAAAAAAAAATGGGTATTTATTATAGCAAAAAGTAAAAAATAGTGTTTTTTTTCCAAACTGGACGCTCTTCTTTTGTTTATAGCGCAAAAAATAAAAACCGCAGAGGTGATCAAATACCACCAAAAGAAAGCTCTATTTGTGGGAAAAAAAGGACGCAAATTTCTTTTGGGAGCCACGTCGCACGACCGCGCAATTGTCATTCAAAGTGTGACAGCGCTGAAAGCTGAAAAATGGCTTGGGCAGGAAGGGGGTTTTCGTGCACAGTAGAGAAGTGGTTAAAAAAAACAAAAACAAAACAAAGCCTTACAATCACTTTAAGTGCCTATACATATGCAGGTTATCGTCAGAAGATAATCACTTTGTGTGTCACTGGAGTGGTAATTTAAAGCAGAACTTTAGCTAAAAATGACAAGATAAGGTATTTTTTTTTTAAAACACAGAAGCTGTTGCCACACTTCACTTTATTCCAGCCCTGTTGTACAGGAACTGCAAGAGGCCGATACCAGAAAAAGTTCAGGTACTTACACGGCTTGCACTTTTAAACGACATTTGGGGATATTGAGGATTAAAAAGCTGAATTATTGTGTGTCTATTATATATAGAGCTCAGCTTTAAAGAAGCACAGCCAAAGCTCGTTTGGCTGTACTTCTCCTGTGGATCACAGGAGTGCAGCTCGTTCTGCACCACTGTGACCTGTTTTCAGCAGACAGCAGGCTAAAGCCTGCTGTCGGCTGATATCACAGAGCCGGTCCAGGCCCAGGACAGATCAACCATATGGTCAGAATCTGCCCACATTCGTGGACTGACACCCAGCTCAGCCTCTCAGCAGACCACAAAGCCTGAGCTGGCCGCTCCCCGCCCCTCCACAGCCCAGCACTCCAGTGAGTGCAGGGGGGCAGAGCAGAGAGCCGGTCACTGATAGTCACCGGCTCTCTGCTCAGGTAGCTGTAAGAAACGAGCGATCGGCGGTGTTTGAACTTAGTGTTAGAGGTGGCAGGGGACCCGATGCTGCATCCACCTAGGTAAGTATGATTCTGAAAAAATAAAACAATCCCATACTTCTCTTTTAAATTGCTGCGGAAGCTTAGATATAGTACCAAGTGAAAATTTTGGCATGTTAATGATAAGATCTCTTAATTTATGTACTCCTGCATAAATGATAGTCCTCACCAAGTTCAGTGTAATGCAACTCTACCTTTGAAGGAGAAGTCCAGCCTGAGTTTGTTTGGCTGGGCTTCTCCTATGGATCACAGGAGTGCAATTCGTTTTGCACTCCTGTGACCCGTTTGCAGCAGAGAGCGGTCTGAGGTCCGCTCTCTAATTTCACAGTCTGATGCCCGTCTCAGCCTCTAATGCCACGTACACAGGAGCGGTTTTCCCGTCGGGAAAAAAAAACAATGGTTTTCCCAACGGAATTCCTCTCAAGCCTGCCTTGCATACACACGGTCACACAAAAGTCTGGTGAACTTTTGACTGCCAAGAACGCGGTGACGTAAAAGACTACAACGAGCCAACAAAATTAAGTTCTATGCTTCTGAGCATGCGTGTTTTTTTTTCCCGTCGGAAAAGCATACAGACGAACGTTTTTTCCGCTAGGAATGTTTTGCAACGGGAAAATAGAGAACCTGCTCTCTATTTTTTTCTGGCAGTTTTCCTGTTGAAAAAAGTCTAATGGAGCATACACATGGTCGGGATTCCCGGCCAAAAGCTCTCATCAGGCTTTTTCCTACAGGAAAACCGGTTGTGTGTACGGGGCATAAGTGAGCCGCTGAGAGCCAGAGACGGTCACTCCCCGCCCCTCCACATGTTCCCCTCTGCGATGTTTGATCGCTCGGTTCTCAGTGCAGAGGCACCGGGGGACAGATGCAGCATCGGACCGATGCTGCATCCACCTAGGTAAATATGATTTTTGAAAAAAAACAAACATACTTCTCTTTTAATAAATGCCCCACATCCCTGAGTGCAGCCGGCCTGAAAAAATCTTAACGTCCTATCCAAAGACACACAGACTATGCAACAAAAACATCCCCTCTAGGTCAGACAAATCCAACCCCTTTCACCCACTCATAGGCTCAACTTTTGACCCAACTGTTGTCGAGGGAGAGGGGCTCCTCTCCCTCTCTGCCTGCAGAGTTTTGGTACACAAGTCTCAGAAGGCTGCGGGACCATTCACAAAGTGCAGCGGGGCTTGTGCATGCACAGTGGGAAGCCAGCTGTGACGCTCCCACACTAAAGATGTCGAACAATGAAGAATCGGCTTGGGTAAGGATGGTGCTGGATCCTTGGGCAGGTGAGTGTCCTTTTATTAAAAGTCAGCGGCTACAGTATTTGTAGCTGCTGACTTTTAATTTTAATTGTATTTTTTTCAGACTGAAGAACCGCTTTAAGCTCTGCTGTGAGTGAAACATGTTGGGGGCATGGCTTTGGGTGGGAGTGAGCAGTGTAAGTAAACCTTGGCTGGAGTTTAATGCCTTCAGTGTGCAGTACATTATTTGGATGATCCTTTATATACCCTTCTGTTATTGCCATCATTAAGCCGGCTAGTTCAGGCTGGTTGTACTGAAGTCCATCTAGTTTCCATACAGTCACTGCCGGTGGCTATTCTCCTGCTGTCAGAATACACTGCATCCGGAAAGTATTCACAATGCTTCACTTTTTTCACATTTTATGTTACAGCCTTATTCCAAAATGGATTAAATTCAGTATTTTTCTCAAAATTCTACACATAATACCCCATAATGACAACGTGAAAGATGTTTGTTTGAAATCATTGAAAATTTATTAAAAATAAAAACTAAAAAAATCACATATACATAATTATTCACAACCTTTGATCAATACTCAGAAGCACCTCTGGCACCAATTACAGCCTCAAGTCTTTGAGTATAATTCTACAAGCTGGGCACATATATTTTTGGGCAGTTTCTGACATTCTTCTTTGCAGGACCTCTCAAGCTCTGAGGACCAGAGCGCTCTGGAGCAGGTTTTCCTCAAGGATGTCTCTGTACATTGCTGCATTCATCTTTCCCTCAAGCCTGACTAGTCTCCCAGTTCCTGCTGCTGTAAAACATCCCCACAGCATGATGCTGCCACCACCATGCTTCACTGTAGAGATGGTATTGGTCAGGTGAAGAGCAGTGCCTGTGTTTTCTCCAGACATGACGTTTGCTATTTCAAACCAAAAAGTTCAATTTTTGTTTCGTCAGACCAGAGAATTTTGTTTCTCTTGGTCTGAGAGCCCTTCAGGAGCCTTTTGGCAAACTCCAGGCAGGCTGTCATGTGACTTTTACTGAGGAGTGGCTTCCATCTGGCCACTCTACCATACAGGCCTGATTGGTGGAGTGCTGCAGAGATAGTTGTTCTTCTGGAAGGTTCTCCTCTTTTCACAGCGAAACGCTGGAGCTCTGTCAGAGTGACCATGGGGTTCTTGGTCACCTCCCTGACTAAGGCCCTTCTCCCCGATCGCTCAGTTTTGCCCGGGCAGCCCGCTCTAGGAAGAGTTTACTATGCTCATTGGGACCTTCAATGCTGCAAAAATGTTTCTGTACCCTTCCCCAGATCTGTGACTCGATACAATCCTGTCTCTGAGGTCTGCAGACAATTTCTTGGACTTCATGGCTTGGTTTGTGCTCTGACATGCACTATTAACTGTGGGACCTTATACAGACAGGTGTGTGTGCCTTTCCAAATCATGTCCAATCAACTAAATTTACCACAGGTGGACTCCAATCTCAAGTTGTAGAAACATCTGATCAGTGGAAACAGTGCGCCTGAGCTAAATTTTGAGTGCCATGGCAAAGGCTGTGAATACTTACTGTATGTACATGTAATTTTCTTTGTTTTTAATTTTTAATAAATTAGCAAAGATTTCAAACAAACTTCTTTCACATTGTCATTGAGGAAAATAATGAATTTAATCCATTTTGGAATAAGGCTACTTTCACACTGGGGCGGTGGTGGCATCGGCGGTAAACCGGCGCTATTTTTTTGCAGCGCTATTCGGCCGCTAACCGGGCACTTTTAACCCCCGCTAGCGGTTAAAAAAGGGTTATGCACTGGCGCTTTGCCGGCGGTTCGGCGGCAATGCCCATTGATTTCAATGGGCAGAGGCGTTTTAGGAGCGGTGTATTCACCGTTCCTACAGCGCCTTAAAGATGCGGCTAGCAGGACTTTTTTTACCGTCCTGCCAGCGTACCGCTCCAGTGTGAAAGCACTCGGGCTTTCACACTGGGGTAAAACAAGAGGCTCTTTCAGGGCGCTTTGCAGGCGCTATTTTTTGCGATATATCGCCTGCAAAGCGACTCAGTGTGAAAGTAGCCTTATGCCGCGTACACATGATTGGAAATTCCAACAAGAAAAGTCCGATGTGAGTTTTTCGTCGGAAATTCTGACTGTGTGTAGGCACCATCTGACTCTTTCTGTCGGAATTTCCGCCAACAAAAGATTGAGAGCAGGTTCTCTATTTTTCAGACGGAAAAAGCTTCTATCGGAAAATCCGCTCGTCTGTATGCAATTCCGACGCGCAAAAAAACATGCATGCTCAGAATCAAGCAGAAGAGTCAAACTGCCTTTTGAACTTCATTGATCTCGGCTCGTTGTACGTCTTGTACGTCACCGTGTTCTTGACGGTCGGAATTTCCGACAAGATTTGTGTGATCGTGTGTATGCAACACAAGTTTGAACCAACATTCTGTCAGAAAAAATCCACGATTTTCTTGTCGGAATTTCCGATCGTGTGTATGCGGCATTAGGCTGTAATAAAACGAAATGTCGAAAACGTGAATGGCTGTAAATACTTTCCGGGTGCACTGTATATTTACCAGAATAATTGCATTTCCATGTTCCAAGTACTGTGGGATATAGTGAATGCAGGGTCCTGGGTTTGTGTAACACCTTAAAGCGGAGGTTCTGCGTGGCATACTTTTTTTTTTTTGTTATTCATTCTATGTAAATACCTTAGCAAAGTAATTACTCACGTCCGCCGCTCTTTAAAACACCCCCCGTCCGTTTTGCGGTAAAAAAAGAGTTTATAAAACTCTTCCTGCTTTTTCCATCTTGCTTGTGGGCATCTTGAAGCCCACAAGCATATCCTTCCGGGTAGAGATGAATGCCTCTCTCCCGGCATTCAGCGCTGGATCTCGCGCATGCGCAGTGTTGACGGCGAGCAGCGCCGTCAACACTTCCTGGTTTCCATGACAACGTGCCTAAACATTTAAAGTACACGCCCAGTAGTGATGAAAGCCAAAGAAAAAGAAACAGCAGGAACGTCTCACAACACTCTATAGACACAGCTTGGCATGTAATGTTTATTTCTCCCTCTCTGCCAAATTAATTATAACAAATTTTTTTTCAATAAAGAGCATATACATAGATATATCTAAAATATTCTTCAAAAAAATAATTTAATTTTAGGTGTATTTGTGTGTATATATATATATATATATATATATATATACATATACACACACACACACACACACACACATAATAAATTAATCCATGTTTAGATACGTGTGTGTATATATATATATATATATATATATATACATACATACATACATACACATATTTTTATATATATATATATATATATATATATATATATATATATATATATATATATATAAAAATATATTTAATTACATAAAAATATTTAATTATATATATATATATATATATATATATATATATAATGTGTGTGTAATTAAATATTTTTTTTTATATATATATATACACATACACATACACACACACATAATAAATTAATCCATGTTTATATACGTGTGTGTGTGTATATATATATATATATATATATATATATACACACACGTATATAAACATGGATTAATTTATTATGTGTGTGTGTATATATGTATATATATATATATAAAAATATTTAAATATATATATATATATATATATATATATATACACACACACACACACACACATAATAAATTAATCCATGTTTATATACGTGTGTGTGTATATATATATATATATATATATATATATATATATATACACACACGTATATAAACATGGATTAATTTATTATGTGTGTGTGTGTATATATGTATATATATATATATATATATATATATATATTTATTTAATAATATATATATATATATATTATATATAGTTGTGTGTGTATATATATATATAATGTTTATTAATATTTTATTAAAATTCTAAAAAATTAATTTTAGTTAAATAAAATAAAAAAAGTAGAGTAGAGAAATTTGGTTAATTATTTTTAAAGTTTAATTTGCTACAGTTATAGACTATGTACAGACTTGTTAAATATTATTAATAATCCTGAAAATAAACACAAAAATTTTCCAAAGCAAAAATGTTTATTTTTTCTAAATAAAAACCATGTAAACTGTAGAAATCCATTTATAATAATAAAAAAAAATATTTACATTTACCGGTATATTATATTGTTTATTTTAACATAGCAAACTATACAGATATTTACACCAAAAATTCCATAATTGTAGGCTTATTTAGCAACTTTTGGAAATCGTGACATGTGTTCCTTTACTGCCACACTTGTTTCAGGCCTTTCAATTGGGGCAATGTTCCTTGGCATGAGTTTGTTTTTGGATTCCCAAGAACAAATAAGTGTACCCTCAACAATGCTAATCATGTCGGATAGCATAATGTAAAGATGTTCGTTATTCATGTTTTCAAAAACATTACGGACAACCCATTTTTTTCTACCTCTTGGAAATTCCATATTTTTACGTTCAACAAGAAATTCTTGGCCACTTTCATCTTTTTTTTTGGTCAGAGCGGGGTTTCGTACTACATTGTGATTGTGGCATAAAGCTGCCAATTTTGTCCTAGCTTCCATTGAATCAAATCTGTAATGAATTCTTTTGGCCGATATTTAAGAATCATACTGTGGTATGTTTCAATAACCCCTGTCTGACAAAAAAAAGTTAGATGCTTTATGTCTTTATCCAATTGACTATCCAAGACAATTGTGGACAATGAATGAAATGCAGGTGTGTTTTTGCTTATCCAGGGAACAGGATGAGAATCCACACTGAGTGGATCGTGTAAGCATTTGTGCTGTACACCGTCAATTTCCCATTCATGAACTACATGATATAGTAGAGATTGCCAAAGCTCTCTGAAAACCTTCTCGTCTCCTCACAATGTCTACTACAAAAATAGAAATGCAGCAAAATGGCTCCAATCCATGGTAAAATTGCACGGTTTATTTTTTTTGGGGAAATTTGCATCAATTTTCTTCGTATATTTTTCACGTAATGCCACATATCAAATTGATGGTTTATGTTTTTGTATTTTTCGTTTGTCGAAAGTAATTTTCGAATACCAGTGTGTCGATCCGTTCCCACAAATTGAACATCCAATCCATTGTCAATTATGCGATCTAAACATTTGATAAATCCAAACTTCTCCATCGCAACAGAAGAAGTGGTCTGTGACACCTGCACTAATTCAAAGTCCACAATTTTCTTTGAAATAAAATCCATGAACGTGTATGTAGAATACTTTGCTGAAAACCCTGGGCTATCACATTGCCCATCCCCTAACAAGAACACTGGTTTTCCTAACAATTCCTCAGTGACATTAGAAATCATAGTTTGCCAACTACGATCAATTGCTTTAAAAACAAATGCATTTTGAGCTCTGTGGAAAGAAGTTTTTCCAAACATTTGTATGCCACAGAGATCAAACATTTCTCTAACTTTTGCGTAGCTTCCTCCGGTTAAAGTTACAGCCCCAGAAAGCAAAATATTACCAGCCGAATAATGTTTAATTTTGGGCTGGCTTTCCCAAAGTTTTGAACGGTGAAAATCTGTACAGATCGAGTGAACTGAAATCATTGTGCCAATAAATTTTTTCTCAATCTTTCTGATTTTAGAAAAACAGCCAGGTTCAGGGCAAATCATCGCATAAAGTAGTTTATCAAGGCAGCTTTCGAAAACAATAAATTTTTTCTCTTTGACCAAATTCAAGGGATGAGGAAGTGCATCTTCTGTTTCAATTTCCACCTCACTTTCACAAAGACTATGATCGCCTTTTTGGGGTGTATCACAATCTGACTCGTGAAAGCTTGGATCCTCCAGATAAGCCAATTTTCTTTTAGTCCAAACTTCTGGACTTTCAACATACGGGTTGAAGGCCGATTTACTTTTTCTTGGTATTAGTGAAGGGGTAGACAACACAGGTAAAGAGGGTGAAAAAGAGATCTCCGATTGCACTTCTGTTGTCTTTTGATGACTTTGTGGTGTTGACACTAGAAGTGGTGTCATTAAAAGATCCTCTTTGCTACAATACGAATGTTCTAAAAAAATTGTATCACTTGTACCTTCCGATTCCACAAATTCACAATGTCCAAGGCCAGTTTGTGTGCAGGCGTCGTT